>CM033474.1:17236757-17308618 GCA_019447015.1 Hymenochirus boettgeri | reverse complement strand
AAACTGATATTAGGTGATGTAACTGACTATGTGTTCCACTGATATTAGGTGCTGTAAGTTACAGTATGTTCCACTGATATTAAGTGCTGTAAGTGATAGTATGTGCTAGAAGTTACTGTATGTTCCAATGATATTAGGTGTTGTAAGTGATATTGTGGATAATTCACCCCCAACTGTAAATTATAAGGATATTAGAAGTCAGCGAGGAGTTCCGTAAACATATAATAGTACGAGGCCGCAGGCCGAGTACCTTTTATACAGGACACGGAACTCCAAAGTGACTTCTAATATCCCTTTAACTTACAGTTCGGGGTGCATTATTTATTATAACCTACCCCTTTGTGGCTTCTGGTTTCTTTCTCCTCCTGGAACTGTAAGATTATAAGGCTATAATCTTACAGTTCCTCCCATAGAAATCAACTACAAGGGTAGGTTATAAAATGTTACACTCATATTAGTTGCTGTAAGTGACTGTACGCTCCAATGATGGTAGGTGCTGTAAGTGACAGTATGTTCTACTGATGGTAGGTACTGTAACTTACTTTATGTTCCACTGATATTAGGTGCTGTAAGTAACACTATGTTCCAATGATAGACGGTGCTGTTAGTGAAAATATGTTCAACTGATATTTGGTACTATAAGTGACAGTTTGTTTCACTGATATTAGGTGCTGTAAGTGACATTAAGTTCCAATAATGGAAGGTGCTGAAATTGACTGTATGTTCCACTGAATTTAGGGGATTTAAGTGACAGTATGTTTAACTGATATTAGGTGGTGTAAGTGACAGTATGTTCCACTGATATTTTAGTGCTGTACGTGACAGTATGTTCCACTGATATTAGGTGATGTAAGTGACAGTATGTTCCACTAATATTAGGCACTGTAAGTGACAGTATGTTCCACTGCTATTTGGAGCTGTAAATGACAGTATGTTCCATTTATATTAGGTGCTTTAAGTGACAGTATGTTCATCTGCTACAGTATGTTCCACTGATATTAGGTGGTGTAAGTGACAATATGTTCCACTAATATTATGAACTGTAAGTGACAGTATGTTGCACTGCTTTTTGGAGCTGTACGTGACAGTATGTTCCACTGCTATTAGGAGCTGTAAGTGACAGTATGTTCCACTGCTATTAGGAGCTGTAAGTGACAGTATGTTCCACTGCTATTAACAGCTTTAAGTGATCATTTGTTCCACTGATATTAGGTGCTGTAATTGACAGTATTTTCCAATGTTGGAAGGTGCTATAGGAGAAAGTATGTTCAACTGATATTAGGTACTGTAAGTTACAGTTTGTTCCACTGAAATTAGGTGCTGTAAGTAACAGTATGTTTGTCTGATATTAGGTGCTATAAGTGACAGTATGTTCCAGTGATATTAGGAACTGTAAGTGACAGTATGTTCCACTGATGGTAGGTGCTGTAAGTTACAGTATGTTCGTCTGATATTAAGTGCTGTAAGTGACAGTTTGATCCTCTGATTTAAGGTACTGTAATTGACAGTATGTTCCACTGATATTTGGTGATGTAAGTGACAGTATGTTCCACTAATATTTGGTGCTGTAAGTGACAGTTATTCCACTGATGGGAGGTGCTGTAATTGACTGTATGTTCCACTGATATTAATTGATGTAAGTGACATTATGTTCCACTGATATTAGGTAATGTAAGTGACAGTATGTTCTACTAATATTTGGTGCTGTAAGTGACAGTATGTTCCACTGATATTAGGTGATGTAAGTGACAGTATGTTCCACTGATATTAGGTGATGTAAGTGACAGTATGTTCCACTTATATTTGGTGCTGTAAGTGATAGTATGTTACACTAATGGAAGGTGCTGTAATTGACTGTATGTTCCACTTATATTTGGTGTTGTAAGTAACAGTATGTTCCACTGATGGTAGGTACTGTAAGTGACAGTATGTTCCAATGATGGAAGGTGCTATATGTGATGGTATGTTCCATTAGTATTAGGTACTGTAAGTGACAGTATGTTCCACTGATGGTAAGTGCTGTAAGTGACAGTATGTTCCAATGATGGAAGGTGGTTTAGTGACAGTATGTTCTACTGATGGATGGTTCTGTAAGTGACAGTATGTTCCACTTATGTTTTACTGATATTACATACTGTAAGTGACAGTATGTTCCACAGATAGGTGCTGTAAGTGACTTTATGTTCCAGTGATGTTAGGTGCTGTAAGTGACAGTATGTTCCACTGATATTAAGTGATGTAAGTTACTAAATGTTCCACTGATATTAGGTGCTGGAAGTGACTGTACACTCTACAGATGGTAGGAGCTGTAAGTGACAGTATGTTCCACTCATGGTAGATACTGTAAGTGACAGATTGTTCCACTGATATTTAGTTCTGTAAGTGATATGTTCCATTGATGGAATTTGCTGTAACTGACATAATGTTTCAGTGATGGAAGGTACTGTTAGTGGCAATATGTTCAACTGATATTAGGTACTGTAAGTGACTGTTTGTTCCACTGTTATTAGGTGCTGTAAGTGACAGCATGTACCCCTGATATTAGGTACTGTGACAATTTGTTCCACTGATGGTAGGTGATATAAGTAAGTTCCAATGATGGAAGGAACTGTTATTGACAGTATGTTTAACTAATATTAGGTACTATAAGTGACAGTATTTTCCACTGATATTAGGTGCGGTAAGTGACAGTATGTTCCAATGATGGAAGGTGCTGTAAGTGACAATATTTTCCAATAATGATAGATGCTGTAGGTGATAGTATGTTCCACTGATATTAGGTGCTGTCAGTAAGATTATGTTCGACTGATGGAAGGTGCTGTAAGTGGCTGTATGTTCCACTGATATTAGGGTGTTTAAGTGACAGTATGTTACACTGATATTAGGTGATGTAAGTGACAGTATGTTCCATTGATATTAGGTGATGTAAGTGACAGTATTTTCCACTGATATTTGGTGCTGTAAGTGACAGTATGTTCCACTAATATTAGGGTGTTTAAGTGACAGTATGTTACACTGATATTAGGTGATGAAAGTGACAGTATGTTCCACCGATATAAGGTACTGTAAGTGACAGAATGTTATATTAATTGTTGGTAATGTAGGTGACAGTATGTTCCACTGTTATTAGATACTGTAAATTACAGTATTCTCCACTGATACTAGGTGCTGTAAGTGTCAGTTTGTTCCACTGATATTAGGTGATGTAAGTGACAGTGTGTTCCACTGATGGTAGGTGCTGTAAGTGACATTATGTTCCATTAATAGAATGTGCTGTAACTGACATTATGTTCCACTGATATTTGGTGCTGTAAGTGAAAGTTTGTTCCACTGATATTAGGTGATGTAAGTGACAGTGTGTTCCACTGATAGTAGGTACTGTAAGTTACATTATGTTCCACTGATGAAATGTGCTCGGATTGACAGCATGTTCCACTGATATTTGGTGATGTAAGTGACAGTTTGTTCCACTGATATTAAGTTATGTAAGTGACAGTATGTACCACTGATAATATGTGCTGTAAGTGGCAGTGTGTTTCACTGATATTAGGTACAGTAAGTGACAGTATGTTCCACTGATAAAATGTGCTGTAAGTGGCAGTGTGGTTTTCACTGATATTAGGTACAGTAAGTGACAGTATGTTCCACTGATAATATTTGCTGTAGTGGCAGTGTTTTTAACTTATAATATTAAGGTAACTGTAAGTGACAGGATTCTCCACTTTATTGGTGCTGTAAGTGACAGTTTGTTCCACTGATATTAGGTGATGTAAGTGACAGTGTTTTCCACTGATGGTAGGTGCTGTAAGTGACATTATGTTCCACAGATATAATGTGCTGTAATTGACACAGTGTGTTCCACTGATGGTTAGGTGCTGTGACATTATGTTCCACTGATAGAATGTGCTGTAACTGACATTATGTTCCACTGATATTTGGTGCTGTAATTGCATTTTTGTTTCCCACTGATAATTAGGTGATGTAGTGACAGTGCGTTCAACTGCTGGTAGGTACTGTAAGTTACATTATGTCCCCTGATGAATTTACTCTAATTGACACGCTGTTCCACTGATATTTGGTGATGTAGTGACAAGTTTGTTTTCCACTGAGATTAAGTTATGTAGTGACAGTATGTACCACTGATAATATTGCTGTAAGGGGCAGTGTGTTTCACTGATATTAGGTAGGCAAGTACTGACAGTCTTGTTCCACTGATAATATTTGCTGTAAGTGGCATGTTTTTTCACTATATTAGGTACTGTACTGACAGTATTCTCCACTGATATTTGGTCTGTAAAGTACAGTTTGTTCCACTGATATTAGGTTATGTAGTAACAGTGTTTTCCACTGTGGTAGGTCTGTAAGTGACATTAGGTTCCCACCGATATAATGTGCTGTAATTGACGTGTGTCCACTGATGGTAGGTGCTGTAAGTGACATTATTTCCACTGATATAATGTGCTGTAACTGACATTATTTCCACTGATATTTGGGTGCTGATAAGTGACAGTTGTTCCACTGATATTAGGTGATGTAGTGACAGTGTGTTCACTGATTGGTAGTTACTGTAAGTTACATTATGTTCCACTGATGAAATGACTCTAATTGACCGCATGTTCCACTGATATTTGGTGATGTAGTGGACTTTTTTCTCCACTGATATTAGTTATGTAAGTGACAGTATATTACCACTGATATATGTTGCTGTAATTGGCATTGTGTGTTTCCCTGATATCAGTCATTGTCTGACAGTATGTTATCCACTGTAATATGTCCTGTAAGTGGCAGGTGTTTCACTTATTTAAGTACTGTAAGTGACAGTTTCTCCCACTGATATTTGGTGCTGTAGTGACATTTGTTCCACTGATATTAGGTGATGTAAGTGACAGTGTTTTCCACTGATGGTAGGTGCTGTAAGTGACATTATGTTCCACAGATGAAATGTGCTGTAATTGACAGTATGTTCCACTGAAATTTGGTGCTGTAAGTGACTCTATGTTCCACTGATATTTGGTGCTGTAAGTGGCAGTTTGTTCCACTGATATTAGGTGATGTAAGTGACAGTATGTTCCACTGATGTAATGTGCTGTAATTGACAGTATGTTCCACTGATGGTAGGTGCTGTAAGTGACATTATGTTCCACTGATGGAATGTGCTGTAATTGACTGTACGTTTCACTTATATTTGATGCTGTAAGTGACTGTATTTTCCACTGATATTTGGTGCTGTAAGTGACAGTATTTTCCACTGATATTAGGTACTTTAAGTAACAGTTTGTTACACTGAAATTAGGTGATATAAGTGACAGAATGATCCACTGATGGTAGGTGCAGTAAGTGACAGTGTTATCCACTGATATTTGGTGCTATAAGTTACAGTCTGCTCCACTGATGGTAGGTGCTGTAAGTGACAGTGTGTTCAAATGATATTAGGTACTGTAAGTGATAGTTTGTTCCACTGATATTAGGTGCTGTAAGTGACAGTATGTTCCACTGGTGAAATGTGCTGTAAGTGACAGTATGTGCAACTGATATTAGGTGCTGTAATTGATTGTATGTTCCACTGATATTTGGTGCTGTAAGTGAAAGTTTGTTCCAATGATATTTGGTGCTGTAAGTGACAATATATTCCAGTGGTGTAAGGTAATGTAGGTGACAGCATGTTCAACTGATATTAGGTGCTGTAATTAAATGTATGTTCCACTCATATATGGTTCTGTAAGTGACACTATGTTCCACTGATGGTAGGTACTGTAAGTGACGGTGTTCAAATGATGGAAGGTGCTGTAAGTGACAGTATGTTCCACTGATATCATGTACTGTAAGTGATAGTTTGATCCACTTATATTAGGTGCTGTAAGTGACACTATGTTCCACTGATATTTGGTGCTGTAAGTGACAGTATGTTCAACTGATATTAGGTACTGTAAGTGACAGTTTGTTCCACTGATATTAGGTGATGTAACTGACAGTGTGTTCCACTGATGGTAGGTGCTGTAAGTGACAGTATGTTCAACTGATATTAGCTGCTGTAAGGGACAGTTTGTTCCACTGATATTAGGTGATGTAAGTGACAGTGTGTTCCACTGATGGTAGGTGCTGTAAGTGACATTATGTTCCACTGATAGAATGTGCTGTAACTGACATTATGTTCCACTGATATTTGGTGCTGTAAGTGACAGTTTGTTCCACTGATATTAGATGATGTAAGTGACAGTGTGTTCCACTGATGGTAGGTACTGTAAGTTACATTATGTTTCACTGATGAAATGTGCTCTAATTGACAGCATGTTCCACTGATATTTGGTGAGGTAAGTGACAGTTTGTTCCACTGATATTAAGTTATGTAAGTGACAGTATGTACTACTGATAATATGTGCTGTAAGTGGCAGTGTGTTTCACTGATATTAGGTACTGTAAGTGACAGTATGTTCCACTGATAATATGTGCTGTAAGTGGTAGTGTGTTTCACTGATATTAGGTACTGTAAGTGACAGTTTTCTCCACTGATATTTGGTGCTGTAAGTGACAGTTTGTTCCACTGATGTTAGGTAAAGTAAGTGACAGTGTTTTCCACTGATGGTATTTGCTGTAAGTGACATTATGTTCCACAGATGGAATGTGCTGTAATTGACAATATGTTCCACTGAAATTTGGTGCTGTAAGTGACTGTATGTTCCACTGATATTTGGTGCTGTAAGTGGCAGTTTATTTCACTGGTATTAGGTGATATAAGTCACAGTATGTTCCACTGATGGAATGTGCTGTAATTGACGGTATGTTCCACTGATGGTAGGTGCTGTAAGTGACACTATGTACCACTGATATTATGTGCTGTAAGTGACTGTATTTTCCACTGATGTTAGGTGCTATAAGTGACAGTGTTTTCCACTGATATTAGGTGCTGTAAATGACAGTATGTTCCACTGATTTTAGGTGCTGTAAGTGACACTATGTTCCACTGATGAATGGTGGGTAAGTGACAGTATGTTCCACTAATATTAGGTACTGTATTTGACAATATATTCTACTGATGGTTGGTACTGTAAGTGAAAGTATGTTCCACTGATATTAGATGCTGTAAGTGACAGTATGCTCCACTGATATTAGTTTTGCCATGATATTAGGTGTTGTAAGTGACAGTATGTTCCACTGATGGTTGGTACTGTAAGTGACAGTATGTTCCACTGATTATTAAGTGCTGTGAAGTAACGTAAATTGACATGAAATTAGGTTCTGTATGTGGACTTTATCATCCACTGATATCAGGTGCTTTAAGTGACACAATGTACCACTGATGTTAGGTGCTGTAAGTGACTTAAGTGACCACTATATTACCACTGATATTAGGTGATGTAAGTGACAGTAGTTCCACTGATATTAGGCATGATGAGTGATGTAAGTTGACACTATGAACCACTGATATTAGGTCCTGTAAGTGACTGTATGTTCCACTGTGTTAGGTGCTGTAAGTGACAGTGTTTTCCACTGATATTAGGTGCTGTAAATGACAGTATGTTCCACTGATTTTAGGTGCTGTAAGTGACACTATGTTTAACTGATGGATGGTGGGTAAGTGACAATGTTTTTCACTGAAATTAGGTGCTGTAAGTGACAGTGTTTTTCACTGAAATTAGGTGCTGTAAGTGACAGTATGTTTCACTTATATTTGTTGTTATAAGTAACATTTTGTTCCACTGATATTAGGTTCTGTATGTCACTGTATATTCAACTGATATCAGATGCTGTAAGTGACACTATGTACCACGGATATTAGGTACTGTAAGTGACAGTATGCTCCACTGATATTAGGTACTGTAATAGACAATATGTTCCATTGATATTAGGTACTGTAAGTGACAGTATGTTCCACTGATATTAGGTACTGTAATTGACAATATGTTCTACTGATAATTGGTACTGTAAGTGACAGTATGCTCCACTGATATTAGGTGCTGCAAGTGACAGTATGTTCCAATTTTATTAGGTGATGTAAGTGACAGCATGTTCAATTAATTTTACATGCTGTAAGTTACACTATGTTTCACTGATGGAAGATGCTATAAGTGACAGTATGTTCCACTAATGGTAGGTGCTGTTAGTGACAGTATTTTACACTGATATTAGGTGATGTAAGTGACAGTTTGTTCCACTGATATTAGGTGTTCTAAGTGACAGTATGTTCCTCTGATGGAATGTGTTGTATGTGAGAGTATGTTCCAATAATGGAGGGTGCTGTTAGTGACAGAATGTTCTACTGATGGTTGGCACTTTAAGTAACAGAATGTTCCACTGATATTGGGTGCTAAAAGTGACAGTGTGTTCCACTGATATTAGATGCTTAAAGTGAGATTATGTTCCACTGAAGGAATGTGCTGTAAGTGACAGTATGTTCCACTGATATTAGGTACTGTAAGTGACAGAATGTTCCACTGATATTAGGTACTGTAAGTGACAGAATGTTCCAATGATATTAGCCACTGTAAGTTACATTATGTTCCACTGATATTAGGTACTGTTAGTGACAGAATGTACTGCTGATGGATAATTCTGTAAGTGACAGTATGCTACACGGATATTAGGTGCTTCAAGTGACACTATGTTCCAATGATGGAAGATGCTGTAAGTGACAGTATGCTCCACTGATGTTTAGTGCTGTAAGTGACTTTATGTTCCACTGATATTAGGTGTTGTAAGTGACAGTATTTTTCACTGATATTAGGTGATGTAAGTGACAGTATGTTCCACTGATATTAGGAGTTGTAAGTGACAGTATTTTCCACTGATATTAGATGCTGTAAGTAACAGTATGTTACACTAATGTTAGGTGTTTTAAGATATAGTATTTTACACTCATATTAGGTGCTGTAAGTGACTGTAAGTTTCACTGATGGTAGGTAATGTAACTTACTGTATGTTCCACTGATATTAGGTGCTATAAGTGACAGTATGTTCCACTGATATTAGATGCTGTAAGTGACAGAATGTTCCACTGATTTTAGGTGTTGTAAGTTACTGTATATTCAACAGGAACTAAACTAGAAGCAGAGCATGTCACAGTCAAACCAAATACAACCTTTTTATGGCCTCTGATCACCAACAATCCACTCCAAAACTCAACTAAGAGAAACCCACAAAATAAGGCAGTGGGAAGTTATTATCAAACCAACTCCCCCATCAAAATAAATCATTCTCCAATGGTTATTAAAATTCAATCATACAATGTTAGAGGTCTAAACTCCCCTTCAAAACATTACCTACTATGGAAAGAACTACTAACCAACAAAATTGATATTGCATGTATCCAAGAAACTCACCTAAAGAAATCATCAAACCACATTTTTAAACACAACTTATTCAACAATATATTCCACTCATCTCTAGATAAGAAAAAAAGAGGAGTTACTATAGCTATAAAAATACTATTGCCTTTAAACTCCACGACGCAAAAATCGACACCAATGGCAGATACATAATCCTTTTCTGTGCTATAAATAATCGGAACATCGTATTAGCCAACATTTATGCACCTAACCAGAAACAAATAAAATTTATAAAGAAAATTATTCTTAAAGCCAAGGAATACCACCAAAAATACATCATAATATGTGGAGATTTCAATCAAACAATTAACACAGAGATGGACACTACAAGCCGGCATAAAACCCAAAACCAATCCTTTGCCAACCTAATTACTTCAGAAGATCTATTCGACCCTTGGAGAACAACACACCCTTCAGACAGAGATTATACATACTATTCTCAATCTTACAATATCTATTCCAGACTGGACTACTTCCTTGTAGATAAATGGACACTACAGAAACTACCGAATATTCAAATACTTCCCATCACATGGTCTGACCATGCCCCAATAATTCTTTCGTTAGATGAAGAATTCAACTCTAACCAACAAAAACCATGGAAATTAAACCCGATTTTACTTTCTAATGAAAAAACATTAAATAAAATCCAAACAGCAATAACAGATTATTTTGAATTAAACGAAAACCCAGAAATCAATCCTTTTACTCTATGGAATGCCCACAAGGCAGTAATGAGAGGCATATGTATCCAACAAGCAGCTCAACTAAACAAAAACAGAAAACAAAAAAGACTGGAAATCCTACAAAATATAATCAAACTAGAAGCAATAAACAAACAAAACCCTACCCAACAAACAAAAAAAGAACTAAAAGAATATAGGGAGAAACTACACTCCTTTGATCTCTACGAATACGAAAGGATGCTCAGAAGGATGAAAGCCTCTTTCTACGCTCAAAGAGGAAGAGCCAACAGGAGTTTAGCAATCAGACTAAAACAAAAAATAGCTAAATCCAAAATCCCCTATATAATTGAAAAGAACAACAAAATCACCAACCCGCAAGACATTGCAAATCAATTTAGCCTATTTTATGCAAATTTATACAACCTAACGGACACCAAGGAAGTTAACCCACCCAATCCAGAAATAATAAAATCCTTTCTCAGCTCCATAAACCTACCATCAACATCAAAAGAACAAAATGAATTTCTAGACAGACCAATTTCCCAAGAAGAAATAATAAAGGTGGTCAAAACCCTAAAACTAAACAAATCCCCAGGAGAAGACGGATTCACCAACGAATACTACAAAACCTTCATCCCTCAATTAAACCCATACCTTCATAAAATGTTCAATCAAGCCATAGAAGATCAATCATTTCCTAAAGAGATGCTCAAAGCTATAATAATTCCAATCCCAAAACAAGGCAAAGATACAGCTCTAATTGGAAACTTCAGGCCAATCTCCTTATTAAACAATGATCTGAAAATTTACTCCAAAATTATAGCCGAAAGACTCAATACCATTCTCCCAGTACTTATCAACCAAGACCAAGTAGGTTTCATAAAGAACAGACAATCAATTGACAACACGAGAAGAATTATAGATCTAATTGACTGGGCCAACCAAAAAAATATATCATCCCTATTCATTACCCTCGACGCTGAAAAAGCCTTCGATCGATTAAACTGGTCATATTTAAATCTTATTCTAGACAAATTCGGTTTCCAAAAACAATTCAAAAAAGCAATAATGGCTCTCTACTCCAACCCATCAGCATTAGTAACTATATCAAACATGATCTCTGACCCCTTCAGTATTTCCAACGGAACCAGACAGGGATGCCCTCTATCTCCTCTAATATTTGCCCTAGCGATGGAGCCGCTAGCCGAAAAACTTCGTACAGATATCAATATCAAAGGAATACAAATTAAATCCACAAACCACAAAATTGCTTTATTCGCAGACGATGTCATCTTAATAGTAACACAACCAATAACCTCTCTAATTCATATCCAAAATCATATCCAACAATTCAGCCGGATCTCATACTATAAAATAAATGAAAAGAAATCCCAAGTTCTAGGCATCAACATATCAGGAGCATTGAAAATATTCCTATCCAGTAAATACAGTTTCAACTGGGAAACAGACGAAATAACATATCTAGGAATCAAAATTACGCCTAATCTAGAAAATCTATTCAAAATCAATTTTCTGCCACTTATAGAGAAACTAGAATCAAAAACCAAAAAATGGAAACCCCTTATGCTTTCCTTAATGGACAAAATAATGGCATCCAAAATGCTCATACTTCCACAGTTTCTATACCTGTTCAG
Source organism: Hymenochirus boettgeri (assembly GCA_019447015.1). Taxonomy (NCBI): domain Eukaryota; kingdom Metazoa; phylum Chordata; class Amphibia; order Anura; family Pipidae; genus Hymenochirus; species Hymenochirus boettgeri. Next base: position 17,296,954 of record CM033474.1, on the reverse strand, counting down.
ATCTATTCCAATAATCATTCCAGACTCCTTCTTCACCAGAGCTCAAAAAAATATCACCCAATTCAAATGGGGGAAAACAACAGCCAGAATCAACAACCAAACTATGGCCAGAACCCGCAAGATGGGAGGCCTGGCACTCCCTATATTAAAAGACTATTATCATGCTACTATATTAGACCAAATAAGATATTGGTGGAACAACAAAATGGCAGAAAATTGATTTTGAATAGATTTTCTAGATTAGGGTAATTTTGATTCTAATATGTTATTTCTCTGTTTCCCAGTTGAAACTGTATTTACTGGATAGGAATATTTTAATGCTCCTGTGAATGTTGATGCCTAGAACTTGGATTTCTTTTCATTTATTTTATAGTATGAGATCCGGCTGAATTGTTGGATATGATTTTGGATATGATTAGAGAGGTTATTGGTTGTGTTACTATTAAGATGACATCGTCTGCGAATAAAGCAATTTTGTGTTTGTGGATTTAATTTGATTCCTTTGTATATATTGATATCTGTACGAGTTTTTTCGGCTAGCGGCTCCATCGCTAGGGCAAATATTAGAGGAGATAGAGGGCATCCCTGTCTGGTTCCGTTGGAAATATGAAGGGGTCAGATCATGTTTGATATATTACTGTTGTATGGGTTGGAGTAGAGAGCCATTATTGCTTTTTTGAATTGTTTTTGGAAACCGAATTTGTCTAGAATAGATTTAAATATGACCAGTTTAATCGATCGAAGGCTTTTTCACGGTCGAGGGTGATGAATAGGGATGTTATATTTTTTTTGGTTGGCCCATTCATTAGATCTATAATTCTTCTCGTGTTGTCAATTATTGTCTGTTTCTTATGAAACCACTTGGTCTTGATAGAGAAACTAGAATCAAAAACCAAAAAATGGAAACCCCTTATGCTTTCCAGAATAATGGCATCCAAAATGCTCATACTTCCACAGTTTCTATACCTGTTCAGATCTATTCCAATAATCATTCCAGACTCCTTCTTCACCAGAGCTCAAAAAAATATCACCCAATTCAAATGGGGGAAAACAACAGCCAGAATCAACAACCAAACTATGGCCAGAACCCGCAAGATGGGAGGCCTGGCACTCCCTATATTAAAAGACTATTATCATGCTACTATATTAGACCAAATAAGATATTGGTGGAACAACAACTCAAAAAACAAACCCTGGCTCCAAATAGAAGAACATATGTGCTCTACTCCTAATCTTCAAAAAATCCTTGGAGCAATTCTCCTAGGAGACAAAAAGACAAATTACCCATATACTCTACCCAATACATCAATCACCATATTTAGAAACATACATAAAAATCAATCCTTCCTAGCCCCATTATATGACTACACCCCTGTTGATAGCCTTGAATTAGTAATCCCCAACTTCCAAACCAACTGGAAAGTAAATTTACTAACAACAATAGACCTACTATATAATCAAGGAGAACCCATCCCATTCCAAACTCTCCAAAGAAAATACCATCTTAATCCAAAGGACCACTATAAATATCTTCAGGCGATATCCTTCCTATCTGCTTCCAAAGCAAAATGTAAATCATCTTCGGAATCTACTGAGCTACAGTTCGTAAACTCCAAAATACCTCCAAAAGGAATCACTACCTTTTACATCATGTTAAACGACAAAGACACAATGACCAAAATCAAACCCATTTTGAGATGGGAAGAGGAATTGGGGAAAATATTCTCGGAAGACCAATGGTCAGAGGCAGCAATTCTACCATTCCAGCTTTCAAAATGCTCTCAACATTGAGAAACCGCAAAGAAATTAGCATTAAGATACTACAAAACCCCAGCACTTATTGCGAAATGGAACTTAAAATACTCACCTCTTTGTTGGAGATGTGGAAATGCCCAAGGATCCCTGACTCACATATTCTGGTCCTGTTATAAGATTAGAAAAACCTGGTATAAAATCCAAAATTTCCTATCGTCACTATTCCACAAAACAATAACACTCACCCCAGAACTAACTTTACTGTATATTGACCTAATCTATCCGCTAACGCAAAGAACTATAATGTTCCATATCCTCATCCACCTCACAAATTTATAGCTAGAAACTGCTCCAACTAAAACCACTAATCTTACTCATAATCCTGAAAATTTGAATATCAATATGAACTACGAAAAACATACGCCATAACCAACTTAGATTCCACAAATTTTACAAGCAATGGGAATGTTGTTATGTAGACAATAGATCAATGGGTGGGTTTTGTGAATATGTGATCAAGACAATATGCAAACTCTTGGGAAAAAAAAAATGACTATAGACATGCAACCAATAAAGGATACATTTCCTTTTCTCCCCCTTTTCCCCCTTTTTTTTTTTTATTTTTTATTTTTTCCCCTCCTTCAAGGTTATTTGTTATTAATGTTTAGAACTTGTTTATCTATAACAGTATTCACACAATGTTGTAACTTTGCTCGAAAAATTTCAATAAAAATTGATTGATTAAAAAAAAAAACTAGAAGCAGGGAGACACAGGCAAAGCATTGTTTGCAATTCAAACTGATTTATAATGCTGCTTAAACAGGGTCACAGGGTTTATTATAATAAATTGTTTATTATAATATATTTCATATCTCTATTATCCCCATTTACATATCTATCTTACTGCTACCGACTCCTATTGTTTATTATAATACATTTCATATCTCTATTATCCCCATTTACATGTATGTTCCACTGATATTAGGTGACGTAAGGGACAGTATGTTCAGCTGATATTAGGTGATTTAAGTGACAGTATGTTCCTCTGATATTAAGTGATGTAAGTGACAGTATGTTCCTCTGATATTAGGTGATGTAAGTGACAGTATGTTCCACTGATATTAGGTGCTGTAAGTGACAGTATGTTCACTGATATTAGGTGATGTAAGTGACAGTATGTTCCACTGATATTAGGTGATGTAAGATGACAGTATGTTCCAGATAATTAGGTGATGTAAGTGACAGTATGTCCATTGATATTAGGTGATGTAGTGACAGTATTTCAGGGGCTTGAATGAGGTGAGTAAGTGACTGTATGTTTCCACTGATATTAGGTTGCTGTAAGGACAGTATGTTCAGCTGAGATTAGGTGATGTAAGGACATTATGTTCATTGAGTATTAGGTGCTGTAAGTGAACAGTAGGTCCAGTGATATTAGGTGATGTAAGGACAGTATGTTCCACGATAATTGTGTAAGTAAGGACAGTATGTCCATTGAGATTAGGTGACGTAAGTGACAGTATGTTCCACTGATATTAGGTGTTTAAAGTGACAGTATGTTCAGCTGATATTTGGTGATGTAAGTGACAGTAGGTTCCATTGATATAGGTGATGTAAGGACAGTATGTTCCACTGATATTGTTAGTAAGTGACAGTATGTCCAATTGATATATTTGGTTGATGTAGTGACATATGGTTCCACTGATATAGGTGCTGTAGTGACAGTATGTTCAGCTGATATTAGGTGGTGTAAGTGACAGTATGTTCGATGATATTAGGTGATTAAGTGACAGTATGTTCATTTTGGGGATAAAATTAAAGGTGATGTAAGTGACAGTATGTTCCACTGGATATTGTGTAATGGAAGTGACAGTAGGTTCCATGATTTAGGTGATGTAAGTGACTGTATGTTCCACTGCTATTAGGGCTGTAAGGACAGTAGGTTCAGCTGATCTTAGGTGGTGTAAGTGACAGGTATTTCCATTTGATATTAGGGGATGTAAGTGACAGTATTTCCATTATATTAGGTGATGTAAAGTGGACAGTGATGTCCACTGAATTGTGTAATGTAAGTGACAGTATGTTTCCATGATATTAGTGAGGTAAGTGACAGTTTGTTCCCACTTGCTATGAGGTGCTGTAAGTGACAGTATTTCCACTGATATAGGGTACTGTAAGTGACAGTATGTTCCATGATATTAGGTAATGTAGTGACAGTAGGTTCCACTGATATTAGGTGATGTAAGTGACAGTATGTTCCACTGATATTGTGTAATGTAAGTGACAGTATGTTCCACTGATATTGTGTAATGTAAGTGACAGTATGTTCTAGTGATATTAGGTGATGTATAAGTGACTGTATGTTCCACTGATATTAGGTGATGTAAGTGATAGTATGTTCCATTGATATTAGGTGGTGTAAGTGACAGTATGTTCCATGATATTAGGTGATTCAGTGACAGTATCTCCATTGATATTAGGTGCTGTAGTGCAGTTTGTTCCACTGATATTTGTAATGTGAAGGGACAGATGTTCCCACTGATATTGTGTAATGTAGTGACAGTAGTTTCCATTGATATTAGTGATGTAGTTGACAGTATGTTTCATTGATATTAGGTGGTAAGTGAACAGTATGTTCCATTGATATTAGGTGATGTAAAGTACAGTATGTGCCATTGATAGTTAGGTGAGGTAAGTGACAGTATGTTCAACGATATTAGGGCTGTAAGTGACAGATGTCCACTGATATTAGTGCTGTAAAGTTGAAGTATGTTACACTGATATTGTGTTAATGAAGTGACAGTAGGTTCCATGATATCGTGTAATGTAAGTGAAGTTATGTTCCTTGATATTAGTGATATAAGTGGACAGTTATGTTCCAGTGTATTAGGTGAGTTAAGTGACAGTATGTTCCATGATATTGAGTAGCTGTAGTGACAGTAGTTCCTTGATATTAGGGATGTACGTGACAGTAGTTCCATTGTATTAGGTGATGTAAGTGACAGTATGTTCCATTGATATTAGGTGATGTAAGTGACAGTATGTTCCACTGATATTTGGTGCTGTAAGTGGACAGATGTTCCAACTGTATTTGGTGCTGGTAAGTGACAGTATGTTCCATTGATCTTAGGTGGATGTAGTGGACAGTGTTCCATTGATATTAGGAACTGTAAGTGACAGATGTCCATTGATATTAGGTGAGTAAGTGCCGTATGTTCCATTGATTTAGGTGAGGTAAGTACAGTATGTTCCACTGAAATTTGGTTGATGTAAGTGGACAGTATGTTCCACTGATATTTGGTGCTGATAAGGGACAGTATGTTCAACTGATATTGGTGCTTGAAGTGACAGTATGTTCCATTGATATTAGGAACTGTAAGTGACAGTATGTTCATTGATATTAGGTGATGTAAGTGACAGTATGTTCCATTGATATTAGGTGATGTAAGTGACTGTATGTTCCACTGATATTTGGTACTGTAAGTGACAGTATGTTCCACTGATATTAGGTGATGTAAGTGACTGTATGTTCCATTGATAGTTGTAAGTGACTTGTGTTTTATTGGTAGTAGGTACTTTAAGTGACTGTATTTCTAAATGATGGTAGATGACCTATATGTAGGAGCTATAACTAAACCCATTTGTAAAGCTCAGGTGCAGTGAACAGTTTACAGATACCTTGAGGTACTTTTAACTGGTAACTAATATAGAAATTAAATGTTTTCTGATTTAGCAATGTTAGAATGCAGTATGAACACTGCAGGAAACCAGTAATATCACAGTGCAGTGACTAGAAGTGTTTCCAGTATATAAAACTATAGTGTGAGTAGTAGTGCATTGCTATGAGTGATAATGGAGTTCAGCAAGTAGTAGTGCATGGATGTCAGTGATAATAGACCTCAGTACGTAGTAGTGCACGGATGTCAGTAATAGAGTGCAGTAAGTAGTAAAGCACGTATGCCAGTGATAATAGAGTACAATATGTAGTAGTGCATGGATGTCAGTTATAATAGAGTGCAGTACTAAGTAGTGCACGGATGTCAGTTATAATAGAGTGTAGTACGTAGTAGTGCATGGATGTTAGTGATAATAGAGTACAGGACATAGTAGTGCACAGATGTCAGAGATAATAGAGTGAATCTGTTGTATTCAATTAGATCAACTGCAGACTTGGATGTTTAGTTCTTGGAGGTTTTAGCTAGTTATCCAACTGGATCTCTCCAATCAGGGAATTTCAAATCTCGTCGAGAGACTTCAAAGAAACTAAGTCCGTTGACTACATTGAAATACAATAAGATTTACACATGACCGCTGATTAATGAGAACCCTTACAAGCCTAATAGAGTTCCAGAGTAAATAGTAATGCATGGATGCCAGTGATATAGAGTGCAGTATGTAGTAGTGCACAGATGTCAGTGATAATAGCGAACAGTATGTACAGTGCACGCCTAGTCCAGTGGATAATACAGAAGCAAGGCATTTTGTAGTGTGCACGGAGGATGTCAGTGTTAAAGTCAGTACAGTAGAGTAGTGAGTGGCACGGATGTCAGTGATAATAGAGTGCAGTACATAGCATATAGTAGTGCACAGATGTTTAGTGCATAATAGAGTATAGTACATAGAAGTGCACAGATGTCAGTGATAATAGAGTGCAGTAAGTTGTAATGCACAGAGTAGTGATTTGATAATAGAGTACAGTTAACGTAAGTAGTGCACGGATTAGTAGTGATAATAGTGCCTCTATGTCGGTAGTGCACGGATTGGGTCAGTGATAATTAGAGTGACAGTATTAGGTAGTGACACGGATGTCAGTGATAAAAGAGTGCAGTATGTAGTATGTGCACGGATGTCGTAGTGATAATAGAGTGGCGGTTTTAGTAAGAGTAGTGAGTGACTCAGGTGTCAGTGATAATAGAGTACAGTATGTAGTAGTGCACGGATGTCAGTGATAATAGAGTGCTGTATGTGGTAGTGCACGAGTCAGTGATAATAGAGTACAGTACGTAGTGCACGGATGGTAGTAATAATTAGAGTGCAGTAAGTAGTAGTGCTAGAGGAGTGCTCGTAGTGATAATCAGAGTAAGCACCGTATAGGAACTACGGATGTCAGGTGATAAAAGAGTACGAGCTGTAGTGCACACACGTCAGTGATAACAGAGTGCAGTATGTAGTAGTGCACAGTCATTATTTAAGATGTAGTGTACATGTTGGATAATAGCAGTGCATTAAGTATTAGTGCAACAGATGTAGTGAAATAGAAATGCAGTATTGTTTGTAGAGGCCAGATGTCAGTGATAGTAGAATGCAGTATGTAGTAGTGCTCAGATGTCAATTATAATAGAATGCAATATGTAGTAGTGCACGGATGTCAGTGATAATAGGTTTACAGTATGTCAGTGAGTGCACGGATTGTCAGGAAATAGAGGCAGTATCTAGAGTGCCACAGAGTCAGTCGATGATAATGAAATGCAGCATGTAGTAGTGCACAGATGTCAGTGATTAATAGAAAAACAGTTGTAGTAGGGCCCGGATAGGCAGGCTAATAGCAAAAGCTAAGTTAGTGATAGATGCTCAGATCGCAGCGAATAAGAATGCAGTATGTAGTAGGGCTACGGATGTCAGTGATAATAGAGTACAGCTATGTAGGTGCACAGATGTAGTGACATAATAGAATGTACAGTATGTAGTAGACACAGATGTCAATGATAGCTAGAATTGAGGTGTAGTAGTGACTCGAATGTCAGTGTTGATATAGAAGTCAGTATGCAGTAAGTGCACGGTTGATCAGTGATAATAGAGTGCAGTTATGTAGTAGTAGCCACGGCTGTAGTAGATAAATAGAAATGCAGTATGTATGGTAGCTGCACGGATGTCAAGTGATAATGAGCTCAAGTATGTAGTAGTCACAGGGATGTCAGTCGATAATAGAAGTTACAGTTATGTAGTAGGCCGAGCGAATGTCTGTGCATAATAGTGTTACAGTATGTAAGAGTTACAGATGTCGGCGATATTATGTGTACAGTATGTAGTAGTGCAGGTGTCAGGGTATAGAGAACAGCATGTAGTAGCTGCACGATGTCAGTGATAATAGAGTACAGTATGTACGTAGCCACGGAGTTGCTCAGCTGATAATAGAGTACAGTATGTAGTAGTGCACGGATGTCAGTAATAATAGAGAACAGCATGTAGTAGTGCACGGATGTCAGTGATAATAGAGTACAGTATGTAGTAGTGCACGTTGATGTCAGTGAACTAAATTTACAGTATGTAGTAGTGCACAGATGTCAGTGATAATAGTGTACAGTAGTAGTAGTGCACGCATGTCAGTAATAATAGAGAACAGCAGTAGTAGTGCACGGATGTCAGTGATAATAGAGTACAGTATGTAGTAGTGCACGGATGTCAGTGATAATAGTGTACAGTATGTAGATTAGTGCACGGATAGTATGATATAGAGACAAACAAACGTATGTAGTAGTGCACGGATTGTCAGTGATAATAGATGCACATCTGTGGTTATGCACGTGAGGACAATGTCAGTGATAATAGAGAACAGTATGTAGTAGTGCACGGATGTCAGTGATAATAGAGTACAGTACGTAGTAGTGCACGGATGTCAGTGATAATAGAATGCAATATGTGGTAGTGCACGGATGTCAGTGATAATAGAGAACAGTATGTAGTAGTGCACACGCATGTGTAGGTTTGCCCAGTGATAATAGAATTGCACATATGTGGTATGCACGGATGTCAGTGATAATAGAGAACAGTATGTAGTATGTGCACGGATGTCAGTATGATAATAGAATGTCAGTAATGTGGTAGGCAGGATGTCAGCTGATAAATAGGAACAGTATGTAGTAGTGCACGATGTCAGTGATAATAGAGAACAGTATGTAGTAGTGCACGGATGTCAGTGATATAGAGTGCAGTATGTAGTAGTGCACGGATTGTCAGTGATAATAATGCGACATATGTGGTAGTGCACGGATGTCAGTGATAATAGAGAACAGTATGTAGTAGTGCACGGATGTCAGTGATAATAGAGTGCAGTATGTAGTAGTGCACGGATGTCAGGATATAATATATGCATATAGTTGGGTAGTGCAAGGAGGTCACGTGATAATAGAGAACAGTATGTAGTAGTGCACGGATGTCAGTGATAATAGAGTGCAGTATGTAGTAGTGCACGGATGTCAGTGATAATATAATGCAATATGTGGTAGTGCACGGATGTCAGTGATAATAGAGAACAGTCCATTGGCTATGAAATGGCTATCTGTTATAATTCAGCTCTATTGTGCCACCTTAGAGAAACTGAATGTAAGGAAGTCAAGGAAGTCAAGGGCATGGAGATAAAGGCCGTTTCACCAGGGAGGATCCTTGGATCAGGCAGCCTGACTTTCACTTACTGTACACACAGCAGATCTAGGCTATTGTAGGCTCATTACACGTGGGCCCTCCCTGGGATAAAGCATTTTAAATAGATGCAGGATCCTGGAATGTGTCAATGTCAGTATTTGCAATGTGCCACCCTGAATGAGTACAGGAGTGTAATCCAGTCTCTTCCCTTGATTGCACTTCAATATAAAAAAAGTTCTTATCGTTAAAAATGGTGCTAATTTTGCCCCAACCAATCAGATATTATTTAACATTTGAAAGCTAACATCTGATTGGTTGGGGCAAAATTAGAACCATTTTTAACGATAAGAACTTTTATTACATCTACCTGGTCAGCTAAGAAATTAGAATACCTCATCCCAGCATAGTCCACTTTATTAGGGATATGGGGTTGTGGGACTCAGGACTCTGATTTAGGGACAACTTTTCCTACTGTACAATATGCATAATGGAAGGATTGTAATATTGTTCGGCAGTGGTTTCCCCATGGTGCCTAGCATGGGCGGGTGATAGGGTCTGCCATGCCTCCTGGAATTGTTATGATGATGTCACTAATCTTTGCCTCCTCCAGAGTGATGTCATTAATTACATCATAATGTCATTAATTACCGTCATAAACTAGAACCAGGTGTATTGCTATTTAATAGTGTGTTCTGCTTTTTAAAACCTGCCTGTTTATAGAACGTACAAAGTTCAATGCTTGAAATTGTCATTCTAAGGGCTGTCAGAGCATGCTGGGAATTTAAGTAACAGCTGTCTATCACTTATGTTGTCATACTGCATTATAAATTTAACGGAACTGTTAATTCATTCAAAACATAGTTATTCAATAAAAATTCTTATTGCTTAAAATGTTGCTAATTTTGCCCCAACCAATCAGATGTTATTTAACATTTGAAAGCTAACATCTGATTGGTTGGGTCTTTAAAGATCTTCCCCTTAGTAATACAGAATCTTAACACAGGGATCTTCATTAAAAGTTCTTGTAGGAGGATGCTGGGAGTTGTAGTGTTTGAACACCTGGAGGCCTTAGCATCACACAAATTAACTAGGGTTACCAGACCATCCGTAATTGGAGGACACAAAAAAACATATTCTGACTGCATCCCTGGTAGTGTGTGTCCGTAGAAGCAGCAATACTGATTATACAATTAGTATTGGTACAATTTTTCTAGCATTAAAGTGGCCCATACACGCACCAATCCCAGTCATACAATATTAGGATATTCTGACATTCTACAATTTTCTTATCGTATGTAAAGTTTACATGTTGAAAACATTGGATCATGCCCCAATCGTGTAATAGGTATTGATGCGTGTAAAACAATACTGAGGCAAATCATTGTACAATTCACGATATCTAATCCAATTTCCGTACAATATTAGGGTAGGTGCACACAAAGGGAGCGCTTGGGCGGGACAAATGTCTGTTGGTCGCAGTAATAGAGGCTGCGGTTCGTGCAACCAATCGCGCAGTCCCAAAGAGAACTGCACCATCGGCCCGACATTTACCGACATGTCCGATCATCTGTTCGTCCCATCCGGACTAATGGACGATCAACATCTTTCGCGGCGGCGGCTGAAAGCGCCATGGATTTTTCGGCTCAATAGACGATACACGGAAGTATCGGTTGATTGGGCCGAAAAATCTGCTTTTGTGTATCCAGTCTTAAGGTGTCCTTGTAGCATCCTCCATTCAGTAGATGATCTGGGAACCCTGGGTAAGCAGTGCACAGGGGGGAATGCACATTGGTTAACACATTGGAGCACAGACTGACGTAGCTAGTGAAGTATTCCAGGTATGTCTGAGAGGGAGACTCCACGGCAATTACAAACAATTCATGCAAATTCCCTCTTGATAGGACAAGCGGAAGGAACACCTGGACTGTGTGATCAATAGGCAATCTTTTATTCCCAGTCCTTATACAACAACTTGTAATTAACCGCTGGCTCCTTGGAATGGAAAGGAAGTAACATTCCATCAATAGCAGCACATTGTAAATAGTTCATCAGGGCAAATAAAAGAAAATCATTTCACAGACACTTTCTATCTCCTGGCACACAATGTAATCAGATCATTCAGATCAATCAGATCATTCAGATCAATCAGATCATTCAGATCAATCAGATCATATATAAATCATCCGAGGTCGATAGTATCATAGATAGCTTCGTTAGGATCGACATATCTGATAGCCTAGATAGATCTATCGATGATAGATTGAAGATAATAGATAGATAGGTAGATATAGATAGATATAGATAGATAGTATCGATAATAGATGATAGATCGATGATAGAGTAGATAGATAGTTCGCTAGCATCATCGTAGCTAGATCGCATGCTCATGTCGATAGATAGATCGCTATAGCTAGCTGAATCTATATATATATATAATCAGCTCTTTCTGTAGCTAGATGCTGATAGATGGATAGATCGATAGTGATGTATAATATATGATGATAGAAAGATAAATTAGGATGTAATGTAGTTCGAATGAACCCAGTTCAATAATCGAATCTGAGGGTTTCGAGTCCCGACGAACTTTTGGAAATTTCCAATAACCCGAATTTTTGAATTTCCGATTTTTATCGAAAAACAAAAGTAGATAATTATCGAAAATCAAAAATCGAAAGTAGACGATTTTTCCATAATCAAAACTTGAACTTTCCGAAAATTTTCGAAAATTCAAAAACGAAACGAAATTTTGAACATCTCTACAGACAGACAGATAGATAGATAGAAAGATAGATAGATTAGATAGATAGATAGATAGATAATTAGTGATATATCGCTAGATAGTATAGTAGATAGATAGATAGATAGATAGATAGAAAGGTAGATATATAGATAGACAGATAGTAGATAGATACATAGACAGCCAGACAGAAAGAAAGATAGATAGATAGATAGATAGATAGATAGATAGTAGATAGATACATAGACAGACAGAAAGAAAGATAGATAGATAGATAGATAGATAGAAAGATAGATAGACAGACAGACAGACATATAGATAGATTACTAAATAGGAAGTTGAAGATAGTGAAATATAAAGTTGATAGATAGACAGACAGACAGACAGACAGACGACAGACAGACAGACAGACAGACATAGGATAGATCGATATATATAGATGATAGAAAGATATATAGAGAGAGATAGATTCTATTGGATAGATAGATAGATAGTAGATAGATAGATAGATAGATGATCGATAGTGATATAGATGATAATAGATCAATATAATCGACTAGATTGATCATAGATAGATGAATTATAATAATAGATAGATAGATAGATAGATCTTAATATATTATAGATATATGATGATAGACATAGATAGATAGATATGCTAGATAGAAAATAATAGATAGTAGACACATATAGATTGATAAAATAACAGATAAGAAAGACAGTAGATATAGATGTGATGTGATAGATGTAGTGTCCGAGTAGATACTAGTAGTGATAAGAAATATAGTGCCAGATCTATATTGTATAATAGAATCTGATATATAGATGAGTCATATATGTCATAGATTAGATAATGAATGATATATAGATAGATGATAGAATAGTGATGATGATAGCTAGTAGATAAAGATAGAATAGATTTGAGATAGATGATAGTAGATGGATAATGGTGATAGCCGCTAGCTAGCTAGATAGATAGAGAGAGGAGAGAGGAGAGAGAGAGAGATTAGATAGAAAGATAGATAGATAGACAGACAGACACCGACCGACAGACAGACACAGACAACAGACACGACAGACAGACAGACAGACACACGATAACGATAGATAATGATAGATAGATAGATAGATAGATAGATAGACAGATAGACAGAGATAATGAACATTATTTTGCAACTTTATTATACTTTACAATATCAACGCCTTATAACTATCATATAATATTTCCTGGATGGCGGGGATATACAGTATGTATTTATAAGTAATGACGGTTTTATTAACTGGTTGTCAGTTCCACTTTCTGTGTTTCCTATATTTGTTTATTTGTACATTTATGATATGGATACACTCTTCATACTTTGCACTATTAATGTCCCAGTTCAGTGTCTGGATCTGTGTGTGCTGGCAATGATCTGATTATTGTATAGGCTTGTGAATATAAATCATCCGAGGTCGATAGTATCATAGATAGCTTCGTTAGGATCGACATATCTGATAGCCTAGATAGATCTATCGATGATAGATTGAAGATAATAGATAGATATATCATAGATGATAAATAGACTAGTTCGATAATAGATGATAGATCGATGATAGAGTAGATAGATAGCTCCTCGCTACGCATCATTCGCTAGCTAGATCTGCATCGCTCATCGCTCGATAGATAGATCGCTCATAGCTAGCTGAATCTATATATATATATATACTCAGCTCCCTTTCTGCTAGCTAGCATGCTCGATAGATCGCGATAGATCGATGCTCGCATCGCTACTACACTATATGATAGATAGAAAGATAAATAGATGTAATGTAGGTTCGAATAGAACCCAGTTTCTAATCGAATCTGAGGGTTTCGAAGTCCCGACGAAACTTTTGGAAATTTCGCATAACCCGAATTTTTTGAATTTCCGATTTTTATCGAAAAACAAAAGTAGATAATTATCGAAAATCAAAAATCGAAAGTAGACGATTTTTCCATAATCAAAACTTGAACTTTCCGAAAATTTTCGAAAATTCAAAAACGAAACGAAATTTTGAACATCTCTACAGACAGACAGATAGATAGATAGAAAGATAGATAGATAGATAGATGATAGATAGATAATTAGTGATATAGTAGATAGTATAGTAGATAGATAGTCGATAGAAGTAGAAGTAGATATATAGATAGACAGATAGTAGATAGATACATAGACAGCCAGACAGAAAGAAAGATAGATAGATAGATAGATAGATAGATAGATAGTAGATAGATACTAGACAGACAGAAAGAAAGATAGATAGAAGATAGATAGATAGATGAGAAGAATAGATAGACAGACAGACAACATTAGAATAGATATACTAAATAGCGACAAGATTGAAAGATAGATAGAAATATAAAGTTGATAGATAGACAGACAGACAGACAGACAGACAGACAGACAGACAGACAGACATAGGATAGATAGATAGTATTAGATGATAGAAAGATATTAGAGGAGATGATTCTATGTAGATACGATAGATATAGACTAGATAGATAGATAGATAGAGATAGATAGATAGATGATAGATGATAATAGATCGTGAATATATGATAGATGATCATAGATAGATGAATAGATAGATAGATAGATAGATAGATAGATAGATATAATATGATCATAGATATATGATGATAGAATAGATAGTAGATTGTAGATAGAAAGATAATAGATAGATAGACAGCTAGATTGATAAAATAGACCAGATAAGAAAGACAGTAGATTACCGATGTGATGATAGCTAGATGATAGTAGCTTAGATAGATAGATAGTGTAGAAGTGATAGAGAAGATATATCGGAAGATTTAGATAGATATTAGATAATAGATAGAAATATGGATAATAGATAGATAGTCATAATTGCTCGATAGATTAGATAATGAAGATTAGGATAATAGATAGATGATAGAATAGCTGATATGATAGCTAGCTAGATAGAAGATAGAATAGATGAGATAGATGATAGATAGATGGATAATGGTGATAGCCGCTAGCTAGCTAGATAGTAGAGAGAGAGAGAGAGGAGAGAGAGAGAGATTAGATAGAAAGATAGATAGATAGACAGACAGACTACCGCACCGACAGACAGACAACAGACACACAGACGAGACAGACAGACAGACAGACACACATAACGATAGATAATAGATAGATAATGATAGATAGATAGATAGAACAGATAGACAGAGATAATAACATTATTTTGCAACTTTATTATACTTTACATATCAACGCCTTATAACTATCTATAATATTTCCTGGATGGCGGGTGATTACAGTATGTATTATAAGTAATGACGGTTTTATAACTGGTTGTCAGTTCCACTTTCTGTGTTTCCTATTTGTTTATTTTGTACATTTATGATATGGATACACTCTTCATACTTTGCACTATTAATGTCCCAGTTCAGTGTCTGGATCTGTGTGTGCTGGCAATGATCTGATTATTTGTATAGGCCTTGTGAATATAAATCATCCGAGGTCGATAGTATCATAGATAGCTTCGTTAGGATCGACATATCTGATAGCCTAGATAGATCTATCGATGATAGATTGAAGATAATAGATAGATATATCATAGATGATAAATAGACTAGTTCGATAATAGATGATAGATCGATGATAGAGTAGATAGATAGCTCCTCGCTACGCATCATTCGCTAGCTAGATCTGCATCGCTCATCGCTCGATAGATAGATCGCTCATAGCTAGCTGAATCTATATATATATATATACTCAGCTCCCTTTCTGCTAGCTAGCATGCTCGATAGATCGCGATAGATCGATGCTCGCATCGCTACTACACTATATGATCCGATAGAAAGATAAAATTAGGATGTATGTAGTTCGAATTAGAAACCCAGTTCAAAGAACCTAATCGTAATCTGAGGGTTTTCGGAAGTCCCGACGACACTTTTGGGAAATTTTCCAATAACCCGAATTTTTGAATTCCGATTTTTATCGAAAAACAAAAGTAGATAATTATCGAAATCAAAAATCGAAAGTAGACATTTTTCCATAATCAAAACTTGAACTTTCTCGAAACATTTTCGAAACTTCAAAAAACGAAACAAATTTTGAACATCTCTACCGACAGAAGATAATAGATAGAAAGATAGATAGATTAGATAGATGATAGATGATAATTAGCTCGATATATCGCTAGCATAGTATAGCTAGATAGATAGCTCGATAGATAGCTAGAAAGTTAGATATATAGCTAGACAGATAGTAATCGATACATCGACAGCCAGACGAAAAGAAAGATAGAGTGATAGATAGATAGATAGATAGATAGTAGATAGTACTAGACAGACAGAAAGAAAGTAGATAAGATAGATAGATAGATAGACAGAATAGATAGACAGACAGACAACATTAGATAGATTCACTAAATAGCTCGCCAAGCTTGCACAGCATAGCTCGAAATATAAAGTTGACTAGATAGACAGACAGACAGACAACGACGACAGACCGACAGACAACATAGGATAGATCGACTATATTCAGATGATAGAAAGATATTAGACGCGAGATGATTCTATTCGCTCCTACGCATCGCAAGACTAGCTAGATAGATCGCTAGATAAGATCGCATAGCTCGATCGATAGATGATACATAGATCGCTCGAATATATCGACTAGATTCGATCATAGATGATGAATCTATACATAATAGATAGATAGATAGATAGATCTTAATATATTCATAGATATATGATGATAGACCATAGATAGTAGATTGCTAGATAGACAATTCAATAGATAGTAGACAGCCTAGATTGATAAACATAGACCAGATAAGAAAGACAGCTAGACTCTACCGATGCTGTGCTCGCTAGATCGCTAGCTCGCTCCCTCGCAGCTAGATACTGCTAGCTGATAGACAATATATCGCCAGATCTTATCTCTTCGCTCCCTACATAGAACTCCTGGATACTCATAGTCGCTAGCTCATAATCTGCTCGACCCTAGCCATTAGACTCAATGAATTCGATCTCTCCCGGATCCCACCTAGATAGATGATAGAATAGCTGACTCTATCGATAGCTAGCTAGATAAATGTAGAATAGATTTGCAGATAGATGATAGCTAGATGGATAATGGCTATAGCCCGCTACTGCGATCGATCGAGAGAGGAGAGAGCGAGAGAGAGATGAGATTAGATAGAGATAGATGATAGACAGACAGACTACCGCACCGACAGACAGACAACAGACACACAGACGACGACAGACAGACAGACAGACACACGATAACGATAGATAAAGATAGATAATAGATAGATAGATTAGATAGAACAGATAGACAGAGATAATCAACATTATTTTGCAACTTTTTTACTTTACAATATCAACGCCTTATAACTATCTATAATATTTCCTGGATGGCGGGGATTACATATGTATTATAAGTAATGACGGTTTTATAACTGGTTGTCAGTTCCACTTTCTGTGTTTCCTATTTGTTTATTTTGTACATTTATGATATGGATACACTCTTCATACTTTGCACTATTAATGTCCCAGTTCATGTCTGGATCTGTGTGTGCTGGCAATGATCTGATTATTGTATAGCTTGTGATCTGTCTGTCTGTCTGTCTGTCTGTCTGTCTGTCTGTCTGTCTGTCTATCTATCTATCTTTCTATCTAATCTCTCTCTCTCTCTCTCTCTCTCTATCTCTATCTATCTAGCTAGCTAGCTGTCTATCATCCATTATCCATCTATCTATTCATCTATCTATTCATCTATCTATCATCTATCTATCTATCTATTCATCTATCTATCATCTATCTATTATCTATCTATCTATTCATTTATCTAATTTCTATTCTATCATATATGATCTATCTATCTATCTATTTATCCATATTTCTATCTATTATCTAATATCTATCTATCTTTCTATATATCTTTCTATCATCTATCTATTATCTATCTATCTATTTATCTATCTATCTATCTATCTATCTATCTATCTATCTATCTATCATCTTTATATTTCTATCTTTCTTTCTATCTGTCTATTTATTATCAATCTATATGTATGTCTATCTATCTATTTATCTTTCTATCTATCATATCTATCTATCTATCTGTCTATCATCCATCTATCTATTCATCTATCTATCTATTATCTATCTATCTATCTATCTATCTATTCATCTATCTATGATCTATCTATCTATATATTCTATCTATCTATTATCTATCTATCTATCTATCTATCTATCTATCTATCTATCTATCTATCTATCTTTCTATCTAGTATCTAATATCTATCTATCTCTCTTTCTATATATCTTTCTATCATCTATCTATCTATCTATCTATCTTATCTATCTATCTATCTATCTATCTATTCATCTATCTATGATCTATCTATCTATATATTCTATCTATCTATTATCTATCTATCTATCTATCTATCTATCTATCTATCTATCTATCTATCTATCTTTCTATCTAGTATCTAATATCTATCTATCTCTCTTTCTATATATCTTTCTATCATCTATCTATCTATCTATCTATCTGTCTGTCTGTCTGTCTGTCTGTCTGTCTGTCTGTCTGTCTGTCTTTATTATATTTAATGGTTATTATATCGCTCCTAATGGTTATTATATCTAATGGTTATTATATCGCACCTAATGGTTGTTATATAGTTTCTAATAGTTATTATATCACTCCTAATGGTTATTATATTGCTTCTAGCTGCAAGTCTGGAGAATGCACGCACTCCATCTGCTCCCAGCCTTACACCTCGTACACACTTGGATAATTGTCGTACGATGCAGACGGAACGCAGCAATCGCACAAATATTCGTATGAGCAACAATATGCATCACGATCTCAATGACCAACGCTGTCAACTACGTCGACTTTTTCCGACGATCAGCCTTGGCGGAATTTGTTCTGCCGCGTATCGTATATTTGTATATGTTCGGCAGTCTCGGTCCGTTCTATACGAAAAAATATCTAAAAAGAGGCGCGTGCTCTGTTTCCGTAATTCGCGCAGAATTCAACATTATGTTTTTTACTAAACTCTATATCTAACGGAATCGTCGACTCTGCACGTACGAAAATCATCCAACTGTGTACAGGCTTTGGTCGCTTTGATCTCAATCTCATTACTGTCTTGATCAACGAACCATTTTAACTTTCATTTGACTCATTATCCCAAGATATTAACATTTTACAATTTACATTTTTTGTTTACAAAGTTGACAAATGCATTGTGTACTGCACGTGACCCAAACTACACATACACAAATATTGTGTTTCTGGCTAGTAGCTTCTCTATATATATTATTGCCATTCCATAATTATCCCACATTAGTGTGCAAAAGCTTACATTATATTACTATTTTAATTGCGGATCTGGCCTAGACGTGCGGGGTCTAACCACTTTTGTTTGGTGTGGTTTTGTTTTTTTGTTTTTTGCAACAGGATTTGTCCCGTGACCTTATTAAACTATGCTCCTAAGCACACACCCGTTGTTCGGACCAATTAATGTTTTAGAGCGTTCATGTGTTTAGAGCGTGCCTCTGTTTTTAGAGGAGCCCCAAGACAGCTGTATCTTTCAAACAATTTAATTTTGAACCCAGTCTACTGTTAAATTTCTCAACCTGTTACTGTAACAAAAAAGAGGCCTTGATACAGATTAAAATTGATCGAAGTCTTTTTATGTACTGGGTGTATAAGGACTGCATTAATGTCAGCGGCTGCAGAAGATTTTCCTGACTTGGCAGGCTGTATCTCGAAACTAAGGGTATAGAAAGGCCAAGTGAATACAGCGGTTGTAATTATCTACACATGTTCAATCAAAGATGACGAGATTTCATTCAGTACTTCTCCTTAAAGGTTTTTTCCATTTCATTAATAAGGCGTTATGCAGGTTAGTGTTTTCATATTTAGGTTGATTCTCATCACTATATGTTATCACGTAAGGAAGCAAACACATGATAAGCGTCCCTAACCTTCATTTTGGGATAAAAGAATCTTTTTTTCTCTTGATTTCTATTTTTTCCCCGTCTTTTATTTTTTTCTGGAAAGCTTATTTCATATCCGACATACTCAATTAGGGCATAGGAAATTGGACTTTCTACACAGATCAATTTAGCTCCCGAGCTAGTGTGGACTCCGCTGGGGGACCGTGGAAATGAGTCCCATGTTAGGGGGGTTTGATAGACTGGCTGGAAATCAATCTCTCATAATATCTCACCCCCCTACACCAGTAACAACCCACATCTAACACACACACAAGGTGGCTGACGTAGCACTGCCAGCCATAGCCAAAACCTAAAGCAGTGCAGAATATTTACTACGCCAGATCAGATCATAAATCAGATTTGTGAGTAGTCAATTCAGGCGGCTCATCAGGTGTCCCGCTCCTCTCCTGGCCCCTTACTGACAGTATTCACATTGGCAATATACAATAAGGGCTGTCCAATCCTTTAATGTGCAAATTGGGGTGACTCCCATTAAATAGTGCAACACAGCTACATCACAACTTTTCGGCACACAGGCTTGACAAAGGCCTGTGTGCCAAAACATTGTGTACTGACGTCCTGCATAAAGAAATGGGAGCACCCCAATTTGCAAATTAAAGGACTGGACAGCCTGTATTGTGTTTGACAGATCATAATCAGAGTCCAAACATCCATAACATAGTACCAACTGCCATGTCTAACACCTTCCTAGGACCTTAGTGCTACATACAAACTTGAGGACCTTTATTATGTCTGCAATACAAACTGTAAAAATAGGTGGTACTTCCCTGTATATACCAATCCATGGGGTGGCAACTGTTTTATGGAGACATGAACCTTAATTCTTACTGCTGACTTGTTTTTTTTATTTGCATGTTGGGCTTTTAACAGTGTCAGGTGACTGAAATGAGTAGTTGTATCTAGACCTGGTACACATGGTGCCAAACAAGGTACAATATCCCAGCCATCCATCCTATGGTTAGGATTTATAACTGGTAAAACTTTGGGACGGATGTTAAAGTTTTACCATCAACACCAGTGGATCGTATACGATTTTCCAAATGTCTACTAGTTCAAGCTAAAAATTCTTCCCAACTAGACCATATACCGCCCAGCACACGGCTCAATGATACACTCTGTTACCAGCCCCTTTGTAAATGATTTGTTATCCTCTTGACTGCTAAGCTTTGTGCCATAGTTGCAAAGGGGACTGGCAACCTATCAATGAATCAGTTAATTGCCGATTCCAGGGACAATAACTGTAATTCAGATCATTCCGGAGAGTTGACTGCATTTTAATTTAGACCCACTCATCAAGGTTGGTGTATATGCTTAGTCTTGTCGGGCCGGATTTATATTTCTTTCTTCCCTAGGCCAGCTAACTTACACGAGCCCCTATCACCCCGTAGTACCAGCATACCCTACCCCTAGACCATCAGCAATCCCGCACATTAAACGGTGACCACAAGTAGGCTATGTACATTGCTGCTTTTCTATGGTAAGGGTGAATGGGTGCCATTTTTATAGCGCCCCTTTAGGTGCCGCCCTAGGCCACGGCCCTAGTGGCCTAGTGGGAATCCGGCCCATGGTCTACTGTACCAATTAGAATTAAACAGGACAAGCTTGTGTAATACACCACAACAAATATCTTGGTGTTGGAAATTACAAATGTTCATTATCTGCGGTTGGAAGGGGAACCAGTATTCACCAACTGTACCCGGACCATGCGGTCAAACATTTCTTTGTTCTATGGCCACCGTAATCTGGCTGGCCGATAGTCCCACAGAAAAACACAGATATGTTATTTTATTCCTTGCTTATTTATTATAGCAGAATTATCAAAGGGGCAAAACAGAAGTTGTCCCCTTAAAATATTCTAACTGATCTCTCCCACGGCTCTGTGAATATAGATAAACTGTGCCGTTTTCTCCACCAATCGTTCTACCGCGTTGATTTAAACATTGGTGTGGTTTTGTCAGATCCCTGCTTGAAGGGGAAACTTATAAAGAAGAGAAGAAGGATTCATTGTGCTAATAGAGAAGATCACACTAAAGAGAATGTCAGGTTCGGATCAGTTACCCTTTATTCTAATGTGATAAATTGGCTATTGAGCGACAGTTGACAAGACATGTTTAGGTTAAACAATTTCTCCCCCTTCCTGACACGCCATAATAATAACACACAGATAAAAAAAAAACACTCTTTTGAGTACTTTTACTAGTTGATCATTACGAAACCAATAGGGTGGTAAAAGTGAGTCCAATACTTGAACCATGCTTTGTAACAATCAACATATTGTCAATTCGTAACCCGCTGAAAAGCTATTCCCCTTGGAAGCGCAAAATTTTAACCGCAGCGATCACAGCAAACTGAAAGACTTCGGCTGCGTCCAATGCAACAGAAAGTCCAATCACAAAACTGCATTTTACCAATAAATGTTATTAGTGAGTGCAGTGGCATCCACACAAAAATGGAGGTTGTTGTGTATGGACAGTGTGGCCAATCACATTAGGATGTCCAGGGTCCTGATTCTCACGGCCGGATCAGATCACGAAAACAGATTGTGCTGGTTACCTAAACCCAGACCCATAAGTGCGTTTTCATGAATTCACCGGGGGGCGTTTGCCAGCGGTACGGGGGAAGAAAAAAGTGTGCTACCACCACAAGGTAGTACCGAGTCAATAACGGATCTTTAGACAAAATTTTAACTCCAGCGTTTGTCATTAATTAAAGTTTCGAATAGGAAAACCTCATTCACTGCACTGAAAGCCGTTATGGCTCATGCATGGTTAGGGGCGATACTGCTCCTCATACCATTGCCTATTACGCCTCGTAACCTGTTGGATCATTGCCGTCCGATGGGCCAATGAACGATCAACGCACCGATATTCTTAACGAAATATAGCATCAACGATCGTCAGACCAACACCGTCGGCTATTGTCGCGTTTTTCGACGGACATACCTGGCGGCTTGTTCTGCGATTATGTATATTTGTACATGTCGGCAGGTATCGTTAATGTTCTACGACAAATATGTATAAAGCGAATGCGGCTTTCTATGCGCGATACGAACGTTACATACAGTGTCTATAAGCTAACGACTATCGGGGTGACTATTTGTTGTGTACAAGTCGTTCTTGGTTAACGAATGGTAACTTCGTCGCTGATCTCGAAAATTCAAGTGTAGGGCGTATGTATACCACTACAGAATAACTTCCAGGATTAACCATTTCTGAGTACTAGAATCAAGCTTCCTTGAGGTCATATTCATAGTAAAAACAAACGCATTCAGTTTTCCACACGTAGAGTGATATCGGAGTGATTTCCTAGAGATATAAACCATACTCAATCTACCTAAGTGATAACCATAACATATAATAACATAGAATGGATAACCATTGGCGATTATACTAGGAAAAGTAACCATGTGATATTATCCTACGTGAAGATATAATATAAATTAGAGCATTTAACCCATTAAGACATTGAGGTACGTAACATTAAGACACTATATAAACCATAGCAGAGAGTTTACACCATAGAGATCATTAAAACCATAGAGCGATTATATAAGCCATTAGGAGCGATAAATAACCATTATAGAGATATTATAAATAGGACGATATAAGAACCATTAGATATAATAACCAGTAGGACATATAATAACCATAAGATAATAATAACCATTAGGAGCGATATAATAACATTAGAGTGAATACCATTAGGAGCGATATAATAAACCTAAATTATAATAACCACTTAGGAGCGATCAATAACTAACATATATATATACCATTAGGAGCATATACATAACCATAATATAATAACCATTAGGAGCGATGATAAACACCATTGAGAGTGATATAATCCATTAGAGCGATATAATAGACCATTAGGAGCGATATAATAACCATAGGAGCGATATACTACCATTAAATATATCATAACCCATTAGGAAGCGATATAATAACGTATATAAACATAGGAGTAGATATAATAACCATTAGATATAATAACCATAATGCGATATAATAACCATTAAGGAGATAGAATAAAGATGTAACCATTAGGAGCATAACCATGGAGGATAATTAACTCATAAATTAGGAGCGATATATAACCATTAGAGCCGATTATAAAACCATTAGGACGATATTATAATAACATTGAGGGCGATATGATACGTAGGACGATAATAACCATTAGAGCGATGATATAATCCCATTAAGGAGCGCTAATAATACCATTAGTGAAGCGATATATATTAAGCCGCGATCTATGCAAGATATAATAATACCATTAGGAGCTGAAATTATAATACCATTAGATCGTTATAATCCAAGGAGCGATATATAACCATTAGATCATAAATAAACCCGATTAGGATATAATACATTAAGAGCGATATAATACATTAGGACGCGATATTAATAACATTAGAGTGATATCACAGCATTAACCATAGTAAGGCATAGGAAGTGATTGAATAACCATTAGACGATAGATAACCTTGGAAAACAGATATAAAACCATTCGAGGAGTGATATAATAACCATTGGGCGAGTCGTATGCATAAACCATAGGATGATATAATACCATTAGGGATTGCTCGATAACTTACATAAAACCTATACAACCATTAGAAATGATATAATAACCATATAACGAGGATATAAATACCATTAGAAAATATATACATAACCATAGGAGTGATGCATAAATAACTAAGAGCGAATAATAACCATAGAAACTAGACATTAATTGATATTAACCATTAGGAGTGATTGATAGAATCATTAGAAATGATTATAATAACCATGGAAGGAGGATATACCCTCCCAATAGAACGAAAATCACATTAGATGATTAATAACCCCCCTGTCGATAATAACCATTAAGACAAAGCCAGAGCGAATAATAACCATTGGGAGCGATAGGAGTTATATAATAAACGTTAGGAGCGATGTGATATAACAAAATACCATTAGGAAGTAATCAATAAATCCCATCTGGAGTGATATAATAACATTAGGAGCGTATATATTAACTAAGGTAATAACCATTAGGAGCGATATAAACATGGAGCTTATATAAAACCATTGAGCATGGATACCATTAGAAACATAATAACCATTAGAGCGATATAATACCCATTAGGCAGCGATATAAATACCATTTAGGAGCAGATTAATAACCATTAAAATTGATATTATAACCATAAGGAAGTGGATAGTATAACCTTAGAATAGGAGCGCTATACTAACCAGTAGGAGAGATAATCCCACTAAGGCGCGATATAAAAGACCGTAGGTAATAACCGTAGGAGCCTATAATAACCATTAGAGCGATATAAGAACATTAGAGAGCAATATAATAACCTTTAGAACTATACAACCATAAGAAGCGATATTAACCATTAGAAGAAAATATAATAACTCCCTATTAGGAGCGATACAAGTGCCATAAGAGCCAAGATAATAACGCATTAGAAGCGTAAAATAACTATGTCACTCCTAATGGTTATTATATTGCTTCTAATAGTTATTTTATCGCTTCTAATGGTTATTATATTGCTCCTTATGGCAATTGTATCGCTCCTAATAGTTAGTTATTATATTTCTTCTAATGGTTATTATATCGCTTCTTATGGTTGTATAGTTTCTAAAGGTTATTATATTGCTTCTAATGGTTATTATATCGCTCCTAATGGTTATTATATTGCTCCTAATGGTTATTACCTAATGGTTATTATATCGCTCCTAGTGGTTATTATATCTCTCCTAATGGTTTGAATGCGCTCCTAATGGTTATTAGAGTTTTAATGGTTATCTATGCTCCTAAGTGGTTATATATAACTCCTATTTCCTAATGGTTATTATATCCTCTAATGGTATATCATAATGCTACTCCTTATGGTATATATCGCTCCTAAGGGTTATTATTATCACTTCCTAAGGTTATTATATGTTCAAGTTACGCTCCTAATGTTTATTATATACACTCCTATCCTCCAATGGGTATTATATCCCTAATGGTAATTTAAATTTTGTCCTAATGGTATTATTCCCCTCATAATGGTTATTATATCTGTTCTAAGATGGTTTATTACATGCTCCTAATGGTTATAATAATCTACTCGCTTAATGGTTATTATAATCTTCCTAATGGTTATTGATATCACTCCTCTATGGTTATTAAATCATTTCCTAATGGTATTATATCCTCCTATCGGTTTGATATGTCAGGTTCTTGTCTAATGGTTATTATTAAATCATCCGCTAAGGGTATTTATAATTCTTGGTAAACTCCTTATGGTATATATATTTCAGGTGTAGTCTCTAATGGTTATTATATCGTCACTGTTTATATAATCCATGGTATATATGTCTATGGTATTAATCACTCCTAATGGTTATTCATGCCTCCATGTTTGGTACTGATCAATGGTTATCACCCGTATAATCGCTCCTAATGGTTTATGATTCATTAAGGTATTACATACGCTCCTAAGGTTATTATATCGCTCCTATGGTTATTAACGCTCCTAATGGTTATTATATCTAATGTTATTAATGGACTCCTTAGTTATATACTATGCTATACAGCAGGTATTATATCGCTACTAAGTGGTTATTAATCTACTCATGTGGTTATTATATCATGTCCTAATGGTATTATATCGACTCTAATGGTATTAATCGCATTCTAGAATGGTTTGTATACGTTCCTATGGTTACTTACTATCGCTCTAATGGTTACTTTATCAATCCTATTGGTATTACCGCTGCAATGGTATTATATCACTCCAAGGTTGATTATATGTTTCTTAATGGTTATTACATCGCTCCAATGGTATATATAAACTCTAGCTCCAAGGTATTATCCATCGCTCCTAATGGGTATTATATCACTCTTAATGTGTATATCGCTATGTGAATATCCGCTCCAGGTTCTAATGGTTATTATATCCTCCCTAAATGGTTTGATACTCTAATGGTTATTATATCTAGCTATGGTTATTATACGCTCCTAATGGTTATTATATCGCTCCTAATGGTTATTATATCGCTCTCTAGTTATTCACCTTAATGGTATTATATATGCTCCTAATGGTTTATCATCTAATGGTATTATATCGCTCTATGGTATTATATCTAATTGTTTTATCGCTCCTAATGGATTATTATAATCTAATGGTTATTATATCGCTTCCTAATGGTATATGTCTCAGGTTTCTATGGTCTTATATTGGTCTAATGTTATTAGATCCTCTTATGGTTATTATATTCTAATCGGTTATTATATCGCTCTGAATGGTTATATGATTCTTAATGGTTATTATATCGCCTCCTAATGGTTATTATACTAAAGTGGTTATAGATCGCCTCCTCATGGTTATTAATTTAATGGTTATTATATCGCTCCTAATTGTTATAATATCACTCCTTATGGTTATTATATCACTTCTAATGGTTATTACATTGCTCCTAATGGTTATTATATCGCTCCTAATGGTTATTATATCGCTCCTACTGGTTAAGTGGACAGTATTTAACATTTTATTAGGGTACTTGTAAGTGACAGTATGCTTCATGATATTAGGTGATGTAAGTGACAGTATGTTCCATTGATATTAGGTGATGTAAAAGTGACAGTAGTCCATTGATTATTAGTACTGTAAGTGAGGGACAGTATTTTCCATTTGATATTAGGTACTGTAAGTGACAGTAGGTCCATTGTATAGGTGATGGAAGGACAGTATGTTCCATTGATTGTAAGGGAGTAAGATGACATAGTTCCTGATTATTAGGTGCTGTAGAGTGACAGTATGTTCCATGATATAGGTACTGTAAGTGACCAAGTTATGGTTCCATTGATATTAGGTGCTGTAAGTGGACAAGTATGTTTCATTGATATTAGTGATGAGTGACCAGTATGTCATTGATGACTAGGTACTGTATAGTGACCAGTATGTTCATTGATATTAGGTACTATAAGTGACAGTATGTTCCATTGATATTAGGTACTGTAAGTGACAGTATTTGTTCTGATTGATATTAGTACTGTAAGTGACAGTATGTTCCATTGATATTAGGTGATTAAGTGGACAGTTGTCATTTGCATTAGGTGAGTAAGTGGACCGAGTTCCATTGATAATGGTACTAAAGTGAAGTATGTTCCATTGATATTAGGTGCTTTGTAAGGACAGTTGTTCCATTGATAGTAGGTGATGTAACAAGAGTTACAGTATGTTCCATTGATATTGATGATGTAGTTACCAGTATGGTCCAGATATTAGGTGTGAAGTTCAGATGTTCACTGATATTAGGTGCGTAAGTGACAGGATTTATGTTGCTGATCTTAGTGTGCTGTAAGTGAAAGGAGTGTTCCATTGATATTAGGTGATGTAAGTGACAGTATTGTTCCACTGATATTAGGTGCTGTAAGTGACAGTATGTTCCATGATATTAGGTGTGATGTAAGTTACAGTATGTTCACTGATATGTACGGTGTGATTGTAAGTTACAGTATGTTCCAATGATAGTAGGTGCTGTAAGTGACAGTATGTTCCACTGATATTAGGTGCTGTAAGTGACAGTATGTTCCACTGATGTTAGGCGCTGTAAGTGAAATTATTTTCTACTATTAGGATCTGTAAGTAACTGCAATATCTATTGATATTAGATGCTGTAATTACTGAACCTAATATCAGTATATCATTCTATCACTTACAGCACCTAATATCAGTGGAATATACAGTATATTGCACTGATATTAGGTGCTGTAAGTGATAGCATGTTACACTCATATTAGGTGCTAAGAAAGGTGACTTGTATGTCACTGATGGTAGTGGTGATGTAAAGTGACAGTAGTTCCAATGAGGTATGGTAAGGTAAACTTACTGTATGTTCCGCGCACCCCCTCCCCGTGCAACCCCTCAAGCCCCCCGCCCCCGGCCGATAACGGGAGGGGACGGGAGGGAGCCGATGGGAGGGGTGGAGGCTCCCTCCAGCGTGGTGCCCTGAGAAGGGCTTTTTGTGGGGGGGTGGCTAGGGGGTCAACGCAGCGCTGAACCGGGGACCCCCCCTCCGGCTCTTATAAGGGCCCTTGCGCATCTGACAAGTGCCTTTGGCGGGAGGCCAGCAGCTTGAACCGGGACCCCCGTGCGGATCTTTAAAAGGAGCCCTGGGCGGGGTATTCATTTCTTTCACCAGTACCGGCGACACCAGGTCCGCCGAGGCCTGCCACGCCGAGAGGTACCCATGCGGCCGCAGGGGTGACCCGGGCGGGCGACGGCGACTCAACGAGGACGTTGTTGCCGGGGCGTCTTGAATAAACGCGATGTCTTCGGCTGGAGACACAACCCACTTCAGGTCGCCGATGCCAGGCAGGGGGGGCTCAGGCGTGCCGAAGTGCGAGGCCCGATGGTCCTGCCGGACTCCAGCGGAGCGATGTTGCCAGCAGCTTCTTTCTTCTTTCTTCAGCTTCTTACTGCGGATGGCATCTGAGTTCCGCGGCGGAAAGCTCTCTGATATAGGTTTGCAGAAATCCATAATCCGTTTCATTGGTGTCATTTTTAATTTTACTTGCTTACATAACCAATCAGATTTCGGAAAGTTTCTGAAATCGGATTGGTTAATGTAAAGCAAGTATTAAAAATGACCAATCAGAAACGGAGTATGGTTTCTGCAAAACCTATTACTAAGAGGAGGCTTTCAGCCGGGGGACTCAGAGCCATCGCAGTAGATGGCTAAGAAAGAAGAAACGAAGCGGCTGGTCAACATACGGCTCGCTTGAGCCGCAGGACCAGCGGGTCACTGGCGGCCGCAGTGGTCGCCTGGCATCGGCCTACCGAGTGGGGGGGGTGGTGTCGCCAGCCATTTGCCGAAGGGACGTAGGCCCAAGGCTCTTTTAAGAGCCGCACAACTGGGGGGTCCCGGTTCGAGCTGGGGACCCCACCAAAGGCACTTGTTCAGTGTCCGCAAGGGCACTTGTAAGTGCCGCAAGGGCCATACCAAGGGCCGGGAGGGGGTCCCGGTTCGAGCTGCGGGACCCCTAGCCCCAAAGGCACTTGTCAAGTTGCCGCAAGGGCCCTTATAAAGGGGCCGGGGAGGGGGTCTGTTTCGGATGAGGGGCTCTTGTCGAGAGCCGCAGGGCACTTGTAAGTGCCGCAAAGGCTTACAAGGGCCGGGGAGGTGGGGGGTCCCGGTCAAGCCGCGGGACCCCACTAAGCCCAAAAAGGACCTTCTAGGGGCCCCGCTGGAGGGAAGCCTCCACCCCTCCCAGCGGTCCTCCCTTCCCTCCCCAGGGGAGCGGCGGGGCGGGGGGCCTTGGAGGGGTTGAAGGGCGAGGGGTGTGCGGGCTGGGTGGTCGGCGAAACACCTTGCTGCGGAGGACCCTTCACGGCAGCCCATCCTGCCTCCAGTTCCGAGATCCGCGGGTTTGCCTGCCCACCGCCGCGCGGAGGCTAGTAATCGGCTGGATCTTCGCCAACGATAACTAGCCGAGCGAAAAACATTTTGAGTTTACCGCCGCTTTATAACATAGAAGCGTGGCGGTAACAGGTAAGATCGCCGCGAAGGGTTAACGGCTTCGTAACTTTTCTCGGCCGTTTTCGGAACTTTTATAAATCGCGTTAAACGCGATTATGCGTTAATGTCGCGAAAAAACGGCCGCGAAAGTAACGAACCTTTAAAATAGGCACCTAAGTGCGTGTTGTAAATGAAAAAGGTTCCACTGATATTAGGTGATGTAAGTGACCCGTCATTGTTCCATGATATTAGGTCAAGGTAATTTCCACTGATATTCGGTGATGAAACTGACAGTATGTTCCACTGAATATAGGTGTATTTAGTGACCGTATGTTTTCTTAATATAGTGGGGTGATGTAAATTGACAGGATTGTTCCACGCTATTAGTTGATGTAAACTCGACCACTATGTTTCTCTAATATTAGGTGATGTTAGTGACAGTATGTTCCACTGATATTAGGTGACGTAATTGACAGTTTGTTCCACTGATATTAGGAGCTGTAAGTGACAGTATGTTCCTCGGATATTAGGAGATGTAAGTCACAGTATATTTCATTTATATTAGGTGCTGTATGTGACAGTGTGTTCCACTGATATTAGGTGCTGTAAGTGACAGTGTGTTCCACTGATATTAGTGCCTGTACGTGACAGTATGTTTCACTGATGTTAGGTGTTGTACGTGACAGTCTGTTCAACGGTATATTAGGTGATGTAAGGACAGTATAGTCCACTGATTATTAGGTGCTGTCAGTGACTCAATGTTCAACTGATATTAGGTTGCTGTAAGGGACCGTATATTACACTGATATTAGGTGCATAGGGACTGTAGTCTCCATGATATTTAGGTATCGTAAGTGCAGTATGTTCCATTTGAATATTAGGTGAATGATGTGTAGAGTGACAGATGTTCACTGATATGTGGTGCTTGTAAGTGCCAGTATGTTCCATCGATATTAGGTGATGTAAGTGACAGTATGTTTCAGCTGATATTAGGATATGTGAAGTGACAGTAGTCCACTGATATGCGGAGATATACGTGACAGTTATTCTACTGATATTTGGTGTTGTATGTATAGGGACACTATATTCTCTAATATTAGGTGCTGAAAAGTGAAAGTATGTTCCACTAATATTAGGTGCTTGAAGTGACAGATGTCTACAATATTATGCAAGTAATTCACTGAATTAGGTGAGTACGTAACGTATTTCCACTGATATTAGGTGATATATTGACGGAGGTGCTGTTTCATTGATATTTAGGTTGTGATTGTGTAAGGGACAGTATGTTCCTCGGTATTTAGGAGATGTTAAGTCACAGTTATTTTCACTTATATTAGGTTGCTGTAGGGACAGTGTGTTCCACTGATATTAGGTGCTGTAAGTGACAGTATATTCCACTGGATATTAGTGTGCTGTTAAGGACGGTATGTTCCACTGATAATTAGGTGCTGTAAAGTGACAGAGTTCCCACTTGATTTAGGTGATGTAAGTGACAGTAGGTTTCCAGTGATATAGGTACTGTAAGTGGACAGTATGTTCCACTGATATTAGGTGATTGTAAGTGACAGTAGGTTCCACTGATTTAGGTGAGTATTGTAAGTGACAGTTGTTCCACTGTATTAGGTGATGTAAGGACAGATATTCCCGAAGATTAGGTGCTGTAAGTGACTGATGTTCATCTGATATTAGGTGCCTGTACAGGGAAAGGAGTTCCAGGATATTAGGGTGATGTAAGGGACAGTATGTTCAATTGATAGTAGGTACTGTAATGACAGTAGGTCCACTGAATTAGGTGATATAGTGACAGGTATGTTTCATTAATATTAGGTGATTGTTGATGTTAATTGAAGGATGTCCCAATGATATTATTTTTTTTTTTTTTTGTAGCTGAGTTTTAACTGGACACTATCAGGGAGATGCACCAACGGCGCATCGCTCATGTTTTGGAGTAAAGTCACGCTAACCGAGTTATATAGGTTAGCGTGACTTAACTTCACTTCCTGCGGGCTGAGTGGCTTAACGTGAAAATTAAACAGCGCGCTGCCGCAAGCGATGATATGCCGAAGAAATCGGCAGTTTTATTGCGGCCTTCAACGCCAGCTAATAGAGTGGCGTTAAAAATGCCGGGAGAGAAAATCGCCAGGTTATAGGCGAGTCGAGCGCCGCTATCGCATTATTATCACCTCGCCGGGCTGTTGCACCGGGTTGCCGATAGCGGCGCTCGGTGCATCCCCCTATTAGTTTCTCTAATATTAGGTGATATTAGTGACAGTATGTTCCATTGATATTAGGTGACGTAATTGACAGTTTGTTCCACTGATATTAGGTGCTGTAAGTGACAGTGTGTTCCAAGAAGATTAGGTACTGTACAGTGACAGTAAAATTCCACTGAAATCGGTGATTGTATGTGACAGGATTTTTCCACTTGATATTAGGTATGTAAGTGACAGTATGTTCCATGATATTAGGTGACTAATTCGACAGTTTGGTCCACTTGATTAGGTGCTGTAAGGGACAGTGTGTTCCAATGATATAGGTTACTGGAAGTGCAGTTAAATTGTCCACTGAAATAGGCTGATGTATTGTGACAGTATGTTCCATGATATTAGGTGATGTAAGTGACCGTTATGGCCATTGATATTAGGTGATGTAAGTGACAGTAGTTCCACTGATATTAGGTGCTGTAAGGGACAGTAGGTTCCATTGATATTAGGTGCTGAAGTGACAGTAATTTCCACTGACATTAGGGTGATTGTAAAGTGACAGTATGTTCCACTGTATTGGTGGTAGCGTAAGTGACAGTATGTTCCATGAATTAGGTTGATGTATGTAAGTACGGTTCATTGAAATATTCGGGATGTAGTGACAGTAGTTCCAATGATATAGGTGATGTAAGTGACAGTATGTTCCACTGGATATTAGGTGCGTAAGTGACAGTATGTCAGATGTATTAGAGGTACTGTTAAGTGACAGTAGTTCCATGATATTGAGGTGATGTAAGTGACAGTATGTTCAGCTGAGATTGGTGCTGTAAGTCACCAGGATGTTTCCACTGATATGATGTGATGTAAGTGAACAGATGTCCAGATATTAGGTTACTGTAAGTGACAGTTATGTTTCCACTGATATGTCGGTGATGTAAGTGGACAGATGTTCCACTTGAATAATGGTAATGTACGTGGAGTCTGTTCCTGAATAAGTATGTAAGTGATCAGTTGTCCACTCGATATTTGGTGATGTTCATGACAGTATGTTCTACTGATAGTATGTGATGTAAGTGAAAGTATGTTCACTGATATAGGTCTGTTAAGAGTGGTTGACAGTATGTTCCACGGATATGTGGTGAGGTAAGTGAACAGTTATGTGCACTGATATAAGGGTACGTAAGTGAGATGGATTTTCACTGATATAAGGTACTGTAAGTGAAAACGTATGTTCCACTGATATTTGGTGCTGTAATGCCAGTATGTTCTATGATAGTATGTGAGTAGTGAAGTATGTTCCACTGATATTAGGTCGTGTAAGAGTGGACAGTAT
This sequence comes from Hymenochirus boettgeri, assembly GCA_019447015.1. Classification (NCBI taxonomy): domain Eukaryota; kingdom Metazoa; phylum Chordata; class Amphibia; order Anura; family Pipidae; genus Hymenochirus; species Hymenochirus boettgeri. The sequence goes on along the minus strand of CM033474.1, from coordinate 17,263,014 downwards.
GTTTACTGATATTAGTGCGGTAAGGGACAGTATGTTCCATGATATTAGGTGATGAAGTGACAGTAATTGTCAGCTGATCTTAGGTGCGTAAAGGACAGTAAGTTCAAACTCAATATTAGGTGCTGTAAGTGATCAGATGTTTCACTGATGAATTAGGGTGGATGTAAGTGACAGTTGCTTCAGCTGATATAGGTGCTTGTAAGTGACAGTAGTTCCACTCATTAGGTGCTGTAAGTGACAGTATGTTTCACTGATATTAGGTTATGTATATGTAAGTAGGACAGTATGTCTCATTGATATTAGGTGCTGTGTAAGTGACAGGTATGTTCCATGAATTAGGTGATTGTACGTGACAGTATGGTTCCATTGAATTAGGTGATGTAAGTGAACAGTAGGTTCCACTGACTGAATTAGGTGATTGTAAGTGACAGTATGTTCCACTGATATTAGGGGGTGAGGTTAAGTTGACAGTATGTTGCAAGATATAGGTGCTGCGTAGTGACAGTATGTTCATGATATTAGGTGATGAAGTGGACAGTATGTTGAACTGATTATTAGGGGCTGTAAAGTGACAGTAATTGTCCACTAATATGGTGCTTGTAAGTGACAGTATGTTCACGAGATTAACAAGGCCTGATGTTAAGTGACATATGTGACACTGATATTAGGTGCTGTAAGTGACAGAGTAGGTTCAGGATATTAGGGCTGTAGTGACAGTATTTTCCTCTGATATAGGTGCTGGAAGTGACGTATGTTCCACTGATATTAGGTGCTGTAAGTGACAGTATTGTTCCACTGAATAGGTGATTGTAGTGACAGTATGTCCATGATGATTAGGTGAGTACAGTGACAGTATGTTCCAATGATATTAGTGATGTGAAGTGACAGTATGTTCCAATTGATATGTAGTGATGTAAGTGACCAGTATGTCCATGATATTAGGTGATGAGTGACAGTAGTTCCATTGATATTAGGTGATGTAAGTGACAGATTGTTCCAATGCTATTAGGTGATGTAAGTGACAGTATGTCAGCGATATTAGGTGATTGTAGGGAAGTGACAGTATGTTCGAGCGGTAATTAGGGTCTTGTAAGTGACAGTATGTTCCACTGATATTAGGTTACTGAAGTACAGTGTTCCATTGATATTAGGTGGATGTATGTAAGTGGAATTATGTTCCATCTTATTATTTGGTTGCTGTAAGTGACAGTATGTTCCACTGATATTAGGTACTGTAAGTGACAGCATGTTCCACTGATATTTGGTGCTATGTGACAGTATGTTCCACTGATATTTGGTGCTGTAAGTGACAGTATGTTCCATTGATATTAGGTGATGTAAGTGACAGTATGTTCCACTTATATTTGGTGCTGTAAGTGACAGTATGTTGCCATGATATTAGGTACGGTAAGTGACAGTATTGTTCCATTGATATTAGGTTGATGTTAAGTGACAGTATGTTCCAGTGAATATTAGTGTGCTGTAAGTGACAGTATGTTGCCACTGATATTAGGGGTGATGTAAGTGACAGTAGGTTCCACTGACTTAGGGTGGACTGACGTTAAAGGGACAGTATGTTCAGATTATATTAGGTGACTAAGTGACCGATGTTCAAGCTGATATTAGGTGAGTAAGTGACAGTAGGTCCTCTGATAAGGTGAGTAAGTGGACAGTATGTTCCTCGATATTAGGTGGGTAAGTGGACCGATGTTTCCACTGATATTAGGTGATGTAAGATGACAGTATGTTCACTGATATTAGGTGCGTTAGTGACAGTATGTTCGCTGATATTAGGTACGTAAAGTGACAGTATGTTCCATTGATATTAGGTGATGTGTAGTGACCAGTATGTTCCCGGCTGATATTTGGGCTTGTAAGTACAGTAGGTTCCATTGATATTAGGTACTGTAAGTGAGAGTATGTTTCACTGATATAGTATGTAAGTGGACAGTATGTTCCACTGATATTGGTGCTGGTAATGACAGTTGTTCTCGCTGATATTATGTGATGTAAGTGAAAAGTATGTTCCAATGATATAGATACTGTAAGGACAGTAGTTCCAAGATCTTTAGGTGATGTAAGTGACAGTATGTTTTACTGATATTGGGCTGTAAGTGACCTGTATGTTCCATGATTATTAGGTGAGTAATGACAGTATGTTCCCAAGATATTAGGTTGCTGTAAGTGAACAGTTATGTTGCCACTGATCTTAGGTGATGTTGTACGTGACAGTATGTTCCCTTGGATATTAGGTGATTTTGTAAGTGGACAGTAATGTTCAGCGTGATATTAGGTGACTGTAAGTGACAGTATGTTCCACTGATATTAGGTGAGGTAATGACAGATGTTCCACTAATATTAGGTGATGTAAGTGACAGTATGTTCAGCTGATATTAGGTTGCTGTAAAGTGACAGTAAGGTCCATAATATTAGGGTTTTTTTTTTTGCTGTAAGTACAGTATGTTTACTGATAGATTTTAGGTGAGGTATAAGTGACAGTATGTTCGTGATATTAGGTGTTGTGCTCGGTAAGTGACAGTATGTTCCACTAATATTAGGTGCTGTGTATGACAGTATGTTTTTCACTGGATTAGTAGGGCTGTAAGTGGACACGTATGTTCCCGAATGATTATTAGGTGATGTAAGTGACAGTATTGTTCCACTGATATTAGGGATGTAAGTGACATGTATGTTCAGCTGGATTATTAGGAATGTAAGTGACAGTATGTTTCCAATGATCTTTGGTGCTGTAAGTCATGCAGTAGTTCCACTGAGATTTGGTGCGGTAAGTCACAGTATGTTCCACTGATATTATGTGATGTAAGTGAAGATATGTTTTCCACTGTTGTATTAGGTCGTAAAGGACAGATGTTCCACTGATATTTAGGTGATTGTGAAGTGACAGTATGTTATACTGTATTGAGGACCTGTAAGAGTGGACAGTATGTTCCACTTGCTATAAGGTACGTAAGTGACAGTATGTTACACTGATATTAGGTGAGGGAAGTGACAGTATGTTTTACTTGATAGTAGTTGCTGTAAGTGGAACAGATGTTCCACTGATATTAGGTGATGATAAGTGACAGTATGTTCAGCTGATAAGGTGCTGTAAGTGACAGTATGTTCCATTGATATTAAGGTGTGATGATGCACGTGACAGTATGTTCCATTTGAGATTAGGTGCTGGTCAGAGTGGACATAGTTCCATTGATATTAGGTGATGTAAGTGACAGTTAGGTTCCACGGATATAGGTACTGTAAGTGACGATGTTCAACGGAATTAGGTGATGTAAGTGACAGGAGTTCCACTTATATAGGTACTGTACGTGGACAGTTGTTCATTGATAGTAGGTGAGTAAGTGACGTAGTTCCATGTATAAGGTGCTGTAATGACAGTAGTTCCATTGATATTAGGTGCTGTAAAGTGGACAGTATGTCCAAGATTATTAGGTACTGTAAGGTGGACCAGTATGTTCATTGATATTAGGTGAGGTAAGTGACAGTATGTTTGCCACTGCATATTAGGGCTGTAAGTGGACCTGCCAGTATGTTCCACTATATTAGGTGCTGTAAGTGACAGTATTGTTTCACTGATAGTAGGTGATGTGACAGTATGTTCCGGATATTAGGTGCTGTAAGTGACAGTATGGTTCCATGATATAGGTGCTGTTTAAGTGGACAGTGATGTTTCACTGATATTAGGTGCGTGTAAGTGGAACAGATATGTCCATTGATATTAGGTGATGTAGTGACAGTAGCTTCCACTGATATTAGGTGATTGTAAGTGACATTATGTTCCATTGATAGTCGGTGGATGTAGTGACAGTTATGTTACTGATATTTAGGTTGCTGTAAGTGACAGTAGTTCACTGATATTGCGTGATGTAAGGGGACAGTAGTTCCACTGATATTAGGTGCTGTAAGTGACAGGTTATGTTCCACTGATATTAGGTGATGTAAGTGACAGTAGTTCCATGAATTAGTGAGTAGTGACAGTATGTTCAGCTGATATTAGCGTGCTGTAAGTGGTAACAGTATGTTCACGGATATTAGGTGATTGTAAGTGACGTATGTTCACTAATATTAGGTGATGAAGTGGACAGTATGTTCAAGCTCGATATTAAGGTGCGTATAGTGACAGTAAGTTCCCATAATATTCGGGTGCTGAAGTGACAGTATGTTTCACTGATATTAGGGATGTAAGGGACAGTATGTTCAGCTGATATTAGGTGCTGTAAGGACAGTATGTTCCCATAATATTTTGGTGCTGAAGTGACCAGATGTTTCACTGATATTAGGTGATTGTAAGTTACAGATGTTCCACTGATATATGTGATGTAAGTGGACAGTATGTCCCTGATATTAGGTGAGGTAAGTGACGGATGTTCAGCTGTATTAGGAATTGTAAGGACAGTATGTTCCACTTATTTGGTCGCTGGAAGGTCTACAGGTATGTTCCCACTGATATTGGTGCTGTAAGTCACAGTATGTTCACTGATATTATGTGATGTAAGTGAAAGTATGTCCACTGACTATGAGGGGACGGTACGGGGACAGTATGGTCCCTGATATGAGGTGATGTAAGTGACAGTAGGTTTACTGATATTAGGTTGTAAAGTGACTATGTTCCACTGATAGAAGGTACTGTAAGTGAACAGTATGTTCCAATGATCTTAGGTGATGGTGTAAGAGTGGACATAGTTTACTGATATTATGTGTGTACGTGACAGGATGTTCCACTGATATTACGGTGATGTAAGTGACAGTATGTTCAGCTGATATTAGGTGCTTGTAAGTGACAGTTATGTTCCATTATTATTAGGTGATGCAAAGTGACTAGATGTTCAATTGATATTAGGTGCTGTAAGTGACAGTATGTTAATTGATATTTAGGTGATTTAAGTGGACCAGTATGTTACACTGAATAGGTTTAAGTAAGTGACATATGTTCCCACTGATATTAGGTGATGTAAGGACAGGAGTTCCACTGATATTGTTACGGTAAGTGACAGTATTTCCATTGATATTAGGTGATTGTAAGTGACAGTAGTTCCATGATATTAGGTGCTTGGTGTAAGTGACAGGAGGTTCCATTGAATTACGGTGTGTAAGTGAAGTAGTTCCACTGATATTATGGTTACTGTTTAAGTGACCAGTATGTCCCATTGATATGAGGTGATGTAAGTGACCAGTGTATGTTTGCACTGATATTAGGTGCTGTAAAGGACAGTATGTTCACTAATATTAGGTGCTCTGTAATGCAGTATTGTTTCCACTGATATAGGTGATGTGACAGTATGTCCACTGATAATTCGGTGCTGTAAGTGACCGGATGTTCCACTGATATAGGTGCTGTAAGGACAGTATGTTTCATGATATGAGGTGCTGTAAGGGACAGTATGGTTCATTGATATTAGGTGCTGTAAGTGACCAGTATGTTTCCACTGATATTAGGTGATGTAAGTGACAGTATGTTCCATTGATATTAGGTGATGTAAGTGACAGTATGTCCATGATATAGGGTGATGTTAAGTGACAGTATGTTCATGATATTAGGGATGTAAGTGGAACAGTATGTTCCAATGAATTTAGGTGAGTAAGTGACAGTATGTTCCATTGATATTAGGTGTGTAAGTGACAGTATGTTACATTGCATTGGTGATGTAAGAGGACAGTTAGTCAGCTGATATTTAGGTTACTCGTAAGGACAGTATGTTCCTTTAATATTAGGTGCTGTAAGAGTGGACAGTATTTCCACTGATGTTAGGTATGTTTACGTAACAGTATGTTCCTTGATATTAGGTGATGTACAGTGACAGTATGTTCAGCTTGATATTAGGTAAGGTATAAGTGACCAGCATGTTCCACTGATATTAGGTGCTGTATCGAGTGACAGCATGTTCCACTGATGATTAGGGTGCTGGAAGTGACAGCATGGTTCCACTGCTATTAGGTGCTGTAAAGTGACAGAATGTTCCACTTGATATTCAGGTGCTGTGACAGTTGTTCCAATGATATTTGGTGTGTAAGGGACAGTCAGTACAGTAGTAGTATGTTCCATTGATATTAGGTGATGTATAGTTGGACAGTAGGGTCCACTTCTATGTGGTGTGTAGTAACAGTATGTCCACTGATATTGGTACGGTAGTAGGGACAGTGATTCCATCTGATATTAGGTGATGTAAGTGAACAGTAGGGCTCCATGATATTAGGTGCTGTAAGTGAACCGGAGTTCCAGATATAAGGTGACGAGTGACAGTATGTTCCACTGATATAGGTGACGTAAGGGACAGTATGTTCAGCTTATATTAGGTGACGTAAGTGACAGTATTGTTCAGCTGATTTATTAGGTGATTTAAGTGACAGTATGTTCCTCTGATATTAAGTGATGTAAGTGACAGTATGTTCCTCTGATATTAGGTGATGTAAGTGACAGTATGTTCCACTGATATTAGGTGCTGTAAGTGACAGTATGTTCCACTGATATTAGGTAATGTAAGTGACAGTATGTTCCATTGATATAGGTGATGTAAGTGACAGTATGTTACATGGATATTAGGTGATTGTAAGTGACAGTATGTTCCACTGATATTAGGTGCTGTAAGTGACAGTATGTCCACTGAGATTAGGGACGTAAGGGACAGTATGTTCCATTGTATTAGGTGATGTAAGGACAGTATTTCCATGATATTTGTGCTGGAAGTGACAGTATGTGCCATGATATTATGTGATGTAAGAGGACAGTATGGTTTTCACTGATATTAGGTGATGGGGTAAGTGACAGATGTTCAAGCGTGATATAGGAATGTAAGTTGACATGTATGTTCCACTGATATTAGGTGCATTGTACGTGACAGTATGTTCCACTGAATTAGGTGAGTATGGGACAGTAGGTTCTACTTGATATAGTGGCTTGTAATGACAGTATGTTTGCAATGAATTAGTTGACGTAAGGGACAGTATGTTCCATTGTAGTAGGTGGCTGTAAGTGAAAGTATGTTCCACTGATATTTGTGCTTAAGGACAGTATGTTCACGATATTAGTTGATGTAAGAGTGACAGTATTATGTTCAGCGGATATTTGGTGCTGTAAGTACGAGTTACACTGATATATGGATGTTAAGTGAAAGCTGTCCACTGATTATTAGGGGATGTAAGTGCAACAGTATGTTCATGCTGGATATTAGGAATTGTAATGACAGTATATTCCACTGATATTTGGTTGCGGTAAGTCACCAGTATGTTCCACTGATATTTGTGCTGTACGTAACAGTATGTCCACTGATCTTATGTGATGTAAGTGAAGATGTTCCACTGATATTAGGTACGTGTAAGTGACAGTATGTTCCACTGATATTAGGTGATGTAAGTGACAGATGTTCTACTGATATTATGTACGTTAAGGACAAGTATGTCCACGATATAGGTACTGTAAGTGGAATAGTATGGTCCACTGAATGAGGTACTGTACAGTGACAGTCAGTATGGGGCACTGTGATATAGGGTACTGTAAGTGACAGTATGTGTCCACTGAATTAGGTGAGGGAAGTGACAGGATGTTCACTGATTATTAGGTACTGTAAGTGAACAGGTATGTTCCATGATATAGGTGATGTAGTGACAGTTGTTCCATGAATTAGGGGTGCTGTAAGTGACAGGTATGTTCCATGATATTAGGGTGCTGTAAGTGACAGTATGTTCCACTGATATTAGGTACTGTAAGTGGACAGGATGTTCCATGATATTCGGTTGATGTAAGTGACAGATGTTGCACGATATTAGGCTGTAAGTGGACCGATGTTCACGAATATGGTGCTGTAAGTGGACAGTATGGTCACTGATAGTTAGTGAGTGTGTGACAGGTATGGTCCACGGATATTAGGTTGCTGTTTAGAGTGACAGTTATGTTCCACTGATATTAGGTGCTGTAATTGGCAGTATGTTTCACGGATATTAGTGCGAAGTGACAGTAGGTTCAATTATATGTAGGTTGCTTGTAAGTGACAGTATGTTCACACGAGGTAGGTGATGTAAGTGACAGTAGGTTTCATTAATTAGGTGAGTAAGTGACAGTATGTTCCTACTGAGATTAGTGTGTAAGTGACAGTATGTTTCCATTGATATTAGTGTGATGTAAGTGACGTATGTCACGAATGGGTGACGAGTAAGGCCAGTATGTTCCATTGATATTAGGTGAGTGGAAGTGACAGTATGTTCCATTGAGAGTAGGTTGATGTAAGTGACAGTATGTCAGTTGATATAGGTATGTAAGTGACAGTATGTTCCCTAATATTAGGTGCTGTAAGTGACACTATGTTCCCTGATAGTAGGATTACTGTAAGTAACTAGTATGTTCATTGTGCATAGGTGATGTAAGTGACAGTATTTTCACTGAATTAGGTACGGTAAGTGACGCATGTTCCCCTGATATTAGGTGCCTGTAAGGACAGCCATGTTTCCACTGAATTAGGTGCTTGTAAGGTGACCGCATTGTCTTCCACTGATATTAGCGCTGTAAGGACAGCCGTGCCCTGATATTAGGGTGCTGTGACAGTAGGTTCCACTGATATTGGTGCGGTGCTGTAAGTGACAGTATGTTTCCATTGATATTAGGTGATGTGTAAGGGACAGTATGTTACACCTTATATTTGTGCTGATAAGTGACAGGAGTGTCCACTGATATTAGGTACTGTAAGTGGACAGTCTATTCCATTGAGATTAGGTGCTGTAAGTGAACAGTATGTTCCACTGATATTAGGTTGCTGTAAGTGACAGTATATGTGCCACTGATATTAGGTGACGAAGTGACAGTATTATTGTTCAACTGATTTAGGTGACGTAAGGGACAGTATGTTCAGATTATATTAGGTGACGTAGTGGACAGTTATGTTCAGCTGATAGTAGGTGATTTATAGTGACAGAGTTCTCTGATATTAAGTGATTGTAAGTAGTGACAGTAGGTTTCCTCTGTATTAGGGATGTAAGTGACAGTATGTTTCCACTGATATTAGGTGCTGTAAGTGACGACAGGATGTTCCACTGATTTTAGGTAATGTAAGTGACAGTATGTCATGATATTAGGTGATGAAGGACAGTATGTTCAATTGATATTAGGTGATGTAAGTGACAGTATATCTGTTGGTATTTAATCTAGATCACACTGGACTTGAAAGTAGTCTTGAAGACGTTTCGCTAGTCTCCGACGGCTTTCTCAATTTGAATTGAGAAAGCCTCGTAGGAGGACTAGCGAAACGTCTTCAAGTAACTACATTTCAAGTCCAGTTGATCTAATTTGATAACAAACAAGATATGACGCTGACCCTGGATTGAATGAAGAACTTCACAAGCATAAGTGGACAGGTATGTTCCACTGATATAGGATGCTGTAAGTGACAGTATGTTCCGCGCGATATAGGTGACGTAGGGGACAGTATGTTCCATTGATATTAGGTGATGTAAGTGACAGTATGTTCCTACTTGGATTATTTGGAGGCTGTAGTGACAGTATGTTCATAATATTATGTTGAGTAAGTGACCAGTATGTTTCACTGAATTAGTGATGTAAGTGAAGTATGTTCAGCTGAATTAGGATTGTAAGTGACAGTTGTTCCACTGAGATTAGGTGCTGTAAGTGACAAGGATGTTCCACTGATTAGGTGAAGTATGGAGACAGATGTTCCATTGATATTAGGTGCAGTGAAACTGACAGTATGTCCAATGATATTAGGTGGACCGTAAGGGGACAGTATTGTTCCATTGATAATTAGTGCTGTAAGTGAAAGTTGTTCCACTGATATTTGGTGCTGTAAGTGACCAGAGTTCACTAGAATGTGATGTAAGTGACAGTACTGTTCAGATGAATTGGTGCTTAAGTCACAGTATGTTCCACTGATATATGTGATTAAAGTTTGAAAGTATGTTTCCATCTGCATTAGGTGCTCGTGATGTAGTGACAGTATGTAGCTGATATTAGGATTGTAAGGGAAGTGACAGTTATATTCCACTGAATTTGGTGCGTAGTCACCAGTTATGTCCACTGATATTTGGTGCGTACGTACAGTATGTTCCACTGATATTATGTGATGTAAGTGACAAGTATGTTCCACTGATATTACCCGGTACTGCAAGTGAAGTGACAGTAGGTTCACTATATTAGGTGAGGTAAGTGAAGTATGTTCTACGATATTAGGTACTGTTAAGTGGGGACAGTAGGTTCCACTGATATAAGGTACTGATAGTGACAGTTTAGGTCCACTGATATTAGTGATGTCAAGTGACAGTAGTTTTACTGATATTAGGTGCTGTAAGTGACAGTAATTGTTCACTGATATAGGTGATGTGAAGTGACAGTATGTTCAGCTGATATTAGGTGCTGTAAGTTGACAGTATGTTCCATTGATATTAGGTGATGTAAGCTGAAGGTTCCATTGAAATATTAGGGCTGGAAAGTGACAGTATGTTCCATGCTATTAGGTGATGTAAGTGACCAGTATGTTTCCAATGAGTATTAGTACTGTAAGTGACAGGATGTTCCATGATATTTTAGGTGAGTAAGTGACAGGATGTTCCATGAACTTAGGTACTGTAAGTGACAGTAGTCCATTATATTAGGGGATGTAAAGGACAGTATGTTACATTGAATTAGGGTGCGGTGTACGTGACAGTATGTTCCATTGATAGTAGTGCTGTATAGTGACAGTATGTTCCACTGCTATTAGGTACTGTAAGTGACAGTATGTTTCCATTGATTTGGTGCGTAAGGTGACAGTATGTCCATTGGTATATTAGGTGCTGTAAAAGTGACAGTATGTTCCATTGATATTAGGTGATGTTAAGTGACGTATGTTCCACTTGATATTAGGTGATGTAAGTGGACAGTCGTTCCATTGATATTAGGTGATTGTAAGGGACAAGTATGTTCCACTGGATTATTAGGTGATGTACGTGACAGTATGTTAAGCTGATATTAGGTCTGTAAAAGTGACGGAGTTCCACTGTATTAGGTGCTGTAAGTGACAGTATGTTCCCCAATAGTAGGTACGTACAGTGGACCAGTATTTTCCCTTATATTAGTTGGTATGTAAGTGAACAGAGTTCACTGATATGGGTGAGAAGTGGAAAGTATTGTTCCATCGATATTATTTGATGTAAGTGAAGTAGGTTCCACATTGTATTAGGTGATGTAAAGTACAGTATGTTCAGCTGATATAGGGAATTGTAAGTGACAGTTATTCATGATATTTGGTGCTGTAAGTCACACGTTATGTTCCAATGATATGGTGCTGTAAGTCACAGTAGTTCCACTGATCTATGTGTGGACGTGGAAGTATGTTCCACTGATATTAGGTACGTTGCCCTAAGTGAAAGTAGTTCCACTGAATTAGGTGAGTTGTAAGTGACAGTAGTTCCATTGATATTAGGTGAGAAGTGTACATGGGTAGGTTCACCATGATATTAGTGATGTAAGGTGCAGTTAGTTCCAGATATTAGGTGTGATGCTAAGTCACAGTATGTTCCACTGATATTATGTGATGGGATGTAAGTGAAAGTAGGTTCAACGGATATTTGTGCTGTTAAGTCACATATGTTCCACTGATTATTATGTGATGTAAGTGAAAGATGTCCAATGATATTAGGTATGTAAGTGACCCGTATGTCACTTGATATTAGGTGATGTAAGGGACCAGTAGGTGCCATTTGTATTAAGGTTACTGTAAGTGAAGTATGTTCCATTGATATTAGGTAAGTAATTACAGTAGGTTCCATTGATATTAGGTGATGTAAGTGACAGTATTGCGTTCTACTGATATTAGGTTAGGTACGTAAGTGACGATGTTCCACTTGATCATAGGTACTGAAAGTGACCATGTTCCACTGATATTAGGTTGATGTAAGTGAAAGTTATGTTTTACTGGTATTAGGTGCTGTAAGTGACAGTATGTTCCATGGATGAGTTGATGTAAGGGGACAGTATGTCAGCGATATTAGGTGATGTAATTGACAGTATGTTCGTTCATTGATATTAGGTGATGTAAGTTGACAGATGTTCCATTGATATTAGGTGCTGTAAGTGGACATGTATGTTCCAATGATAGTAGGTACTGTAATGACAGGTATGTTCACTATATCAGGTGATGTAAGTGCCAGGATGTTTCCACTGATATTAGGTACTGAAGTGACAGTATGTTCCATTGATATTAGGTGATGGAGTGACAGATGTTCCATTGATATTTAGGTGCTGTAAGTGACAGTAGTTCCATGGATATAGGTGCTGTAGTGACAGTATGTCCACTGATATTAGGTCCTGTAAGGTGAACAGTATGTTCCATGATATTAGGTACGAAGGGACCAGTATGTTCATGATTTATAGGTGCTGGGCTGTAAGTGACAGTATGTTCCATTGATTATTAGGTGCTGTAGTGACAGTATGTTCCTTGCATTAGGTGATGTACGTGGACAGTATGTTCCATGATATTAGGTTGATGTAAGTGACAGTGGTTCCATTGATATTAAGGTGAATGAAGTGACAGTATGTTCCTTGATATTAGGGTGATGGACAGTGACAGTATGTTCAGCTGATATTAGGAATTGTAAGTGACAGTATGTTCCACTGATATTTGGTGCTGTAAGTGACAGGCAGTTGTTCAGCTGATATAGGTGATGTAGTGGACATTATGTTTCCATTGATATTAGGTGATGTAAAGTGACAGAACGGTCCTTGATATTAGGTGATGTTGTAAGTGACGTTATGGTCCACTGATATTGTGGTAAGTAAGTTGACAGTATGTTCCATTGATATTTGGGTGATGATAACGTGGACAGTATGTTCCACAGTATTTAGGTTGCTGTAAGAGTGAACCGTATGTTCAGTTGATATTAGGTGATGTAAGTGACAGATGTTCCAGGATATAGGTGATGTAAGTGGACAGTATGTTCCACTGATATGTGTAATGTAGTGCAAGTATGTTCCATTGATAAGAGGTGATGTAAAGTGACAGTATGTTCAACTGATATTAGGTGCTGTAAGATGACAGATGCTCAGCTGATATAGGTGGTGTAAGTGAAGGTGACAGTATGTTCATTGATTATTAGGTGATGTAAGTGGACAGTATGTTCCATTGATTATTAGGTGATGTGTAAGTGATCAGGTATGTTCAACTGAATTGTGTAATGTAAGGGACAGATGTTCAATTGATATTAGGTGATGTAAGTGATGTTATGTCCACTGATATTAAGGTGCTGTAAAGGACAGTATGTCAGGATTAGGTGGGGTATTGTAAGGGACAGATGTTCCTTGATATTAGGTGAGTAAGTGACACTATGTTCATTGATATTTAGGTGATTGTATGTAAGTGATCAGTATGTTCCCATGATATTGTGTAATGTAATGACAGGATGTCCATTGATATTAGGTGAGGTAAGTGACAGATGTTCCACTGATATTAGGTGCTGTAAGGACAGATTTCCATGATATTAGGTACTGTAAGTGACAGTATTGTCCATTGTATTAGGTAATGTAAGTTACAGTATGTTCCACTGATATTAGGTGATGTAAGTGACAGTATGTTCCAATGAATTGTGTTGTAATGTAAGTGCCGTATGGGTCAACGGATATCTTTGTTGTAAGTGGACCAGTATGTTCTATGATATTAGTGAGGTAAGTGACTGTATGTTCCCACTGATATTAGGTGCTGTAAGTGATAGTATGTTCCATTGATATTAGGGGTGTAGTGAAGCAGTAGGTCCCTTGAGATTAGGTTGTGATGTAAGTGACAGTATGCTCCATTGATATTAGGTGCTGTAAGTGACAGTTTGTTCCACTGATATTGTGTAATGTAAGTGACGTATTTTTCCACTGATATTGTGTAATGTAAGTGACAGATTGTTCCATTGATATTAGGTGATTGATGTAAGTGAACAGTCTGTTTCATTGTATTAGGTGGGTGTTGTAAGTGACAGTAGGTCCATTGATATTAGGGTGATGTAAGTGACATAGTTCATTGATAGTAGCGTGATTGTAAGTGACAGTCTGTTCCACTTGAATGGTTCGGTGCTGTAAGAGTGACAGTAGGTTCCAATGATATTAGGTGCTGTAAGTGACAGTATGTTCCACTGATATTGTGTAATGTAAGTGACAGTATGTTCCACTGATATAGTGTAATGTAAGTGACAGTATGTTCCATTGATATTAGTTGATATAAGTGACAGTATGTTCCATTGATATTAGGTGAGTTAAGTGACAGTATGTTCACTGATATTTGGTGCTGTAAGTGACAGTATGTTCCATTGAGTTGGTGAGTAAGTGAACAGTATGTTCCATTGATATTAGGTGAGTAAGTGACAGATTTCCATGATATTAGGTGATGTAAGGGGGACAGTATGTTTTTTTTTTCCACTGTATATTTGGTTGCGTAAGTGACATATGTTCCACTGATATTTGGTGCTGTAAAGTGACAGTATGTTCCATTGATATTAGGTGATGTAAGTGACAGATGTTCCATTGATATAGGAACTGTAAGGGACAGTATGTTCCATTGATATTAGGTGATGTAAGTGACAGTATGTTCCATTGATATTAGGTGATGTAAGTGACAGTATGTTCCACTGATATTGGTGTGCTGTAAAAAGTGAAGTATGTTCCACTGATATTTGGTGCTGTAAAGTGACAGTATGATCAAATGAGATTTGGTCGTAAGTGGGACAGTATGTTCCATTGATATTAGGAACTGTAAAGTGACAGTATGTTCAATGATATTAGGTGAGTAAGTGACAGTAATTATGTTCCTTTGATATAGGTGATGTTCAAGTGACAGTATTGTTCCACTGAATTTGGTGCTGTAAGTGACAGGATGTTCCACTGATATTGGTGCTGTAAGGGGGACAGTATGTCCATGATATAGGGTGATGTAAGTGATGTCTGGTTCAATGATATTGGGTATGTAAAGTGACAAGTAGTTTGGTTTTTTTTTTTTCCCTGATTCTAGTGATGGTAAGTGACTGTATGTTCCATTTGCTAGTTGTAAGTGACTTTGTGTTTTGTTTTATTGGTAGCGAGTAGGTACTTTAAGTGACTGTATTTCCAAATGATGGTAGAGACCTATCTAAATGTAGGAGCTTATAACTAAACCCATTTGTAAAGCTCAGGTGCCTGCAGTGAACAGTTTACAGATAGCCCTGAGGTACTTTAAACTGTAACTATATAGAAAATTAAAGTTATTTTCTGATGTAGCAATGTTTAGGAATGCCAGTAATGAACACTGCAGGGAAACCAGTAATATCACAGTGCAGTGCTAAAGTGTTCCAGATATAAAACTATAGTGTGAGTAGTAGGGCATTTGAATGCAGTGATAATGGGTTTCAGCAAGTTAGAGTAGTAGTGAATGGATGTCAGTGATACCGAGACCTCAGTACGTAGTAGTGCACGGATGTCAGTAATAGAGTGCGTAAGTAGTTTAACGCAAGTATGCCAGTGATAATAGAGTACAATATGTAGTAGTTGCATGGATGTCAGTTATGAATACGTTTGCAGTACTAAGTAGGCACGCGATGTCAGTTTTAATAGAGGTGTAGACGTTTAGTAGTGCATGGATGTTAGTGATAATAGAGTCAGGACATAGTTAGTGCACAGATGTCAGAGATAATGAGTTGAATCGTTGTATCCAACTTAGCTCAAAACTGGACTTGATTGTTTAGTTTCTGGAGACGTTTTTGCTAGTATCCAAACGGATCTCTCAATTCAGAATTTCTCAATTCAGTCGGATGACTTCAAGAACTAAGTCCAGTTGATCTAATTGTGAATTACAAAAGGTGATGTTGTTTTGGTGGTATTATCGATTTTTTGGAGATTAATGAGAACCCTTACAAGCATAATAGAGTTCAGTAAATAGTAATGCATGGATGCCAGTGATAATAGAGTGCAGTATGTAGTAGTGCACAGATGTCAGTGATAATAGCGAACAGTATGTAGTAGTGCACGCATGTCAGTGATAATAGAAATGCGTATGTAGTATGTGCCACGGAGTCCGTGTTAATATGAGTACAGTAGTAGTAGTGCACGGTGTCAGTGATAATAGAGTGCAGACATAGCATCTAGTAGTGCAACAGAGGTTCGTGAAATAGAGTATAGTAGTTTAGAACAGTGCAACCAGATTCAGTGATAATAGAGTGCAGTAAGTTGTAATGCACAGATGTTAGTGATAATAGAGTACAGTACGTAGTAGTGCACGGAATGTCCGTGATCCTGAGTGTGTAGGTGGTTATGCACGGATTGTGTCAGTTGATAATAGAGTGCAGATGCTAGTAGTGCACGGATGTAGTGATAAAAAGAGGTGCAAGTAGTGTAGTGCACGGATTGTCGTGAGAAAGAGTGCAGTAAGTAGTAGTAGTTGCTCGATGGTCGACAGTGATAATAGAGTACAGTATGTAGTGAGGCACGGATGTCAGTAAATAGAGTGCGTTATGGGTCGGTGCAAGGATTTGTCAGTGATAATAGAGTTTACAGACGTTATGTAGTGCACGGAGTTAGTAATAATTAGAGTGCAGTAAGTAGTTAGGCATTGGAGTCAGTGATAATAGAGTAAGAAGTAGTAGTGAACGGATGTCAGTGATAATAGAGTACGCTGTTGTAGGTGCACACACGTCCGGCTAACAGAGGCAGTATGTAGTAGTGCCCAGATGTCAGTGATAAATAGAGTGCGAAGTATTACGTCCAGAGGTCAGTGATAATAGAATGCAAGTATTGTAGGTGGCACAGATGGTCAGTGTGATAGTAGAATGCATATTTAGTAGTGCTCAGAGTCATATAATAGGAAGGCCCTAATGTAGTAGTGCACGGATGTCAGTGATAATAGAGTACAGTATGTAGTAGTGCACGGATGTCAGTGATAATAGAGTGCAGTATCTAGTAGTGCACAGATGTCAGTGATAATTAGAATGCAGTATGTAGTAGTGCAACAGATGTCAGTGATAATAGAAAACAGTTTGTAGTAGTGCACGGATGTCAGTGATAATAGAAAGCAGTATGTAGTAGTGCCTCAGATGTCAGCGAGAATAGAATGCAGTTATGTAGTAGTGCTCGGTGTTGTCAGTGATAATAGAGTACAGTATGTAGTAGTGCACAGATGTTAGTGATAATAGAGTACAGTATGTAGTAGTGCACAGATGTCAATGATAGTAGAATGCAGTGTGTAGTAGTGCTCGAATGTCAGTGATAATAGAGTACAGTAGGGTTTTAGTAGCTAGTGCACCGGTTGTAGTGAAATAGAGTGCAGTAGTTAGTAGTGCACGGATGTCAGTGATAATAGGATATGCAGTAGGTTGTGTGGAAGGGAGTGTCCGTGGGCAGTGAAATAGAGAGTACCTATGTAGTAGTCACGTAGTGTCAGTGATATATAGAGTACAGTATGTAGTGTAGTAGTGGCACGGATGTCTGTGAAATAGTGTCCAGTAGTAGTAGTGCCTTACAGAGTCAGCGATAATAGGTACAGTTATGTAGTAGTGCACGGATGTCAGGGTGGATAATAGACGAACACATGTGTAGGCAACGGATTGTCAGTGATAATAGAGTACAGTATGTAAAGTAGTGCAGATGTCAGTGATAATAGAGTACAGATGTAGTAGTGCCCGGAGTGTCGGTAATAAAGAGACGATGAGAGTAGTGCACGGATGTCATTGAAATAGAGTACCGTATTTAGTAGTGCACGGATGTCAGTGATACTAGAGTACAGTTATGTAGTATGACAGATGGCATGAGAATAGGTGTACAGTATGTAGTAGTGCAGGTGATGTCAGTTAATAATAGACGAACAGCATGTAGTAGTGCAGGGATGTCAGTGATAAATTAGAGTACAGTGATGTAGTAGTGACTACGGATGTCAGTGATAAGTTCACTAGTATTTTAGTATTGCACGGATGGTCAGTGATAAGAGAGAACAGCATGTGTAGATGCACGGATGTCAGTTGTAATAGAATGCAATATTGTGGGTAGTGCACGGATGTCAGTGATACTTAGCAGAACAGTATGTAGTAGTGACCAACGGATGTCAGTGATATAATAGAGTACAGTACGTAGTAGTGCACGGATGTCAGTGATAATAGAATGCAATATGTGGTAGTGCACGGATGTCAGTGATAATAGAGAACAGTATGTAGTAGTGCACGGATGTCAGTGATAATAGAATGCAATATGTGGTAGTGCACGGATGTCAGTGATAATAGAGAACAGTATGTAGTAGTGCACGGATGTCAGTGATTTAATGAATGCAGTATGTGGTTAGTGCATGGATGTCAGGATAATAGATGAACAGTATGTAGTAGTGCACGAATGGTCCGTGATACTAGAGACAGTATGTGTAGTAGTGCAGGGATGTCAGTGATAATAGAATGCGTATGTGCGTAGTGCACGGATGTCAGTGTATAGAGAACAGTATGTAGTAGTGCACGGACATGTCAGCGGATAATAGAGAACAGTATGTAAGTAGTGCACGGATGTCAGTGAGTGATATAGCAGTGCAGTAAGTATGTAGTAGTGCCGGATGTCGTGATAATATAATGCAATCTTGGTTAGTGCAAGGATGTCAGTGATAATACGAGAACAGTTCGTAGTAGTGCACCGGAGGTCGTGATAATAGCGTGCAGATGTATAGTGCACGGATGTCAGTGATCATTGTTTATAGTTATGCAATAGGTGGTAGTGCACGGATGTCAGTAAATAGAGAACAGGATGGCTTGAAAATGGCTACTGTATAATACTTCAGCTCTATTGTGCCACCTTAGAAGAAAAAACTGAAGTAAGGGAAGTCAAGGAAGTCAAGGCATTGGAGAAAAGGCCGTTTCACCAGGGAGGATCCTTGATCAGCAGCCTGACTTTCAACTTTACGTACACCACAGCAGCTCTAGGCTATATGTAGGCTCATTAACGTGGGCCCGCCCGGGATAAAGCATTTTAAATAGATGCAGGATCCGGCATGTGTGCAATGTCAGTATTTGCAATGTGCCCCACCGCTGAAGAGTACAGGAGTGTAATCCAGTCTCTTCCCTTGATTGCACTTCAAATATTAAAAAGAGGGTCTTATCGTTGTAAAAATATGGTGCTCATTTTTGCCCCACCAATCGATATTATTAACATTTGAAAGCTCACCTAGGATTGGTTGGGGCAAAATTAGAACCAATTTTTAACGAAAGAACTTTATTAACAATCTACTGGTCAGTCTCTAAGAAATAGGAAATAACCTCATCCCAGCATAGTCCCCTTTATAGGGATAGGGGGTTGTGGGACTCAGGACTATGAGTTAGGGACAAAAAACTTTACCGACTGTACAATTGCATAATGGAAGGATTGTAATATTGTTCGGCAGTGTTTCCCCATGGTGCCTAGCATGGGCGGGTGATAGGGTTCTGCCATGCCTGTCCTGGAATTGTTATGATGATGTCGTAATTTTGCCTCCTACAGAAGGTGTCATTAATTACTCATTAATGTCATTAATTACGTCCATAAACTAGAACCAGGTGTAGTGCTATTTAATAGTGTGTTCTGCTTTTAAAACCTGCTGTTTATAGAACGTACAAAGTTCAATGCTTGAAACTGTTCATTCTTAAGGGCTGTCAGAGCATGCTGGAATTAAAGTACCAGCTGTCTATCACTTGTTGTCATACTGCTTAGTAAATTTAACGGAACTGTTTAATATCATTCAAAACATAGTTTATCAATAAAAATTCTTATTGCTTAAAAGTGCTAATTTTGCCCCAACCAATCAGAGTGTTATTTAACATTTGAAGCTAACATCTCATTGGTTGGGGCTTTAAAGATCTTCCCCTAGAATAAAGAATCTCTTACCACAGGGATCTCATTAAAAGTTCTTGTAGGAGGGATGCGGGAGTTTAGTGTTTGAACACTGGGAGGCCTAGCATCAACACAAATTAACTAGGGTTACCAGACCAATCCGAATTGGAGGGGACACAAACAAAAAACATATTCTGACTGCATTCCCTGGTGTGTGTGGTCCGTTAGAAGAAGCAATACTGATTATACAATTAGTATTGGTCACAAATTTTTCTGCATAACGTTGGCCCATACACGCAACCAAGCCAGTCTACAATATTAGGATATTCTGACCATTCTACAATTTTCTCTATCGTATGAAAGTTTACCAGGTTGAAACATTGGATCCATGCCCCAATCGTGTAATTAGGTATTGATGCGTGTAAAACAAACTGAGGCAAATCATGTACAATTCACGATATCTAAAATCCAATTTCCGAAAATATTAGGGTGGTTTGCACACAAAGGGAGCGTTTGGAGGGACAAAGGTTCTGTTGGTCGCCAGTAATAGAGGCTGCGGTTCGTGCGACCAATCGCGCAGTCCCAAGAAGAACTGCACCATCGGGCCCGAAATTACGACATGTCCGGATCATCTTTCGACCATCCGGACTAATGGACGGATCAAAACATCTTTCGCTGGCGGCGGCTGAAAGCGCCATGGATTTTGCGGACTCAATAGACGATACACGGAAGTTATCGGTTGATGATTGGGCCGAAAAATCTGCTTGGTGTATCCGTCTTAAGTGTTTCCTTTGTAGCATCCTCCATTCAGTAGATGATCTGGGAACCATGGGTAAGCAGTGCACAGGGGGGACATGCACATTGGTTAACCATTGGAGCACAGACTGACGAGCTAGTGAAGGTATTCCAGGTATGTCTGAGAGGGAGACTCCACGGCAATTTACAAACAATCCTGCAAAATTCCCTTTGATAGACAGCGAAGGAACACCTGGACTGTGTTGGATTCAATAAGGCAAATCTTTTATTCCCAGTCCTTATTACAACAAACTTGTAATTAACAGCTGCTCCGTGGACTGGTAAAGGGAGTAAACATTCCATCAATAGCAGCACATTTGTAAATAGTTCATAGGCAAATAAAAGAAATCATTTCACAGACACTTCTATCTCCTGGCCACACAATGTACATCAGATCATTCAGTATCAATCAGATCATTCAGATCAATCAGGATTCATTCAGATCATCAGATCATTCACAAGCATTACTATAATCAGACATGCCAGCACACAACAGAACCAGACACTGAAAACTGGGACATTAAATAGTGCAAAGTATGAAGATGTAATCCATATCATAAATGTACAAATAAACCCCAAATATAGGAAACACAGAAGTGGAACTGACAACCAGTTAATAAAAAACCGTTCATTACTTATAACTACATTACGTATATCCCGCCATCCAGGAAATATTATATGATAGATAAGGGCGTTTGATATGGTAAAGTATAATAAAAGTGCAAAATAATGTTCATTATCTCTGCTATCGTCTATCTATCTATCTAGCCTATCTATCTATCTGATCTGTCTGTTCTGTCTGGTGATGTCGTCTGTCTGTCTGTCTGTCTGGTCTGTCTGTCTGGTCTATCTATATCTTTCTATCTAATGCTCCTCTCTCTCCTCTCTCTCTATCTCTATCTATCTAGCTAGCTAGCGTCTATCATCCATTATCCATCTATCTATTTCATCTATCGTATTATCTATCTATCATCTATCTATCTATCTATCATCTATCTATCCAGCTATCTAGTAGTATCTAGCTATGTCATGTATCTACATTTTCTATTCTGATCATAGATGGATCTATCTATCTATCTATTTATCCATATTTCTACTATTAATCTATATCCTATCTATCTTTCTATATATCTTTCTATCATTACTATTATCTATCTATCTATTTATCTAGCTATCTATCTATCATCTATCGATCGATCTATCTATCATCTTTATATTTCTATCTTTCTTCTATATGTCTATTTATTATCATCTATATGTATGTCTATCTATCATTACTTTACTGATCTATTCATATCTATACTCTATCTGTCTAGCATCCATATATCTTATTATTATCTATCTATATCCTATCTATCTAGCTAGCTATATATCATCTATCTATGATCTAATCTATCATATATTCATCTATCATTACTATATATCTTCTTATATATCCTATATAATCTTATCTATCTATCTATTATCTATCTATCTATCTTTCTATCTAGATTAATATCTATCTATCTCTCTTCTATATATCTTTCTATCATCTATCGATCTATCTATCATCTATCTATCGTAGTCTGTCTGGCCCTGTCTGTCTGTGGTCTGTCTGGTCTGTCTGTTGTATATATATTCAACTTTATATTTCTACTATCTTTCCATGTCTATCTATTTATTAATCGATCTATAGTATGTCTGGTCTGTCTATCTATCTTTCTATCTATCTATATATCATCTATTCTATCATCTGATCTAATATCTATCTATCTTTCTTTTGTCTGTCTAGATCTATCTACTATTACTCTATCTATTATCTATCTATATATCTATCTATCTATGCTTTCTTTCGGTCTGGATGTCTATGTTCTATCTTACTCTATTTGTCTATCTTATAATATACCTTCTATCTATCATCTATTCGACTATCTATCTTATCTTATCTATCTATCTATATATCTATATATCTATCTTATCATATATTCATCTATCTAATCTATTATCTATCTATTCTATCATTCATCTATACTATCTATCTATCTTTCCTATCTATCTTCTGTCTGTCGTAGAGAGTTTCAAAAATTTCGTTTCGTTTTTGAAATTTCGAAAAAATTCGGAAGTTCAAGTTTGATTATGGAAAAATCGTTTTCTACTTCGAATTTGATTTTCGATTAATTAGTCTACTTTTGTTTTTCGATAAAAAGTCGGAGGAAATTCAAAAAAATTCGGGTGGTTATGCGAAAGTTCCAAAAGTTTCGTCGGACTTCGAACCCCTCAGATCGAGTAGAAACGGGGGGGCGAGGCGAACCGAAAGGGAAAGCGCGATCGGGGGGTTGGAGGAGCGAGGGAGCGGGCGATCGAGCAGAGAGAGGAGCTAGAGAGCACGTGAGCGAGCGAAGCGAGCGAGCGAGCGAGCGAGCGAGCGATAAAGCGAGCGAGGAGCGAGAGCGGAGGAGAGAGGCAGCGAGCGAGAGAGCGAGGAGCGAGCGAGATATGCAGCGAGCGAGCGAGCGAGCGAGCGCGGGAGCGGAGCGAGCGAGCGAGCGAGGAGGAGCGAGCAGCGAGTAGGAGCGAGCGGAGGCGAGCGAGCGAGCGAGCGCAGCGCGCGAGTGCGTAGGCGAGCTATCTATCTACTATCTATTCGTAGCGAATCTATCTGTCATCATCATCTATCATCTATCTATCTATCTATCTATCTATCTAATATCTATCTATATATCTATCTACCTCTTATTATTTATATATCCGTCTGTTTGTCTATCTATTCGTTGATTGTTCTATAAATGTATCTATTTGTCATATTCTGACCATTTATTTACATAGATGTCCCGTTATGATATCTGGCAAAAGCAAGGGGTTAATGTTGTCGGGCTTGTTGAGCATTTTGATTATTAAATTATGGTTATGGAAATATTAAGATTTTTCTGTCCATGAGGGATTTAAAACAAACAAACAACAATAATGGGTTAATGATCATTAGGAATAGCCATATTGGTGTAAGATACAGTAGGGTTGGTATAAAATCACTGAATAAACATGGGTCACCCAGCAGGGATTGTACCAGACAAGTCTAGGTGATGTGATGGCACATCTATAAAGTATGGTGATATTATTATTTATAGATTTTGTGTTTGTATTATGAAAAACAGCCTATATACTAGAGCTTTGAATACGATAACATGAAATGTTTATTTTATATCGCTCCTAATGGTTTATATCTAATGGTTATTATATCGCTCCTAATGGTGATTATATCTAATGGTTATTATATCGCTCCTAATGGTTATTATATTTAATGGTTATTATATCGCTCCTAATGGTTATAATGCTCCTAACTGGTATTATACTGCTACTTAATGGTTATTATTATCTAATGGTATTATATCGTTCCATGGGTTATTTATCTAATGGTTATGTATAGCCCGTTCCTAATGGTTTATTATATCTAAATGGTTATTATATCGCTCTAATGGTTATTATATTTATGGTTATATTATATCGCTCCTAATGGTTATTATATCTAATGGTATTATATCGCACCGAATGGTTGTTTATGTTTTAATAGTTATTTATATCACTACTAATGGTTATTATATTGCTTCTAATAGTTATTCATGATCGCTCCTAATGGTATATATTGCTTCTCATAGTTATTATATCAATCCTAATGGTTATTATTATTGCTTTAATAGTTATTTTATGATTCTAATGGTTATTATATGCTTCTAATGTTATTTATCGCTTCCTAATGGTTATTCTATTGCTCCTTATGGCAATTTGTATCGCTCCAATAGTTAGTTATTAGATTTTTTCTAATGGTTATTATATCGCTTCTTATGGTGGTAAGTTCTAAGTTATTATATTGCTTCTTAAATGTATTGCTATCGCCCTAATGGTTAGTGTATAGTGCTCATAATGGTTATTAACCTAATGGTTATTATATCGACTCCTAGTGGGTATTATATCTCTCCTAATGGTATGAATGCGCTCCTAATGGTTATTAATCTAGCTCCTAGTGGTTATATATCTCTTCCTAATGGTTATTATATCGCTCTAATGGTTATAATAATCACTCCTTTATGGTATATATCGCTCCTAAGGGGTTATTATTATCACTTCCTAAGGTTATTATATCGGCTCCTAATGGTTATTATACACTCCCTTATGGGTATTATATCACGCTAATGGGTATACATTGCTCCTAATGGTATTATATCCACTCATAATGGTATTATATTGTTTCTAGATGGTTATTACATTGCTTTCCCTAATGGTTATAATAAACTCTATCGCTGTAATGGTATTATATTGCTCCTCCTAATGGTTATGAATATCGACTCCTCATAATGGTTATTAAATCGATCCTAATGGTATTATATCACTCCTAATCGGTTTTATATGTTTCTAAGGGTTTACATTGCTCCTAATGGTTATTATATAAACTCCTATCGCTGCTAATGGTTATTATATTGCTCCTAATGGTTATTATATCGCTCCTAATGGTTATTATATCACTCCTAATGGTTATTATATCACTCCTAATGGTTATTATATGTTTCTATTGGTTATCACATCGCTCCTAATGGTTTAGAGATAAAATCCTAGCGCTCCCAATGGTTATTATATCGCTCCTTATGGGTTATTATATCGCTCCTAATGGTTATTATATCATTTCTAATTGGTTTTATTATATCACCCTTATGGCTATTTATATCAGTCTAATGGTTTATTATATCGTACCTTATGGTTTATATAATCACTCATAGTGGTTATTATATCATTTGTCTAAGGTTATTATATCACTCCTTATGGTATTAATCATTCGAATGGTTGTATAGTTCTATGGTTATTATATCGCTCTTAATGGTTATTTATATCAATCCTTATTGGTATTACAGCGCTGCCAATGGTATTATATCACTCCTAATGTTTGATTTATATGTTTCTTAATGGTCATTACATCGCTCCTAATGGTTATTATAAAACTACCATCGCTCCTATGGGTATTATATCACTCTTAATGTGTTATGATATCCGCTCCTAATGGTTATTATATCGCTCTTAATGGTTTGATCTCTAATGGTTATTATATTGATGCTACTGGTTATTATATCGCTCTAAGGTTATTATATCGATCTAATGGTTATTATATCGCTCCTACTAATGATTATATATGTTCCTAATGGTTTATATCGATCTAATGGTTATTATATGCTCTATGGTTATTATATCGCTCCTAATGGATTATTATACGATCTAATGGTTATTATATCGTTCCTAATGGATTATATCGCTCCTCAGGGTTGTTATATCGCGTCTTAATGGTTATATACGTCTAATGGTTATTATATCTAATCGGTTATTATATCGCATCCTAATGTGGTTATATATTCTTAATGGTTATTATATCCGCCTCCTAATGGTTATTATACTAAAGTGGTTATAGATCGCCTCCTCATGGTTATTAATTTAATGGTTATTATATCGCTCCTAATGGTTATTAATCGCTCCTTAATGGTTAGATACGCTCCTAATGGTTATTAGTATCTAATTGTTATTAAATGCTCCTAATGGTTTATATATCTAATGGTTATATATCGATACTAATGGTTATTATATTTAATGGGATTATATCGCCTCCTAATGGTTATTATAATTTATGGTTATTATATCGATTCCTAATCGGTTATTAGATCTAAT
>CM033474.1:17190850-17236343 GCA_019447015.1 Hymenochirus boettgeri | reverse complement strand
CTCTTAATGGTTATTATATTGATCTTAATGGTTATTATATCGCTCCTAATGGTTATTATATCACTCCTTATGGTTATTATATCACTTCTAATGGTGGAAACTGCAAATGCATTTTTTTTATAATATTGTTTAAATGACACCTTCAGTTTAATAGGGAAATGCTTGAATTTCTATATTTACTGCAGTAGGAAAATCTGGGTATAATCCTGGGCAATGTTTCCATTCTGATTGGATTGTAGAGGAGTAGACACTAAAGCCTCGTACACACGTTGGATCATTTTCGTACGATGCAGCCGACGAACGTTTAACGACATTATCGTTAATCCTCATAATTGAAACAACATCTGTACACACAGCAACAATAGTCACCCCGATAGTCGTTAGATATAGACATTTGTATGTAACGTTCGTATCGTCGCGCAATTATGAAAGCAGCGCATTCGCCTTTATAATATTTTTCCGTAGAACATTAACGATAATCTGCCGACCATGTACAAATATACAATAATCGGCAGAACAAATCCGCCAGGCTGATCGTCAGAAAAAGCCGACAATAGCCGACGGTCGTTGGTCATTGACGATCGTTGATGCTATATTTTCGTACGAATATCGTGCGATTGCTCGTTCATTGGCTCCATCGTACGGCAATTATCCAACATGTGTACGAGGCTTAATAGAGCAATGTACTGAGAGCAGTTATCGCCCCTAGACAATGCACTGAGCCAATAACGGCTTTCAGTGCATAGTGAATGAGGTTTTCCTATTCCGAAACTTTAATTAATGACAAACAGCTGGAGTTAAAATTTTTGTCTTAAAGATCCGTTATTGACTCGGTACATACCTTGTGGTGGTTATGCAACACTTTTTCCCCCCGTACCGCTGCAACCGCGGTGAATTATGAAAAAGCCACTTATGGGTCTAGGGTTTAGGTAACCCAGGCACAATCTTGTTTTGTGATCTGATCGGCCGTGAGAATCGGACGCCTGCGCAATCTAATGTGATTGGCCACACTGTCCGATCCACACACAACCCCCATTTTTGGTGTGGATCGCCGCACTACAATAACATATTATTGGTAAAATGCAGCTGTTGTGATTGGACTTTCTGTTGCATTGGACGCAGCCTGAAGTCTTTCAGTTGCTGTTGATCGCTGCGGTTAAAATTTTGCAGCATCCAATGGGAATGAGCTTTTCAGCGGAGTTACTGAATTAGACAATATGTGATTGGTTTAAAAGCATGGTCAAGATATTGGACTCACTTTTACCCTATTGTTCGTAATGATCAACTAGTAAAAGTACCAAAATGAGTTGTTTTTTTATCTGTGTGTTAATTATTTATTGGAGTGTCAGTGGAGGGAGATTGTTTAACCTAAACATGTCTTGTTCAACCTGTCTCTCAATAGCCAATTTATCACATTAGAATAAAGGGTAACTGATCGGACCTGACATTCTCTTTAGGTGATCTTTCTCTTATTAGCACAATAGAATTCCTTCTTCTCTTCTTTTATAGTTCCCCTTCAAGAGGGATCTGACAAAACCACCACAAGGTTTAAATCAACAGCGTAGACAGTGGTGGAGAAAAGGCCAAGTTAATCTATTATTCACAGAGCCTGGGAGAGATCAGCTTAGAATTATTTTAAGGGGAAACTTCTGTTTATTGCCCTTTGATAATTCTGTATAATAAGTATAAGGCAAGGAATAAACATAACATATCTGTGTTTTCTGTGGGACTATGGCCAGCCATATTAAGGTGGCCATAGACCTAAAGAAAATGTTTGACCGCAGGTCCGGGGTACACAGTTGGTGAATACTGGTTCCCCTTCCAACCAGCAGATAATGAACATTTGCTAATTTCCATCACCAAGATATTTGCTTGTGGTGTATGACACAAGCTTGTCTGTTTAATTCTAATTGGCTACAGAGACCAGGGCCGGATTTCCCACTAGGCCACATAGGCCGTGGCCTAGGGCGGCACACTAAAAAGGGGCGGCATAAAAATGGCACCACTTTCACCCTTACACATAGCAAAGCAGCAATGTACAGAGCCTTACTTGTGTGTCCAGTTTTAAATGCGGGATTGCTGATTGGCTAGGGGTAGGGGTACTGATGGTACTGGGGTAGGGGGGCAGTGTAAGTAAGCTGGCCTAGGGAAGAAGAAAGTATAAATCCGGCCCTGACAGAGACTAAAGCCATAGACACAACCTTGATGGTGTCTAAATTAAAATTGCAGTCAACTCTCGGAATTGATCTGCAGATCACAGTTCATTGTCCACTAGGAATCTGGCAATTACTGATTCATTGATAGTTGCCAGTCACCCTTTTGCATCTATGGCCAAAGCTTAGCAGTCAAGAGGATAACAAATCATTTACAAAGGGCTGGTACACATGAGTGGATAATTTGAGCCAGTGCTGTGGGCGGTATTATGGTCTATTGGGGAAGAATTTTTAGCTTGAACTATTAGACATGTTGGAAAATCGTATACGATCCACTGGTTTTGAATGGTAAAACTTTAAATCTCGTCCAAAAAGTTTCTAGCCAGTTAATCCTAACCATAGTGTGATGGTCTGGGATATTGTAGCCTTGTTGGCCCATGTGTACCAGGTCTTAAGACCAACTACCATTTCAGTCCACCTGACACTGGTTTAAGCACCAACATGAAATAAAAAAACAAGCTCAGCAGAAGAAAGTTAAGGATCATGGTCCATAAAAAGAGTTGCCAACCCATGGATTGTTTTACAGGGAAGTACCTACTTTTTTCAAGTTTGTATTGCAGAATAAAGGTCCTCAAGTTTGTATTGTAGCACTAAGGTCCTAAGGAAGTGTGTAGACAATGGCAGTTGGTACTATGTTATGATGTTGACTCTGATTTATGATCTGTCAATACACAATAAGGGCTGTCCAGTCCTTTAATTTGCAAATTGGGGTGCTCCCATTTATCAGTGCAGACGCAGCTACACAATGTTTTGGCACACAGGCCTTTGTCAAGCCTGTGTGCCGAAACGTTGTGATGTAGCTGTGTCTGCACTATTTAATGGGAGCACCCCAATTTGCAAATTAAAGGATTGGACAGCCCTTATTGTATATTGCCAGATGTGAATACTGGCAGTAAGGTGGCCAGGGAGGAGCTGGACACCTGATGAGTACCCTGAATTGCTACTACATCTGATTTATGATCTGTCTGCTGTAGTAAATATTCTGCAATGCTTTAGGTTTTGCTACTGGCTGGCAGTGCTACGTCAGCCACCTTGTGTGTGTGTGTAGGAGTGTGGGTTGTACTGTGTAGGGGGAGTGAGATATTATGCAGAGGATCTGATTTCCAGGATATCAAACCCCCCTCAGATGGGCTCATTTCCACTGGTCCCCTCAGCAGGAGTCCACACTAGCTCGGAGCTTAATTGATCTGTGTAATGAAATGCAGATTTCTCTATGCCCTAATGAGATATGCGGATATGAAATAAGCTTCCAGAAAAAAATAAAAGACGGGGAAAAAATAGAAATTCAAAGAGAAAAAGATTCTTTTATCCCAAACTGACAGGTTAGGAAGCTTATCATAGTGTTTGCTTCCTACGTGATAAAATATAGTGATGAGAATCAAACCTAAATATTGAAAACACATTCACATGCATTAACGCATTATCTACTGAAATGGGAAATAAACCTTTAAGGAGAAGTAATGAATGAAATCTCCTTCATCTCTCTTTATTGAACATGTTAAGATAATTCCAACGCTGTATCACTTGCCTTTCTATACCCTCTAGTTTCTGAGATACAGCCTGCCAAAGTCAGGAAAATCTTCTAGCAGCAGCTGACATTACTGCAGTTCCTTATACACCCAGTACATAAAAAGACTTCGATCATTTTAATTCTGTATCAAGCCTCATTTTTGTTACAGTAACAGGTTGAGAAACTTTAACAGTAAGACTGGGTTCAAAAATTAAATTGTTTGAAAGATTACAGCTGTCTTGGGCTCCTTCTAAAAACAGAGGCACGCTCTAAAACATGAACGCTCTAAAAAATTCAACCGAACAAGGCGTGTGTGCTTCGGAGCTATTAGTTATTAAGGTCAACGGGACAAATTGTTGCAAAAAAAAAAAAAAAAAGTGGCTTAGTGAGTCTATAATTCCCGCAATTAAATAGTAATATAAAATGTAAGCTATTTGCACACTAATGTGGTTATAATTATTAATGGCAATAATATATATTAGAGAGATACTAGCCAGAAACACAATTTTGTGTACCTGTGTAGTTTGGGTCAAGTGCAGCACACAAATGCATTTTGTCAACTTTGTTAAAAATGTAACAATGTAAAATGTAATATTTCTTTTGATATAGAGTCAAATGAAAGTTAAATGTTTCCTTTGATCAGACAGTAATAAGATTGAGATAAAGCGACCAAAGCCTCGTACACACGTTGGATGATTTTCGTACGATGCAGTCGACGATAGTCGTTAGATATAGACGTTCGTACATAACATAATGTTCGAATCTTCGCGCAATTACGAAAGCAGCGCACGCGCCTTTTATATATTTTTTCGTAGAACGTTAACGATAATCTGCCGACCATATACAAATATACGATAATCGGCAGAACAAATCCGCCAGGCTGATCGTCGGAAAAAGTCGACAGTAGTTGACAGTCGTTGGTCATTGACGATCGTTGATGCTATATTTTCGTACGAATATTGTGCGATTGCTCGTTCGTCTGCATCGTACGACAATTATCCAACGTGTGTACGAGGCTTAAGGATGAGCAGATGGATTGCGTGCATCCACCTTGCAGCCAACGGTCAATAAACGCCAGTCACACAGCAACAAAAATTTACAACTCAACAACACACACACAAAAGGTTTCTTTTCACCTGCCCACCATAAATGTATTCTGAGCGATTCGGCAAATTCGATCG
The DNA here is from genome assembly GCA_019447015.1 of Hymenochirus boettgeri. NCBI lineage: Eukaryota > Metazoa > Chordata > Amphibia > Anura > Pipidae > Hymenochirus > Hymenochirus boettgeri. Next base: position 17,231,439 of record CM033474.1, on the reverse strand, counting down.
AATCAGTCAAAATCTCGATAACTGTTTTTGTTTTTTCGATCAACCGTGGTTGATAAAAAAAAAAATTAAAAAATAAGATTGGTTCCGATCAGAAAAACATCTGCCCCTGTGTATGGGTACCTTAAAGGGCAAGTCCAGCCCCAAAATGAAAACTTACATACAGGTAAATAGGTAAACGGTAATAGTTTGAAATGTGAAATATATAAGTCTAACCTGAAATCCTGCACAATGTCCTGGTGCCCATGTTTCTGCTTCCTGGTTCTTCCAGTTAGTAACTGTCAGTTATGGATTTGACAGTTGACATCACAGCCAATTACTGCATGTTAATCCCCTGTCTGCCTCTTCTGAGCATGCCCAGGCTCAGTACAGGCTCAGTACAGGTTTCTAAATTTCTCAGTTTCCATGAGGCATCCAGAAGCATAGCAGGCATACAGTAATGAATTCATAGGACAAACTAAGATATATCAACATATTTTAAAGAGGCCATTCTTTCTAAAAGATGTTCTTATAAGGGTGGAGTCGTCCTTTAAGGCCCAGCATTTACAGTTCTGCATAGATATACCAATTGGAAATGAATGAAACTGGTGAGTTCCGCTGACCATATTCTGAATAGAGGACCTGAAACTGATGGAATTGGAATTTTTCAAAGTTTGTTTTTCTAATACTCAATTTTACATTCTTTCATGAAAAGTTTCAATTGCGGAAATGTAGAGAAATCTGTCAGATCCGCATATTTTCGCCAGTTCCAAACCAAAACCTGGTTTGTTTCAAAAACTGGGAATCATTACTGATACCAATATTGCTATTGTTTATTGTGCCATGTATATACATATATATTATATTAACCATGATGGGGCCCCTATCCGTGCTTCATCCACAGTGGTTTTCTGGGAGGAGGCTATATCTGTCATAGGAAAAATAAGAAGATGGGGCCCCCATGGCTCCCCCCCCCCCCCGGTAGTAGACACCTCAGATATTAACATGTGTATAAAATACATCATATCTATCGAAGTTCCGACTTCAGGGCCATATTCATTAACCAGCGTTATCGGAAACTTCCAATACTGCAGGTTATCTTAAAAGTATGAATGTGGCCATCAATCTACGTCAGCGGTTCGTACAATACAACGTGGTCTTCCACCATGAGTTTTAAAAGGCTTTGGATTTTGGTGTCACAAAAGTTCCCAGCCAATTGAAAAAGGGGAAATCTGAATTCAGCCAATGGAGAACATCTATTCTGCCACAGGTATTCACACTGACCAATCGTTTTGTCCGCAGTTAGAAGGACATGTGCTTAACATTAAATGAAAGAAATTCTGCAAAGCATAGAGACGTCAGTTCAGCCTTACAAGAAAGAGAAATTCCTGTCTGACCTCAAAAGGGATAGTTCCCTGGAGTAATCACCTGGAATTGTATAATAACCTCAACCACGTTTTCAAGCAACAAAGACAAACCACTTATCACTAACTCTCTTAATAGGGATACTCTAGCCTTGATGAATGACGTTTTGTCATTTGTAATGTCCTACAAGGATTAAAATTTTTGTCTTTGAACCTGTAAGTGTTTTCATACAGGGATTATATCTACTATAAAAGATCTCACTTTTCTATGGAAAAACTATTCCATGTTGTTTTTTCCCCCCTTGTGCTTCAGACATTACAATCCCTTTATTAATTTGGTTGTTCTTCACTTTTTCAAATTTTCATTGCTGTGACTAAAACTATATTTAAAGTGTATTAATACTTATGTTTGAATCCTTTTATTAATTTATATTGTGCTGCAACATTGACGTTCAGTAGCTACTGTGAATCTCAGTGAGTAACCCCCCTTGGTATAAAATCCCATAATACTTTATAATATCCTTTATACACTATTGTGTCGTGGATGGAACATCTCACCTTCAGCTGGAAGGATCTAAATATTTATTGACAATCCCTTTTTCTTATTAAATTTACTGCAGTCCCCCCCAGCAATTAGTTAGCATTGCATTCCTGTGTTATTAGGATTTTGGATACGTGCAAGATTAAATATTTTTCACGCCTTTGGTTCCCCTTACCGAACTGTGGGAGTTAATTCACATATTTTCTCCCATGTTGTGGCTTGCAGACAGACAAATTTTCAGCCAATGAAACAGCTTGATTGATGCCTATAGTCTCTCGTACATTTCGCAGTTTGCAGTACTTTATGAGAGTGGGTCTGTGCTTTTAGACATTTGGCACATTGTGTAACATGTTGAGAATTAAATGTACTATATAAATATATATATACTTGGTTATAACATTGCAGGAACCAATCAGATGTTACCAAATGTTTTCCAGCTGTAGTAAAAAGGTGTCATCTGATTGGGTGATGCATATTAAAAGCACAGGCACAGTTTTACTCCTCTTATTAGACAAGCCTGATAGTTATTTTTGGACAATCAGTAGCATTTCAACAAAGGCATTTGCTGGTTTCTTGTGGCAGCTTATTAAGAAAACAAGGGAAAATAAATGATTTTTATATGTGAACAGGACATGTTCGATGATATTTACAAAAAAAGCAACACATTTTTGGTTAACTTGCCCTTGTAAAAAGAACTAGGCTTTAATGGGTGGGGTTGGTGTAGCAGACAAAATATTTACCATGTACTTAACTTTAAAACGTACGTCATTGCTCCAAGTTAATGTCATTAGGGATAATTAGTCAGCAGTTGTTAGAATTAATTTCCCGGCATCTCCTGCAGGTAGACGATATTAGAGGTATACATATACACAAATGGGAGCTAATAGGACTTAAAGGGCAAGTCCAACCCAAAATGAAAACTTACATACAGGTAAATCACCCCCCAAAACCCTAAACGGTAATAGTTTGAAATGTGAAATATATAAGTCTAACCTGAAATCCAGGGGTTTTTTTTTTTTTCTTTGAAATGTGAAATATATAAGTCTAACCTGAAATCCAGCACAATGTCCTGTTTCCCCTGTTTCTGCTTCCTGGTTCTTCCAGTTAGTAACTGTCAGTTATGGATTTGACAGTTGACATCACAGCCAATGACTGAATGTTAATCCCCTGTCTGCCTCTTCTGAGCATGCCCAGGCTCAGTACAGGCTCAGTACAGGTCACTATATTGCTCAGTTTCCATGAGGCATCCAGAAGCATAGCAAGCATACAGTAATAAATTCATAGGACAAACTATGATATATCAACATATTTTAAAGAGGCCATTCTTTCTAAACGATGTTCTTATGAGGGTGGAGTTGCCCTTTAAAGTGTCTTTTTTGGGCACCTTTAATATATCCCCCCCCCCAAGAGTCTTTATAAACATGTCCAAAAGAATGGGATTTCTTAGAAAGATAAATCTTTAACAGACGAGGAAAAGTCTTGTACAGTTTTAAAGAAAACAGAGGAATTTCCCCGAGTATAAATTTCCCCTTTTCTATTACAACCCCAGGCAGCACACCTGAGTTAATGTAAATAATCTGATTCCGAGGGATTTATGCAGAAACAGCTCCCAACACGGATCTCCTAAGAGATGAATCTTCTTAATCTTAATGTAATAAATATTAGCAAACATGTTGCTCTCATTGTCGTTGGCATGAAGCTCTGGCTTGGTGCCCAGGTGCCCCTAAAGCAGGTAAAGCGTTCAGCTGAAGAATTAGCGAGTCTAAATGATGAAAAGTATTTGTGTAGTTTATAGCTGTCAAGTCTGAGTATGTCATATGTCCATCAAGTTCAACATTTAAACCCAACCCACGCTCTGTACCTATCAAAGATCTACTACATGGGAAGACAACAACAAAGAGAAACCTTTATGGAGTCATAATAAGTGTAACACAAAAGGAAAGAAAAAATCCTGCATGACTTTTATCTGTGTTATTCAGTTGGACTTGGAGTTTAGTTCTTGGAGATGTTTCGCTAGTTAGTCAACTAGATCTCTCAATTCAGAATGAACCATGACCTGGATGAATGAATATTACAGATATACCATGACTTGGATGAATGAATATTACAGATATACCGTGACCTGCATGGATGAATAATACAGATATACCGTGACCTGGATGAAAGGAAATATTACAGCACGAGAATACGCCGATGACCTGGTGCACTGGGATGAATCTAATGAATATTAGAGGAAAATACCCTTAAGTCACAATACCAGGAACCGCTGGATATATTTCACCATGAATATTAGCAGAGATAACTCCTTGCTATATGGTGATGAATGAATATTACAAAGGGTAGGACCCGGTGCCTTGGGCGGATTGGGAGATGCTATGGAAATATTGACAATGGAGATTTATTATCTACAGACCTTGGAGGTACCATGCGAACTGAAAATATGAAGATTGAAAAGAAATTGGGATTACCGCGCAGTAAATCCTGGCGATGTGATTATTACAGATATACCATAACTATCATACCATGACTGGTCGATGAATGCATTATTACAGACGCTTACGTACCATGACCTGGATGGATGAATCTTACCGATCTTACCATGACGGATGAAATGCCTCTTTAAAGGTCATATAACTCGGTGACCTGGGCTGATTTTTGTCCCCCCTATGAGATTTATATCACCCACAATGATTCTTTCCCCCCCAGGCACACATGGATGACCATGCCATTCCGCGTCTCCCATCCCCCTGGCCCCACGACTGCATATACCGGTATACTGTGACCGGATGAATGCTCTTACAGCTATACCCCTGCCCTGGATGATTATTGAGATATCCCATAAACCGGCATGACCCTGATATACCGGGTATACCGGGGACCTCGATGAAAGAATATTACAGAATTATACCCATGACCTGGATGAAAGAAATTCAGGTTATACTGGACCTGGATGATGTGAATAGTACAGATATACATGACCTGGATGAATGAATAGTATAGGTATACCACTGACATGTGATGACTTAATATTACGATATAAACTGTGACCTCAGGATGAATGAAATTACAGGGGTCAATACGTGCTGGAGGTATTGAGGAAAATTGGACAGATCGGGATATTGTACAGAATTGACTGGGTAAATGAAGAGTGACATATAACCATGGAAACCTGGAGGATGAAGTGAGAGTATTCACAGACTAGATCGACCTGGACGATGACTATGAAATATTACCATAAAAATGATGCCCATGGCCCAGATGAGATGAATTATTACAGAACGTATACAATGACGCCTGGATGAACATTTAATATTTATACGAATATAGCCGAGGACCATGCGGATGCAACCTGAGATCTATTAAAGGAGCGTAAACCATGCCTGGATGAATGAACTATTACCAGACCCTATTACAGGCCGCGACGTGGAGGTTACCGGGAAGTAGTGTGATGATAGAAACTATTAACAGATTATACCATTTGGAACTGTAGTTTGAATGAATAGTACAGAATATAACTATGACCTGGATGACCGCTTTACCCTGCAATGCAGAGGTTTAGTGTACAGGAGGGAACGTCATACAATGACATGGAGGGAGGAGTGAAAAGGAGGATATGAATATTACAGACGATATACGTGACCGGGTATGATGCATGAATATTTACGAATACCATAACGCTGGGGATGAATGAATATTACAGGTTACTCTGTGACCTGGTGGATGAATGTACAGATTATTACCATGACCTGGCATGAAGGAATATTTCCTCCCTCTCCACCTCTTCGTATAGCTCTGTGCGAGGCCTAGGAAGTCGAGGATGAATATTACCAGAATGACTACCGAATTGATTCCGGCCTGGGGCCATGACTCCCATCGGCTGAACATAATTTTTAGCCGAACGTACTACGTACGTGCAGTGACGCGGTGGGCAGTTGACTATGAATCCTTCGTACAGGATTCCTACTACGGACACATGACCTGGGATGACAGATGTGAATAGAAAAAGTATACCTGTTTGACCGCAGGGGATGAAGTGCGAGGGGGAAATTTGATTACAGAGTATAAGCACGTGACCGCTGGGAATGCGGAGACACGTGAATGGTTGTACAGGTATAATACATATACCATGACCTGGGGGTTGAATGAAGCGGCCAGTACCGGAGTGGATGACACAGTCATGACCTGACTATGACGATCGAAGATTACAAATATACCAGGCCCGATGAATGCATATTACAGATTATACCATTGCCCTGGATGTGAATTAATATATAGATAGACCATGAGGACTGAATGAAAATTACAGACTTTTACCATGCCCAGGATGTACGGGAGGAATACCTTACAGATTAGACCATGACCGGCAACGGATGTTATCACTGAATGAAACAGATGTATAACGCCGTGGATCCTTCCTGCTGATTGTTATTGAATTATCGTTACAGACGTAGTCAGTAACGTGCGACCTGGCCATGCGAATGAACATTCACAGTGCTAGTACAGGTGACCTGGATGACCGCATCAATAACTTACAGATCTATAAGCCGTGCCCTGGCTGAATCGACTAATACGGTTTACCATTAGCAGATAGTACCATGAGCCCCTGGATGACCGCGTGAGAGCGACGTGCAATCATTAGCACGGCCAGGTCCTCCTCAGTACATATAGGTAACTGGATAAATGAATATTTTTGTCACAGACTTGTCTCCTCTATACCGCCGGATCTGGGGATGAAGTGTATAGTTGACAACCTAGACCGTGACACGGGATGACTAATATTACAGATCTACCATAACCTGGATATGACGAATTACCGATACTGTGATACTGAATAAATGAATATTACGATATACCATAACCTGGATGAAGAATATTACAGTATACCATGACCTGGATGAATGATATTTACAGATATACCATGACCTGGATGGATGAATATTACAGATTAACCATGACCTGGATGAATGAATATTACAGTATACGTGACCTGGATGAATGAATATTACAAATACCATGACCTGGTGAATGAATATTACAGATATACCATAAACTGGATGAAAGAATATTACAGTATCCATGGACCTGGATGAATGATATTACAGATATCCATGACCTGGATGAATGAATATTACAAATATACATGACCTGGATGAATGAATAATAAAGAGATACCATGACCTGGATGAATGAATATTACGGTATACTGTGACCTGGATGATGAATGAATGATTACAGATAAGACCATGACTGGATGAATATATAAAGTATACCATAACCTGGATGAAATGATATTACAGTAACTGGGACCTGGATGAAAGAATATACAGATTACCATGACCTGGATGAATGAATATTACAGTATACTGTGACCTGGATGAATGAATATTATACAGATATACCATGACCTGATGAATGAATAATTAAGTATACCTGACCTGGATGAATTAATATTACAGATATAACTGACTGATGGCGCAAGAGTGAATATTACAGGTATACCGTGACCTGGATGTATGAATATAAGGTTACCATGACCTGGGTAAATGAATATTATACATATACCATGACCTGGATGAATAATGAATATTACAGATATACATGACTGAATGAATGGAATAATTACCAGATATACCATGGCCAGATGAAGAATATTACAGATAACCATGACCGGAGAATTAATATTATAGATATACCATGCCTGGATGAATGAATATTTACAGATATACCCTGCCTGGAGAATGAATATTACAGATAACCATGACCTGGATGAATGAATATTACAGATATTACCATGACCTGGATGAATGAATTACAGATATAACATGACCTGATGAATGAATATTCAGATATACCTGACCTGGAGAATGAATATTACAGATATACGGACCTGATGAATGAATATTACAGATATACCATAACCTGGATGAATGAATATTACAGGTATACTGTGACCTGGATGAATGAATATTACAGATTATACCATGACCTGGATGAATTGAATATTACAGCTATACCATAACCTGGATGAATGAATATTACAGATATACCATGACCTGGATGAATTAATATTACAGATATCCATAACATGGATGATATACATGAATATTACAGATGTACCATGAACTGACCTGAATAAATGAATATTACAGATATACCAACTGGATGAATGAATATTACAGATATACCAGACCTGATGAATGAATTATTACAGATATACCATGACCTGGATGATGAATATTACAGATATAACATGCTGGATGACTGAATGATAATGAATATACCAGCTTACTTGACCTGGATGAATGAATATTACAAATATACCATGACCTGGATGAATGAATATTACAGATATACCATAACCTGGATGAATGAATATTACAGGTATACTGTGACCTGGATGAATGAATATTACAGATATACCATGACCTGGATGAATATTACAGATATACCATAACCTGGATGAATGAATATTACAGGTATACTGTGACTTGGATGAAAGAATATTACAGATATACCATGACCTGGATGAATGAATATTACAAGTATACTGTGACCTGGATGATTGAATATTACAGATATACCATGACCTGGATGAAGGAATTATTAAAGGTATACCGTGACCTGGATGAATTAATATTACAGATATACCGTGACCTGGATGAATGAGTATTACAGGTATACCATGACCTGGATGGATGAATATTACAGATATACCATGACCTGGGTAAATGAATATTACACATATACCATGACCTGGATGAATGAATATTACAGATATACCATGACCTGAATGAATGAATATTACAAATATACCATGGCCCAGATGAATGAATATTACAGATATACCATGACCTGGATGAATTAATATTATAGATATACCATGGCCTGGATGGATGAATATTACAGATATACCATGCCCTGGATGAATAAATATTACAGATATACCATGACCTGGATGAATGAATATTACGAGTATCTCCTCATGACTCTGTATGAATATTGCAGATTCTACCCATAAACCGGGAGTGAATGGAATATTTAGGCAGGTATCCCTGTACACGGGTGCCAAGACTATTATCAGATATCGCCATGACCTGATGAATGAATATTACAGGTATATGTGACCTGTAGATTGAATATTACAGATATAAACATGACCTGGAATGCGAATTAAATTAGATATTACCATGACCTGGATGATTAGATATTACATGATATAACGCATGACCTGATGAATGAAGTATTATTCAGGTATAATCCGTGACCTGGATGAATGAATATTAGCATGATATACCATGACCTGGATAATAAATATTGCAATAATATACCATGACCCTGGATGAGATGAATATTACAGATATGACATACCTGATGAATGAAATATTACAAGCATATACGCTTGGCCATGAATGTTAATATATTACCGCAATTAATACAATATCAACTCTGTTCCACCGGTCCACCATACCGGATGAATGAATATTACAGATATACCATTGCTGAGATGAATGTAATATTACGATAGACCATGACCTTGATGAATGAATATTACATGATATACCATGACTGATGATATGAATATTACAGATATACTGACTGGATGAATGAATATTACAGATATACCATCGACCTGGATGAATGATATTAATTACAGATATACCATGACCTGATATGAATAATATTACAATATACAACGCATAACCGGATAAATGAATTTCAGGTAGTACTGTGACCTGGATGAATGAATATTACAGAATATACGCATGACCTGGAATGATGAATATTACAGTATATCTGTTTCGTCGAGATGAATGAATATTACAGATATAGTTACCATGACCTGGACTGAATGAATATTACAGATATACCATACTGATGACCTGGAATGAATATTACAGATATACCATGACCTGGATGATGAATATAAAAGTATATACCGTGACCTGGATGAATAATATACAATATACGTGACCATGGATGAATGATATTCCGGTATACGTGACCTGGATGGATGAATATTACAGATATACCATGACCTGGGGAAATGAATATTATACCTATAGCCTGTGAGACCTGCGATGAATGAAAATTACAGATATACCTGACCTGAATGAATGAATATTACAGATATACCATGGTCCCATGGATGAATGAATTACAGATATACCATGACCTGGATGAATAATATTATACTATACCCATGACCCTGGATGAATGAATATTACCGATATACCATGCCCTGGCTAATGAAAGAGGAATATTACAGATATAACCATGACCTGGATGAATTAATATTGCCAGATATACCTGACCTGATGAATGAATATTCACAGATATCATAGACGTGCCTTGGATGAATGAATATTACCGATATATCCCATGACCTGGATGAATGAATATTACAGATAATAGCATGACCTTGATGCATAATTAGGCAATATTTACCATATTACCCATGGTATAATCATTTCAGAAGGACTAGGATCATGAATCATTACAGATAGGAGAAAATACAACAAAGTCCTGGATGAATGATATTACGTATACCATAACCTGGATGAATGAATATTACAGATATACTGTGACCTGATAAATGAATATTCAAGATATACCTAATCCTGGATGAATGATATACAGTATACGCATGACCTGAGATGATATGATTATCAGATATACCATGACTCTGGATGGATGAATATTACAGATATCCATTGACCTGGATAATGAATTTACAGTATCTGTATACCATGGATGAATTAATATTACAATATCCGATGACGCTGGCTGAATGAATATTATACGATCACGCATAAACCTGGATGAATGATTATTACAGGTATATCAGGACCTGGATGATGAATATTATACAGATATACCTGATGAATGATATTACAAATATACATGACCTGGATGAATGAAATATTACAGATATCCATACCTGGATGAATGAATATTATAAAACGGTATACCTGTGACCTGGATGAATGAATATTACAGATATACCATGACCTGGATGAAATTAGCAGATATATACCATAACCTGGATGAATGAATATTACAGGTATAACTGGACCTGGATGAAAGAATATTACAGATATACCATGACTCTGGATGAATGAATATTACAGGTATACTGTGACCCTGGATGAATGAATATTAGCATATACCATGACCTGATGAATGAATATTAAAGGTATACCGTGACCCTTGATGAATTAATATACAGATATAACGTGACCTGGATGAATGAATTACCGGTATACGCGAGCTGACCTGATGGATGAATATTCAGGTATACCATGACCTGGTAAATGAATATATAACATATACCATGACCTGGATGAATGAATATTACAGAATATCATACCTGACTGATGAAAACATATACCATGCCGAATGATGATATTACAGTACGCATGACAATAGAGATATATCCATGATTACCTGGATGAATTAATATTACTATGATATACCCATGACGGAATCTGGATGATGATATTATCAGATATACCACAGATGCCCCTGGGATGAATGAATATTACAGATAACCATGACCTGGATGAATGAACTATTACAGATATTACCATACCTTGATGAATGAATATTACCGATATAACATGACCTGGATGAATGAATATTACAGATATACCCATGACCTGGAGGAATGAATATTACAGATATACCGCCGTGACCTGGATGAATGAATATTACAGATATAGCCAAACTGGTGAATGAATATACAGGTATACTGTGACCTGGATGAATGAATATTACAGATTACCATGACCTGGATGAATGAATATTACAGATACCATAACCTGGATGAATGAAATTACAGGTAACTGTGACTTGGATGAATGAATATTACAGATATACCAGGACCTGGAGAATGAATATTACAAGTATAACTGTGACCTGGATGACTTGAATATTACAGATATACCATGACACTGGATGAATGAATATTACAGATATACCATGACCTGATGAATGAATATTAAAGGTATACCGTGACGTGAGTGATGATATAATATGACAGATATACTTCAGTGACCTGGATGAATGAGTATTAGGGTCAGGTATACCATACTGGATGGATGAATATTACAGATATACCATGACGCTGGTAAATGAATATTACACATATACCATGACGGATGAATGAATATTACAGATATTCCATGACGCATGAATAATGAATATTACAAATATATCCATGGCCCAGATGATGAATATTACAGATATACCAATGACTGGATGAACTTAATATGATAATATACCATGGCCTGGATGGGATGAATATACAGATATACCATGCCCTGGATGGAATAAATATTATCAGATATAATCCATGACCTGGATGAATGAATATTACAGATATACCATGACCTGGATGAATGAATATTACAGATATACCATGACCTGGATGCATGAATATTACAGATATACCATGACCTGGAGGAATGAATATTACAGATATACCGTGACCTGGATGAATAAATATTACAGATATACCATGACCTGGATGAATGAATATTACAGATATACCATGACCTGGATGAATGAATATTACAGATATACCATGACCTGGATGAATTAATATTATAGATATACTGTATCATGACCTGGGTCAATAAGAAGCTTTACAAGTACCTGCATGACTTGATGGGATACATGTATGTAGGTTGGTGAAGTTTCACCAATCAATAGGTTTAAAAATGTTCAATGTGTGTGAATATTGATTAAGCAACACAGCATTCCTAAAACTGCCCATACATTAGAGCTTACCTGCCCACCAATCCTGTGACAATTCTGCAAGAAACAAACCCAGATCTTCTTCACGACCAGCATACCATCACAAAATGAATGGGCCAGATGGTACCTCGTAAACATGTCGACCGCAAATAACGTTTGGGCACCTTTAGTGGTAAGAAAAGAGTTATGACCAATGTCGGACAAACTTTCAACCAAAAAGGACGAAAGTTCGATCAGACAAATTATGGACAATAATTGGTTGTGTTGAAATGTCGTCCACTGTCCTCTCCCATTTCTCCGTCTTTATTTTGACCCTATTGAACATATTGATGGAATTACTTGTGATGTATCCATAGATTTCATAATAGGGAAGCATTATTTACACTATAATTTCTAATTTAACTCTATAAATCTAGGTACACATGATACAATAATTTGGCCCGACCAACTGACATTTCAGTGTTTTAGTCGGATAAGGCCAAATTATTGTATGGTGGCTTTTTGCGGCCTCGATCAACCGCCGACCGTTCGTCCAATTTGGACCGGTCGGAAAATCATAACCGATCTGGTGGTCCTCTATGTGGTCGGTCAGGAGGAAGGATTGTATAGTGCGTATCAGCCTTAAGGCTCTTACGGAACAGTTGAATGTTCATATGCAGATAATATCTGTCTCCCCCTCTCTATGTTATATGATTTATCAGTTCATTGAACACGTCTGGTACATGTTACGGTTAAAATAACTTCACTCATTTAGTTGTCGTGGATCTTAAGTGTCTTTTCCTATTTCTGTTTTATAATGTTTTAGGTGACTGTTTGTTCATTTTCCCTTTCAACAGGTTTTTAAAGGATAAATTTGTAACTGAAAACTTTAAGGAGCGTTCACAAAGACGCGACGAGTGGTAGATCATTTATTATTTCTGGTCTAGTGCATTCAAAACTGAACGTATGCAAATAACTTTACTATGTACAAGTTTCTAGACTCAGTGAGGAACATTTAGGCCAGAAGAGAATTGGCCATGGTCTACATTAAATGTGGTAATTATAACTGGTTTCAACATTGGCTAATTGTCGGTAGAGATGGACAAACTTCCTTAAGTTCGGTTCGTTTTTTAACTGCAGTAAAAGTTTGATAGTTTGATTAAAGTCAATGGGGACGAATATTTCAAAAAGTTCAGATGATTTACAGCTAAACTAACAATGGTAACTTTAGTACACTCCCTTAGATTGTAAGCTCTTCGGGGCAGGGATCTCATTCCTAAGGTGTCAAGCACTTATAAAATCAATTTATACATAGGAGCTTTCATAAAAATATTACTAGCAAAACATACACACATAATTCCACTGTGCACCAACACTTGCTAGTTTATATATATATGCGTTTCTTAACCTTATATGAAATTGTATTTAATTTTTATTTATCTGTATGGCTTGCACTTATCCCCTCTTTGTATACTCTCTTATTTATAATGTACAGGCTCTGACGTACCTAAGTGGTGCTTTATAATAAATTATACTATATACATACAAACCTGATTCCTTGTCCATTAAGAGCAGTGGAAAGCTCATCTGTGCATGTGTGAAAGCTCTGAGCTTCCCCTGCTCTCAAGCAATTATTTCCTAGAATAAGTTTTAGGTCAGGTAGGTGAGTAAATAAGCAGCCATTTTAGTTATAACGGGACTCTTGCACTGAATTAGTTTATAACTAAAACATGAAATGTTGCGAATAAACTTTCCTAATGGGTATAACTCTGCCTCTTTTAGTTGTCTCCGTCCTCATCCTTAATCTAATTTGCCTTCACCAGCAAAAGCCGTGCTGGTATTATTGATGCATAGTTTAAACAAGCCCATGCACGAGTCCTGAGCTATTCGCTTTAAAACATTCTGCCCTGGGCAAAGATTCGCCTCCTTACACCAAGAACGTCTTTTTATTTTTTCTTCTTCTAAGGAATGCACACCAGCTCACCTCTAGCTATCCACACGGGAAGGGACAGTCCACCCTGAGATGTCAGAGGGGAGTCTGTCTCAAAAGATAGAGAAAAAGTAATTTGTGCAGAATGTCAAAATGTTAATGGAATGTGCTGTAAATAAACATACTCAAACGATTTGTAGTTTTTTCTGCATTTAGACAACTAATCAAGTTGGGAACAGACCTCCCTTTAAGGTGGAAAAAATGCAATGTGTCTTAATTATCTTCCATTCATCTTCCCTTAAGTAGACAGTAAGGTATGAGTGCGTAATTAGAACATTCCTCTGTGAACGTGAATTTATACATAAGGCAGGATTGGTCATACTGTTTATATTACCAGAATGCCGCATAACAGGCTTTGCTCATGTATATAAAAGGGGTGCTTTCTTAAAATAACATATCCTTAAAACAATGGGCCTTATGTCTATTTTAGAGGCCTACTTCTTTAAATAAGAGTGCAGACCTATAAATAGTGAATAATGTTCCCCCTAGGGTGAAATATAAAATATTAAAAGTCACTAGGAATTCCATGACTAGTAACATATCAAACTTGAGTTTTACAGGTCATGAATAGTGATGGAGACAAACCGAACGGGAACCCGAGTCGGAGACAAACTGAACTATTCGAACTAGTTTGTTTTTCCGGACACGCAGCTGTATTTTGGCGAAAAATTATCGAATGAAACGATCGTTTCTCTAACCCTCGAAAGGATTGTTTGTTTCGGAAACCCTCGAAAGTATCGATCGATTTCGGTAATCCTCGAATTATGGTTCTATTTTCGCTAACCCTGAAAGTATCATCCCGTAACCCTCGAATGTAGCTTGCGCAAAGCCCGACAATTGCCCGCTCGTGTTTAAGAAGAGTTTTAACAAGTTTTGTGATAGTGACATGTTCCCCAGACCATTTCCCAGGTGTCACAGCCATTTTAGTAAGTTACCTGTGTTGTTTAGCTGTAAATCACCAGAGTTTTTCGAACTACATCCCCATGACTTTAATGGGTCCGAATTCGAACTTTCAAACTTCGAAATTCGAAAACGGACAACTTATGAAGTTCCGCCATCTCTAGTCATGAAACAATTATAAGGGTATCACTATACAATAATAGGAGCTGATTTAATACCCGAGTAACACTGGAACGGCTCTTGTATCTTACCAAATAGTTATTACTGATATATTTGTTTGACGTCATAATGTAAAACACATCAGCATGATGCCATCACTTTCTGTTCTGGCTTCAGAGATATCAACTAACTCCAGTCACTGTTGAGATAAGATCCAGCCCTGGTATTTTTTTTTATCTTTTGAACCAGAATGATAAAGGACGAATATGGTTCGTAGAATCGGAAGTGGATTAGAATCTCTTTTGGTGCTTAGCTAGTCCCTTCCCCAGCCATTCCTCATCTATCCAGAGGGGTGAGTGCCATTTATAGCACATTGGTAAAGATTAAATGGAAATGAACAAACTTAGAGATTTTTGCACTTGCTATACATATACGTATACAATGCGTTAAGTCGTCATTTTTAATGCCCAGCATTGTGACTCACTAATAATTAAATAAATAGAGAGAGAATAAGGCATTACAGCTGCCCTTAGTACTTCTCTGTACTTTCCATGTTACAAGAGTAAATGTGCGTCCAATGGGGGGGGGGGGTTATTTTGAAACACAGTGTATCAAAAATGGGCACGGGTTCCGATATTACAATAGGCTGCACTACAATATTTCCATCAACCCTATCTTAATACCGAACTTCCCGCAGACTGGAAGATCAAAGGGAAATTTAAAGTGGGATATTTAGACTATAGAATTGTCCAGTTACAACTCTCAAATCATTTCAATGATCATTTTCCCAAATATACTTGATACCAGTACACACAACTTTAAATTAATAAATACAATTGACGGTTAAAATTCCACATCAAACTGCCAAAAGTTTGTGCACCCCTGGTTATAATCAGTGCTTAGCTTAGTCATTACTTTCATAGTTTTATTGAAAATTGTTGGGCACATCACCTTAAAAATAATAATTCACCCGTTGTTTTGCTTTACAAAACCAGCCCAACTGATCCATTTCCAGAGGCCCATGACCTGCATATTTTGACCTATGCCTCTTGCTTATACAGTATGGTGACGGATTCATCTCCTTCATGTCTTTTAATAGAAAGATTATACTCATACAGTAACGGATTTTATTTTGGCTCCTCCCACAGTCATGGTCACTGACAATTTTCCCATCTTGAATAGAGAACATATGTTAATGAAGGGGGGGTAGGAGACAGAAAGCCATCAGTTACTGCCTAAGTATAATTCTCCTTTAATATCCAAATATTTTAAAATAGAGAAGTGCATTATTCACTGTATAACGTAATGTTTAAAAACCCAAACTGTTACTTTAGATGCTCCTATTTGAAAACAGGTAAAATTATACTTTATGCCTTTTAAGGCCTCAGAACACGTTATACTATCAAAACATTCTATAACTGGGGTTTAACAGTAGAGATAATGAAACCGTCAAATTTCGTTCTGCCGTCGCTTTCAGCAGAAATTGACGTTTCCTCAAGTCCCGCCCCTTTAAACTTCACGAGACCAATAAATACCGTGTGACATTGGTAACTTTACTTCTATTTTATTTCTAGACTTCATTAGTTAACATCTCAAATAACTCACTTGGATCTTTTTCAATTAATATGAATATTAGCCTGGCAGGGCTAGTTATAGAGCTAATTATGCATCCAGACACCCAAAGATGGCTGTTTGTTTAGAATTGTTAAGCTGGATGCACAACATGTAATATTTCGTCCCCATTGACAGTTCAGTGTATCGGTCAATTAGTGTATTGGTCAATCAGTGTATCGGTCACATCAGTGAATGTCAATCAGGGCTTAATAATTGCCCCATTTTTTTCTGACGTAACCGACGTTCATATCTAATTGGACAAACGTTCAATCTGACATGTCCAACCACAGGAGATTGTGCGGTTCTCTATAGACAGCACGCTCGTTGCGGCTTACTGTCAGCCGCGACTACTTTACTGTGACCGATAGCCTTACAGTCAGGAGAAGAATCTGACAGTGTGTACCCAGCTTTAGACCCACCAACGTTTATCTACTATTTCCCTATAGATGGACTGCTCTGTTTTAAGGAGTGGAGGTGACACTGCTACATTGTTTAGCTATCCAGAAGAATGGATCACTAAACAATGTCATTTGATTACAATTTAAGCTGTGATTTTTTTATCTGCTTCTACTACAATTGGAGATGGATTAAACCCGAGTTCGAGATTTTCTGAGTTCATACAAACATTCGGCTTTTATTAGTTAATTATCGAACATCCGAGGATTGTTGAATTTTTTAATCAATATCCCTCGAATTTGCGATAACCCTCAACTTAGCGTTCCATAAGCCTAGAATGTGGGATTCGTAACCCCAAACTCGGAGATGACCCTCACTTTGGCGCTCTATAACCCTCAAATGTATGTTCCCTAAACCCTCAAATTCTCAGATAACCCTTAAATGCTGTGTTCACTAACCCTAGAATTTCATCGATAACCCTTAAATCTGGCGTTCACTAACCTAGAATTCATCTGATACCCTTGAATGCTGTGTTCACTAACCTAGAATTTCATCGATAACCCTTAAATGCTGTCTTCACTAACCCTAAATTTCATCGATAACCCTTAAATGCTGTGTTCACTAACCCTAGAATTCATCGTAACCCTTAAATGCTGCGTTCACTAACCCTAGAATTTCATCGATAACCCTTAAATGCTGTGTTCACTAACCTAGAATTTCATCGATAACCCTTGAATGCGTGTTCGCTAACCCTAGAATTTCATCGATAACCCTTAAATGCTGTGTTCACTAACCCTAGAATTTCATCGATAACCCTTGAATGCGGGTTCACTAACCCTAGAATTTCATCGATAACCCTTAATGCTGTGTTCACTAACCCTAGAATTTCATCGATAACCCTTAATGCTGTGTTCACTAACCCTAGAATTTCATCAAATGAACCCTTGAATGCTGCGTTCACTAACCCTAGAATTCATCACGATAACCCTTAAATGCTGTGTTCACTAACCCTAGAATTTCATCATAACCTAAAGCTGTGTGTCACTAACCTAGAATTTCAGCGATAACCCTTGAATGCTGTGTTCACTAACCCTAGAATTTCATCGATAACCCTTAAATGCTGTGTTCACTAACCCTAGAATTTCATCGATAACCCTTAAATGCTGTGTCACAACCCTAGAATTTCATCGATAACCCTTAAATGCTGTGTTCACTAACCCTAGAATTTCATCACCCTTAAGCTGATGTGTTTCACTAACCCTAGAATTCATCGATAACCTTGAATGCTGTGTTCACTAACCCTAGAATTCATCGATAACCCTTAAATGCTGTGTTCACTAACCTAGAATTACATCGATAACCTTAAGGCTGTGTTCACTAACCCTAGAACTTCAATCGATACCCTAAAATGCGGTGTCACTACCCTATAATTCTCGATAACCCTTGATGCTGTTTCACTAACCCTAGAATTTCATCTGATAACCCTTAATGCTGTGTTCACTAACCCTAGAATTCATCATCGATACCTTAAATGCGGTGTTCACTAACCCTAGTAATTTCATCGATAACCCTAAATGCTCGTTCACTAACCCTAGAATTTCATTGATACCCTTGAATGCGGTGTTCACTTACCCTTGAATTTGGCAATAACCCTCGATTCTACTAACGCTCTAATACGGCAATTGATTTGGTTAACCCTCAAAAATTCAATGCGGTCGTGAGGAAAGTTAGTATTTAACCAAGTTTTGGTGATAGTGACATGTTCCCCAGACCATTTCCCAGGTCCCAGAGCCATTTACAGTCAGCTAAACTAACAATGGTAACTTACTGTAAATGGCTCTGGGACCTGAGAAATGGTCTGGGGAACATGTCACTATCACCAAAACTTGGTTAAATACTAACTTTCCTCACAACCGCATTGAATTTTTGAGGGTTAACCAAATCAATTGCCGTATTAGATAGTACACTCCCTTAGATTGTAAGCTCTTCGGGGCAGGGATCTCATTCCTAAGTGTCAAGCACTTATAAAATCAATTTATACATAGGAGCTTTCAATAAAAATTATTACTAGCAAAACATACACACATAATTCCACTGTGCACCAACACTTGCTAGTTTTATATATATATGCGTTCTTAACCTTATATGAAATTGTATTTAATTTTTATTTATCTGTATGGCTTGCACTTATCCCCTCTTTGTATACTCTGATTATTTATAATGTACAGGCTGCGTACCTAAGTGGTGCTTTATAAATAAAATTATACTATATACATACAAACCTGATTCCTTGTCCATTAAGAGCAGTGGAAGCTCATCTGTGCATGTGTGAAAGCTCTGAGCTTCCCCTGCTCTCAGCAATTATTTCCTAGAATAAGTTTTAGGTCAGGTAGGTGAGTAAATAAGCAGCCATTTTAGTTAAACGGGACTCTTGCACTGAATTAGTTTATAACTAAAAACATGAAAATTTGCGAATAAACTTTCCTAATGGGTATAACTCTGCCTCTTTTAGTTGTCTCCGTCTCTCATCCTTAATCTAATTTGCCTTCACCAGCAAAAGCCGTGTGCTGGTATTATTGATGCATAGTTTAAACAAGCCCATGCACGAGTCCTGAGGCTATTCGCTTTAAAACATTCGCTGCCCTGGGCAAAGATTCGCCTCCTTACACCAAGAACGTCTTTTTATTTTTTCTTCTTCTAAGAATGCACACCAGCTCACCTCTAGCTATCCACACGGGAAGGGACAGTCCACCCTGAGATGTCAGAGGGGAGTCTGTCTCAAAAGATAGAGAAAAAAGTAATTTGTGCAGAATGTCAAGAATGTTAATGGAATGTGCTGTAAATAAACATACTCAAACGATTTGTAGTTTTTCTGCATTTAGACAACTAATCAAGTTGGGAACAGACCTCCCCTTTAAGGTGGAAAAAATGCAATGTGTCTTAATTATCTTCCATTCATCTTCCCTTAAGTAGACAGTAAGGTATGAGTGCGTAATTAGAACATTCCTCTGTGAACGTGAATTTATACATAAGGCAGGATTGGTCATACTGTTTATATTACCCAGAATGCCGCATAACAGGCTTTGCTCATGTATATAAAAGGGGTGCTTTCTTAAAATAACATATCCTTAAAACAATGGGCCTTATGTCTATTTTAGAGGCCTACTTCTTATAAATAAGAGTGCAGACCTATAAATAGTGAATAATGTTCCCCCTATGGGTGAAATATAAAATATTAAAAGTCACCTAGGAATTCCATGACTAGTAACATATCAAAACTTGAGTTTTACAGGTCATGAATAGTGATGGAGACAAACCAACGGAACCCGAGTCGCAGACAAACTGAACTATTCGAACTAGTTTGTTTTTCCGGACACGCAGCTGTATTTTGGCGAAAAATTATCGAATGAAACGATCGTTTCTCTAACCCTCGAAAGGATTGTTTGGTTTCGGAAACCCTCGAAAGTATCGCATCGATTTCGGTAATCCTGAATTATGGTTCTATTTTCGCTAACCCTGAAAGTATCACCCGTAACCCTCGAATGTAGCTTGCGCAAAGCCCGACAATTGCCCGCTCGTGTTTAAGAAGAGTTTTAACAAGTTTTGTGATAGTGACATGTTCCCCAGACCATTTCCCAGGTGTCACAGCCATTTTAGTAAGTTACCATTGTTGTTTAGCTGTAAATCACCAGAGTTTTTCGAACTACATCCCCATGACTTTAATGGGTCCGAATTCGAACTTTCAAACTTCGAAATTCGAAAACGGACAACTTATGAAGTTCCGCCATCTCTAGTCATGAAACAATTATAAGGGTATCACTATACAATAATAGGAGCTGATTTAATACCCGAGTAACACTGGAACGGCTCTTGTATCTTACCAAATAGTTATTACTGATATATTTGTTGTGACGTCATAATGTAAAACACATCAGCATGATGCCATCACTTTCTGTTCTGGCTTCAGAGATATCAACTAACTCCAGTCACTGTTGAGATAAGATCCAGCCCTGGTATTTTTTTTTATCTTTTGAACCAGAATGATAAAGGACGAATATGGTTCGTAGAATCGGAAGTGGATTAGAATCTCTTTTGGTGCTTAGCTAGTCCCTTCCCCAGCCATTCCTCATCTATCCAGAGGGGTGAGTGCCATTTATAGCACATTGGTAAAGATTAAATGGAAATGAACAAACTTTAGGAGATTTTTGCACTTGCTATACTATACGATACAATGCGTTAAGTCGTCATTTTTAATGCCCAGCATTGGTGACTCACTAATAATTAAATAAATAGAGAGAGAATAAGGCATTACAGCTGCCCTTAAGACTTCTCTGTACTTTCCATGTTACAAGAAGTAAATGTGCGTCCAATGGGGGGGGGGGGTTATTTTGAAACACCGTGTATCAAAATGGGCACGGGTTCCGATATTACAATAGGCTGCACTACAATATTTCCATCAACCCTATCTTAATTACCGAACTTCCCGCAGACTGGAAGATCAAAGGGAAATTTAAAGTGGGATATTTAGACTATAGAATTGTCCAGTTACAACTCTCAAATCATTTCAATGATCATTTTCCCAAATATACTTGTACCAGTACACAACAACTTTAAATTAATAAATACCAATTGACGGTTAAAATTCCACATCAAACTGCCAAAAGTTTGTGCACCCCTGGTTATAATCAGTGCTTAGCTTAGTCATTACTTTCATGTTTTATTGAAAATTGTTGGGCACATCACCTTAAAAATAATAATTCACCCGTTGTTTTGCTTTACAAAACCAGCCCAACTGATCATTTCCAGGAGGCCCATGACCTGCATATTTTGACCTATGCCTCTTGCTTTATACAGTATGGTGACGGATTCATCTCCTTCATGTCTTTAATAGAAAGATTAATACTCATACAGTAACGATTTTATTTTGGCTCCTCCCACAGTCATGGTCACTGACAATTTTCCCATCTTGAATAGAGAACATATGTTAATGAAGGAGGGGGTAGGAGACAGAAAGCCATCAGTTACTGCCTAAGTATAATTCTCCTTTAATATCCAAATATTTTAAAAAGAGAAGTGCATTATTCACTGTATAACGTAATGTTTAAAAACCCAAACTGTTACTTTAGATGCTCCTATTTGAAAACAGGTAAAATTATACTTTATGCCTTTTAAGGCCTCAGAACACGTTATACTATCAAACATTCTATAACTGGGGTTTAACAGTAGAGATAATGAAACCGTCAAATTTCGTTCTGCGTCGCTTTCAGCAGAAATTGACGTTTCCTCAAAGTCCCGCCCCTTTAAACTTCACGAGACCAATAAATACCGTGTGACATTGGTAACTTTACTTCTATTTTATTTCTAGACTTCATTAGTTAACATCTCAAATAACTCACTTGGATCTTTTTCAATTAATATGAATATTAGCCTGGCAGGGCTAGTTATAGAGCTAATTATGCATCCAGACACCCAAAGATGGCTGTTTGTTTAGAATTGTTAAGCTGGATGCACAACATGTAATATTTCGTCCCCATTGACAGTTCAGTGTATCGGTCAATTAGTGTATTGGTCAATCAGTGTATCGGTCAATCAGTGAATGTCAATCAGGGCTTAATAATTGCCGCCATTTTTTTCTGACGTAACCGACCGTTCATCATCTAATTGGACAAACGTTCAATCTGACATGTCCAAAACCACAGGAGATTGTGCGGTTCTCTATAGACAGCACGCTCGTTTGCGGCTTACTGTCAGCCGCGACTACTTTTACTGTGACCGATAGCCTTACAGTCAGGAGGAAGAATCTGACAGTGTGTACCCAGCTTTAGACCCACCACGTTTATCTACTATTTCCCTATAGATGGACTGCTCTGTTTTAAGGAGTGGAGGTGACACGCTACATTGTTTAGCTATCCAGAAGAATGGATCACTAAACAATGTCATTTGATTACAATTTAAGCTGTGATTTTTTTATCTGCTTCTACTGACAATTGGAGATGGATTAAACCCGAGTTCGAGATTTTCTGAGTTCATACAAACATTCGGCTTTTATTAGTTATTATCGAACATCCGAGGATTGTTGAATTTTTTAATCAATATCCCTCGAATTTGCGATAACCCTCAACTTAGCGTTCCATAAGCCTAGAATGTGGGATTCGTAACCCCAAACTCGGAGATGACCCTCGACTTTGGCGCTCTATAACCCTCAAATGTATGTCCCTAAACCCTCAAATTCTCAGATAACCCTTAAATGCGTGTTCACTAACCCTAGAATTTCATCGATAACCCTTAAATCTGGCGTTCACTAACCCTAGAATTTCATCTGATACCCTTGAATGCTGTGTTCACTAACCTAGAATTTCATCGATAACCCTTAAATGCTCGTCTCACTAACCCTAAATTTCATCGATAACCCTTAAATGCTGTGTTCACTAACCCTAGAATTCATCGTAACCCTTAAATGCTGCGTTCACTAACCCTAGAATTTCATCGATAACCCTTAATGCTGTGTTCACTAACCTAGAATTTCATCGATAACCCTTGAATGCGTGTTCGCTAACCCTAGAATTTCATCGATAACCCTAAATGCTGTGTTCACTAACCTAGAATTTCATCGATAACCCTTGAATGCGGTGTTCACTAACCCTAGAATTTCATCGATAACCCTTAATGCTGTGTTCACTAACCCTAGAATTTCATCGATAACCCTTAATGCTGTGTTCACTAACCCTAGAATTTCATCAAATGAACCCTTGAATGCTGCGTTCACTAACCCTAGAATTCATCAGATAACCCTTAAATGCTGTGTTCACTAACCCTAGAATTTCATCAAACCTTAAAGCTGTGTTCACTAACCTAGAATTTCAGCGATAACCCTTAATGCTGTGTTCACTAACCCTAGAATTTCATCGATAACCCTTAAATGCTGTGTTCACTAACCCTAGAATTTCATCGATAACCCTTAAATGCTGTGTCACAACCCTAGAATTTCATCGATAACCCTTAAATGCTGTGTTCACTAACCCTAGAATTTCATCACACCTTAAGCGATGCTGTGTCACTAACCCTAGAATTACATCGATAACCTTGAATGCTGTGTTCACTAACCCTAGAATTTCACGATAACCCTTAAATGCTGTGTTCACTAACCTAGAATTTCATCGATAACCTTAAGGCTGTGTTCACTACCCTAGAACTTCATCGATACCCTAAATGCGGTGTCACTACCCTATAATTCTCGATAACCCTTGATGCTGTTTCACTAACCCTAGAATTTCATCTGATAACCCTTAATGCTGTGTTCACTAACCCTAGAATTCATCATCGATACCTTAAATGCGGTGTTCACTAACCCTAGTAATTTCATCGATAACCCTAAATGCTCGTTCACTAACCCTAGAATTTCATTGATACCCTTGAATGCGGTGTTCACTTACCCTTGAATTTGGCAATAACCTCGATTCACTAACGCACCGCATTGAATTTTTGAGGGTTAACCAAATCAATTGCCGTATTAGAGCGTTAGTAGAATCGAGGGTTATTGCCAAATTCAAGGGTAAGTGAACACCGCATTCAAGGGTTATCAATGAAATTCTAGGGTTAGTGAACGCAGCATTTAAGGGTTATCGATGAAATTCTAGGGTTAGTGAACACCGCATTTAAGGGTTATCGATGAAATTCTAGGGTTAGTGAACACAGCATTTAAGGGTTATCGATGAAATTCTAGGGTTAGTGAACGAAATTTTCATCCGATAACCCTTAAATGCTGGGGGTTCACTAAACCACCCCTGAGAATTTCATCGATAACCCTATAACTGCTGTGTTCACTACCCCTAAGAAGTTACATCGATAACCCTTTAATGCTGTGTTCACTACCCTAGAATTTCTCGATAACCCTTAAATGCTGTTTCACTAACCCTAGAATTTTCATCGATAACCCTTGAATGCTGTGTTCAACTAACCCTAGAATTTCATCGATACCCTTAAAATGCTGTGTTCACCTAACCCTAGAATTTCATCGATAACCCTTAAATGCTGCGTACTAACCTAGAATTCATCGATAACCCTAAATGCTGCGTTCACTAACCCTAGAATTTCATCGATAACCCTTAATGCTGTGTTCACTAACCCTAGAATTTCATCGATCACCCTAAATGCTGTGTTCGCTAACCCTAGAATTTCAATCGATAACCCTTAAATGCTGTGTTCACTAACCCTAGAATTTCATCGATAACCCTGAATGCTGGTTCCACTAACCCTAGAAATTTCATCGATAACCCTTGAATGCTGTGTTCACTAACCCTAGAATTTCATCGATAAACCCTTAATGCTGTGTTCACTAACCCTAGAATTTCAATCGATACCCTTAATGCTGTGTTCACTAACCCGAGAATTTCATCGATAACCCCTTAAATGCTGTGTTCACTAACCCTAGAATTTCATCGATACACCTTAAATGCTGCGTTCACTAACACCTAGAATTTGCATGCGAGAACCCTTGATTATCATGCGTTCACTACACCCTAGAATTCATCCATCATCGATAACCCTTAAATGCTGTGTTCACTAACCCTAAGAATTTCATCGATACACCCTTAAATTCTGTGTTCACTAACCCTAGAATTTCATCGATAACCCTTAAATGCTGCGTTCACTAACCTAGAATTTCATCGATAACCCTTGAATTCTGCGTTCACTAACCCTAGAATTTCATCGATACCCTTAATGCTGTGTTCACTAACCCTAGAATTTCACATCGATAACCCTTAAATGCTGTGTTCACTAACCCTAGAATTTCATCGATAACCCCTTAATGCTGTGTTCACTAACCCTAGATTCATTCATCGATAACCCTTGAATGCGGTGTTCACTAACCCTAGAATTTCATCGATAACCCTTAAATGCTGTTTCACTAACCCTAGAATTTCAATCGATAACCCTGAATGCGTGTTTCACTACCCTAGAATTTCATCGTAACCCTTGAATGCTGTGTTCACTAACCCTAGAATTTCATCTAACCACTCCTTAAATGCTGTGTTCACTAACCCTAGAATTTCAATCGATAACCCTTGAATGCTGTGTTCACTAACCCTAGAATTTCACATCGATTACCCTTAATGCTGTGTTCACTAACCTAGATTTCAAATCGATAACCCTTAATGCTGTGTTCACTAACCCTAGAATTACATCATCGATAACCCTTGAATGCTGTGTTTCACTAACCCTAAGAATTCACTCGAAACCCTACTGCTGTGTTCACTACAACCACCCATAAGAACTAAATAACTTCAATCGATAACCCTTATGCTGTGTTACTAACCCTAGAATTTCACATCGATAACCCTTAATGCTGTGTTCACTAACCCTAGAATTTCATCGTAAACCCTTAAATGCTGTGTTCACTAACCTAGATTTGCATCGATAAACCCTTAATGCTGCTGTCACTAACCCTAGAATTTCATCGATAACCCTTAAATGCTGGTTCACTAACCTAAGAATTTCATCGATAACCCTTAAATGCTGTGTTCACTACCCTAGAATTTCATCGATAACCCTAATGCTGCGTTCACTAACCCTAGAATTTCATCTCATCGATAACCCTTAAATGCTGTGTTCACTAACCCTAGAATTTTCATCGATAACCCTTAAATGCTGTTTTCACTAACCCTAGAATTCATCCGATAACCCTTAATTCTGCGTTCACTAACCCTAGAATTTTCATCTGATAACCCTTGATGCTGCTTCACTAACCTAGAATTTCATCGATAACCCTTAATGCTGTGTTCACTACCCTAAATTTCATCTGATAAACCCTTAACTGCTGTGTTCACTAAACCCTAGAATTTCATCGATAACCCTTAATGCGTTGTTCACTAACCCTAGAATTTCATCGATACCCTTAAATGCTGTGTTCACTAACCCTAGAATTTCATCGATAACCCTTAAATGCTGTGTTCACTAACCCTGAATTTCATCGATAACCCTAAATGCTATGTTCACTAACCCTAGAATTTCATCGATAACCCTTGAATGCTGTGTTCACTAACCCTAGAATTTCATCGATAACCTTAAATGCTGCGTGTCACTAACCCTAGAATTTCATCGATACCCTTGAAATGCTGTTCACTAACCCTGAATTTCAATCGATAACCCTTGAATGCTGTGTTCACTAAACCCTAGAATTCATCGATAACCCTGAAATGCTGTGTTCACTAACTAACCCTAGAATTTCATCGATAACCCTTGAATGCTGCGTTCAGCTAACCCAGAATTCTCATCGATAACCCTTAAATGCTGTGTTCACTAACCCTAGAATTTCATCGATAACCCTTAAATGCTGTGTTCACTAACCCTAGAATTTCATCGATAAACCTTGAATGCTGTTCACTAACCCTAGAATTTCATCGATAACCCTTAAATGCTGTGTTCACTAACCCTAGAATTTCATCGATAACCCTTAAATGCTGGTTCACTAACCTAGAATTTCATCTGATAACCTTAAATGCTGTGTTCACCCTAGAATTTCATCGATAACCCTAAATGCTGTGTTCACTAACCCTAGAATTCCATCGATAACCCTTGAATGCTGTGTTCACTAACCCTAGAATTTCATCCCGATAACCCTTAATGCTGTGTTCACTAACCCTAGAATTCATCGATAACCCTTAAATGAATCAATGCTGTGTTCACTAACCCTAGAATTATCCTCGATAACCCTTAAATATGCTGTTTTCACTAACCCTAGAATTTCATCGATAACCCTTAAATGCTGTGTTCACTAACCTAGAATTCATCGATAAACCTTAAATGCGGTGTTCACTAACCCTGTTATCGATAAACCCTTAAATGCTGCGTTCACTAACCCTAGAATTCATTGATAACCTTTGAATGCGGTGTTCACTTACCCTTGAATTTGGCATAACCCTCGATCTTAACAACGCTCTAATACGGCAATTGTTTGGTTAACCCTCAAAAATTCAATGCGGGTGTGAGGAAAGTTAGTATTAACCAAGTTTTGGTGATAGTGACATGTTCCCCAGACCATTTCTCAGGTCCCAGAGCCATTTACAGTAGTTACCATTGTTAGTTTAGCTGTAAATCATCTGAACTTTTTGAAAGGTTCATCGATAACCTTAATGCTGTGTTCCCTAACCCCTAGAATTTCAAACATGATAACCGCTTAAATTGCTGCGTTCACGTAACCCTAGAATTTCATCGATAACCCTTAAATGCTGCGTTCACTAACCCTAGAATTTCATCGATAAACCCTTAAATTCTGCTTCACTAACCCGTAGAATTTCATCGATAACCCTTGAATGCTGCCGTTTCACTAACCCTAGAATTTCAAATCTTCTCGATAACCTTAAAATGTCTGTGTTTCACAACTACCCTATAATTGCCATCGATAACCCTTAAATGCCCGTGTGTTCTTCCCTACCCTAATTTATCAATTCATCGATTAACCCTTAATGCTGTCGTCACTAACCCTAGAGAATTTCATCGTAAACCCTTGAATCTGCGTTCTACTAACCCTATAATTTCATCGATAAACCCTACATGCTGTTTCACTAACCCTAAAATTTCATTCGCATACCCTTATGCTGTGTTCACTAACCCTCCAGAATTTCATCGATAACCCTTGAAGTGCTCTTGTTCACTAACCCTAGCTAATTTCATCGATAACCCTTAAATTCTGGTTCACTAACCCTACTGAATTTCTCGATAACCCTTAAATGCTGTGTCGCCTAACCCTAAAATTTCATCAATCGATAACCCCCTTAATGCGATGTTTCACTAACCCTAGATATTACATCGATAACCCTTGAATGCTGTGTTCACTACCTAGATTTATTCATCACGATAACCCTTAAATGCTGAGTTCACTAACCCTAGAATTTCACCATCGATAAAACCTTAAATGCCTGGTTCCTAACCATAGAATCGTTCAATACGTAACCCTTGAATGCTGTGTTCACTAAACCTATAGAATTTCATCGATAACCTTGAATGCTGTGTTCACTAACCCTAGATTTCATCGATAACCCTTAAAGGCTGTGTCCGCTAACACCTGAATTTCATCGATACACCCTTAAATGCGTGGTTCACTAACTCCTGAATTTCAATTTCATCATCGAACCCTTAATGCTGTTATCCTAGATTTCATCTTCATATCCGAACCATGCTCATTAGATTCATCGATACCCTAAGGCGGTGTCAACTAACCCTAGAATTCAGCAGGGATCTCATTCCTATGTGTCAAGCACTTTATAAATCATTTATACATAGGAGCTTTCAATAAAAAATTACTAGCCAAAACATACACACATAATTTCCACGTTGCACCAACACTTGCTAGTTATATATATATGCGTTCTTAACCTTATATGAAATTGTATTTAATTTTTATTTATTGTATGGCTTGCACTTATCCCCTCTTTGTATACTGTATTATAATGTCAGCAGGCTGCGTACCTAAGTGTGGCTTTAAATAAAATTACATATATACATACAACCTGATTCCTTGGTCCATTAAGAGCAGTGGAAAGCTCATCTGTGCATGTGTGAAAGCTCTGAGCTTCCCCTGCTCTCAGCAATTATTTCCTAGAATAAGTTTTAGGTCAGGTAGGTGAGTAAATAAGCAGCCATTAGTTATAAACGGGACTCTTGCACTGAATTAGTTTATAACTAAAACATGAAATGTTGAAAATAAACTTCCTAATGGGTATAACTCTGCTTTTAGTTGTCTCCGTCTCTCATCTCTTAATCTAATTTTGCCTTCACCAGCAAAGTTGCTGGTATTATTGATGCATAGTTTAAACAGACCATGCAAGAGTCCTGAGACTATTCGCTTTAAAACATTCTGCCCCTGGGCAAAGATTCGCCTCCTTACACCAAGAACGTCTTTTTATTTTTTCTTCTTCTAAGGAATGCACACCAGCTCACCTCTAGCTATCCACACGGGAAGGGACAGTCCACCCTGAGATGTCAGAGGGGGGAGGTCTGTCTCAAAAGATAGAGAGAAAAAAGTAATTTGTGCGAGAATGTCAGAAATGTTAATGGAATGTGCTGTAATAAACATACTCAAACGATTTGTAGTTTTTCTGCATTTAGAAACTAATCAGTTGGGAACAGACCTCCCCCTTTAAGGTGGAGAAAAATGCAATGTGTCTTAATTATCTCCATTCATCTTCCCTTAAGTAGACAGTAAGGTATGAGTGCGTAATAGAAATTCCTCTGTGAACGTGGATTATACATAAGGCAGGATTGGTCATACTGTTTATATTACCAGAATGCCGCATAACTAAGGCTTTGCTCATGTATATAAAAGGGGTGCTTTCTTTAAATAACATATCCTTAAAACAATGGGCCTTATGTCTATTTAGAGGCCTACTTCTTTAAATAAGAGTGCAGACCTATAAATAGTGAATAATGTTCCCCCTATGGTGTGAAATATAAAATATTAAAAGTCACCTAGGAATTCCATGACTAGTAACATATCAAACTTGAGTTTTACAGGTCATGAATAGTGATGGAGACAAAACGAACGGAACCGAGTTCGAGACAAACTGAACTATTCGAACTAGTTTGTTTTTCCGGAACAGCAGCGTGATTTTGGAAAATTATCGAATGAACAGATCGTTTCTCTAACCCTCGAAAGGATTGTTTGGTTTCGGAAACCCTCGAAAGTATCGCCGATCGGTAATCCTCGAATTTATGGTTCTATTTTCGCTAACCTGAAAGTATCATCCCGTAACCCTAGATGTAGTTGCGCAAAGCCCGACAATTGCCGCTCGTGTTTAAGAAGAGTTTTAACAAGTTTTGGTGATAGTGACATGTTCCCCAGACATTTCCCAGGTGTCACAGCCATTATAGTAAGTTACCATTGTTAGTTTAGCTGTAAATCACCCAGAGTTTTTCGAACTATCACTCCCCATTGACTTTAATGGGTCCGAATTCGAACTTTCAAACTTCGAAAGTTCGAAAACGGACAGACTTTATGAAGTTCCGCCATCTCTAGTCCTGAAACAATTATAAGGGTATACTATACAATAATAGGAGCTGATTTAATACCCAGAGTACACTGGAACGGCTCTTGTATCTTTACCAAATAGTTATTACTGATATATTTGTTGTGACGTCATAATGTAAAAACACAGTCAGATGATGCCATCACTTTCTGTTCTGGCTTCAGAGATATCAACTAACTCCAGGTCACTGTTGAGATAAGATCCAGCCCTGGTATTTTTTTTTTTCTTGAACCAGAATGATAAAGGACGAATATGGTTCGTAGAATGGGAAGTGGATTAGAATCTCTTTGGTGGCTTCTAGCTAGTCCCTTCCCCAGCCATCCTCATCTATCCAGAGGGGTGAGTGCCATTTAATAGCACATTGTAAAGATTAAATGGAAATGAAAAACTTTAGGAGATTTTTGCACTTGCTATACATATACGTATACAAATGCGTTAAGTCGTCCATTTTTAAAATGCCCAGCATTGTGACATCACTAATAATTAAATAAATAGAGAGAGAATAAGGCATTACAGCTGCCCTTAAGACTTCTCTGTACTTTCCATGTTACCAAGTAAATGTGCGTCCAATGGGGGGGGGGGGTTATTTTGAAACACACGTGTATCAAAAATGGGCACGGGGTCCGATATTACAATAGGCTGCACTACAATATTTCCCATCAACCCTATCTTAATTACCGAACTTCCCGCAGACTGGAAGATCAAAGGGAAATTTAAGTGGGATATTAGACTATAGAATTGTCCAGTTACAACTCTCAAATCATTTCAATGATCATTTTCCCAAATATACTTGATACCAGTACACAACAACTTTAAATTAAATACACAATTGACGGTTAAAATTCCACATCAAACTTGCCAAAAGTTTGTGCACCCCTGGTTATAATCATGCTTAGCTATGTCATACTTTCATATGTTTTATGAAAATTGTTGGGCACATCACTTAAAAATAATAATTCACCCGTTGTTTTGCTTTACAAAACAGCCCAACTGACCATTTCCAGGAGGCCATGACTGCATATTTTGACCTATGGCCTCTTGCTTTATACAGTATGGTGACGGAATTCATCCTTCATGTCTTTTAATAGAAAGAATTATACTCATACAGTAACGGATTTTATTTTGGCTCCTCCACAGTCATGGTCACTGACAATTTTCCCATCTTGAAATTAGAGAACATATGTTAATGAAGGAGGGGTAGGAGACAGAAAGCCATCAGTTACTGCCTAAGTATAATTCTCCTTTAATATCCAAATATTTTAAAATAGGAAGTGCATTATTCACTGTATAACGTAATGTTTAAAAACCCAAACTGTTACTTTAGATGTCCATTTGAAAACAGGTAAAATTATACTTTATGAGCCTTTTAAGGCCTCAGAACAGTTATATTATCAAACATCTATAACTGGGGTTTAACAGTAGAGATAATGAAACCGTCAAATTTCGTTCTGCCGTCGCTTTCGCAGAAATTGACGTTTCCTCAAAGTCCCGCCCCTTTAAACTTCACGAGACCAATAAATACCGTGTGACATTGGTAACTTTACTTCTATTTTATTTCTAGACTTCATTAGTTAACATCTCAAATAACTCACTTGGATTTTTTCAATTAATATGAATATTAGCCTGGCAGGGCTAGTTATAGAGCTAATTATGCATCCAGACACCAAGAGATGGCTGTTTGTTTAGAATTGTTAAGCTGGATGCACAACATGTAATATTTCGTCCCCATTGACAGTTCAGTGTATCGGTCAATTAGTGTATTGGTCAATCAGTGTATCGGTCAATCAGTGAATTGGTCAATCAGGGCTTAATAATTGCCCATTTTTTTCTGACGTAAACCGACCGTTCATCATCTGAATTGGACAAACGTTCAATCTGACATGTCCGAAAACCACAGGAGATTGTGCGGTTCTCTATAGACAGCACGCTCGGTTGCGGCTACTGTCAGCCGCGGGACTACTTTTACTGTGACCGATAGCCTTACAGTCAGGAGGAAGAATCTGACAGTGTGTACCCAGCTTTAGACCCACCAACGTTTATCTACTATTTCCTATAGATGGACTGCTTTGTTTTAGGAGAGTGGAGGTGACACTGCTACATGTTTAGCTATCCAGAAGAATGGATCACTAAACAATGTCATTTGATTACAATTTAAAGCTGTGATTTTTTTATCTGCTTTACTGACAATTGGAGATGGATTATAACCCGAGTTCGAGATTTTCTGAGTTCATACAAACATTCGGACTTTTATTAGTTATTATCGAACATCCGAGGATTGTTGAATTTTTTAATAATATCCCTCGAATGGCGATTATAACCCTCAACTTTAGGTTCATAAGCCTAGAATGGGAGTTCGGTAACCCTCAAACTCGGAAGAGACCCTCAGACTTTGGCGCTCTATAACCCTCAAATGTAGTGTTCCCAACCTCACAAATTCTCAGATAACCCTTAAATGCGTGTGTTCACTAACCCTAGAATTTCATCGATAACCCTTAAAGGTGCGTTCACTAACCCTAGAATTTCATCGATAACCCTTGAATGCTGTGTTCACTAACCGAGATTTCATCGATAACCCTTAAATGCTCGTTCACTAACCCTAGAATTTCATCGATAACCCTTAATGCCTGTGTTCACTAACCCTAGAATTCATCGTAACCTTAAATGCTGCGTTCACTAACCCTAGATTTCATCGATAACCCTAAATGCTGTGTTCACTAACCCTAGAATTTCATCGATAACCCTTGAATGCGTGTTCCTAACCCTAGAATTTCATCGATAACCTTAAATGCTGTGTTCACTAACCCTAGAATTTCATCGATAACCCTTGAATGCGGTGTTCACTAACCTCTAGAATTTCATCGATAACCCTTAAATGCTGTGTTCACTAACCCGAGAATTTCATCGATAACCCTAAAATGCTGTGTTCACTAACCCTAGAATTTCATCGATAACCTGAATGGGCGTGTTCACTAACCCTAGAATTTCATCGATAACCCTTAAATGCTGTGTTCACTAACCCTAGAATTCATCGTAACCATTAAACCTTATTTAAGGGTTATCGATGAAATTCTAGGGTTAGTGAACACAGCATTTAAGGGTTATCGATGAAATTCTAGGGTTAGTGAACGCAGCATTCAAGGGTTATCGATGAAATTCTAGGGTTAGTGAACGCAGCATTTAAGGGTTATCGATGAAATTCTAGGGTTAGTGAACACAGCATTTAAGGGTTATCGATGAACTTTCAAAAAGTTCAGATGATTTACAGCTAAACTAACAATGGTAACTTTGAATTCTAGGGTTAGTGAACCAGCCATTAGGGTATCGATGAACTCAATGCGCTAGTAGATTGAATATGTAAGATGAAACGATGACAGCAGTTAAGGGATCGATTGATATGAAATTCAGGGTTAGTGAACCACAGCATTTAAGGGTGTATCGATGAAATTCAGGTGTTAGCGACACAGCTTTAAGGGTATCGATGAAATCTAGGGTTAGTGACACACAGCATTCAAGGTTTCGATGAAATTCTATGGTTAGTGAACACAGCATTCAAGGGTTACGTATGCGATCTATGGAGTGAACGCAGCATTAAGGTTTATCGATTGTGAAATTCTAGGGTTAGTGAACTCAGCATTAAGGGTTATCGAGATGAATAAATCTAGGTAGTGAACACAGCATTCAAGGGTTATGCGATGTAATTCTAGGGTTAGTGAAAATCGCATTTTAAGGGGCTTATCGATGAATGAAAATTTTAGGGTTAGGCGAACACAGCATTTAAGGGTTATCGATGAATTCAGGTAGGGTTAGTGAACACAGCATTTAAGGGTTATGATGAAATTAGGCTAGGGTTAGTTGAACAAGAGCACTTCAAGGGTTATCGATGAAATTCTGGAGGGTTAGTGAACACAGCATGTAAGGGTATAGCGATGGAAATTTATAGGGTTAGTGAACAAGCATTAAGGGTTATATCCGATGAAATTATAGGGTAGTAGAACGCAGCCAATTCAAGGGTTTACGATGAAAATTCTAGGGTAGTGACGCAGCATTTAAGGGGTAATCGATGAATATGATCTAGGGTTAGGGAAGAACAAGGGGAATTTAAGGGTTATCGTGATGAGAATTATAGGGGTAGTAGTGAAACACAGCATTTTAAGGGTATCTGATGATTGAAATTCTAGGGTTAGTGAACGGCAGCATTCAGGGTTATCGATGAAATTCTGGGTTAGTGAAGCAGAATTTAAGGGTTTATCGATGAAATTTCTAGGGTTAGTGAACGCAGCATTTAAGGGTTATCGATGAAATTCTAGGGTTAGTGAACGCAGAATTTAAGCGGTTATCTTGATGAAATTCTAGGGGTTAGGACACAGCATTAAGGGTTATCGATGAACCTTTCAAAAAGTTCAGATGATTTACAGCTAAACTAACAATGGTAACTACTGTAAATGGCTCTGGGACCTGGGAAATGGTCTGGGGAACATGTCACTATCACCAAAACTTGGTTAATACTAACTTCCTCACACCCGCATTGAATTTTTGAGGGTTAACCAAATCAATTGCCGTATTAGAGCGTTAGTATAGATCGAGGGTTATTGCCAAATTCAAGGGTAAGTGAACACCGCATTCAAGGTTATCAATGAATTCTAGGGGTTAGTGAACGCAGCATTTAAGGGTTATCGATGAATCAGGGTTAGTGACACACCGCATTTAGGTTTATCGATGAATTCTAGGTTAGTGAACACAGCATTTAAGGGTTATCGATGAAATTCTAGGGTTAGTGAAACAGCATATTTAAGGGTTATCGAGGAAATTACTAGGGTTAGTGAACACAGCATTGATCATTTTAAGGGGTTATCGATTGAATTCTAGGGTTAGTGAACACAGCATTAAGGGTTATCGGATGAAATTCTAGGGTTAGTGAACACAGCATTCAAGGGTTATCGATGGAATTCTAGGGTTAGTGAACACAGCATTTAAGGGTTATCGATGAAATTCTAGGTGAACACAGCATTTAAGGTTATCTGATGAAATTCTAGGTAGTGAACGCAGCATTTAAGGGTTATCGATGAAATTCTAGGGTTAGTGAACACAGCATTTAAGGGTTATCGATGAAATTCTAGGGTTAGTGAACAGCATTCAAGGTTATCGATGAAATTCTAGGGTTAGTGAACACAGCATTTAAGGGTTATCGATGAAATTCTAGGGTTAGTGAACACAGCATTTAAGGGTTATCGATGAGAATTCTGGGTTAGTGAACGCAGCATTTCAAGGGTTATCGATGAAATTCTAGGGTTAGTAGTGAACACAGCATTTAAGGGTTATCGATGAATTCTAGGGTTTAGTGAACACAGCATTCTAAGGGTTATCGATGAAATTCAGGGTTAGTGAACAGCATTCAAGGGTATCGATGAAATTCTAGGGTTAGTGAACGCAGCCATTTAAGGTTATCGATGAAATTCTAGGGTTAGTGAACACAGCATTCAAGGGTTATGATGAAATTCTGGGTTAGTGAACATAGCATTTAGGGTTATCGATGAATTCAGGGTTAGTGAACACAGCATTTAAGGGTTATCGATGAAATTCTAGGGTTAGTGAACACAGCATTTAAGGGTATCGATGAAATTCTAGGGTTAGTGAACAACGCATTAAGGGTTATCGATGAAATTCTAGGGTTTAGTGAACACAGCAGTTAAGGGTTTATCGAGATGAAATTCTAGGGTAGTGAACACAGCATTAGGGGTTATCGATGAAATTCTAGGTTAGTGAAGCAGCATCAAGGGTTATCGATGAAATTCTAGGGTTAGTGAACGCAGAATTAAGGGTTATCGTGATGACATTCTAGGGTTAGGAAAAAGCATTTAAGGGTTATCGGATTCGCATGAAATTCTAGGGTTAGTGACCACAGCATTTAAGGGTTATCGTGATTGATTGAAATTCTAGGGTTAGTGAACGCAGCATCAGGTTCGTGAACTAGGGAGTGACAAGCTTAAGGGTTATCGATGAAAGTCTTAGGTAGTGAACCAGCATTTAAGGGTTATCGATGAACATTCTAGGGTTAGTGAAGCCAGCCATTTACGGGTTATCGATGAAAGTCTAGGGTTAGTGGAACACCGCATTAAGGGTTATATCGATGAAATTTTGAGGTTAGTGAACACAGATTTAAGGGTTACGAGTGGAAATTCTAGGGTTAGTAACACAGGCATTAAGGTTTCGATGTGAATTCTATTTATTCTTTATGGGGTTACGTTAACACAGCATACAAGGGTATTCGATGAAGTTCTAGGGTTAGTGAACACAGCATTCAAGGGTTATCGATTGTGATGAATTAGGTTATGCAAGCAATTCAGGGTATATGTACTGTTATGAACACAGCATTAAGGGTTATCATTTGAAAATTTAGGTAGTGAACACAGCATTTAAGGGGTAGATCGATGTGAAAATTCTAGGGATTAGTGACACACAGCATTCAAGGGTTACGATTGGAATTCTAGGGTTAGGAACATCAGCATTTTAAGAGTGGTTAGCGATGAAATGTTTAGGGTTAGTTGAAACAAGCATTAAGGGTGTACGATGAAATTCTAGGTTAGGAACAATCGCATTTAGGGTTATCGATAATGAAATCTAGGGTTAGCGGAAACAGCATTTAGGGTTTGATGACATTGAAATTCTAGGGTTAGTGAACACCGATTAAGGGTTATGATGATGAAATCTAGGGGTTAGTGACACACAGGCATAGGTTCAACTCGATGAATGTCTAGGGTTAGTGAAACACAGGTCTTAAGGGTTATCGATGGAAATTCTAGGCGGTTAGTGAACGCAGCATTTTAAGGGTTATCGATGAATTCTAGGGTTAGTGAACGCAGCAATTCAAGGGTTATCGATGAAATTCTAGGTTTAGTGAACGCAGCATTTAAGGGTTATCGATGAAATTCTAGGGTTAGTGAACACATTAGGTATCGAGAAATTGTTATAAACAGTAGGGTATCGATGAAATTCTAGGGTTAGTGAAGCAGCATAGGGTTATCAGAGATGAATTCTAGGGTTGTAGTGAACGCAGATAATTAAGGGTTATCGTGATGAAATTCTAGGGTTAGTGAACGCAGCATTTAAGGGTATCGCTTGGAAATTCTAGGGTTAGTGAACCAGCAATTTCAAGAGGTATCGATGAAATTCTACGGGTTAGTGAACACAGCATATTCAAGGGTATCGATGAATCTAGGGTTAGTGAACACAGATTAAGGGTTTATCGATGAATTTTAGGGTTAGTGAACACAGCAATCAAGGGTTATCGATGAAATTTCGGTTAGGGACCGTTCAGGTTATCGAGAATTCAGTTATGACAAGCATTTAAGGGTGATCGATGAAATTCTAGGGGGTTAGCGAACACAGCATTTAACGGGTGATCGAGTGAAGTTTTAGGGTTAGTGAAACATAGCATTCCAAGGGTTTCAGAATAAATCTAGGGTTAGGTGAACACAGCATTAACGGTTATCGATGAAATCTCAGGTTAGTGACGCGCAGCATTTAAGGTTATCGATGAAATTCTAGGGTTAGGGAACACAGCATTTTAAGGGTATCGATGAAATTCTAGGGTTAGTGAACACAGCAATTAAGGGTTATCGATGAAAATTCTGGGTTAGTGAACACAGCATTCAAGGGTTATCGATGAAATGTCTAGGGTAGTGAACACAGCATTAAGGGTTATCGATTGAATTCTTAGGGTAGTGAAACAGCATTACGGGTTATCGATGAAATTCTAGGGTTAGTGAACCCCAGCATTTAAGGGTTATCGATGAAATTCTAGGGTTAGTGAACACGCGCATTCAAGGGTATCGATGAAATTCTAGGGTTAGTGAACACAGCATTAAGGGTTATCGATGAAATTTAGGGTTAGTGGAACGCAGCATTTAAGGGTTTATCGATGTAATGAACATTCTAGGGTTAGTGAACCACAGCATTAAGGGTTATCGATGAAATTCTAGGGTTAGTGAACACAGCATTTAAGGGTTATCGATGAAATTCTAGGGTTAGTGAACCGCATTAAGGGTTACATGAATTCTAGGGTTAGTGAACACGGCATTATAGGGTTATCGATGAAATTCTAGGGTTAGTGAACACAGCATTAAGGGTTATCGATGAAATTCTGGGTTAGTGAACCAGCATTCAAGGGTTATCGATGAAAATTCTAGGGTAGTGAAACACAGCATTTAAGGGTATCGATGAAATTCTAGGGTTAGTGAACACAGGCATTTAAGGGTTATCGAATGAAATTCTAGGGTTAGTGAACACAGCATTTAAGGGTTATCGATGAAATTCTAGGGTTAGTGAACACAGCATTAAGGGTTATCGGATGAAATTCTAGGGTTAGTGAACACAGCATTTAAGGGTTATCGATGAAATTCTAGGGTTGTGAAACACAGCATTCAAGGGTTGACGATGAAATTCTAGGGTTAGTGAACACAGCTTAAGGGTTATCGATGAAATTCTAGGGTTAGTGAACACAGCATTAAGGGTTATCGATGATGAAATTCTAGGGTTAGTGAACACAGCATTAAGGGTTTATCGATGAAATTCTAGGGTTAGTGAACACAGCATTTAAGGGTTATACGATGAGAAATCTAGGGTTAGTGAACACAGCATTTCAAGGGTTATCGATGAAATTCTAGGGTTAGTGAACGCAGCATTTACAGGTTATCGATGAATTCTAGGGTTAGTGAACACAGCATTCAAGGGTTAGGATGAAATTCTAGGGTTAGTGAACCAGATTTAAGGGTTATCGATCGAAATGCTAGGGTTAGTGAACACAGCATTTAAGGGTTATCGATGGAAATTCTAGGGTTAGTGAACACAGCATTTATGGGTTATCGATGAAAGTCTATAGGGGTAGTGAAACG
>CM033474.1:16964320-17190751 GCA_019447015.1 Hymenochirus boettgeri | reverse complement strand
CCTTAAATGCTGTGTTCACTAACCCTAGAATTTCATCGATAACCCTTGAATGCTGTGTTCACTAACCCTAGAATTTCATCGATAACCCTTGAATGCTGTGTTCACTAACCCTAGAATTTCATCGATAACCCTTAAATGCCGTGTTCACTAACCCTAGAATTTCATCGATAACCCTTAAATGCCGCGTTCACTAACCCTAGAATTTCATCGATAACCCTTAAATGCTGTGTTCACTAACCCTAGAATTTCATCGATAACCCTTAAATGCTGTGTTCACTAACCCTAGAATTTCATCGATAACCCTTGAATGCTGTGTTCACTAACCCTAGAAGCATTCAAGGGGTTATCGATGAAATTCAGGGTAGTGAACACCCATTTAAGGGTTATCGGATGATTCTTAGGGTAGGGAACACAGCATTAAGGGTTTCGATGAATTCTAGGGTTAGTGAACACAGCATTTAAGGGTTATCGATGAAATTCTAGGGTTAGTGAACACAGCATCAAGGTTCGGATGAATTCTAGTTAGTGAACACAGCATTAAGGGTTATCGATGAAATTCTAGGGTTAGTGAACACAGCATTAAGGGTTATCGATGAAATTCTAGGTTTATGAACACAGCATTTAAGGTTATCGATGAAATTCTAGGTTAGTGAACACAGCATTTAAGGTTATCGATGAAATTCTAGGGTTAGTGAACACAGCATTCAAGGTTATCGATGAAATTCTAGGGTTAGGAACACAGCATTTAAGGTTATGGACGATGAATTCTAGGGTTAGTGAACACAGCATTTAAGGGTTATCGATGAAATTCTAGGGTTAGTGAACAGCCATTCAGGGTTATCGATGAAATTCTAGGGTTGTGAACACAGCATTTTAGGGTTATCGATGAAATTCTCGGGTTAGTGAACACAGCATTTAAGGGTTATCGATGAAATTCGAGGTTAGTGAACACCGCATTCAAGGGTTATCGATGAAATTCTAGGGTTAGTGAACACAGCATTAAGGTTATCGATGAAATTCTAGGGTTAGCGAACACCGCATTCAAGGGTTATCGATGAAATTCTAGGGTTAGTGAACACAGCATTTAAGGGTTATCGATGAAATCTAGGGTTAGTGAACGCAGCATTTAAGGTTTACGATGAAATTCTAGGGTTAGTGAACACAGAGCATTTAAGGGTTATCGATGAAATTCTAGGGTTAGTGAACGAGCATTTAAGGGTTATCGATGAAATCTCGGTTAGTGAACACAGCATTCAAGGGTTATCGATGAATTCTAGGGTTACGTGAACGCACCATTTAAGGGTTATCGATGAAATTCTAGGGTTAGTGAACACCGCATTTAAGGTTATCTGAGAATTTGGAGGTTGGGAACATACATTTGAGGGTTATAGAGCGCCAAAGTCGAGGGTCTCTTCCGAGTTTGAGGGTTACCGAACTCCACATTCTAGGCTTATGGAACCTAAAGTTGAGGGTTATTCGCCATTCGAGGGATATTATTAAAAAATTCAACAATCCTCGGATGTTCGATAATTAACTAATAAAAGTCCGAATGTTTGTATGAACTCAGAAAATCTCGAACTCGGGTTATAATCCATCTCCAATTGTCAGTAAAGCAGATAAAAAAATCACAGCTTTAAATTGTAATCAAATGACATTGTTTAGTGATCCATTCTTCTGGATAGCTAAACATGTAGCAGTGTCACCTCCACTCTCCTAAAACAAAGCAGTCCATCTATAGGAAATAGTAGATAAACGTTGGTGGGTCTAAAGCTGGGTACACACTGTCAGATTCTTCCTCCTGACTGTAAGGCTATCGGTCACAGTAAAAGTAGTCCCGCGGCTGACAGTAGCCGCAACCGAGCGTGCTGTCTATAGAGAACCGCACAATCTCCTGTGGTTTTCGGACATGTCAGATTGAACGTTTGTCCAATTCAGATGATGAACGGTCGGTTTACGTCAGAAAAAAATGGGCAATTATTAAGCCCTGATTGACCAATTCACTGATTGACCGATACACTGATTGACCAATACACTAATTGACCGATACACTGAACTGTCAATGGGGACGAAATATTACATGTTGTGCATCCAGCTTAACAATTCTAAACAAACAGCCATCTCTTGGTGTCTGGATGCATAATTAGCTCTATAACTAGCCCTGCCAGGCTAATATTCATATTAATTGAAAAAATCCAAGTGAGTTATTTGAGATGTTAACTAATGAAGTCTAGAAATAAAATAGAAGTAAAGTTACCAATGTCACACGGTATTTATTGGTCTCGTGAAGTTTAAAGGGGCGGGACTTTGAGGAAACGTCAATTTCTGCGAAAGC
The DNA here is from genome assembly GCA_019447015.1 of Hymenochirus boettgeri. Lineage (NCBI taxonomy): Eukaryota > Metazoa > Chordata > Amphibia > Anura > Pipidae > Hymenochirus > Hymenochirus boettgeri. The sequence continues at coordinate 17,188,419 of CM033474.1, read as the reverse complement.
GACGGCAGAACGAAATTTGACGGTTTCATTATCTCTACTGTTAAACCCCAGTTATAGATGTTTGATAATATAACTGTTCTGAGGCCTTAAAAGGCTCATAAAGTATAATTTTACCTGTTTTCAAATGGACATCTAAAGTAACAGTTTGGGTTTTTAAACATTACGTTATACAGTGAATAATGCACTTCCTATTTTAAAATATTTGGATATTAAAGGAGAATTATACTTAGGCAGTAACTGATGGCTTTCTGTCTCCTACCCCTCCTTCATTAACATATGTTCTCTAATTTCAAGATGGGAAAATTGTCAGTGACCATGACTGTGGAGGAGCCAAAATAAAATCCGTTACTGTATGAGTATAATTCTTTCTATTAAAAGACATGAAGGATGAATTCCGTCACCATACTGTATAAAGCAAGAGGCCATAGGTCAAAATATGCAGTCATGGCCTCCTGGAAATGGTCAGTTGGGCTGTTTTGTAAAGCAAAACAACGGGTGAATTATTATTTTTAAGTGATGTGCCCAACAATTTTCATAAAACATATGAAAGTATGACATAGCTAAGCATGATTATAACCAGGGGTGCACAAACTTTTGGCAAGTTTGATGTGGAATTTTAACCGTCAATTGTGTATTTAATTTAAAGTTGTTGTGTACTGGTATCAAGTATATTTGGGAAAATGATCATTGAAATGATTTGAGAGTTGTAACTGGACAATTCTATAGTCTAATATCCCACTTAAATTTCCCTTTGATCTTCCAGTCTGCGGGAAGTTCGGTAATTAAGATAGGGTTGATGGGAAATATTGTAGTGCAGCCTATTGTAATATCGGACCCCGTGCCCATTTTTGATACACGTGGTTTCAAAATAACCCCCCCCCCCCATTGGACGCACATTTACTTGGTAACATGGAAAGTACAGAGAAGTCTTAAGGGCAGCTGTAATGCCTTATTCTCTCTCTATTTATTTAATTATTAGTGATGTCACAATGCTGGGCATTTAAAAATGGACGACTTAACGCATTTGTATACGTATATGTATAGCAAGTGCAAAAATCTCCTAAAGTTTTTCATTTCCATTTAATCTTTACAATGTGCTATTAAATGGCACTCACCCCTCTGGATAGATGAGGATGGCTGGGGAAGGGACTAGCTAGAAGCCACCAAAGAGATTCTAATCCACTTCCCATTCTACGAACCATATTCGTCCTTTATCATTCTGGTTCAAAGAAAAAAAAAAATACCAGGGCTGGATCTTATCTCAACAGTGACCTGGAGTTAGTTGATATCTCTGAAGCCAGAACAGAAAGTGATGGCATCATTGACTGTGTTTTTACATTATGACGTCACAACAAATATATCAGTAATAACTATTTGGTAAAGATACAAGAGCCGTTCCAGTGTACTCTGGTATTAAATCAGCTCCTATTATTGTATAGTTATACCCTTATAATTGTTTCAGACTAGAGATGGCGGAACTTCATAAAGTCTGTCCGTTTTCGAACTTTCGAAGTTTGAAAGTTCGAATTCGGACCCATTAAAGTCAATGGGGAGTGATAGTTCGAAAAACTCTGGGTGATTTACAGCTAAACTAACAATGGTAACTTACTATAATGGCTGTGACACCTGGGAAATGGTCTGGGGAACATGTCACTATCACCAAAACTTGTTAAAACTCTTCTTAAACACGAGCGGCAATTGTCGGGCTTTGCGCAACTACATCTAGGGTTACGGGATGATACTTTCAGGTTAGCGAAAATAGAACCATAAATTCGAGGATTACCGATCGGCGATACTTTCGAGGGTTTCCGAAACCAAACAATCCTTTCGAGGGTTAGAGAAACGATCTGTTCATTCGATAATTTTCCAAAATCACGCTGCTGTTCCGGAAAAACAAACTAGTTCGAATAGTTCAGTTTGTCTCGAACTCGGTTCCGTTCGTTTTGTCTCCATCACTATTCATGACCTGTAAAACTCAAGTTTGATATGTTACTAGTCATGGAATTCCTAGGTGACTTTTAATATTTTATATTTCACACCATAGGGGGAACATTATTCACTATTTATAGGTCTGCACTCTTATTTAAAGAAGTAGGCCTCTAAATAGACATAAGGCCCATTGTTTTAAGGATATGTTATTTAAAGAAGCACCCCTTTTATATACATGAGCAAAGCCTTAGTTATGCGGCATTCTGGTAATATAAACAGTATGACCAATCCTGCCTTATGTATAATCCACGTTCACAGAGGAATTTCTATTACGCACTCATACCTTACTGTCTACTTAAGGGAAGATGAATGGAGATAATTAAGACACATTGCATTTTTCTCCACCTTAAAGGGGGAGGTCTGTTCCCAACTGATTAGTTTCTAAATGCAGAAAAACTACAAATCGTTTGAGTATGTTTATTACAGCACATTCCATTAACATTTCTGACATTCTCGCACAAATTACTTTTTTCTCTCTATCTTTTGAGACAGACCTCCCCCCTCTGACATCTCAGGGTGGACTGTCCCTTCCCGTGTGGATAGCTAGAGGTGAGCTGGTGTGCATTCCTTAGAAGAAGAAAAAATAAAAAGACGTTCTTGGTGTAAGGAGGCGAATCTTTGCCCAGGGGCAGAATGTTTTAAAGCGAATAGTCTCAGGACTCTTGCATGGTCTGTTTAAACTATGCATCAATAATACCAGCAACTTTGCTGGTGAAGGCAAAATTAGATTAAGAGATGAGAGACGGAGACAACTAAAAGCAGAGTTATACCCATTAGGAAGTTTATTTTCAACATTTCATGTTTTAGTTATAAACTAATTCAGTGCAAGAGTCCCGTTTATAACTAATGGCTGCTTATTTACTCACCTACCTGACCTAAAACTTATTCTAGGAAATAATTGCTGAGAGCAGGGGAAGCTCAGAGCTTTCACACATGCACAGATGAGCTTTCCACTCTCTTAATGGACCAAGGAATCAGGTTGTATGTATATATGTAATTTTATTTAAAGCCACACTTAGGTACGCAGCCTGCTGACATTATAATACAGTATACAAAGAGGGGATAAGTGCAAGCCATACAATAAATAAAAATTAAATACAATTTCATATAAGGTTAAGAACGCATATATATATACTAGCAAGTGTTGGTGCAACGTGGAAATTATGTGTGTATGTTTTGGCTAGTAATTTTTTATTGAAAGCTCCTATGTATAAATGATTTATAAAGTGCTTGACACATAGGAATGAGATCCCTGCCAGCATTTAAGGGTTATCGATGAAATTCTAGGGTTAGTGAACACAGCATTTAAGGGTTATCTGAGAATTTGAGGGTTAGGGAACAATACATTTGAGGGTTATAGAGCGCCAAAGTCGAGGGTCATCTCCGAGTTTGAGGGTTACCGAACTCCACATTCTAGGCTTATGGAACGCTAAAGTTGAGGGTTATCGCCAAATTCGAGGGATATTGATTAAAAAATTCAACAATCCTCGGATGTTCGATAATTAACTAATAAAAGTCCGAATGTTTGTATGAACTCAGAAAATCTCGAACTCGGGTTATAATCCATCTCCAATTGTCAGTAGAAGCAGATAAAAAAATCACAGCTTTAAATTGTAATCAAATGACATTGTTTAGTGATCCATTCTTCTGGATAGCTAAACAATGTAGCAGTGTCACCTCCACTCTCCTTAAAACAGAGCAGTCCATCTATAGGGAAATAGTAGATAAACGTTGGTGGGTCTAAAGCTAGGTACACACCTAGCGATTTTTCCTCCTGACCGACCGTTCGATACTTTCGAACGGTCGGCCAGGAGGAAGGACTGTCGGTCGCGGCAAAAGCAGCCGCGTCCGATAGTCACCGCGACCGATCGTGCGGTCCATAGAGGACCGCACGATCGGACGAGGTTTTCCACCCTGTCCGATCGTCCTTTCGTCCGATTCGGACGAACGGTCGATCGGACATGGGCACATTCGGATTCGATAATTTCGGTCCGATCGACCGATACACTGAACTATCGGTCGATCGGACCGAAATATCTAATCGTGTGTACCCAGCTTAAAGCTGGGTACACACTGTCAGATTCTTCCTCCTGACTGTAAGGGCTATCGGTCACAGTAAAAGTAGTCCGCGGCTGACAGTAAGCCGCAACCGAGCGTGCTGTCTATAGAGAACCGCACAATCTCCTGTGGTTTTCGGACATGTCAGATTGAACGTTTGTCCAATTCAGATGAATGAACGGTCGGTTACGTCAGAAAAAAATGGGCAATTATTAAGCCCTGATTGACCAATTCACTGATTGACCGATACACTGATTGACCAATACACTAATTGACCGATACACTGAACTGTCAATGGGGACGAAATATTACATGTTGTGCATCCAGCTTAACAATTCTAAACAAACAGCCATCTCTTGGGTGTCTGGATGCATAATTAGCTCTATAACTAGCCCTGCCAGGCTAATATTCATATTAATTGAAAAAGATCCAAGTGAGTTATTTGAGATGTTAACTAATGAAGTCTAGAAATAAAATAGAAGTAAAGTTACACAATGTCACACGGTATTTATTGGTCTCGTGAAGTTTAAAGGGGCGGGACTTTGAGGAAACGTCAATTTCTGCGAAAGCGACGGCAGAACGAAATTTGACGGTTTCATTATCTCTACTGTTAAACCCCAGTTATAGAATGTTTTGATAGATATAACTGTTCTGAGGCCTTAAAAGGCTCATAAAGTATAATTTTACCTGTTTTCAAATAGGAGCATCTAAAGTAACAGTTTGGGTTTTTAAACATTACGTTATACAGTGAATAATGCACTTCCTATTTTAAAATATTTGGATATTAAAGGAGAATTATACTTAGGCAGTAACTGATGGCTTTCTGTCTCCTACCCCTCCTTCATTAACATATGTTCTCTAATGTCAAAGATGGGAAAATTGTCAGTGACCATGACTGTGGGAGGAGCCAAAATAAAATCCGTTACTGTATGAGTATAATTCTTTCTATTAAAAGACATGAAGGAGATGAATTCCGTCACCATACTGTATAAAAGCAAGAGGCCATAGGTCAAAATATGCAGGTCATGGGCCTCCTGGAAATGGATCAGTTGGGCTGGTTTTGTAAAGCAAAACAACGGGTGAATTATTATTTTTAAGGTGATGTGCCCAACAATTTTCAATAAAACATATGAAAGTAATGACATAGCTAAGCACTGATTATAACCAGGGGTGCACAAACTTTTGGCAAGTTTTGATGTGGAATTTTAACCGTCAATTGTGTATTTAATTTAAAGTTGTTGTGTACTGGTATCAAGTATATTTGGGAAAATGATCATTGAAATGATTTGAGAGTTGTAACTGGACAATTCTATAGTCTAAATATCCCACTTAAAATTTCCCTTTGATCTTCCAGTCTGCGGGAAGTTCGGTAATTAAAGATAGGGTTGATGGGAAATATTGTAGTGCAGCCTATTGTAATATCGGACCACCCGTGCCCATTTTTGATACACGTGCGTTTCAAAAATAACCCCCCCCCATTGGACGCACATTTTACTTGGTAACATGGAAAGTACAGAGAAGTCTTAAGGGCAGCTGTAATGCCTTATTCTCTCCCTATTTTATTTAAATTATTAGTGATGTCACAATGCTGGGCATTTTAAAAATGGACGACTTAACGCATTTGTATACGTATATGTATAGCAAGTGCAAAAATCTCCTAAAGTTTGTTCATTTCCATTTAATCTTTACAATGTGCTATTAAATGGCACTCACCCCTCTGGATAGATGAGGAATGGCTGGGGAAGGGACTAGCTAGAAGCCACCAAAGAGATTCTAATCCACTTCCCGATTCTACGAACCATATTCGTCCTTTATCATTCTGGTTCAAAAGATAAAAAAAAAAATACCAGGGCTGGATCTTATCTCAACAGTGACCTGGAGTTAGTTGATATCTCTGAAGCCAGAACAGAAAGTGATGGCATCATGCTGATGTGTTTTACATTATGACGTCACAACAAATATATCAGTAATAACTATTTGGTAAAGATACAAGAGCCGTTCCAGTGTACTCTGGGTATTAAATCAGCTCCTATTATTGTATAGTGATACCCTTATAATTGTTTCATGACTAGAGATGGCGGAACTTCATAAAGTTCTGTCCGTTTTCGAACTTTCGAAGTTTGAAAGTTCGAATTCGGACCCATTAAAGTCAATGGGGAGTGATAGTTCGAAAAACTCTGGGTGATTTACAGCTAAACTAACAATGGTAACTTACTATAAATGGCTGTGACACCTGGGAAATGGTCTGGGGAACATGTCACTATCACCAAAACTTGTTAAAACTCTTCTTAAACACGAGCGGGCAATTGTCGGGTTTTGCGCAAGCTACATTCGAGGGTTACGGGATGATACTTTCGAGGGTTAGCGAAAATAGAACCATAAATTCGAGGATTACCGAAATCGAGCGATACTTTCGAGGGTTTCCGAAACCGAACAATCCTTTCGAGGGTTAGCGAAAACGATCTGTTCATTCGATAATTTTCGCAAAATACAGCTGCGTGTCCGGAAAAACAAACTAGTTCGAATAGTTCAAGTTTGTCTCGAACTCGGGTTCCAGTTCGGTTTTGTCTCCATCACTATTCATGACCTGTAAAACTCAAGTTTGATATGTTACATAGTCATGGAATTCCTAGGTGACTTTTAATATTTTATATTTCACCATAGGGGGAACATTATTCACTATTTATAGGTCTGCACTCTTATTTAAAGAAGTAGGCCTCTAAAATAGACATAAGGCCCATTGTTTTAAGGGATATGTTATTTAAAGAAAGCACCCCTTTTATATACATGAGCAAAGCCTTAGTTATGCGGCATTCTGGGTAATATAAAACAGTATGACCAATCCTGCCTTATGTATAAATTCACGTTCACAGAGGAATGTTCTAATTACGCACTCATACCTTACTGTCTACTTAAGGGAAGATGAATGGAAGATAATTAAGACACATTGCATTTTTTCCACCTTAAAGGGGAGGTCTGTTCCCAACTTGATTAGTTGTCTAAATGCAGAAAAACTACAAATCGTTTGAGTATGTTTATTACAGCACATTCCATTACATTTCTGACATTTCTGCACAAATTACTTTTTTCTCTATCTTTTGAGACAGACCTCCCCCCTCTGACATCTCAGGGTGGACTGTCCCTTCCCGTGTGGATAGCTAGAGGTGAGCTGGTGTGCATTCCTTAGAAGAAGAAAAAATAAAAAGACGTTCTTGGTGTAAGGAGGCGAATCTTTGCCCAGGGGCAGAATGTTTTAAAGCGAATAGTCTCAGGACTCGTGCATGGGCTTGTTTAAACTATGCATCAATAATACCAGCAGGCTTTTGCTGGTGAAGGCAAAATTAGATTAAGGATGAGAGACGGAGACAACTAAAAGAGGCAGAGTTATACCCATTAGGAAAGTTTATTCGCAACATTTCATGTTTTAGTTATAAAACTAATTCAGTGCAAAGAGTCCCGTTTATAACTAAAATGGCTGCTTATTTACTCACCTACCTGACCTAAAACTTATTCTAGGAAATAATTGCTGAGAGCAGGGGAAGCTCAGAGCTTTCACACATGCACAGATGAGCTTTCCACTGCTCTTAATGGACAAGGAATCAGGTTTGTATGTATATATGTATAATTTTATTTATAAAGCACCACTTAGGTACGCAGCGCTGTACATTATAAAATACAGAGTATACAAAGAAGGGGATAAGTGCAAGCCATACAGATAAATAAAAATTAAATACAATTTCATATATAGGTTAAGAACGCATATATATATAAACTAGCAAGTGTTGGTGCACAGTGGAAATTATGTGTGTATGTTTTGCTAGGTAATAATTTTTATTGAAAGCTCCTATGTATAAATTGATTTTATAAAGTGCTTGACACATTAGGAATGAGATCCCTGCCCCGAAGAGCTTACAATCTAAGTGATTGTACACTCATTAGTCATTGGACGTGACTTCATATACAGGAGTTTGCTAGTATCTGATGCAGGAAAAGGGCTGAATAATTAGCTTTGTGTGCAAATCATTGGCAGTGTGATCATAATGATCTAACAGGCAGATGTAATAAAAGTTCTTATCGTTAAGCTGGGTACACACGATTAGATATTTCGGTCCGATCGACCGATAGTTCAGTGTATTTCGAATCGGACAAAAGGACGATCGGACAGGGTGGAAAACCTCGTCCGATCGTGCGGTCCTCTATGGACCGCACGATCGGTCGCGGTGACTATCGGACGCGGCTGCTTTTGCCGCGACCGACAGTCCTTCCTCCTGGCCGACCGTTCGAAAGTATCGAACGGTCGGTCAGGAGGAAAAATCGCTAGGTGTGTACCTAGCTTTAAAATGGTGCAAAATTTGCCCCAACCAATCAGATGTTAGCTTTCAAATGGTAAATAACATCTGATTGGTTGCGGCAAAATTAGCACCATTTTTAATGATAAGAACTTAAAAATTCAATGGGAGTCAAATAGTTTGAAAAGTTCTAATGAAATACAACTAAAATATCAATGGTAACTTAATGTAAATGGCTGTGGGACCTGGGAAATGGTTGAGGGAACACATTAGAATATCCAGGACTTCCGAAAAAATCGATTTTATCTCACTCGGCTACTTTCCAGCTCTTCCGTTCGAACTTCGATAATTATCCCATGTGACCATGTGTTAATGTGGAACACCCACCTTACTCTTCTGGTGCTGTAATGGAATGGCCACTCAATGGAAGGACCTTTGTCACACTCCCTCCCCAGTTGCCAGGCTTATATCACGATCAGTTTGTTACAGAGGTGACTGCATCCAAGCCTACTACCTGTGCGGTCCCAAGCAACGTCATACTATAGATCTGCCTGCTAGATACCGTGACCAGCGTTTTAACAGCTGATCGCACCAACTTAGTCAAGGTAGTACAATCAGCTGTTTAAAAAGAGCCGATCACTGTATCTAGCAGCACCAGACTATATTAATTAAAATAGAATTCTAGTGCGCAAACAATTCCAATTGCATATTGGCTACCTCCATAAGTTGGCCGAATTATTTTAAGCCCAGTCACCACGTCAAGGTTGCTTTCTTTAACTGGGTCCTAACCTACTGGTACTTGCCTATTTGGCTGCATGAGCTGACGGCTTCTCCTGTGTGGCCTGGGTGCTTGAAGCTGACTCTGCACAAATGGATAGCAGAGTATTAAGTCTTGGATGTACAGTCACTGGGGGCCACAAACACCGACCAAAAGGGCCGGATTTGGCCCACTGGCCTTGAGTTTGACACGTGTGATATAGCAAGAAATGATTTACTGCACATTAACACAATGCACGGCAGAGACAACCCTGTTTTAGGGGTGCAATATACACACATCTGTTGCCCGTGACTGCTAGATTTATTCCTGCTTTAGATTAAACCACGTCTTTACTCTCTGCAATGCTAGGTACATGTTACAACAGCTATACTTGTTGGACCGAATTCAACCTCATAGCAACTCAGGGAGTAGCAACATAACATAAAATGTAACTTGATAAACATAAACATTTGGATCATTGATCTCTAACCGCTGGCCCATCAGATACAACCCCCTTTGGCTATTGCAGATTGCTGGATTTTGTTCTTCATACAGAACAAGGAAGGTTTATTTTATTTCTTTGATCTAGAAAGATATTAAAGTATTAGGGAAATGATTTGATTGGATGTTGACCATTCATCAGGGCCAATCAGAACAGAGTCTCTGAAATAGGTACAAACTAAAGGTGGCCATACATATGTTCGATTTTACTTATCCGACCGAGCGATCCCAACGACATTCGATCGATCCTGCCGGAACCGCCTCTCTCATTCTTCTTGTGATCTCAAAATGAATGGGAAAAAAAGAGTGGGAGAAACGGTTCTGACAGGATTGATCCAATGTAAAGGAAGCACTCGGTCGGGTAAGTAAAATCGGATATATGTATGGCCACCTTTAGTGAGGGTAAAGGCTGTCACACCAGTGTCACACCATTATTACTCTGCTATGGCTTTGTAACTACAAGCCAAGGCCTCCTGCAGTCAGGGTCTAGAGAGTAACAGTAAAGCAGTACAATGCAATGTAATGTATAGTAAGTATAATAGATTGTGCCTTGGTCTAGACAGTGTCAGACTGGAAGGTTGGGGCCCACCAGGAAATGTGGGACCATGACAAGTATAGGGGCCCACTTTACATTTCATATCTTTATTATCACTTATTTACATATCCATCTTACACACGTATGATACTTCGGAAGACAAACGATCCCTGAGCGCAAGGATAACATACAACGTACGCCATGGCGGATTGACAAATGTCCCCCGACTGAATGCATACACACATTTGCGTTTATCGCCCAGAAACACCCGTTCAACGTGCATGCATGCCCACTTGGGGGGTGTTCGTTGTCCGAAGTACGGTATGGTGTACAAGGCTTTACTCCTACTGCCCCCTATTGTTTATTATAATACATTTCTCACTGTCCCTTTGGCTCTGTAATTACATTTAAGCAGTTTTCTCTGTTTTTTGGGGCGAATGGGCTGTGCCCCACCGGGGGATTCCCCTGTAACCCTGTGGGCCAGTCCGACACTGAGTCTTGATGGGGTCCCAGCCATAACTTTGGTACAGTCTCAAGGGGCTACGTGTTTGAAAAAGTGTTGGCTTTTTATATAATGCTGGTCATACATTAGTGAACTTCTACTTCCAACTTACCTGGTCTGGGCCTATAACTTTGCAATCAACATTAAGGACTCACAGGGGCGATAGTGTAAAAAACAACTTGCCTCTTACCTGACCTGACCTGTCTCTCACAAGACTTACTGCATCGCGGATCCCGGTCAGGTAAGACCCAACTTTTTTTTTACAACATCGGGTCCGTACGCCACAGTAGTAATGGCGTTAAGATAAGTGCAAAATTGTTGCGTAAATCTTAACTAAACCATTACTACATTGGCTACGCCAATGTAGTAATGGTTATAGGGAAACAAGCATAATATGCTTGTTTCCCTATATATAGGGAAACAAGCATAATCTTCACTTGTATGGCTGGCTGGAGTTTTAGAAGCTTTAAGCAGGCCCTATCAGTGTTCACTAGACATTGGATGACCGCGCGGAGTCTATTTCTGTTTACCTTCTACTAAAACAATATCATAATGACCACCAATGGTAACTTACCATTGGAACCACAATAGCCATCTATTTAGTTTGCCGGAAAAGAGATATGCGTGGTAGGTTTCACTGATACTTTGATGATCTCTACCTTGGTAGGTTCCACTGATACTTTGATGATCTCTACCTTGGTAGGTTCCACTGATACTTTGATGATCTCTACCTTGGTAGGTTCCACTGATACTTTGATGATCTCTACCTTGGTAGGTTCCACTGATACTTTGATGGTCTCTACTTTGGTAGATTCCACTGATACTTTGATGGTCTCTACCTTGGTAGTTTCCACTGATACTTTGATGGTCTCTACCTTGGTAGGTTTCCACTGATACTGGATGGTCTCTACCTTGTGTAGGTTCCATGAACTTTGATGGTCTCTACCTTGTAGGTTCCACCGATACTTTGATGGTCTCTACCTTGGTAGGTTCCACTGATACTTTGATGGTCTCTACCTTGGTAGGTTCCCATGATACTTTGATGGTCTCTACCTTGGTAGGTTCCACTGAACTTTGATGGTCTTCCTTGGTAGGTTCCACTGATACTTTGATGGTCTCTACCTTGGTAGGTTCCACTGATACTTTGATGATCTCTACCTTGTTTGTGTTCTAAAACACATTCAAAAACCACTTCATAACAGTATCCAAATACGCTATCACCAATTTCTCTGGCAACTTAGCAAAATCCGAAAGGGAAATATATATCCGGCCATCACTAAGACAGGCCTTATGCTCTTGTGACATAAGATAGGTATTAGGAAGTTTGTCTTTGGGGTTAACCTGTAAGCTAAACATGATCTTCGTCTTGGCAATCACAATTTAAAAAGGTTGGCTTACTTTGCTAAATGTTTGACAGCAAATTTCTTCTTGTCAAAGCTGGTATTTACTTAACGAGGAACTGCCAGTGGGTAATTGATCAGTATTTGGCGGGGAGCCTAAATGTTTAATTCAGCATTAGAAATCATTACAGGAATGGAATGCTGCTAACACAGATATGTCACAAAACCCAGCCAGGTCAGCAAATAATAATAACGATGCCATGGAGAACTTTGTCATCCTATAATTACTCCCACTTTTTATACATAATCCCATTTAATTGTGTATACAAACTCATCAAGAGCCGCATTATGTTTGGACTCATAAGAGATTGGTTTTCATATATTTACCCTCACAGCCTCATCTCACCTTATTTTATTCCTCCCGTACTTCTGCTGCAGGAAAATTAAAATACGGGCTTTCAGACAAAGGATCAATAAGGCTTCTTTGTGTCATTGAGATAACTCCCAAGCTGGAATCCCAGCTATATTGGAATGGAATTGTATTGCCACAAAGGAAACAGACAGTAAAATGCATACCCAGAAATGCAAGGAATAAAATTGCACTAGTCTGTAGCTATCCTTTAATTCTGTTCTTTAGGGGTGAACTGTTAGTGCTTTAACTGATTAAGAAAGTCAAGGTGGCCATACATCTATGAGATTTTACTTACCCGACCGAGCGCTCACGCGATGTTCCTTCGATCCTGCCGGAACCGCTTCTCCCAATCTTACATTCAACCGACATGCGATCTCAAAATGAATGGGATTTTGCGATCGCATGTTGGTCAAATATACGATCTTATCGCCAATTCGAGGGATATTGATTAAAAAATTCAACAATCCTCGGATTGTCGATAATTAACTATAAAGTCGAATGTTTGTATGAACTCAAAAATCTCGAACTCGGGTTATAATCCATCTCCACTTGTCAGTAGAAGCATAAAAAAAATCACAGCTTTAAATTGTAATCAGCAATGACATTGTTTTAGTTGATCCATTCTTCTGGATAGCTACACAATGTAGGCATTGTCACCTCCACGCTCCTTAAAACGAGCAGAATCCCACTCTATAGGCAACGGTAGATAAACGTTGGTGGTGTCTAAAGCTGGGTACACACTGTCAGATTCTTCCTCCTGACTGTAAGGCTATCGTTCACAGTAAAGTAGTCCGCGGCTGACATAAGCCGCAACCGAGCGTGCTGTCTATAGAGAACCGCACAATCTCCTGTGGTTTTCGGACATGTCAGATTGAACGTTTTTCCAATTCAGATGAATAACGGTCGGTTACGTCAGAAAAAATGGGCATTATTAAGCCCTGATTTGACCAATTCACTGATTGACCGATACACTGATTGACCAATACACTATTGAACCGATACACTGAACGGTCAATGGGGACGAAATATTACATTTGTGCATCCAGCTTAACAATTCTAAACAAACAAGCCATCTCTTGGGTGTCTGGAGCATAATTAGCGTCTATAACTAGCCCTGCCAGGCTAATATTCATATTAATTGAAAAAGATCCAAGTGAGTTAATTTGAGATGTTAACTAATGAAGTCTAGAAATAAAATAGAAGTAAAGTTCACAATGTCACACGGTATTTTGGTCTCGTGAAGTTTTAAAGGGCGGAGACTTTGAGAAACGTCAATTTCTTCTGCGAAAGCGACGCAGAAACAAATTTGACGGTTTCATTATCTCTACTGTAAAACCCCAGTTATAGAATGTTTTGATAGATATACTGTTCTGAGGCCTAAAGGCCATAAAGTATAATTTTACCTGTTTTCAAATAGGAGCATCTAAAGTAACAGTTTTGGTTTTTAAACATTACGTTATCAGTGAATAATGCACTCCTATTTTAAAATATTGGATATTAGGAGATATTATACTTAGGCCTAACTGATGGCTTTCTGTCTCCTACCCCTCCTTCATTAAACTATGTTCTCTAATGTCAAGATGGGAAAATTGTCAGTGACCGATACGTGGGGAGGAGCCAAAATAAAATCCGTTACTGTATGATATAATTCTTTCTATTAAAAGACATGAAGGAATGAATTCGTCACCATCCTGTATAAAAGCAAGAGGCATATGGTCAAATATGCAGGTCATGGGCCTCCTGGAAATGGATCAGTTGGGCTGGTTTTGTAAAGCAAACAACGGGTGATTATTATTTTTAAGGTGATGTGCCCAACAATTTTCAATAAAACATTGAAATAATGACATAGCTACAGACTGATTATAACCAGGGGTGCACAACTTTTGGCAAGTTTTGATGTGAATTTTAAACCGTCAATGTGTATTTTAATTTAAAGTTGTTGTGTACTGGTATCAAGTATATTTGGGAAAATGACATTGAAATGATGTGAGAGTTGTAACTGGACAATTCTATAGTCTAAATATCCCACTAAAATTTCCTTTGATCTTCCAGTCTGCGGGAGTTTCGGTAATTAAAGATGGTTGATGGGAAATATTGTAGTGCAGCCTATTGTAATATCGGACCACCCGTGCCCATTTTTGATACACGTGTGTTTCAAAAATAACCCCCCCCCCCCATTGGACGCACATTTTACTTGGTAAACATGGAAGTACAGAGAAGTCTTAAGGGCAGCTGTAATGCCTTATTCTCTCCTATTTTATTTAAATTATTAGTGATTCACAATGCTGGGCATTTAAAATGGACGACTAACGCATTTGTGAATACGTATATGTATAGCAAGTGCAAAAATCTCCTAAAGTTTGTTCATTTCCATTTAATCTTTACAATGTGCTATTAAATGGCACTCACCCCTCTGGATAGATGAGGAATGGCTGGGGAAGGACTAGCTAGAAGCCACCAAAGAGTTCTAATCCACTTCCCGATTCTACGAACCAATTCGTCCTTTATCATTCTGGTTCAAAAAGATAAAAAAAAATACCAGGGCTGGATTCTATCTCAACAGTGACCTGAGTTAGTTGTATCTCTGAAGCCAGAACAGAAAGTAATGGCATCATGCTGATGTTTTTACATTATGACGTCACAACAAATATATCAGTAATAACTATTTGGTAAAGATACAAGAGCCGTTCCAGTGTACTCTGGGTATTAAATCAGCTCCTATTATTGTATAGTGATACCCTTATAATTGTTTCATGACTAGAGATGGCGGAACTTCATAAAGTTCTGTCCGTTTTCGAACTTTTCGAAGTTTGAAAGTTCGAATTCGGACCCATTAAAGTCAATGGGGGATGATTTCGAAAAACTCTGGTGATTTACTCTAAACTAACAATGGTAACTTACTATAAATGGCTGTGACACCTGGGAAATGGTCTGGGGAACATGTCACTATCACCAAAACTTGTAAAACTCTTCTTAAACACGAGCGGCGCAGAATTGTCGGGTTTGCGCAAGCTACATTCGAGGGTTACGGATGATCCTTTCAGGGTTAGCGAAAATAGAACCATAAATTCGGGATTACCGAAATCGAGTGATACTTTCGAGGTTTCCGAAACACACAATCCTTTCGAGGGTTAGAGAAAACGATCTGTTCTATCGATAATTTTCGCAAATACAGCTGCGTGTCCGGAAAAACAAACTAGTTCGAATAGTTCAATTTTTCTCGAACTCGGGTTCCAGTTTTTTGTTGTCTCCATCACTATTCATGACCTGTAAAACTCAAGTTTGATATGTTACATAGTCATGAATTCCTAGGTGACTTTTAATATTTTATTTTCACCATAGGGGCCATTATTCACTATTATAGGTCTGCACTCTTATTTAAAGAATAGGCCTCTAAATAGACATAAGGCCCATTGTTTAAGGGATATGTTATTTAAAGAAAGCACCCCTTTTATATACATGAGCAAAGCCTTAGTTATGCGGCATTCTGGGTAATATAAAACAGTATGACCATCCTGCCTTATGTATAAATTCACGTTCACAGAGGATGTTCTAATTACGCACTCATACCTTACTGTCTACTTAGGAAGATGAATGGAAGATAATTAAGACCACATTGCATTTTTTCCACCTTAAAGGGGAGGTCTGTTCCCAACTTGTATTAGTTGTCTAAATGCAAAAAACTACAAACGTTTGAGTATGTTTTATACAGCACATTCCATTACATTTCTGACATTTCTGCACAAATTACTTTTTTCTCTATCTTTTGAGACAGACCTCCCCCCTCTGACATCTCAGGGTGGACTGTCCCTTCCCGTGTGGATAGCTAGAGGTGAGCTGGTGTGCATTCCTTAGAAGAGAAAAAATAAAAGACGTTCTTGGTGTAAGAGGGGCGAATCTTTGCCCAGGGGCAAATGTGTTTAAAGCGAATAGTCTCAGGACTCGTGCATGGGCTTGTTAAACTATGCATCAATAATACCGCAGGCTTTTGCTGGTGAGGCAAAATTAGATAAGGAAGAGAGACGGAGACAACTAAAAGAGGCAGAGTTATACCCTTAGGAATTTTTATTCCAACATTTCATGTTTTTGTTATAAACTAATTCAGTGCAAGAGTCCCGTTTATAACTAAAATGGCTGCTTATTTACTCACCTACCTGACCTAAAACTTATTCTAGGAAATAATTGCTGAGAGCAGGGGAGCTCAGAGCTTTCACACATGCACAGATGAGCTTTCCACTGCTCTTAATGACAAGGAATCAGGTTTGTATGTATATATGTATAATTTTATTTATAAAGCACCACTTAGGTACGCAGCGCTGTACATTATAAATACAGAGTAACAAAGAAGGGGATAAGTGCAAGCCATACAGATAAATAAAAATAAATACAATTTCATATAGTTTAAGAACGCATATATATATAAACTGCAAGTGTGTTGGTGCACAGTGGAATTATGTGTGTATGTTTTGCTAGGTAATAATTTTTTATTGAAAGCTCCTATGTATAAATTGATTTTATAAAGTGCTTGACACATTAGGAATGAGATCCCTGCCCCGAAGAGCTTACAATCTAAGTGATTGTACACTCATTAGTCATTGGACGTGGACTTCATATACAGAGTTTGCTAGTATCTGATGCAGGAAAAGGGCTGAATAATTAGCTTTGTGTGCAAATCATTGGCAGTGTGATCATAATGACTAACAGGCAATGTAATAAAAGTTCTTATCGTTAAGCTGGGTACACACGATTAGATATTTCGTGTCCGATCGACCGTATTTCAGTGTATTTCGAATCGGACAAAGGACGATCGGACAGGGTGAAACCTCGTCCGATCGTGCGGTCCTCTATGGACCGCACGATCGGTCGCGGTGACTATCGGACGCGCCTGCTTTTGCCGCACCGACAGCCCCTTCCTCCTGGCCGACCGTTCAAAGTATCGAACGGTCGGTCAGGAGGAAAAATCGCTAGGTGTGTACCAGCTTTAAAATGGTGCAAAATTTGCCCCAACCAATCAATGTTAGCTTTCAAATGGTAAATAACATCTGATTGGTTGCGGCAAAATTAGCACATTTTTAATGATAAATTAAATTCAATGGAGTCAAATAGTTTGAAAAGTTCTAATGAAATACAACTAAAATATCAATGGTAACTTAATGTAAATGGCTGTGGGACCTGGGAAATGGTTGAGGGAACCACATTAGAATATCCAGACTTTCGAAAAATCGATTTTACTCTCACTCGGCTACTTTCCAGCTCTTCCGTTCGAACATTCGATAATTATCCCTGTGACCATGTGTTAATGTGGAACACCCACCTTACTCTTCGTGTTGCTGTAATGGAATGGCCACCTCAATGGGAAGGACCTTTGTCACACCTCCTCCCCAGTGCCAGGCTATATACACGATCATTTGTTACAGAGGTGACTGCATCCAAGCCTTACTACCCTGTGCGGTCCCAAGCAACGTCATAAACTATAGATCTGCCTGCTGATAACGTGACCAGCTGTTTTTAACAGCTGACGCACCAAACTTAGTCAAGGTGGTACAATCAGCTGTTTAAAAAGAGCCGATCACTGTATCTAGCAGGCAATCTATAGTTATTAAAAATAGAATTCTAGTGCACAAACAATTCATTGCATTTGGCTACCTCCATAAGTTGCTACATACAAACAGTCTGCTAAACCCTGGATAAATAAAAGCAATTAGTTCAATAAGTTGGCCGAATTATTTTAAGCCCAGTCACCACGTCAAGGTTGCTTTCTTAACGGGGTCCTAACCTACTGGTACTTGCCTATTTGGCTGCATGAGCTGACGGCTTCTCTTGTGTGGCCTGGGTGCTTGAAGCTGACTCTGCACAAATGGATAGCAGATTATTAAGTCTTGGATGTACAGTCACTGGGGGCCACAAACACCGACCAAAGCCGGATTTGGCCCACTGGCCTTGAGTTTGACAGTGTGATATAGCAAGAAATGAATTTACTGCACATTAACACAATGCACGCGAGACAAACCCTGTTTTAGGGGTGCAATATACACACATCTGTTGCCCGTGACTGCTAGATTTATTCCTGCTTTAGATTAAACCACGTCTTTACTCTCTGCAATGCTAGGTACATGTTACACAACAGCTATACTTGTTGGACCGAATTCAACCTCATAGCAACTCAGGGAGTAGCAACATAACATAAATGTAACTTGATAAACATAAACATTTGGATCATTGATCTCTAACCGCTGGCCCATCAGATACAACCCCCTTTGGCTATTGCAGATTGCTGGATTTTGTTCTTCATACAGACACAAGGAAGGTTTATTTTATTTCTTTGATCTAGAAAGATATTAAAGTATTAGGGAATGATTTGATTGGATGTTGACCATTCATCACGGCCACTCAGACAGAGTCTCTGAATAGGTACAAACTAAAGGTGGCCATACATATGTTCGATTTTACTTATCCGACCGAGCGATCCCAACACATTCGTCGATCCCTGCCGGAACCCGCCTCCTCTCCATTCTTCTTGTGATCTCAAAATGATGGGAAAAAAAGAGTGGGAGAAACGGTTCTGACAGATTGATCCAATGTAAAGGAGCACTCGGTCGGGTAAGTAAAATCGGATATATGTATGGCCACCTTTAGTAGGGTAAAGGCTGTCACCCAGTGTCACACCATTATTACTCTGCTATGCTTTGTACACAAGCCAAGGCCTCCTGCAGTCAGGGTCTAGAGAGTAACAGTAAAGCAGTACAATGCAATGTAATGTTAGTAAGTATAATGATTGTGCCTTGGTCTAGACAGTGTCAGCCTGGAAGGTTGGGGCCCACCAGGAAATGTGGGACCATGACAAGTATAGGGCCCACTTTACATTTCATATCTTTATTATCACTTATTTCCATATCCATCTTACAAACGTATGATACTTCGGAAGCCAAACGATCCCTGAGCGCAAGGATAACATACAACGTACCCATGGCGGATTGACAAATGTCCCCCGACTGAATGCATACACCATTTGCGTTTATCGCCCGAAACACCCGTTCAACCATGCATGCCCCCTTGGGGGGTGTTCGTTGTCCGAAGTACGGTATGGTGTACAACGGCTTTACTCTACTCCCCCTATTGTTTATTATAATACATTTCTCACTGTCCCTTGGCTCTGTAATTACATTTAAGCATTTTTTCTCTGTTTTTTGGGGCGATGGGGCTGTGCCCCACGGGGGTTCCCCTGTAAACCCTGTGGGCCAGTCCGACACTGAGTCTGATGGGGTCCGCCCATAACTTTGGTACAGTCTCAAGGGCTACGTGTTTGAAAAAGTGTTGCTTTTTTATATATGCTGGTCATACATTGAACTTCTACTTCCAACTTACCTGGTCTGGGCCTATAACTTTGCAATCAACATTAAGGACTCACAGGGGCGATAGTGTAAAACAACTTGCCTCTTACCTGACCTGACCGGTCTCTCACAAGACTTACTGCATCGCGGATCCCGTCAGGTAAGACCCAACTTTTTTTTCAACATCGGGTCCGTACGCCACAGTAGTAATGGCGTTAAGATAAGTGCAAAATTGTTGCGTAAATCTTAACTAAACCATTACTACATTGGCTACGCCAATGTAGTAATGGTTATAGGGAAACAAGCTAATAGCTTGTTTCCCTATATATAGGGAAACAAGCATAATCTTCACTTGTATGGCTGGCTGGAGTTTTAGAAGCTTAAGCAGGCCCTATCAGTGTTCACTAGACATTGGATGACCGCGCGGAGTCTATTTCTGTTTACCTTCTACTAAAACAATATCATAATGACCACCAATGGTAACTTACCATTGAACCACAATAGCCATCTATTTAGTTTGCCGGAAAAGAGATAGTCGTGGTAGGTTTCACTGATACTTTGGGATGATCTCTACCTTGGTAGGTTCCACTGATACTTTGATGATCTCTACCTTGGTAGGTTCCACTGATACTTGATGATCTCTCCTTGGTAGGTTCCACTGATACTTTGGAATGATCTCTACCTTGGTAGGTCCACTGATACTTTGATGGTCTCTACTTTGTAGATTCCACGATACTTTGATGGTCTCTACCTGGTAGTTTCCACTGATACTTTGATGGTCTCTACCTTGGTAGGTCCACTGATACTTTGATGGTCTCTACCTGGTAGGTTCCACTGATACTTTGATGGTCTCTACCTTGGTAGGTTCCACTGATACTTTGATGGTCTCTACCTTGGTAGGTTCCACTGATACTTTGATGGTCTCTACCTTGGTAGGTTCCACTGATACTTTGATGGTCTCTACCTTGGTAGGTTCCACTGATACTTTGATGGTCTCTACCTTGGTAGGTTCCACTGATACTTTGATGGTCTCTACCTTGGTAGTTTCCACTGATACTTTGATATCTCTACCTTGGTTTGTGTTCTAAAACACATTCAAAACATCATAACAGTATCCAAATACGCTATCACCAATTTCTCTGGCAACTTAGCAAATCCGAAAGGGAAAATTATATCCGGCCATCACTAAGACAGGCCTTATGCTCTTGTGACATAAGATAGGTATTAGGAAGTTTGTCTTTGGGGTTAACCTGTAAGCTAAACATGATCTTCGTCTTGGCAATCACAATTTAAAAAGGTTGGCTTACTTTGCTAAATGTTTGACAGCAAATTTCTTCTTGTCAAAGCTGGTATTACTTAACAGGAACTGCCAGTGGGTAATTGATCAGTATTTGGCGGGGAGCCTAATGTTTAATTCAGCATTAGAATCATTACAGGAATGGAATGCTGCTACACAGATATGTCACAAAACCCAGCCAGGTCAGCAAATAATAATAACGATGCCATGGAGACTTTGTCATCCTATAATACTCCCCCACTTTTTATACATAATCCCATTTATTGTGTATACAACTCACAAGAGCCGCATTATGTTTGGACTCATAAGAGATTGGTTTTCTATATTTACCCTCACAGCCTCATCTCCCCCTTTTTTATTCCTCCCGTCCTTCTGCTGCGGAAAATTAAAATACGGGCTTTCAGACAAGGATCAATAAGGCTTCTTTGTGTCATTGAGAAACTCCCAAGCTGGAATCCCAGCTATATTGGAATGGAATTGTATTGCCACAAAGGAACCACGTAAAAAATGCATACCCGAAATGCAAGGATAAAATTGCACTAGTCTGTAGCTATCCTTTATTCTTGTTCTTAGGGGTGAACTGTTAGTGCTTTAACTGATTAAGAAAGTCAAGGTGGCCATACATCTAGAGATTTTACTACCGACCGAGCGCTCACGCGATGTTCGTCGATGCTGGCCGGAACTGCTTCTCCCGATCGTATATTTGACCAACATGCGATCGCAAAATCCCATTCATTTTGAGATCGCATGTCGGTTGAATGTAAGATTGGGAGAAGCGGTTCCGGCAGGATCGAAGGAACATCGCGTGAGCGCTCGGTCGGGTAAGTAAAATCTCATAGATGTATGGCCACCTTAAGGCTGTGTACACCGTTCGCCACTTCCGACCAACATTTCCTTGCTAGATATGGACCTAACCCGTGTTCAACCCTAAACTTTAATAGTTCAGACAAACTCGAGCTCTTTCGAACTTTCCGAACTACCATCTAGTTTGGATTTTTCGAGCTTCCAGACTTATCCATAATTCTCGAAATCTGGAATTGGTAACCCTCGAATGTATTGTTTGGTAACCCTTGAATGTATCATTCGGTAACCCTTGAATGTATTGATCGGTAACCCTTGAATGTATCATTCGGTAACCCTTGAATGTATTGTTCGGTAACCCTTGAATGTATTGTTCGGTAACCCTTGAATGTATTGTTCGGTAACCCTTGAATTGGCCATAACCCCAAATGTAGCATGCGGAAATCCAGTAATTACCAGTTTAGTGTTTAAACACATTTTGGTGATATGTTCGTGTTCCCCAGACCATTTCCCAGGTCCAAGAGCCATTAACAGTAAGTTACCATTGCTATTTTAATTGTATTTAATCTGAACTTTTCAAACTATTTCTCCCATTGACTTTAATGGGTTCGTTTTCGAACTACCGAACTTCCAAACTTTTACTGAAGCTCGGAAAGGGAACTTCAGGAAGTCCGTCCATCTTTATTTGTCAAACCGCAGTGATTTTCCAACATCGGTCGGTCACAGCCTCCCACAACTAAAAACCTGTAGCGACCAATCAGAAGAAAGGTTCTAAAACCTCAAGAAAGTTTGGATAATTAGAGAAAACATAAGATTGGCTACAGTACTTAAAAGGATTAACACAAGCTTCGTCCATAATTATGCATAAGCTGTGTATAGATATTATATCATTTTCTGATAATGAAAAAGGCCATAGAGTTGATAAATGTTTCCTTGTGAATGCTGGCATTGGTATTGGCGATGGATGGCCAACGCTCGGACAATTGCTTGGCCAGATCAAATTCGAAGTCGTCTTTCGATCACAAATAAATGGGCTAGGATGGAGTAGATTGTTCATAGATCAATCCAACAAAAGGGCAGCCATATTAGTAATAGTCAGGGTATTTGGGAGATAAAACTAGAAAGAGGTAAGCCATCTTAAGCATTAGATTCAACGGTCGAATGTGAAGTGTTGCAGAATCAATCATTGTTTTTATGAAACATTGACTTTATGTATGTGTCTGACTTGTAGACTTGTAATATCCTTAGTATTTACAGTAGAAGCTACAGACATAAAGAAGGAAAGGGCTCAGGATCCCTCGGAATTGCACCTTGAAACAAAGACAACAGAAAGACGGTGCAGAGAGAGGGAGGGACCGTTCAGTACAGCTATAAACAGCTAGAAGGTAGTCTTAGGTCAGGTCAGACCGGTCTGAAGAGAAAACAGCAATTTCTTCAATTATACAGCAAGCTCTGGCCTGTAAAACGAAAATCAATTTGTTCTCTTTTTTTTGGGAGCGCTCCTTGATGTACGCACACGCCACTTTAACCAGGTGAATAATGCAAATTAAAAAAATGTAAATTAAAAAAAACAAAAACAACGTCAATTAGGTAACCGTGTTTAATAGGCTATGAAATCACCGAATGTTATGTACGTGTAGAGAAACGGTGCCTGAGAAATCTGTATTCCCATTTATTTAGAGCCGCGATATCCTTACGTAGTTTTACAAAATTGCATGATTGTTATTGGTCTGTGATCATCGTACAGTCATTCAAACATGATCCAACGATCCTACGGTATGAGAATATACTGATATCATACATGTATGGCTGGCTTTAGCACATTAAGCACTCTGCTTTTGTGTCTGCAAAGCTAGTTACACACACTAGTGATAAAGCCCTGATTCTATCGGATCTGACGGTATTGGGGCTTTATCGGCAGTGAGTGTAGCTTATTTCAAGAACGAGCCCACAGCCACTGAACGTTACGGTTGGCCTTGTGCCCGTTTGGGAAAGGCTTAAAATATAATATAATATATAATATATACAGGGTGATTCAATAAAAGTTCTTATCGTTTAAAATGGTGCTAATTTTGCCCCCACAATGAGATGTTAGCTTTCAAATGTTAAATACATCTGATTGGTTGGGGCAAAATTAGCACCATTTAAATGATAAGAACTTTTATTGAATTCCCTGATAATATCTGTGGTAGTGCAAACAGTAAAAACATTAGAGTGAAAAGTAATTGGGTACTTAGATTGCCAGCTCTTCAGGGCCAGTGACATGTGAATTAAAAAACTAGTTGTACATAAGCACTAAATTACATTAAGCAGAGACTGAATTTGTCTACAAGGATTTACCTATCCATTTTTTTAAGAGGATGAACCTACCATATATATTCAAGTATAAACCAACCGTCCTGAGTATAAACGAGGTACCTAGTTTTAGCTAAAAAAGAGAGAAAAAAGATATTGACTCGAGTATAAACCGAGGGGGTTAGTATTTGCCACTAAGATGTTTGGAAACTACAACTCCCAGCTGTTATTGCTGTGGTGAGTTGTAGTTTTCAAACATCTTAAGTGGCCAAATATAATCTACTTATATACAGTAGCACAAATAAAGAAGGTTTTCTCTTCTTTGTGTAAGATGTTTTGATGTGCCCTGGTGTCCGTGGTATTCTCCTACCTTGTCCGGCGGCCGCTCGCTCCTCCCTCCACATCCTCAGCGCTTCAGGATGATGTCACTACTCGGCGCCGCAAAGTGAGAGGCGCCGGATAGTGACATCATCCGGATGCGCACCTAGGATGCGGATCACGCGGCCGCCGGACAAGGTAGGAGAAAGGTTGACTCGAGTATAAACTGAGGTAAGATTTTGAGGCTTTTTTTAATGGTTGGATTAGAAAGATGGCTTTGATAGAAAGCATTTACAAAAAGACAATTTTAAAATCTACCTGTATGGAATATTCCTGGTTCGTTTGTATAGTACTTCATGCTTTTTATTTGACCCACGCATTGAATACTGCTGAATATTCTGCAACAAATTACAGCAGGCGATCTTAAAAGCGCTTTGAAGTGTACAGTGATATTTTTTGCTGATAAATTGCATTCTAAGATATTCACTTCTTTATGAAGGAAATGGAAAGAAGGGCTCATTAGTTTGCATAGATGACGGCGGGAATGATTAGGAGACATATTGTGTCCCTAGCGCATTTATTTTTTCTTTCCTGCATTATTTCTGCCTTTGAAATGTAAAATTATCTATGGAACTGTAGTTATGCCTAGATTCTTCAGTTTCTTGGAACCCTACTGAGATTTAGCTCTCTGCCTATCTTTAAAAGAAAAGAAAGAAACAGCTTAAAGCGTTATGGAATAAACTGTAAATTACTAAAATGATACCCATTTTTGGCAAAGCTACTAATGGACGACCCAACCAGTAAACTGTGTAGACTTAATACAGAATGTGTTCTAAGTGTGTGTTCTTTTTAAAAAACATTGCCACCCACATGTTGCACCTAATGCTTAATGTCTCATCTTCTCTTTTCAACGTCGAATGACAAGAGGCCTAGTCTTACATAACTCATTAGATGGTCTTCTGAGATGTAGAGACCTGGGACTCAGTGTCCCTTCTACTCTCTACACAAATTGGTTTTAGAGAGTAGTTTGCAGAATTGTTACATAGTTACATATTACATAGTAATGAAGGTTGTATAAAGACATACACATCTTAGTTCCAACCTGATATACGCCTCACCATAATTGTCTGTATAAAAGTACATAGTAACATAGTATTGGAGGTTGTATAAAGACAATCCATCTAGTCCAACCTTTATACCCTACCCATAATGTCTGTATAACAGTTACATAGTAACATAGATTGGGTTGTTATAAAGACATACGTCCATCTAGTCCAACCTTTTACCCTACCTAATGTCTGTATAACAGTTACATAGTAAACAAGTATTGGAGGTTTTAAAGACACTCCATCTAGTCCAACCTTTATACCCTACCCACAATGTCTGTATAACAGTACATAGTACATAGTAATGAAGGGTGTATAAAGACATACATCCATCTAGTTCAACCTTTATACCTACCCATAATGTCTGTATAACAGTTACATAGTAACATAGTATGGAGGTTGTATAAAGACATACATCCATCTAGTTCAACCTTTATTACCCTACCCATAATGTCTGTATAACAGTTACATAGTAACATAGTTTGGAGGTTGTATAAAGACATACATCCATCTAGTTCAACCTTTATACCCTACCCATAATGTCTGTTAACAGTTACACAGTAAATAGTATTGGAGGTTGTATAAAGACATACGTCATCTAGTCCACCTTTATACCTACCCAAATGTCTGTATAAACAGTTACTAGTAACATAGTATGGAGGTTGTATAAAGACATACGTCCATCTAGTCCAACCTTTATACCCTACCCATAATGTCTTATAACAGTTACATAGTAACATAGTAATGGAGGTTGTATAAAGACATACATCCATCTAGTCCAACCTTTATACCCTACCCATAATGTCTGTATAACAGTTACAAGTAATATAGTATGGAGGTTGTATAAAGACATAATCCATCTAGTCCAACCTTTATACCCTACCATAATGTCTGTATAACAGTTACATGTAAACATAGTATTGGAGGTTGTATAAAGACATACATCCATCTAGTCAACCTTTAACCCTACCCATAAGTCTGTATAACAGTTACATGTAAACATAGTATTGGAGGTTGATTAAAGACATACGTCCATCTAGTCCAACCTTTATACCCTACCCTAATGTCTGTATAACAGTTATAGTAACATAGTATTGGAGGTTTTATAAAGACATACGTCATCTAGTCCAACCTTATACCCTACCCATAATGTCTGTAACAGTTACATAGTAACATAGTATTGGAGGTTGTATAAAGACATACGTCATCTAGTCCAACCTTTATACCCTACCCATAATGTTGGTCTAAACAGTTAAATAGTAACATAGTATTGGAGGGTGTATAAAGGCATAGTTATCTAGTCCAACCTTTATACCCTACCCATAAGTCTATCTAACAGTTACATAATAACATAGTATTGGAGGTTTATAAAGACATACTTCCATCTAGCCAACCTTATACCTACCCATAATGTTGTATAAACAGTTACATAGTAACATAGTATTGGAGGTGTTATAAAGACATAATCCATCTAGTTCAACCTTTATACCCTACCCATAATGTCTGTATAACAGTTACATAGTAACATAGTATGGAGGTTGTATAAAGACATACGTCCATCTAGTCCAAAACTTTAACCCTACCCAAATGTCTGTATAACAGTTACATTGTAACATAGTATTGGAGGTTGTATAAAGACATACGTCCATATGTCCAACCTTATACCCTACCCAATGTCTGTATAACAGTTACATAGTAAACATAGTATGGAGGTTGTATAAAGAATCATACTCATCTAGTCCAACCTTTAACCCTACCCATAATGTCTGTATAACAGTTACATAGTAACATAGTATTGGAGGTTGTATAAGACATACGTCCATCTAGTCCAACCTTTACACCTACCCATAATGTCTGTATAACAGTTACATAGTAACATAGTATTGGAGGTTGTATAAAGACAATACGTCCATCTAGTCCAACCTTTATACCTCTACCCATAATGTCTGTATAACAGTTACATAGTAACATAGTATTGGAGGTTGTAATAAAGACATATGTCCATCTAGTCAACCTTTATACCTACCCATTAAGTCTGTTAACAGTTACATAGTAACATAGTATGAGGTTGTATAAAGACATCCGTCCATCTAGTCCAACCTTTATAGCCTACCCATAATGTTGTTAACAGTTACATAGTAACATAGTATTGGAGGTTGTATAAAGACATCCGGCATCTATCCAACCTTATACCCTACCCATTAATGTCTGTATAACAGTTACATGGTAACATAGTATTGGAGGTTTTATAAAGACATACGTCCATCTAGTCCAACCTTTATACCCTACCCATAATATCTGTATAACAGTTACATAGTAACATAGTATTGGAGGTTGTATAAAGACATACATCCATCTAGTCCAACCTTTATACCCTACCCATAATATCTGTCTAAGAGTTACATAGTAACATAGTATTGGAGGTTGTATAAAGACATACATCCATCTAGTCCAACCTTTATACCCTACCCCATAATGTCTGTATAACATTACATAGTAACATAGTATTGGAGGTTGTATAAGACATACATACTCAGTCTCAACCTTTATACCCACCCATAATGTCTGTATAACAGTTACTAGTAACATAGTATTGGAGGTTGTATAAAGACATACATCCATCTAGTTCAACCTTTATACCCACCCATAATGTCTGTATAACAGTTACATAGTAACATAGTATTGGAGGTTGTATAAACAACCTACGTCCATCTAGTCCAACCTTTATACCCTACCCATAATGTCTGTTAACAGTTAAATGTAACATAGTATGGAGGGGTGTTGTAAAAGCATACAGTCATCTAGTCCAACCTTTATACCCTACCATAATGTCTATTAACAGTTACATAGTAACATAGTATTGGAGGATTATAAAGACATACTCCCATCTAGTCCAACCTTTATCCCTACCCATATGTCTGTAACAGTTACATAGTAACATAGTTTGGAGGTTGTATAAAGACATACATCCATCTAGTTCAACCTTTATACCTACCCATAATGTCTGTTAACAGTTACATAGTAACATAGTATTGGAGGTTGTATAAAGACATACGTCCACTAGTCCACCTTTATACCCTACCCATAATGTCTGTATAACAGTTACATGTAACATAGTAATTGGAGGTTGTATAAAGACATACGTCCATCTAGTCCAACCTTTACACACCCTAACCCTAATGTCTGTATAACAGTTACATAGTAACATAGTATTGGAGGTTTGTTAAAGATATACAGTCCATCTAGTTCAACCTTATAGCCTACCCATAATGTCTGTAAACAGTTACATTAACATAGTAATTGGAGTTGTATTAAAGACATACGTCCATCTAGTCCAACCTTTATACCCTACCCATAATGTCTGTATAACAGTTACATAGTAACATAGTATAGGAGGTTGTATAAAGACATACGTCCATCTAGTCCAACCTTTATACCCTACCCATAATGTCTGTATAACAGTTACATAGTGACATAGTATTGGAGGTTGTATAAAGACATATGTCCATCTAGTTCAACCTTTATAGCCTACCCATAATGTCTATATAACAGTAACATAGTATTGGAGGTTGTATAAAGACATACATCCATCTAGTCCAACCTTTATAGCCTACCCATAATGTCTGTATAACAGTTACATAGTAACATAGTATTGGAGGTTGTATAAGGACATACATCCATCTAGTTCAACCTTAATACCCTACCCATAATGTCTGTATAACAGTTACATAGTAACATAGTAATGAAGGTTGAATAAAGACATACGTCCATCTAGTCCAACCATAATACCCTACCCATAATGTCTGTATAACAGTTACATAGTAACATAGTAATGAAGGTTGAATAAAGATATACATACATCTAGTTCAACCTTTATAGCCTACCCATTAACCCTACCTAACAGGTGATGGAGATGAAGGCAAAAAGAAGCTGAACAGGGGAAATATTTCCTTCCTGACTCCCAAAGGCAATTGAAAAGGATCTCTGGATCAAGGATTCCTCTTTGACCTATTAATAAACATCAGAGTTCATTGTATGGCCCATTAAAATATTTGTATAAAGTGATCATATCCCCATGCAAACGTCGCTTCTTTAATGAAAACAGCCCTAACTTGTCTAATCTGCCTGCATATTCAAGCCCCTCCATTCCCCTTATTAATTTAGTTGCCCTTCTCTGAACTGCTTCCATTTCCAAGATGTCCCTTTTGTATATGGGATTCCAAAACTGCACCGCATATTCCAAATGAGGCCTTACCAGTGCCTTGTAAAGAGGGAGAATAATATTTTTCTCCCTTGAATCTATTCCCGTCTTTATACAAGATAATATTGTGCTAGCTTGGAAATTTTATGGCCACCTACACCCATTTATGGTGTAGGTGGCATAAATGCATTACCTTACCTGATAATATATATTACCAATTAAACAATGGGAAACTGTCTAAATTACAATACAATTTACTTTTGTCTGCATATGACAGTTCGCTATAATACATGGTTCCATGAGTCTTAAACTAATGCATATCCAAATTTGTATATAGTTCTGATTAGTCTTATTCATACAGTATGCATGTATAATGTATGTATAATGTTATGTCTGGTGATTCTGGAGATGTCTTTAATTGTATTGCCTCTTCCTACCACATTAGTGGCCCCAAGTACCCTAACTATTGTTATAACGTGTACATAATGTCATACCACATAAAAATGGGCACAGGCAGATCTGGGATGAGCTTGTAGGTATAAGGTTGAGTTGTAATTTGAAATCGGTGGTAGCAGTAGGCAGCAATATGAGGTTTGCACCTGGTGCTTCAGTATTCTCCATACTATCACCATACTCCAGGTGAAGTACATTTTTTTCTATCAAGAGCAACAGGTATAGCATTCCTGATATAATCTATGCACCAGGTCTCAGTGCATTATTATTATTATGGATGAGCTTGAGGTCCTGTGCCAAATTCCTTCTCATAGGATGGGTTTTCTTCCTAGCTAATAAAATGAATGTGTTTTTACTGCACAGCAATGTATAGTATTAGATTTCAGGCCTGGCAGGCGAATAGGAAAAGTGCCCAAAACCAGTGCAATTAATTTTGACAGGTTTGTGTGTGTGTATCATCATGTTACTGTTCCAAGGAATCCCGCGTGTAAACACAACATGTTTTTAGAAAAACGCTTGTGTTTATCAAGGGCTGTAGTGACTTTTGCTTCCTATTTTAGCAGTAGCATATGGATATTGTACACAATACAAAATGGAGTGACACTGGAGTATTTGTTTATGGTTGACCAATTCCCTGTGTAGATATGAGATTTGCCACCACTGAGATATTTCAGTAGATCATCCTGAGAGGGGAATCGACCCTACGTTTATTGCTGGTGTTTCAGTGAAGATGTTTGTGTAAAACAGGCCTAAGTGGGTTTCATTAAATATTATTTGGCAGCATGGATAGGTGTGCTTTCACTTCTGTGTGAACTCTCTAATTGTACTTTCAACAGTTACACGTCATTGGAGTGTTTGTGAGGGCTCTCGGTTTCTGAATGGAGTGATTAGGGATGGCCGGTTCGCAGATCCAAACCCCGGATCCGCTGCGGATTTATCCCGTTCGCGAACGGTGGATTTTTCCGGATTTTCCGCCTTCAGAACTTCTGAACCGCGGATTTCTCGTATTTTCGAAAATTTTAGAAATTACGAGGATTACCCGTATTTTTTAAAATCCGTATTTTAGAAAATTTTAGAATTTACGAGATTTCTCGTATTTTCGAAAATTTCGAAAATACGAGACATCTCGTAATTTCGAGGAAATTTTTCATTTTAATGGGTCCACTCACGGATTTTCGATTTTTTTTGAAAATTCGCGGATCCTCGAGCGGACCGGATTTTGCGAAGTTCAGACATGTCTAGGAGTGATCCAGATGGGTGACTAGTGAGATGTCTTCAAGAAATAAACTACAAGCCCAGTTGATTTAACTGAATACCACAGATTAGTCATTGGAATCTTTCCTTTTACTTTCTTCAGGTCTTTGGCAATAGGACAACAATATTCCTCTTTGGGGACACAACCTATTCCATGTGGCACGATTCCAGGGCTGGTGGCAAAGCAGATGCGTTTTTGCAGGAATTACATGGAGATCATGCCGAGCGTAGCAGAGGGGGTGAAAATTGGTATTCAAGAGTGTCAGCATCAATTCCGGGGGAGAAGATGGAACTGCACCACAGTGAACGATAACCTGGCTATATTTGGACCTGTGTTAGATAAAGGTAGGTCTTCCTAAAATGTTATGTCATTGACCTGCCGATTATCTGTGCTAAAACATTAACAGTGAGATTCAATAAAAGTTCTTATTGTTAAAAATGGTGCTAATTTTGCCCCAACCAATCAGATATTATTTAACTTTTGAAAGCTAACATCTGATTAGTTGAGGCAAAATTAGCACTATTTTTACAGATAAGAACTTTTATTGAATTTCCCTGTAAATCTTGACCTATTTGACCAAGAATCTTGTGGCTTCCATGGTTGTAGACAATATCAATGTAATGTCCTCTTAGTTGTTTGCTAAAATATTGAGAATTTGATGTTCCTTGAATAGTTACGAATTGAACTAAAATTCCCTTAAAATTGCAATTTATACGGCCTAAATATTAAACTACTATGTGTTCCCTCTCTCCTGTTGGTGTTTTTCATTAACAGTAATGTGCACAGGGATACTGTTTCTCCATTACATGTACAGTATATACCCATATTTGGTGTTATAATATAGTAGCAGATGGTTCCAGAACAAAAACAATCTCATCCAATCACAGCCTCTGGTTTTCCTGCACGAGAGGTCTTGAATAACAAAGGAGTAAAGTTGGTTGTACGCACCGCCATGTTGTCTAATGATCAACCAATCATTTTGTTTGTTTGTGGTCCAATCTGGTCTTCAGATATCATACATTATATAGTTGAATATTGTACTATAATATTGTAACAAGCATATAGTTGAGATTAACTTGTTTGTATACATTATTGACTGTGCCTTGTGCTCCATAAACAGAGCATCCTCCAGGGAGGCACAAAAGGGGGGGGGGTTAATTATTTGTAGCCACTGACACATACAATTGATGTATGTAAAATACTTATTTACTATGAGTAGCCCATGACATACTAATTGTAAAAACGATTTACTTGCCTTAGCAGGGGTTCACATACTCCCCTACAGGAACTGCTGACAGATCAGAATTTTGAGATTACTGTAATTAACAGGCAATTAACTAATTAACTCCAGATCAATTGTATAGGTGTGTATTGCCCTGGAGTCCTGGCTTGTCTATGTATGTTGATAGCAGGAAACATACTGCGGATTAGATGAAGGCCCTTTACCCTTCCTTGGGAAGGAAATCATCAAAGAGAGAGAATTAAATAGAATGTGGGTGACTGGTCATTCCATGCTCAGTTCTAAAATGAACAATAGATTCAATAAATGACGTTATAGACTACGCAAATGATATAATGGTCGGCATGTCACTAGGCTATTCTATTCAGAGGTCGTTATTTTTCAGAAGGTATAAGGAATATTTGCCACTGGTACTAGGTTCAAGTTTCTGGCATTATATGGGTTTTATTTTAATTATTATAGTCAACCTGGTGACCGTATAAATACTCTTTCTTCTGAATGGCCTGCCTTCTGTTTCTTAATTTTCAGTTTTTTTTCGGGGCAAAGTTGTCATTACTGTGATTAACTTTATGCATTTCCATTGAATTTTCTTAGAACTTTACTAATAATTCCCCAAAAATAGACTTCCTGATTCTAACCATCTGTATAGATGGCCAAGTTTTAACCATTCATAAAGACAGGCGCGTTCTAACCATCTGTATAGACAGCCAGTTTCTAACCATTCCTATAGACAGCCAGGTTCTGACCATCTGTATAGACAGCCAATTTCTAACCATTCTTATAGACAGCCAGGTTCTAACCATCTGTATAGACAGCCAATTTCTAACCATTCATATAGACAGCCAAGTTCTGACCATCTGTATAGACAGCCAATTTCTAACCATTCGTATAGACAGCCAGGCTCTGACCATCTGTATAGACAGCCAATTTCTAACCATTCCTATAGACAGCCAAGTTCTGACCATCTGTATAGACAGCCAATTTCTAACCATTCGTATAGACAGCCAGGTTCTGACCATCTGTATAGACAGCCAATTTCTAACCATTCTTATAGACAGCCAAGTTCTGACCATCTGTATAGACAGCCAATTTCTAACCATTCGTATAGACAGCCAGGTTCTGACCATCTGTATAGACAGCCAATTTCGAAACACTTCTATAGACAGCCAGGTTCTGACCATCTGTATAGACGGACAATTTCTAACCATTCCTATAGACAGCCAGGCTCTGACCATCTGTATAGACAGCCAATTTCTAACCATTCCTATAGACAGCCAGGTTCTGACCATCTGTATAGACAGCCAATTTCTAACCATTCATATAGACAGCCAGGCTCTGACCATCTGTATAGACAGCCAATTTCTAACCATTCCTATAGACAGCCAGGTTCTGACCATCTGTATAGACAGCCAATTTCTAACCATTCCTATAGACAGCCAGGTTCTGACCATCTGTATAGACAGCTAATTTCTAACCATTCCTATAGACAGCCAGGCTCTGACCATCTGTATAGACAGCCAATTTCTAACCATTCCTATAGACAGCCAAGTTCTGACCATCTGTATAGACAGCCAATTTCTAACCATTCATATAGACAGCCAGGTTCTAACCATCTGTATAGACAGCCAATTTCTAACCATTCATTATAGACAGCCAAGTTCGACCATCTGGATAGACAGCCAATTTCTAACCATTCTTATAGACAGCCAGGTTCTAACCATCTGTATAGACAGCCAATTTCTAACCATTCATATAGACAGCCAAGTTCTGACCATCTGTATAGACAGCCAATTTCTAACCATTCGTATAGACAGCCAGGCTCTGACCATCTGTATAGACAGCCAATTTCTAACCATTCCTATAGACAGCCAGGTTCTGACCATCTGTATAGACAGCCAATTTCTAACCATTCTTATAGACAGCCAGGTTCTGACCATCTGTATAGACAGCCAATTTTAACCATGTCATATAGACAGCCAGGTTCTGACCATCTGTATAGACAGCCAATTTCTAACCATTCTTATAGACAGCCAAGTTCTAACCATCTGTATAGACAGCCAATTTCTAACCATTTGTATAGACAGCCAGGCTCTGACCATCTGTATAGACAGCCAATTTCTAACCATTCCTATAGACAGCCAGGCTCTGACCATCTGTATAGACAGCCAATTTCTAACCATTCCTATAGACAGCCAAGTTCTGACCCTCTGTATAGACAGCCAATTTCTAACCATTCCTATAGACAGCCAGGCTCTGACCATCTCTATAGACAGCCAATTTCTAACCATTCATATAGACAGCCAAGTTCTAACCATCTGTATAGATGGCCAATTTCTAACCATTCATATAGACAGCCAGGTTCTGACCATCTGTATAGACAGCCAATTTCTAACCATTCATATAGACAGCCAGGTTCTGACGATCTATATAGTGTCTAGTGTATTTGTTCTCAAATGATATTCTAAGATATTAATATGTTTCTTCTCCTACTTTTTGGTAAGTGTTGCCTACCTATGACTAATTCTGTTGGTGGTTAGTCATATCAACAACATTTAATGTAACAGGGAATTAAATGTTCCGAATTATGATGGGCACCCAATGGAAACACATTGAATCAGCTAAGATGAGATATTACAATGCGATGTGACAAAGTCCATATATGTCCAAAAAGTATCAATTAAGATCTTTGAATAAAGTTACGGACAATTCGGTGCATGGCTTAGTGTAGATCCCCCCCCCATATATAACCAACATGTTGTTTTTTACATAACTATTATGTTATTTTGGAAGTATAAAGTACAGGTACTAAGAGATGAACTGAGAAAAATCCATTAGATATTTGTATGTGAGCTGCATTTAATGGACTTCATGTTGGATGAAGTAACAGGAGTTTTAGCTTCTGTATAATGGAATGGGTTGTCTCTGCCGGCCCTTTGTCATGTAAATACAGCAGGTTTTCTGCCTCTATTTTGGCCGAACAAAGTGACAGGTCAGAGGGAGGGGAGAATCTTCCAAAAAAGACTCGACTTGAGTTAATCAATCTGATTGGATTATGGTCACCAGTGACCTTAATAATGTCAAAGGTCAAGCTAACTGGATTAAGTATTTTGTTATAAGAGGCTTGGCCCTTTGAGCTTTGGTGAAGAGATCTTGTTTATTAGAGTTTAACATTCATGTGAAATAGAGGAATAGCGTCTTTTATTCGGGAAGTTTGGGAAGTTCATCATCAATAAGCTGATCAACAAAGACCACAGAAACCCATCACCCATCTAGAATTATTTTAGCTGTATATGATGTCATTATGACTGGAAACTTGAAAATTTGTTCATGGAGTTTGTTTATGGAATTCAAAACAATATAAATAAATCAGACATTCACTAATTATTGATACAAGTGTAAGTGTTCAATGTATGCCACTTTAGGTACTTGGTACAACAGGAAATGCCATGCCTTACGGACAAACAACAGGAAATGCCATGCCTTACGGGCAAACAACAGGAAATGCCATGCCTTATGGGCAAACAACAGTAAATACCATGCCTTACGGGCAAACAACAGGAAATGCCATGCCTTAAGGGCAAACAACAGAAAATACCATGCCTTATGGGCAAACAACAGTAAATGCCATGCCTTAAGGGCAAACAACAGAAAATACCATGCCTTAAGGGCAAACAACAGAAAATGCCATGCCTTATGGGCAAACAACAGTAAATGCCATGCCTTATGGGCAAACAACAGTAAATGCCATGCCTTATGGGCAAACAACAGAAAATACCATGCCTTAAGGGCAAACAACAGTAAATGCCATGCCTTATGGGCAAACATCAGAAAATACCATGCCTTATGGGCAAACAACAGTAAATGCCATGCCTTATGGGCAAATAACAGAAAATACCATGCCTTAAGGGCAAACAACAGAAAATGCCATGCCTTAAGGGCAAACAACAGAAAATGCCATGTTTTATGGGCAAACAGAAAATACCATGCCCAGGAAATGCCATGCCTAACCCGCAAACGTATTTCCTATTAGCCTGCAAATATCCAAATTTTTAGAAATAACATCAAGCAAGTTGCACAAAGCAACAAAGTTTTGAACCTCATATTGAAAAAGCCTAAAAGCATAAAAAAATATGGATATTTGGTGCTGTTCTTTCCACTATAATGATCTATTCCTGTCTCAGATAATAGTTTATATAATAATAAAAATCAATGATTCAGGAAGGGATCATTTTCTCTAAGGCTGTCTGTCTACACCTTAACCACACACTGGTAATCAGTAAAGTGCCAAGTTTGTATTTGCAGAGCAATTCACGAAGTGTAGAGTAGAATAAAGGAGAGATTAGCAGGATACACTGTAAGGCTTTTAAAATTAATACCCCGAAACAACGACATTTCAATAGTCTTCTAGCAGCAGCTATAACATATGATCAGCAAACAGTGGCGGTTTAATTGAAATGTCCACAGTTTGCCATGTCTCACCAATTATCCCTACTCTACTGGTCCTTATAACCTTAATGAAATCACATTCACCTGCTGAGCTACTGTCTTTATTCGATAGAACCTTAGTATAAACCAATACTGGTCTCTGTTATATAATCAAAAATATTTTTGATAAACATCATATGATATGGTTAGTAAACTAAAGGTAGCCATACATGGTAGCCATACATGGTCCAGTGTTTTCCAATCGGAAGATCGAACATCCCACCTATCGTCCTTGTGCTGGTAATTTTCTGTAGATTTCAGCTTGAAAACTACGGAAGGTCTGGTTCTGGTTGCTGGGGAAGAAAATTGTTTTTGATCTTGCACATTCACGGTTTGTTCGATAGACCGATCAATATCGCCAATCGGTCTATCCAAAACGCGAAAAATGATGCCATGTATGTGGGCCCTAAGATATAATATAGAGAGAGCTAGGTATCATTTTACTAATATAGCCCTACGTAAGGATACAGCACAGTACAATAATATAATTAAGACAAGGGAGTTAAAACAAGATATTTATAAAGGTGCATTAATATTGCCGTTCTGTTACCGCTGGACTACGCTATGGCGATATTTATAGAAACGCTGATTAAGAAACTTCACCAGAATTTCAGACCAGGGCTTTAACTGATAATTAGGTAACATTTCAGGGGGGAATTAGAAGCTAAAATTAATTATAAACCCCCCCCCCGGAAAAAAACAAAAATCAGTAAATGCACGAAAACCGGGAATAATCCAGATCCGCTTTTAATGCAGAACCTGTCAGGCTATTTCATAGGAACCTCTCCGTAACAGTTGAAAATGTTTATCTGATTTTAATACATACAGTGGTCAGGTCAAAATATTAGACATATTATAGAATTATGATCCTCTGTGTACTTTTCTGATGTAACTGCATTTATATTTAAGTAGGATATTTGCTGTGCTCATTAGATACATGCAGACATATAATTTAATAGGCCGTGTAAATTAATTATAGAGTACATGACTTGCAGGTTACTCTTATTTGTAAATTAACTTTTTATTACTTCCAGAATTAACCACACAGCAAAACAAGTGTTTAGATGCAATTGAATTGGATACACCATCTAGCTACAGATCACTGCTTATTGCTAATAATTAAGCTGTTTGCTGTCAATATCTGTATTCAAGATATAAAATTTCCTGTATGTGGTTGAGTAATGTTGCTTGCAGCTTGGATAGCTCTATATCCGTTGGATGACTAAAGCTAGCAATACATGGGCAGATGTTCTACCAATCGGATTTCCAATCGGAAGAACCAGCCTCTACTTTGTGTCAAAAAAAATTCCGCCGACCCCATATTCAAGTCCCAAAGGAAGATCTTCATCTTGGCCCGATCTTCATTTTTCCAATACAATGATTGATATTTTTGAGCGGTCAATCAGAATAACGTCATACACAGGAATC
The DNA here is from genome assembly GCA_019447015.1 of Hymenochirus boettgeri. Taxonomy (NCBI): domain Eukaryota; kingdom Metazoa; phylum Chordata; class Amphibia; order Anura; family Pipidae; genus Hymenochirus; species Hymenochirus boettgeri. The sequence goes on along the minus strand of CM033474.1, from coordinate 17,149,826 downwards.
TTTTGCGTGTTTTGATCTAATTTAACAAACCGCTCAAAATATCAATCCCGTGAATGGGGGGCTTTATTGTTATGTCTATGAAGGTTTTCAGTCAATGAATAATTTAAAGACAACTTTCTGATGTCATCAAACCATTCATCTACATCATAGTATTGAATATGTTTACTTTCATAGCTCAAAACTCATTAACGTAGCACAATTAGTTTATCGATTAACATCAGGCCAAAAAGAAAACCAAACATTAGCATGGGAATAACAAGAAACTCCTTGTAGATGTAAATGAGGGTGGGTTTGAACCCAGGACTTAGCAATGCAGTTTGGAAAAGAAGGCAGATATTATTATAAAACTATAATGTGCCCTTTACTCTTCTGACATGCAGTGACACAAAACGGGTTGGCTTCATCTAATCTCTTGACCAGAAAAGCTCAGACTGTGCTCATCACAAATTCCTAATGCTGCAAGCTGTGCAACTGTACGCAGAGCACAGCCAAGGGCTACCGTGGGAGCTAGCCTCCAAACAATAGCTAACAGTAGGGGGAGCTAATTAGCATCCCATTGTTCTGCAGGGATTCTTCATTTCTAATGGGCTCCGAGGGTACAAGGATAAAACAAGACACCCACATAGGCACATCCTCTCACAGAAACGTGAAAGGAAGTTGAGCTGTAGACAATGTCATTTATGCACCATTCAGTTATTAGTATGAAATCCTTCTTTCTTCCCCTCGGACGCTAAAGCTGATTTAAACATTGATACCAGTAGACTTTACGGACAAAGGGAATCTGTCAAGGCCGGGCAGAGCAGTTTGGTATGAAATACAGAAGAAAAAAAAATGAATAATGGTTTTCCTCCATCTCTTCTACATATTTTTCTTTAAACAGACCACAAGGTAGGAAGGTTTAGGACAGTTTAGTACACGTGGCCAATCAGAGTTCGCAAACAAGGCAGAAGATGAACCAAATCCTGTGGATGACCCTGATCCACCGTAGTTACAAACTTTTAGAAATATCACACTTGTGTGAACTGCACACATGGGAGCAGCTCAAATCCAAATTATGGATCTTTATAGATTTTAATATCTAATAAATAATGAAACACAGATATTTATCTGGGCCAAGCCTTCCACCCATGAAAAATCTCATTTACAGATGTAGGCAACAAACGCATTCAAATTGTAGTTAAAAACATTTAGAAACTTACCTTGTTCTAACAAGTGGTCCCAGTCCTTTTGCTGGACCAAAATTGACCAATACCAGAGAGACATTACACAGGGATGCATGAAATGGTTCAAGGAGTTGCCCTTTAAGGCTTTAAAGCCTCTTTAGACAGAGGGGGCATATCTTCTTGACACCTTCCCAGAAAGCCTATGGGCAGAAATACATGCTGATGGGACTTGTAGAGCTTTCTTTTTCCTCTGCTCTCTGTGCACGAAGTTAATGGTAAAAATAATGATTGTTTTGCCGTGTATTAGTCCAATATATGTAGTAAAAAGTAGAGTACTGTGATACTTTTAATGGACTAACAGTTTATTTTAGTAGACAAGCTTTCAAGGGATCAACCCTCTTCCTCAGGTCAGAGCAGTACTGATTGAAATGTCTAATGTAATTAGCTTCTTACTTTCTGTTAACCTTTGTTTCCATCAGTACTGCTCTGATGTATATTTAGAAGATGTATATTTAGAATGTAAATGTCTCTTTGGGCCACTAGTGGATGTAGTTTCCTTTGCCCAGTTGTTTCGTCTTTGGAAAGACCCACTTGTGGTTCGTAGAGACAAACGGAGATGTAATCAAAGTTCTTATCGTTTAAAATGGTATTAATTTTTCCCCAACCAATCAGAGGTTAGCTTTCAAATGGTAAATAACATTTGATTGGTTGGGGCAAAATTAGCACCATTTTTAATGATAAGAACTTTTATTACATCCCCCTGATGGCTTTTTAACATGCTTGGACAATGAAACTGTCCAGAAATTAAGCTGTCTGTGCTGTGTTCATACATTTTGTGAGGGAACTGTAGAGTCTTTGGGATAACAGGAGCAACAAACCAGGAATCAACACCAGACCAGAAATAAACTTCTACATCTCCATCAAGACATAATACAGGAGTGCCTGACATGTTCACCCTTGATCATCATGCCTGTGGACCTCTGATTCTGACCTGACCATACACTATAAATTTGATCACAAAAATATTGCTCCATGATCGTGCTTCAGATATTGTATGAATGTCTAGGGAAAAGTTGTAGTTTATGGGCACATTTAAGAAGACCTTTCTGCCTTTTAATCACATGTAATTGTCAGTGCGGCCACGGTGAATCTGCCCTTCGTTCCTGGCTCCTGAGATGTTGATTGAAGAATGGGAGGTAAGACATAGCTCCTTAACCTTCTGGGCTTTAATCAATACAATTAAGGAATAGTTCACTTTACAAGTGAACTATTCCTTTAAGTTTTAGTTAAAACATTTGGACACTACAGATAAAAATACATATATTATTTAAATCTATCAGTTGTCCTCCTTATAATTAAGTTGGACAGGTTTTGCTATGTAATAGGCCATTAAATGGTGATGTATCAGCTGCTTGAGTCTGTGCTGCTAAGAATTTTACGTTTGTTGTTGAATACTGATAGGATCTTGTCGAAATACCATGCCATGCTGAGCTAATGTGCCAGCAGAGATGTTAATTACACACTTCACCTAGTAAACAGCATGACTTTATGGGCCAACGCCTGTGGACCTGCTAATTCACGTGGTGATACAAGTCGTTAAAACTGATTGTGGCAGTCTACTGAAGTTTCCTCTGAACTGCCAGGAACAGGTCCTTTTTTTTATAATATTATCCTCCACACTTGGAGATGTTTATAAAGAACACAACGATCTTTCAGACATAGAAATCTAAATCTAAAAATGGAACTATAAATATATTACAAACAAAATCTACAAGCGGTGTCAAAACTATTAACCAATGTTTGTCATTCAAATTGCCAGCTCTGTCTATAATAACATGCAGAAAAGTTCAAAGGTTAAGTAATAAAAAGGTGCATTAAAGTCCTACAGAGCTCCCCGAGGGTCCACCACCCACCGATACCTAAATCACATTATTTCATTGCAAGCTATTGCTTAACCAGTCAATTTGAGGGCCAAACCAGTGGCTTTTCCAATGAGTAAAACCCACGTAGGTGACACATTTTAACGTTGACTCATCTTTGATTAGGTTTCTAAAAAAAAAAAATGGGTGGGTGGTGCCCTCAAATCCAGGTTATGACCCATCACCTCTAGAGTAGAATCTGTAACTATTGAGGATGTGTAAGGAGGTCCAACCTTTTGATAAAATGTGTGTTTCACTTTGCTGCGGGAGGCAATCACACTAGTATATCATCGCCTGCCAGAAAAAGAAGGGGGCTGTAAAAGGCGTTGACGGGAGACCTTAGCCCTGCACCCTGCTGAGGTATACTTGGAGCACAATATCTCAGAGACCATGAGATTAGGCTAAAGAGAAAAGTGAAAATGCTTTTCCCCATTCACACGCCCTTTAGATTGTTTTATTAAACCATTTGAATAGGGATTTCCCTTTTGGCCGACAACAAGACCCTTCCAATGCATAGTTCTAGGTTGCTATGACTTGGTTGGTCCTTACTAATCACTGGTGAGGGTGAATTTCATATAAAATATCTTAGGCTATTGTGAGTTTAATGCAGCATGACAGTAGCAGCACAAAGAGGGATTCATTCACTCAGCAGGTAATAGGGATGATTTGCTATACCAACCAGGCTGAGTTAGGGGGGGGAGGTGGGGATTGGTTGTCACATGTGATCAGACCATTGAATTACATTCCATTCACAGGTAGGTTTGGGGCAGTCCTATCAAGTTTTCTGTTAATAATAAATTACAATTTTGACTTGCTAATAGTGATAATCACATTGATCGAAGGTTATTGTCTGAATTATTTAAGAAAAAACCAACAATTAAGAAAAAAAAAAACAGTGAATGCCCTTCGATTTTTTAGAACTGTTCTTATATAGAAATGAATTGTCTCTCACATACCGTATAAACTTTTTAAAAATATAGACGGATCGTGTAAAGAATCATTTTCTGTAAAAGTAAGTATAATTAAATTTGTGTTTAGGGGCTTAAGCTGCTGGGAAAGTTAAGTTATAAGAGTGGACATGCCCTTTAAGAAGTACTTACACTGTACCCACAACCTGATCTCTGCATTTACCCCATTACCGGAACATGGGGCATGAGCATACACAGTAAACAAAGTAAGGAAGGTTTTCAAGAAGACTTAAGCGTTGTACACACGTGCGACCATGTGTGAAAACTGGTCTGTGTATGGGCATTTGGTTGGGGCTCGTTGATGATCTGCCTGCCCATACACGGCAGGGTTATCATTTGAAACAGCTGTGCGGGTCGGCCCCTGCGATCGCATGTGTGTATGCAACTTTAGAATTTAGTCCCCTAATGAGGTTTAATTGCATTGTATGTATGATAACTTACAAAGATCCCTTTAAATGACGTTTTATCACAATTACTCTCCTGTCTTATTCTTTTGGCTCTTATTAGCGTCTTATCTAAACAATAAGAGCTAGAAGCTTATTGCTTTCTCCATTGCCCTGTTTTTCTTAAAATCCATAGGAGAGATTTGCCCAGTCACTATTGCTCAGAGCAAATCTCACTTCCGCAATTCAATATTGAGTGTTTACCCACAGGGGGATTTAAAAAATGCCATATTAAATTGCGAGCGCCGATGCGCGGCTGTCTTTTGCGTAACCCATGCATCTGGCGCTAATATGAAGTTAAAGCTAGGTACACACCTAGCGAATTTTTCCTCCTGACCGACTGTTCAATACTTTCGGTTCGATACTTTTGGACTGTCAGTCGCGGCAAAAGCAGCCGCATCCGACAGCTACCACAACCGATCGCACGGTCCATAGAGCGCACAATCGGACGAGGTTTTCCACCATGTCCGATTGTCCTTTCGTCTGATTTGGACAAACGGTCGGTCGGACATGTCTGCATTCAGATGCGATAATTTTGGTCCGATCAACCGATACACTGAACTATCGGTCGATTGGACCCAAATATCTCATCGTGTGTACCCAGCTTAAAGACGAGAATCGGTTAGCACGACGTGAACTCCATATATATAATTATTATACTAGACTACTAGATTTAAGGCTAGGTACACATGTTCGGTAGTCTGTTGGTCAGGAAGATAGGGTAATAATTGATCAGTGTGTACCAGATATCCAGTGGTCCTTCCTCTTTTAAAAATGAAACAGTGTGACCAAAAACGGATATAACACAATGTCATTTGTGTTCAAACCAGACAAAAAATGTCCAAAAAAGTCACTAAAGAAAGCAATAAAAATAACAAACAAAGTTTGTATGTTCTCCCCGTGCTTGTGTGGGTTTCCTCCGGGCACTCTGGTTTCCCCCACAATCATAAAGACATACTGATAGGTTGTATGTGTCAAATGAATGTGCTTAGATTGTAAGCTCTTCTGGGCAGGGCCTGATGGGAATGTATACATGGAATTGTCAAGCGCTATGGAAGATGTTGTCATAATATTTCATAAAAATTAATAATAATAATAATATATTTATGCACAATGACTAGTTCATAAATAGGGAATACAAACATCAAAAACAGGCCAAATTTGACATTTTTGTTTGTTTCCTAATGATATCTTTGTATAGTAAGACAGAGAATGATATAATCTATGACTAGTATAGATAGATGACATCATCCTCTGGATTTTGTACCTCTTATTGAAATGTGTTGTGGGGTGATGGACACAATCTTACTGACATCCTATAGCATGAAAGCTTACTGACATCCTATAGCGTGAAAGCTCTTAGACCATACTAGGTAGCGTGTTGTGTGAAATGTGTGAGTGTGCTATAGCATTAAAACGTTGTAACCAGTGTAAGTTTACATATTAACACTTTGGGGCATATTTATAAAGGATTGTCTTTTTCGCCAAATAATTAGCGCAGCACATCGCAGCGAAAATAGCGCCATTTGGGGCTTCGTTTCGCCTTATTTATAAAAAAGCAAAAAAAACACACTTCGCGGCTGAAAAAGGCGAACGGGCGCGATAAAGAGCGAAAAGTATCGCAGCGAAAACTTAACGCATCTAAGAAGACTGCATTGTGAAAACCATTCGAAACCAGAAAAGCCCACTAGAAAATGATGTCAAGTTCAAAATGTTCGAAACCAGAAAAGCCCACTAGAAAATGATGTCAAGTTCAAAATGGCCACCTCACATTTACCAAGAAGTCAGCCATGTCTTATTTAGTCAATCTTCTTAGAATTTCTCAATTGGAATACAATTTTCATTTGCACTGCACATTCGCCTTTCTAATGCCCGTTCGCCTTTCTAATGTGCGTTCGCCTTTCTAATGCACGTTCGCCTTCGCCTTCTAATGTGGTTCTAATGGATTTTTCAAAATATTGGAAAATGCCATTTAAAAATCTAAAATTTCTTTCAAAAAATCAAAAATATTATTCAAAAGTCGATAAATTCCAATTCGATTGGATTTTTGGAATTTTAATAGGTTCCGTGTAACTACTGTCATCGTTCATCTCTAGTGCCCATACAATACATCTTGCATGCCAACATTCCCACAATGTTGTTGACAACCACCTGGAACAATCCCTTCACAACTGGGGTTACTAGTGTAATATCGATCATAAACCATTATGTGTCCGGGAAAGGCTGCAGGAATATCGTCAGGTAAGAATCGCTGGAGCCGTTGAGGTTAAAGCTAATTCAACAGTCATTGGATTGAACATTGAATCGGCTGTAACATCTAACTAGTGTATGACTAGAGCATGTTCCCCCCTTTGAATGAAAAATGAACCACCCCCAAATACATAAACTACAAAAGTTCAAAGGATAAAAGATATAGGGCTAATCTGTTATGCAGCAAAATGCTCTTCTCCCTTTCTATCTGCCTCTTCCATTTAAGCTCTGTGAGCTTGTTAGGAGCTTGTACATGCTTAGAGGAGACATCTAGTGAAATAGCATTAATTTATTAGCTTTGACGTGAGCTGCCACATCTCAAAAAAAAAAAGTTTTACACTTTTTGTGTCAGCACCAAATATTATTATAACATATTTAGTGACTCTAATATTACACATGTTTTACGATGCTATGCATTACGTATACTTTGTATTAAGTAGCATTGTCATTTTTGTAAGTCAAGCAAATGATATTATCAATGTAGATTCTTCACTACCCCATAATAAGGACACAGCTACGCTTTGGCGTAAAAAGAAAAATCTCAAACAAAAAATATCTTGGATTCTTTTTATTACATAATTCTGGTGACTTAACCACTTTACCACTCCTTCTTACTCTGCACTGAGTTTTATTAAGACACAGGCAAAGTTGACTCCGGGCAGGAAGCACATAGTAACCAGACATGTGTTGTGCTGTGCTTGTGATTCCTTCCTTCCACATGCTGAAACTAGCCTGTGAGATGCATGCAACGTACTGTAAATTAAAAGGATTTATGGGCACCTGTACACAGATATCTATGATGGCTTGACAATAAGTTATGTCATTTATACTTTAGAATTTGCCACTCTACAACCAAGAAGGAGGAAACAGTTTCGGTTCAGGTAAAATAATCTTTAGGAGGTTGCTTTAAATCTTATTGGCATATCACTCATTGTTAGAGGAGAACATCCCAGAAAAAAGACTGACAGAAGTCACTGCAGATATTTATTTTATTTTTAATTGATCTCACTGATGAATGACACCTGTATGATTCATCTAAAGTGATACTGAAAGGAAGCCCTTGTGTCTCTTTCCCTCCCTCCGGTTCATGTTCTAATCTGTTCTTGCTGTCTCTTGTTTCACTCTAAAATATTTGCTGTCAAAATTTTATTTGCCCTTTTATTGCACACATTATCTGGCAACAGTTCTTGATTTATACGATTCAATTTACATTCAGGAGATCAAGTGAGGTGATGCTGTCATCAATTTTCCACTTATTTGTTCCCAAATTGTATCAGAAAGACTTCCTTATTGGACCTCAAAGTAATATTAAGATTGTTCACATAAATGTTCAGTGTCATACTTTGCCACAGGGTTACAGCCCATTCACCTGAGAAAACAGAGAGAACTGATCATTTTTAAATACACAGCAAAGGTAAAGTAAGGAATATATATATTTAATAAACAACAGGAGTCAGTAGGAGTAAGTTAGATATGTAAATGGAGGATAATAGAGATATGAAATGTATTATAATAAACAATAGGAGTCGGTAGAGGTAAGATAGATATGTAAATGGGGATAATAGAGATATGAAATGTATTATAATAAACAATAGGAGTCGGTAGGGTAAGATAGATATGTAAATGGTGGGATAATAGAGATATGAAATGTATATAATAAACAATAGGAGAGGTAGCAGTAAGATAGATGTGTAAATGGTGATAATAGAGATATGAAATGTATATAATAAACAATAGGAGTCGGTAGCAGTAAGATAGATATGTAAATGGGAGATAACAGAGATATGAAATGTATTATAATAAACAATAGGAGTCGGTAGCAGTAAGATAGATATGTAAATGGGGATAACAGAGATATGAAATGTATTATAATAAACAATAGGAGTCGGTAGCAGTAAGATAGATATGTAAATGGTGATAATAGAGATATGAAATGTATTACATAAACAATAGGAGTCGGTGTGGTAAGTTAGATATGTAATGGAGGATATAGAGATATGAAATGAATTATAATAAACAATAGGAGTCGGTAGCAGTAAGATAGATATGTAAATAGGGATAATAGAGATATTAAATGTATTATAAAACAATAGGAGTCATTAGCAGTAAGATAGATATGTAAATGGGGATAATAGATATATGAAATGTATTATAATAAACAATAGGAGTCGGTAGCAGTAAGATAGATATGTAAATGGGGATAATAGAGATATGAAATGTATTATATAACAATAGGAGTCGGTAGCAGTAAGATAGATATGTAAATAGGGATAATAGAGATATGAAATGTATTATAATAAACAATAGGAGTCGGTAGCAGTAAGATAGATATGTAATGGGGATAATAGAGATATGAAATGATTATAATAACAATCGGAGGGTAGCGTAAGATAGATATGTAAATGGGAGATAATAGAGATATGAAATGTATTATAATAAACAATAGGAGTCGGTAGCAGTAAGTAGATATGTAAATGGGGATAATAGAGATATGAATGATATAATAAACAATAGGAGTCGGTAGCAGTAAGATAGATATGTAAATAGGGATAATAGAGATATGAAATGTATTATAATAAACAATAGGAGTCATTAGCAGTAAGATAGATATGTAAATGGGGATAATAGAGATATGAAATGTATTATAAACAATAGGAGTCGGTAGAGTAAGATAGATATGTAAATGGGGATATAGAGATATGAAATGTATTATAATAAACAATGAGCGGTGGTAGCAGTAGATAGATATGTAAATAGGGATAATAGAGATATGAAATGTATTATAATTAACAATAGGAGTCAGTAGAAGTAAGATAGATATGTAAATGGGGATATAGAGATGAAATGTTTATATAATAAACATAGGAGTGGTAGCAGTAGCGTAAGATAGATATGTAAATGGGGATAATAGAGATATGAAATGTATTATATTAAACAATAGGAGTCAGTAGCGGTAAGATAGATTGTAAATGGGGATAATAGAGATATGAAAGTATTATAATAAACAATAGGAGTCGGTAGGGTAAGATAGATATTGTAAATGGGGATAAGAAATATGAAATGTATTATAATAAACAATAGGAGTCGGTAGCAGTAAGATAGATATGTAAATGGGAGATAATAGAGATATGAAATGTATTATATAAACAATAGGAGTCGTGTAGCAGTAAGATGATATGTAAATGGGGATAATAGAGATATGAAATGTATTAAATAAACAATAGGAGTGGTAGCAGTAAGATAGATATGTAAATGGGGATAATAGAGATATGAAATGTATTAAATAAAACAATAGGAGTCGGTGGGTAAGATAGATATGTAAATGGGGAAATAAGAGATATGAAATGTATTATAATAAACAATAGGAGTCGGTAGCGGTAAATAGATATGTAAATGGGGATAATAGAGATATGAAATGTATTATAAACAATAGAGTCGGTAGCGGTAAGATAGATATGTAAATGGAGATAATAGATAGATGAAATGTATTATAATAACAATAGGAGTCAGTAGCGGTAAGATAGTATGTAAATGATGATAATAGAGATATGAATGTATTATAATAAACAATAGGATCGTGGTAGCGTAAGATAGATATGTAAATGGTGATAATGAGATATGAAATGTATTATAATAAACAATAGGAGTTGTTAGCAGTAAGATAGATATGTAAATGGGTAATAGAGATATGAAATGTATATAATAAAACAATAGTGAGTCGGTAGCGGTAAGATAGATATGTAAATGGGGATAATAGAGATATTGAAATGTATTATAATAAACATAGGAGTCGGTAGGGTAAGTAGTAGATGTAATGGGTAAGAGATGATAAGAGATATGAAATGTATTATAATAAACAATAGGAGTCGGTAGCGGTAAGATAGATATGTAAATGGGGATAATAGAGATATGAAATGTATTATAATAAACAATAGGAGTCGGTAGCAGTAAGATAGATATGTAAATGGGTGATAATAGAGATATGAAATGTATTATAATAAACAATAGGAGTCGGTAGCAGTAAGATAGATACGTAAATGGTGATAATAGAGATATGAAATGTATTATAATAAACAATAGGAGTCGGTAGCAGTAAGATAGATATGTAAATGGGATAATAGAGATATGAAATGTATATAATAAAAAATAGGAGTCGTAGTCAGCGTAAGATAGATAATGTGTAAATTGGTGATAATAGAGATATGAAATGTATTATAATAACAATAGGAGTCGGTAGCGGTAAGATAGATATGTAAATGGGAGATAATAGAGATATGAAATGTATTATAATAAACAATAGCAGTCGGTAGCAGTAAGATAGATATGTAAATGGTGATAATAGAGATATGAAATGTATTATAATAAACAATAGAAGTCGGTAGCGGTAAGATAGATATGTAAATGGGGATAATAGAGATATGAAATGTATTATAATAACATAGAAGTCTGGTAGCGGTAAGATAGATATGTAAATGAGATAATAGAGATATGAAATGTATATAATAAACAAAACACTAGGAGGCAGTTTAGCAGCTAAGGGATTTAAGTTGTTATTAGCAGTAATTAGCAAGTGTTGGGTTAGCAGTTATATCAATAGTTAAGAGTTAGTAGTAAGCAGTTAAGATAGATCGATTTAGATATTTAGCAGTAGTATGTAGCATGAAATTTTTTAGTAGCAGTTAAGATTAAGTAAGATAGATTAGATATAGCAGTAGTTAGCAGTAATTAGCAGTTATAAGATAGTAGCAGTAAGGATATGTAAGCGTTTCTTATAGAGCAGTTAGCAGTTAGTTAGTAGTAGTAAAGTATATGTTTAAGTTAAGTCGGTAGGCCCCAGTAGGTGGTGGGGTAGTGGTAGCAGTAAGATACGTAAGTTAGTAGCAGTACGTAGAGTTAGGCCAGTTTTATGGTTGGTAGCAGTTGGAATTAGCAGTAAGAGAGCAGTAGTTAAGTAGTATAGCAGTAAGAGTAAGAGGAGTAGCAGTAAGAAGTATAATTAGATTTTCGTTTTAGGCGCCGTAAGTTAAAGTTATGTGTAAGATAGTTAAGAGTTTTTGTAGCAGTAAGCATAGATAGAAGTAGCGTAAGTAGCAGTAAGATAGAGGTTTAAATAAGATAGATTAGCAGTAGTTAAGTTCAGATATAGAGTGTAAGATAGATATGTATAATAGGGGGATGATAATTGAAGAGAGATATGAAATGTATTATTAATTAAACAATAGGAGGTGGGGGTGTGGTAGGGGAGGCGGTAGAGGGAAGAAGTGAGTGGGTGGGAGATGAGGATAGAGGGAAAGAAGAGATGAGGTAGGAGGGAAGGGGGGGGCACAGCGGTGTAAGACACAAAGTTGCTAGATATTGTAAATGGGCGGGGATCTGATATAATAGAGGATATGAAATGTATGATAATTAAAACAATAGGACCGTCGGGTAGCAGAGTTAAGATAGATGAAGGTGGGTATGTTATAGCAGTAAGTTTAGTTAGTAGAGAGTTTTTTAAGCTAGCAGTAAGATAGAGAGTATATAAGTAACAGCAGCTATTGTTAGCCAGTAGTAGATAGATAGTAAAATGGGGATAATAGAGGGATAATTAGAGATAGAAATGTATTAATAAAACAATAGGAGTCCGGTAGCAGTATAGCAGAAGAGGAGTATTTCGCAGTTAAGTATAGAGATAGAGCAAGTAAGTATAGCAGCAGTAAGTAGTAAGATAGAGTACCGTGTAAGTAAGATCGTATTTTTTTAGCCGTTGTTATAGCAGTAAGATAGCTAGTTAGTAAGATACGTTAGGCAGTAAGTAAGGTGAAGTAGTAAGACGAGTTAGTATAAGCAGTATTTTTAGCAGGTAGTAAGGAAGTAAGTAGCTCCAAGCAGGTATGGTAAGCAGTGATAGGTAGTTTAAGTAAGATTTAACTAATAAGGTTAAGCAGTAGTAAGATAGAGTAGCAGTAAGATATTAGCAGCTGTAGTTAGCAGTTAAGATATTAGTATCAGTTAATGAATAGATATTATAATTTATAAGCAGTTAGAGTTAGTAAGTTTAGGCAGTATATAGTTATAGCAGTAAGGTAGGGAGCCAGTAGTTAGTAAGATAGATCTTAGCAGTAAGTTTAGCAGTAAGAATAGCAGTTATAGCAGTAGTGTAAGATGAAGTGAGTTAGTTTAAGATAGCTACAGTATGTAAAGATAGTTTAGCAGTAAGATAGTAGTAGCAGTAGTTATTGTTAATAGCAGTTATAAGATTAAGTAGCAGTTTATATTAGCAGTTTTAAGAGTAAGTTAAGGATTTAGTAAGATCGCGTAGTTAAGAAGAAGTAAGAGTCTAGTAAGCGAGTATTTATAAGCAAGTACAGAGTTAAGTTAAGGAGATAGATATGAAGGGGGGAGATAATAGAGTATGAAATGTAGTAGTCTATAACAATAGGAGTAAGTAAGGTATAGCAGAGTTCTAGCAGTAAGATCTAATATAGCAGTAGTGTAAGTAGTAGTAAGATAGTAAGAGAGATATTGTAAAATGGGATAAATAGAGAGTAGAAAGGTGATTATATAAACACTAGGAGTCAGTTAGCTAGCAGTTAGCAGTAAGTCAGTCAGTACGCAGTAAGATGAGGTAAGTCAGTAAGGAGTAGTAAGATTGAATGTAATAGGGATAATAGAGAGATGAACTGTATTATAAAATTACAATAGGAAGTCATTAGCAGTAAGTAAGATAGAGAGGTAAATGGGGATAATAGGCGATATGAAAGGCTTATAATAACAAGAGGAGTCGGTCTTTAAGCAGGAAGATAATGAGGTAAGATAGTTAAGATAGATAGTAGCAGTCAAGATGAGTATAAGACCAGATAGGCAGTAAGGGGTAGCAGATGTATAGCAGTAAGTATTTTTTTATATTTGGTTTGCAGTAAGGTTAAGACAGAGTAGTTAGGGTATTAGGTGGGGTTAGCAGTAAAGAATTTTAGCGGTAGACGGGACGCAATGTTATGGTTGGTTAGCAGAGCAGCGTAAGATTAGTACGATGGGTCTAGCACAGTTTATTTAATAGCAGTCGTTAAGTAAGAGTAACGTTATACGTAAGAAGGGTATGGTTTTAATTTTATCATTTAGCGCTTTATATAGCAGATAGCAGTAGTAAGATTTAAGTAATGATTGAGTAGTCAGTTTAGCAGGTAAGTAGGTAGCATAAGATTGACGCAAGCTATTAAGTTAAGCAGTAAGAAGTAGTTAGAGATTTGAGCAGTACGTAAGATACAAGTTCAGTAGTTAGCAGTTAGCAGTAAGTAAGGAGTAAGATAGAAGTCAGTATAGAGTAGTAGTTTAGCTATTTTTTTAGTCAGCAGTAGCAGTAAGCGTATAGTGGAGTTAATTAGCAGTTTAAGATAGATATGTAAAGGGGATAGATGCGGGGGTGGATAATAGAGATATGTGAAATGTATATATAAAACAATAGGTAGTCGGGTCGCGTAAGTAAGAAGGGTGGGTAGCAGAAGCAGTATAGGTTAGCGGTATTTTTTAAGCTGGTTAGCAGTAGAGTACGAGTGGTAAGCAGTAGCAGTAAGAGTAAGCTAGATATGTGTAAATAGGGATCTAGAGATATGAAATGTATTATAATAACACACAATAGGAAAAGGTCCAGTTATTGAGAGCGGTAAGATAAGATATGTTCAAGGGGGATAAGAGAGATATGAAATGTATTATAATAAACAATAGGAGTCGGTGGTATTGGTTTTTTTATTAGCGGTGGTATTATGATAAGGATGATTAAGAGGGAAGTTCATAAGATAGATATTTTAGCGGGTATGGTTTAGGGTAAATTATAAGATAGATTAGATTATATTTATATAGGTAAGGGAGCGGGTGGGGGTAAGATGGGTTAGTGTTTTAAGTAGATAGTTTTAGGTGGTAAGAATTAGATTATAAGGGGTTCTTAGCGGTATTTATTCTAGCGGTTCTTTTTTTGTTTTATATTGAGTTATTTACACGGGTAAGTATGTAGATAGATTGGTAATGGGGATTGAATAATACAGAGTATGAAATGTATTTATAATAAACAATAGGAGTCGTAGCAGTACGATAGATAGGTAAATGGGATTTAATAGAGATATTGAAATGGAATTATAATAAACATGGTGGAGTCGGTAGAAGCAGTAAGATAGATATGTAAAATAGGGATTAAATAGAGAATGGAAATGTATTATGAAATAACAATGAGTCATTAGCAGTAAGATAGATATGTAAATGGGGATAAGTTAGAGATATTGAAATGGATTATAATAAAACAATAGGAGTCGGGTTAGCGGTGCGCAGTACGCGTATAAGCACGAGGTTCTTAAGCCGAGTTAGCAGTAAGATGGTGGTGGTGGGTCGCTGGTTTTGGTATAGCGGGGTGATAGCGGTGGTCGCTTAGCAGTTACGGTAGGGTTATTAGCATTTTGGGGATTTAATTGATAGCAGTAAGAGGCAGTTTAAAGCAGTTGTTCGCAGTTTAGTAGGGTAGCAGTATTAAATAGCAGGTAGCAGTAGTCGTTTTTAGCGTAAGATAGAATGTGGTAAAGGGCGAGATGAGATTAAGGAAGGATAATAGAGATATGAAATGATTTAATAAACAATAGGAGTCGGTGTTTTATTTTATTTTTTTTTTTTTTTTAGGTTTCGTTTTTGTATATAACTGGGTATTTTTTATCTTATTTGGTATTTTTTAGCGGTATTTGGTATGGTTAAAGGCGTAAGTTAAGTAAGTATGGTGGTTTAAGATAGGGATATGTGTAAATGGGGATTAATGGGAGATTAAGAGAGATATGGAAATGAAATGGATTATAATAAACAAATAGGAAGTCGGGTAGCGGTGTATATTAGCGGTTTCTCTGTTTTAGGTAAGTTATTTAGCGGCTTTAGCGGTAGGTGGGTTTGGTAAGAGATAGCGATGTAAATGGATATAATAGCGATTATGGAATGTAATTTATAATAAACCAATAAGGAAGAGCGGTCGCAGGGTAGCAGTAGTTAAAGGAAGGAGTATGTAGCAGTAAGATAGATAATTTAAATAGGGGATAATAGAGATATGAAATGTATTATAAATAAACAATGGAAGGCGGTTTAGCGGTTGGTGGGTTAAGATTTTAGCGGTTTAAGGGGTATTGGTTAAGATGGTTAGGTAAGATCGATTATATTTTATATAGCGGGTTTTAGGTAGGTAAGGGACTTACTTGGTTTGGTTAAGTAAGTAAGTATTTAAGATAGATATGTAAATGGGGGGGATTTATAATAGAGATATGAATGTATTTATAATAAACAGTAGGAGCGGTTTCTTAGCATGTAAGCGTATAGCCGTCGTAAGATAGATATGTAAATAGGATTAATCAGAGGAGGAAATGTATTATATAATAAAAACAATAGGAGTCGGTTGTCGGGTAAGCTAGTTTAGGGTGTAAGATTTAAGATTTGGAGTGGTCGGGGTAAGATTGGGTTTACGATAGATAGGTAAATGGGGTGGGATACTCCAGAGATTCTGGAAATGTATTCTAATAAACAATAGTAGTCGGTTGTGGTAGGTAAGCGGTTGGTAGAGCGGTAGTTGAAGTGTGGTGTTAGTTATATACAAACGCCGGATTTCTAGGGGAAGGATAGTAAGATTAGATATGTGTAAAGGGGATGGATTAATAGGAGATATGAAAGTATTATAATAAACAATTAGTAGTCGTTAGCATTATTTATAGAGCCAGTAGTTAAGTTAAGAGTAGCATTATAGCAGTATAAGCAAGTTATAGCAGTTATATATGCGTGTGGTTTTAGCAGAGTAGAGTTTAGTAGCATATTTTAGCTAGCAGTAAGTATAGCAGTAAGTAAGCATAGCTTTAGCAGTAAGATAGAATATGTAAATGGGTTATCATAGAGATATGAAATGTCTTATAATAAACAATAGAGTCGGGGAGCGGTTTAAGATAGTTAGTGGTTATTATGTCCTGGTTTAGCGGTGTATAGGGTGTAGCGGTAGGGTATTGGGAGGTAAGTAAGATTAGATTAGTAATGGTAATGATTTAATAGAGTAAAGAGATATGAAAAGTATATACTAAAAAATAGGATGTAGGTAAGCAGTTAGAGCAGTTGCAGTATAAGATTAGAGGGTATTTGTGTAGACAAGTATATAATTCTTTATGCAAGTAGGTTAAGATAGTAGTATTAGCTTTAGCAGTAAGATTAGCTAGCAAGTAGCAGTAGTAAGCTAAGATAGATGTGTGGTAAATGGGGATAATTAGAGAGATGAATGTATGTATAATAACAATAGGAGTGCGGTTTTTGTTTTTTTGGGTTTTTATTTTAGGTTTATAGTTTTATATGTTATTAATGGTTAGCTGGGGTTAGTTCTTTTATTTTTAGCGGGGAAGATGTAAGATAGGTATTGGTGGTAAGTTTTTTAAGTTTTTCTTTATAGGGTAGCGGTAGGTATTGAAGATTTGGGTTAAGATAGTTATGTAAAATGCGTGTGAGAATAAGATTGAAATGTATTATAAATAAACAATAGTAGTCCGGGCTGGGGGTATTTAGGGGGTAGCGGTGAAGAAGATTATAAAGATTAGTATTATTAGCGGTGGTTTAGGTAAGATTGGTATTTTGGGTTTTTTGGTTTTAGAGGCATAAGCAGGGTTTAAAAAAATTTTAATTAGGTTAAGTAGGTACTGCGGTTTTTAGGTTATTTGGTAATAAGTAAGAGATAGATAGTAAAATGGTGATGATGATAATGAGATATGAAATGTATTATAATAAAACAATAGAGGCGGTATACCTTTTTTATTCGGTATCGCGGGTATGTTTAAGAAGTTTTTTTTTATTTTTTTAGGTTTTTTTTTTTTAGGGTGGGTTTTTATATGTATATTTTATTTTTATTGGTAGCGGTACGGTAAGATTTGGGCTAGGGGTTTAAGGGGTCGGTTTATTTTTAGCGGTAAGTAATTTATAAGATAGATATGTAAATGGAGATATAGAGGATATGAAATTGTATTATAATAAAACAAATAGGAGTCGCAGGGGTGGTTTTTATTATTACCTTTTGCGTGTAATTAATCGTCAAGGGTATTAAGATAGTTTGTTAAAGGTATTGAATGATAGATCGATTAAATGGAGGATAATAGAGGGAATAGAGAAGTGATAATGTATTATAATAAAACAATTAGAGTCGGTGCGTGGTAATATTTAGAAGTCGGTGGAAATAGAGATATGAGAATGAATGTATTATAATTAAACAATAGGAGTGTGGTAGCAGGGATAGTTAAATAGATATTAGGATATTTTGAATGGGTTTTATATAACTGGGTCTAGCAGGTGGGTTATGTATTTTAGGGTTTTAAGAGGGTTACAGATATGTAAAGGGGATAATAGAGATATGAAATGTATTATAATAAACAATAGGAGTGTCGGTATTGGTAGGTAAGATAGATATGTAAATGGGGGATAATAGAGATATGAAATGATTATAATAAAACAATAGGAGCGGTAGTAGCGTAAGATAGATATGTAAATGGGGGATAATAGAGATATGAATGATTATAATAAACAATAGGAATCGGTTTGTTGCGTGGTATTTACGGGTAAGATAGAAAGATTTATAAAGTTAGCGGTTAGTATAGATAGATATGTAAATGGGGATAATAGAGATATGAAATGTATATAATAAACAATAGGAGTTGGTAGGGTAAGATAGATATGTAAATGGGGGATAATAGAGATATGAAATGTTATATAATAAACAATAGGAGCGGTGGTAGGTAAGTAGATATGTAAATGGGGATAATAGAGATATGAAATGTATTATAATAAACAATAGGAGTCGGTAGCGGTAGATTAGATATGTAAATGGGGGATAATAGAGATATGAAATGTATTATAATAAACAATAGGAGTCGGTTAGGAGTTAGATAGATATGTAAATGGGGATAATAGAGATATGAAATGTATTATAATAAAACAATAGGAGTCTGGGTAGGGGAAGATAGATATGTAAATGGGGATAATAGAGATATGAAATGTATTATAATAAACAATAGGAGTCTGGTAGCGTAAGTAGATATGTAAATGGGGATAATAGAGATATGAAATGTATTATAATAAACAATAGGAGTCTGGTTAGCAGTAAGATAGATATGTAAATGGGGATAATAGAGAATGAAATGTATTATAATAAACAATAGGAGTCGGTTAGGGGTAAGAAGATAGTGTAAATGGGGATAATAGAGATATGAAATGTATTATAAAAACAATAGGAGTCGGTAGCGGAATATAATGTAAGATAGATGTAAATGGGGATAATAGAGATATGAAATGTATTATAATAAAACAATAGGAGTCGGTTGGGGGTAAGATAGATATGTAAATGGGAGATAATAGAGATATGAAATGTATTATAATAAACAATAGGAGTCGGGTTAGCGGTAAGATAGATATGTAAATGGGATAATAGAGATATGAAATGTATTATAATAAACAATAGGAGTGGTAGCGGTAGAGATAGATAGATATGTAAATGGGGATAATAGAGATATGAAATGTATTAAATAAACAATAGGAGTCGGTAGGGGTAAGATAGATATGTAAATGGGGATAATAGAGATATGAAATGTATTATAATAAACAAAATAGGAGTCGGTATGGGTGTTAGGGTAAGTGGTATAGATAGATATGTAAATGGGGATAATAGAGATATGAAATGTATTATAAAAACAATAGGAGTCGGTTAGCGTAAGATAGATATGTAAATGGGGATAATAGAGATATGAAATGTATTATAATAAACCAAGAGGAGTCCGGTAGCAGGTAAGATAGATATGTAAATGGGGATAATAGAGATATGAAATGTATTATAATAACAATAGGAGTCGGGTAGCGGTAAGATAGATATGTAAATGGGGATAATAGAGATATGAAATGTATTATAATAAACATAGGATCGGGTAGCGGGGTAAGATAGATATGTAAATGGGGGGATAATAGAGATATGAAATGTATTATAATAACAATAGGAGTCGGTTGGTTTTAGCGGTAAGATAGATATGTAAAGGGATAATAGAGATATGAAATGTATTATAATAAACAATGGAGTCGGGTTAGCGGTAAGATAGATATGTAAATGGGGATAATAGAGATATGAAATGTATTATAATAAAAAATAGGAGTCGGTAGCGGTAGATAGATAATTGTAAATGGGGGATGAATAGAGATATGAAATGTATTATAATAAAACAATAGGAGTCGGGTGGGAGCGGTAAGATAGATATGTAAATGGGGATAATAGAGATATGAAATGTATTATAATAAAACAATAGGAGTCGGTAGGGTAAGATAGATATGTAAATGGGGGATAATAGAGATATGAAATGTATTATAATAAACAATAGGAGTCGGGTAAGGGTAAGATAGATATGTAAATGGGGGATAATAGAGATATGAAATGTATTATAATAAACAATAGGAGTCGGTTAGCGGTAAGATAGATATGTAAATAGGGGATAATAGAGATATGAAATGTATTATAATAAACAATAGGAGTCGGTAGCGTAGTAAGATAGATATGAAATGGGGATAATAGAGATATGAAATGTATTATAATAAACAATAGGAGTCGGTAGCGGTAAGATAGATATGGTAAATGGGGGATAATAGAGATATGAAATGTATTATAATAAACAATAGGAGTCGGTTGGTTTAGCGTAAGATAGATATGTAAATGGGGATAATAGAGATATGAAATGTATTATAATAAACAATAGGAGTCGGGTAGGGGTAGATAGATATGTAAATGGGTGAATAGAGATATGAAATGTATTATAAAAACAATAGGAGTCGGTAGCAGTAAGAAGATATGTAAATGGGATAATAGATATGAAAGTATTATAATAAACAATAGGAGCGGTGGTAGCGGTAAGATAGATATGTAAATGGGGATAATAGAATATGAAATGTTTTAATAAACAATAGGAGTCGGTTAGCAGTAAGATAGATTGTAAATGGGGGATAATAGAGATATGAAATGTATTATAATAACAATAGGAGGAGTAGGGGTAAGAGATATGTAAATGGGGGATAATAGAGATATGAAATGTATTATAATAAACAATAGGAGTCGGTAGCAGTAAGACAGATATGTAAATGGGTTATAATAGAGATATGAAATGTTAGGTGGGCCCTTAGACTTTTCCTTGTGGGGTCCTGGTCTCAGATTTCCTGGTGGGCCCCAACAACCCAGTCCAGCACTGTAAATGATACACTTACCAAAAGTTATTAACTTTTCTATTTAATCTCCAGAATAGCTAAATTATATCAGATATTTCCATTAATCTACACACGTTCACAAATGTAAAGGAATATGTCTACAATTAATATTATTTTTAAGACAATTAAATAATTATTATGTTAACCAAAATTAAAATACGACCAGATATAATAGTGAATAGGTGACAGACATTTCTGAAAATATTTAAAAAATATTTTGATATCAAATTTAATTGAAATCATTGAAATGTTACTGTAGTATTTTTAAATGTTATTTAACAAAATCCCACCTAAAAATACCAGACCTGGGGAAAAAAAATTCTAACACTTCTGAATGTTGAATAAATCTAATCTTTTTAATAAAAATAATTATAATTTTATTTATATAAAATGAAATGAGATAGATACCATTATTTATTTATTAAAAAAAAATGACAGGTAGGATGAAAAAAAGAGACCGTGACTTTTTTTTTTTGCATTAACCCTCAAAAATGAGATGCCAATAGCTCCCTGCAAACTCAAATTCGTTTTATTTCTTCATTCACAGCCACGAGAGAGTCAGCTTTTGTTCACGCTATTGCCTCAGCTGGAGTTGCATATGCTGTAACCAGATCTTGCGCCGAGGGATCTGCTACCATCTGCGGTTGCGACAATCATCACAAAGGACCTCCTGGGGAAGGTTGGAAATGGGGAGGATGCAGTGAAGATATGGATTTTGGAAGCATGGTGTCTCGAGAATTTGCAGATGCCCGAGAAAACAGGCCAGATGCTCGATCGGCGATGAACAGGCACAACAATGAAGCAGGGAGAACAGTAAGACACCTTTAATCTACTTAGTATTTATGGTATTATGGATAACTGTTTGGTAGGTTAAAAAAAAAAAAACAAAAGGAAAGTTGACTTGATGACGATGTCTTTATTCACTTAATTTATGTTCTGTATGTTATTTAGGACACTTGATGTTTGGGATAGTGTTGCATTGCTCGTATTATAAAGATAGACAAGAGGAGTCAAATAGTCAAATAAATTTGGAGATGTCTGTGGCTTTACATATTTCAGGCTAATTATAAATTTATTTGAGTTCGATGTACAGAATGAAAAAACGATTCACAATGTTCATCTATTAACTGAGTTTTAGACTTTATCTAAATTAATTTAAAAAAATTTTAAAATTTATATTTTCAAAAAGTCCCTGCATTTATTTTAATAAGAAAGGATTTTTACATTCTATAGAAACCGGGCTGGAAATTTTTATTGAAAAAAATCCAAATTTTAATAGGCATTTCATTTACTAAATGATTGTTTTTGAACAATTTAAGTTACCGTATAATCATTAAATATGAAATAGTCATTAAACACCTCCTAATAGGTCAACCTATATACAATAATAATACAATGTAAGTTATTTTTTAATCAAATCATCATTGTTTTATGAAAAACATAATCATTCTATTATTTTGGATTTACTCTATGGTATTTATTTAATATAATTCCAGGATAATAACATAAACATTGTATCATTTTGGATCTACTCTATGTATTTATGTAATATAATTCCTAGATAATAACATAAACATTCTATTATTTTGGATCTACTCTATGGTATTTATGTAATATAATTCCTAGATAATAACATAAACATTCTATTATTTTGGATCTACTCTATGGTATTTATGTAATATAATTCCTAGATAATAACATAAACATTCTATTATTTTGGATCTACTCTATGGTATTTAGTAATATAATTCCTAGATAATAACATAAACATTCTATTATTTTGGATCTAACTCTATGGTATTTATGTAATATAATTCCTAGATAATAACATAAACATTCATTATTTTGGACCTACTCTATGGTATTATGTAATATAATTCCTAGATAATAACATAAAAAATTCTATTATTTTGGATCTACTTATGGTATTTATGTAATATAATTCCTAGATAATACATAAACATTCTATTATTTTGGATCTACTCTATGGATTTATGTAATATAATTCCTAGATAATACATAAACATTCTATTATTTGGATCACTCTATGGTATTTATGTAAGAATTCCTAGATAATACATAAACATTCTATTATTTTGGATCAACTCTATGGTATTTATGTAATATAATTCCTAGATAATAACATAAACATTCTATTATTTTTGAATCTATTCTATGGTATACCGGTATATTTAATATAATTCCAGGATAAAAACATCAACATTCTATCATTTTGGATGTACTTTATGGTACTTGTTTAATATTTTTCCTGGATAATAACATAATGTGAATTGCACAATTACTGAATTTACTAATGAGTAACTCTTCATTCTTTTAAAGTCAAAACTAATATTTTTTTTGTATCCTATAGTCCATCACAGATCACAGACACCTTAAATGCAAATGTCATGGACTATCAGGAAGTTGTGAAGTGAAAACATGTTGGTGGTCTCAACCTGACTTTAGAGTGATTGGTGATTATCTAAAGGATAAATACGACAGCGCTTCTGAAATGGTTGTAGAAAAACACAGAGAATCCCGTGGGTGGGTAGAAACCTTGAGACCCAAATATACCTTCTTTAAGCCGCCTACTGAGAGGGATTTAATATATTATGAGAGTTCTCCCAATTTTTGTGAGCCCAATCCAGAGACTGGTTCTTTTGGAACCCGTGATAGGGTATGTAATGTAAGCTCACATGGAATAGATGGATGTGACCTTTTATGCTGTGGACGAGGGCACAACACAAGGACTGAGAAAAGAAAGGAGAAATGCCATTGCATCTTCCACTGGTGTTGCTATGTTAGTTGCCAAGAATGTACAAGGGTATATGATGTTCACACGTGCAAATAAGTATCTAGTCCTATGCTTAAGTATATTTTAAGACAACAAATCAAGGCTTGAATCTTCAGGCATGGACTGGTAATTCTTCAAGTTGTAAGTGACTGGTTGAAAAGTTTTGTGTTTAAAGACATCTTGGAAATGCTAAAATGCACCTGGAGAATTTTTTCTGCTCAAGAACACTTCTTCTTAAAGATATACTGCTATGATTCCGTATATCCAGCCTGACCTCTTGTCATAAGAAAGACATGATGGGTAAACAAAGATATTCAAAACTGTAACTGAAGATTCTCAGATGCCTCTGGATAATCTGCACATATAACATTCCAAATATGTAAAATTAACAGTTACCACGAGCCGCTCCAAACATTATTGCAGGAACTTCCTGTTACCTCTGTTGGAAATATCATATTGTGTCCAAGCAATGTAAAAACCCCAAATCTTACTGGACAGAACTTAATAATATAAACTCACACAGAAGACTTAAAAAAAAACAAAAAAAGCCAACAATTTGGAATAGCTTTTAAATATCAAATCTCTCTTACAAAAAAAAGAACCATTACAACACTACAGTAATAGTACTATTAGAATTTAATTGAACTTGGATATTCTAAAAAAAATTTTTATCAGAAATTCTGGATCACATGTTACTACATGAAATGGGTGGTTTTCAGACAATGACCCCCCACCCGCTTGGGATAAAAGAGTCATATAATTTCAAAACATTTAAGTTGGAAACTGCACTTAACTAGTTCACTATATTTTAAAACTGAAAAAATAAACACTGGACATACTATTAACTATTGAGGAAAAATGCTAAGTAATATAAGATCCCTAGAGATTGTGTTAGTGTTTGGTGTTCATCAGTCTGTGTCCAGATGTAAAAAAAATTACACCTTCCCTTGACGTATAGTCCAGAAGCTATTGATTAAAATAATGTATCACTTGTTTCATATGTAATACCTAAGCAAATATAGACAATAATATATTTCACCACAGAAACCCCTGCAGTAACTGCCCACACCCTTAACTCGGACATACTAAGTGTAATTAACCCACAGAGAGAGAGGAAAGGTAGTCATACACAACTAACATCAAAGGCGATCATTCCAGACAAAAAATTTCCATCTGATCATTATCGCCTCCCTTTACTACAGTAGAGGGAGCCAATACGATTGGCCCCTTTTACGAGAGAATGAATTATAGTTACGTATAAAGAATACTTGCAAATTCACAACCAGATTCTGATGGAAGCAGCTACTTTGTATATTTCTCTAATTAAGGGAGAATGGAATAAAGTATATTATTCAATTTTTTTAATCTAGGAATTACTTATAACAATAGTGGTATATCATTTTAATCAGAAGTCTCTGGACCATGTGTCACAGAAAATCTGTTTTAGGTTCTTTTATTACAGTATTGTTTTGTATTTTATAATTCTAACTAATAAAATCTAAAGTAAAACATGCCATACACATGCCGCTTGATGACTTTGAGCAATTAATTGAAAGATCGGGTGGTCAGACGAAAGTAAAAAAAATGGAATTTTTTTTTTCTCTGATCAAATTTAATACCTAATAAAAACCATCCAAAATGAGTTTGTATTAGGTGTATGGCCTGATTTACAATTAATACTGTAGGTTCTTTCCACAAGAAGTACCGAATTATTTAGATTTTTTTCCCCTTAACTTTGAACTAGGGATGGCCGGTTCGCGGATCCGAACCCGGATCCGCTGCGGATTTATCCCGTTCGCGAACGGCGGATTTTTCCGGATTTTCCGCCTTCCGAACTTCCGATTCGCGAATTTTTCGTATTTTCGAAAATTTTCGAAATACGAAGTTTCAGGTATTTTCGAAAATTTCCGGAAAATACGGGACAGGGAAAACATGTATTTTCGAAAATTTTCGAAAATACAAGGTTTTCTCTAATTTCTCAACATACGTATTTTCGAAAATATTTGAAAATTACGAGGATTAATTGATTTTCGAAAATACATATTTTCCAAAATAATGAAAACTCGTAATTTCGAAAATCCCCGAAAATACGTGAAAACTCGTAATTTCGAAAATTTTCGAAAATACGAAAAATTCGTTATTTCAAGGGTATTTTTAATTTTAACGGGTCCGCTCGCGGATTTTCGAATTTTCGGATTTTTTCGAAAATTCGCGGATCCTCGAGCGGACCGGATTTTGCGAAGTTCGGACATCTCTACTTTGAACTATTTATAACTCACTATTGCCTTAAATAATTAACATTTTTGAAATGTAAATTGAATCACATAAAACAGCCCATGTGCTCTCCCCGTACTATACTTTCCATAAAATGTGCTCTAGAAAAACATGATTTACACCTACAGGAAATAGTATTTGAAACTAGTATCTCCATCAATAAGAAAGGACTTCTTGATGTAAATAAGTCAATTGTATTAACCTTTCATCAATTATGAAATAAAGCACCCATGCACACAACCCTAAAGTGAAATGCTACAATTTATTTTAAATGATTAGATGAAGAAATAGCACACTGAGGCTTTTAACAAAAGGAACACAGGTAGATTTTTCTGATTGATTTGATCAGTTTTACGAAAACAGTCAAAATATTGGCCCATGTATGGGTTCTGTTCAACTGCCGCCTTACTACATTGGCAGAAAGGGTCGTAAAATTTTACAATAATTTTATCTGCGCCTTTAAGAACTTGGTGGGCAGAAGACACTTACCTGCAGTATCAAACTTTAAAGATAAATATACAGTGTTTGCAAATTCTATTTCATATACGAGCATCTGGAATATAACTTTTCAATACATCACAAACAGCCCCCAAATAATCTAATTTGTATGGCCACACTGGATTGGAATAGACAAAGCACTACAGAAGTTCAATTCTTCTCTTTAAATGCTGCTATCCAACTTATAACTATACAAATATTATTGTTTTCTTTCTATGAAAGACATTGCTTAGATGTTAGAAAAAAAATTTTTTAAGAAAAATTATGTGAAGTTTTTTTTATATATATAATTATTCACTTTCAATTTTATTTACTCAGCCTATAGACAGATTTTTTTTCTTTCTTTCTTTGTTTTTGAGAAAACCAGTTTTGCTATGTACAATGTAAAAATAAAATACTGATACAAAGCGATTTGAATGGATCACCATGCGGAAAGGAACAGATACAGAATATTGAATATTTATGCCTAAAATATTATTTAGGAACGTGTTGCTTCTATGTGAAAGAATGTTTAGTTCTGTTCATAAATAGGTATTAGGGATGGCCGGTTGGCGGATCCGAACCCGGATCCGCCGCGGATTTATCCCGTTCGCGAACGGCGGATTTTTCTGGATTTTCCGCCTTCCGAACTTCCGATTAGCGGATTTTTCGTATTTTCAGAAAATTTTAGAAAATACGAGAAAACACGTAATTTCAAAAATTTTCGAAAATACAAGGATTTCTCTTACTTCCATAAATACGTATTTTCAAAAATTTTCGAAATTACGAGGATTACTCGTATTTTTGACAATACATATTTTCAAAAATACTAGTTTTCTCGTATTTTCGAAAATTTTCGGAAATACGCGAAAACCCGTAATTTCGAAAATTTTCGAAAATACGAAAAATATCGGAATTTCGAGGGTATTTTCCATTTTAATGGGTCCGCGAGCGGATTTTCGAATTTTATCGAAAATTTGCGGATCCTCGAGCGGACCGGATTTTGCGAAGTTCGGACATCTCTAATAGGTATGTCATGTGAATATTACATGTCTTTCTGTATTTGAACTGTTATGTTTTGTATGGTGCCTCAAGCACAGATAGACCTCTGGTATGGGGCCTAACCCAGGTGGACTACTTTGATCTACCAATGGTCTCTCTCAATAGTCCATGTTGAAAGAGTTAGGGCTCGTTCACACTAGGAACAGACAAAAACCCAACTTAAAAACGCAGTGCGTTTGGTGATGTTTTATACGTTTTTGTATCCATTGCTAATCGTGTTGTGAGCCCTTATCCTCCCGGGTTTCTCTAATGTCCTTATATAGTATATAAGAAAAGTTGATAAGTTACATGTGAATATCTCTTCTGTCAACATAACAACTAGCTTTATTTAAAATATTTACACAGATATGTTTGTGACGTTTGGCAAATATTCTTTCATTGAGCGGGAGCCTATATTCTATTTAGAGCTTCCTTGTTTACAAGGACACCTTAAGACTCAGTGATACAACTTCCACAAAATGATTTAATAAACCCCATCGCAGTTATTAAACAATCAACCTTTTGAAGACATAAATTAAAATCAAATCATTAAAATTATAACTTAGAACCTACTAGCATGAATAGAGCGGTATTTCTAGTTGAAATACATGCATGATAGCAAATTAATGGAACCCAATTATTTTTATCCAGACTATAGCAATGGTGCTAGTGAATCCCAACTCACAGTGCTAGCTAGAATCACCACCCTCTACACTGCTATAAGTTTACAAAGATTGAAGCTAGAAGCATGATCCTCGAGCCTTTTTAAAAGTAGGAATGCTAAAAATTCTTTTTAATAAAGCGCAATTGTATGGAGACCACAGTTACCCTTTAAGTTCTAAATTTCTTGCCTTTTGTGCCTGAGCGAATTGATCTCAATACAAGCACCCAAAACTTTGTTTGCGGTATTTAAACCATCATAAAAACCCCAACACAATAATCTAACCGAACCAGTAATAGTTACATTATGAGAGGAAATATTTCTACAGTCAATCAATTGTTCTGCCAATGAGCTGTTAAGATTCCCATCTTATGAAATGCACATAATGTATAATAAATTCCAAAGCTATGTACAAAGTAGGATGACACTTTTTTTATTTCTTAAGTTTGGTGATTTTTTTTTTTTTATGACTATTTATTTTATGAATAATGTACATATTAGTAAGAGTATATATTTTCTGAAATAACTTGTCAGGACAGTGTTGATATGGCTGGGTTACTGTTTTTGTGACCTCTTAGCCTTACACTGGTTTTGATAAGAGCACAGTAGATGTGTCTCCGTGTATATATATCTATCAGTTTTTGTAAAGTCGCTAGATGTGTTAACTCTATAATGATAATAAAATATGTATTAATTTTTCTTTCAGACTGGCTCATTCATTTCGGTGCTTCAAAATATTATTTGTTCTGAGTTATCAATGGGATCCCCCCCCTCATCTTTTCATCTTTTTTATGTATTTCATACATAATTCTGGTGTAATAAAAGTTCTTATCGTTAAAAATGGTGCTAATTTTGCCCCAACCAATCAGATATTATTAAACATTTGAAAGCTAACATCTGATTGGTTGGGGAAAAATTAGCACCATTTTTAACGATAAGAACTTTTATTAAATCTCCCTGTAAGTGTGCAGAGCAAACATGCCTCTACCTCAAGAATGAAACTGATACAATTGTACCATGTTTGCTCACCCAACCAACTGATACACATGATGAAAATGTGTGTGTGTACCATTGCACATGCACTGCTTACCAGTCACACACTATACCAACAGAACTCTAACTTTAAGGTTGGGTACACACGTGCTGCTTTCGGCCGCTGCAGCGACCGATGACGGTTGCCTGTTCGTCCACATCGGAGAATCGTCAATCAGACGTGTTAGTAAATCATGGCTGATCATGCAGTTCCCTATGGAACGATCGGTCGGGACAAAATATTCCTTCATGTGTACCCAGCCTAAGGGATGGTCCTGGCTCCTGAACCAAGAAAAGATGCTGGAAAACAAGAAAAAAATTGTTTCAAGGCTCCAAAAGGTGGGGCTTTTTGTCTGGTTGAAACTGTATGGACAGTTTAATTTGAACCTACCATCAATGGTATTTTAGCAGGCCACAACTCCAGTCTTTTGGTGATCATACAAGAGTATGTGAGGTTTGAATCTAGTATTGAAGACAATAAAACACAAATAAATTAAAAAAAAAAAAGCAGTCTAATAAACTGTAAAATCTAATGCAAGAAGTACATAAAAATGAATTATGTTAGTTTTAGCGCTTAGTACTCAGATGATATATCAGCAACAAAATCTTTGGGTCATTAATTGAATGAATGAATGAAATGGGAATGTTAACATGTCAATGTGCAAATGTTAACTGCTGTGAAGAAAAGCCTGGCTTTGTAGGATTGGGTTTACACAGGGTCATAGGGATTGGTTCCTGCATTTCAAGCCTTCACTGATCCTGTAGAACGGATGGTTTTAAAGCTCCATTTGATGTAAATGCTGGGCTAAAAAGAAATATGTATAGAGCAGCTGTGTCTCTTTCAGTTCCAAAAATAGACATCAGAACTCTGCTAGAAACCGTAGCATTAACGAATGTCTGGGAATCTTTAGGAGAATCCTATATCCGCTATGAAAACCCAACAATGTAATGACAAAGTTTAATTTGCAATCATATAGCCATCAAAGGACGAACTTCATTTACCAAAGAGTTAGAAAAGATAAGAGTTATCCTGGGCTTATTCCCCAAGTATTCTCCAGAATGGCTTCTTAATCCTGGCACAATAGACAGACAGACAGACCTATCCACAACAAATAAACACCAAATAAAAGATACTGGGGAAAAAAACTTTAATAAAACAAGGAATATTCCTTTAATATTTAAGCATCCCTTTAAATAAGTCCAGGCTACTTACTCCTCAAGCTTCTCCATACAGTGAAGGGCTACCCCAAAATGCCCATCTTACAATTGGCTCTTTTCCACCAGACCACTTTAGTGGGGAGCCAATAGTAAGAGGGGAGTTAGGGATTTTGGAGTAGCCCTTCACTATATGGAGTAGAGGCTTGAAGGGAAAGCAGCCTGGACCTTATTTATACATATGTGTTTTTGGTGGACGCATGCCCGTTTCACCTCTTTTGGCAGTTTAGATTAAATATTTTGCAGCCGCTTTTGCACAAAAGTTATAGGATTTTTATATGTACTTTATTCATGTATACATATGTTTTGGTGATTTAATGTGAATTGTATACACATGGTCTTACAGTTTTACACTTGTATTAACTTGGAAACCGTACCTTTAAAGGGATGCTTATATTTTAAAGGAATATTCCTTGTCTTATCAAAGTTATTTCCCAGTATCTTTTATTTTGTATTCATTTATCAAAGAACTGCCTACGAGATTCTTCATTCGGGAACTGTGTAACAAACTTTTTTAAGTTTGTTTCTTCATGATGTTTTTTTTCAGTGGGATTGATATGTCGACCAGAACAAGCTGTAAAGATAAAAAAATCTAAATGTAAAAAGGCAAATCTTCACCTGAAATAAAAAATTGTATATCGGTAAATAGGCAATAGGTAGAAAGCTAAGAAAAGTAAGACTAGCCTGACATTCTGCCAATGTCCACTGCTTCCTGGTTCTCATGGTTAGCAACTGTCAGTCATGGATATGACAGTTGTCATCAAAGCCAAAGATAAATGCTATTCCGCCAGCTCCTTCCTCTGAGCAGGAGCAAGCTCATAACCAGCTCAGAAATCTAGGCGAGGAGAAGGTAACCATTTTGAAATAGGGAAAAGAACTTTTGCTTGATTACGGATCAGTCATATACCTATCAGATTTTGAACTATTGCAGTTTTGTGGTTGGGGGTGATTTACCTATTTGTATTTAATGGGTGGGTTTGCCCTTAAATGCATAAGGGTTTAGCTTAGTTATTTACTTTTGTAAATATCATATTATTTTTCTGCCAAGGTTTACAGTGTTCTCCCCAGAAATGTTTTCCAGACGGGTGGCATGAAAAAGTAGCTGGCATTCCATAGTTGTAGAATGCAGGGAGTTGTAGTTTGTCAACGTCTGCAGGGAGTTGCAGTTCCACAACATCTGAAGGTAACCCATGTAACATGGCAGCACTAGCACATGTGCCACCCTTTTGGGGCCTTGGGGGATCTTGGAAAAGCTATTTAACATGTGCTAAAATAATCTTACAAGTGTAAAAAACGGGTCTGGACTGGGCAGTTTGGCAGGAGTTTTTACTGACCTATTGGCACCTATTAAACCTACATCTACATTCTTTTAAATGTTCTCTCAAGGAATTTTTTCCAGCCGGGTGGCATGAAAAAGTAGCCGGTTGGGCCGCCCGGCTAAAAGACCCTAGGGAGAACACTGGTTTAATTGAAAACTATCCATACATTGGCCATACACTAAAATCGGACGTTCCCATAATGTCCTTGCAACATTAGGACAACTGCTTGGACCAATCATTTTGCAGTTTACACTTGACTGCAAAACAAATAGATCAGTCTTTCTGTGCCAAACCATGACATGGTATGGTCAAAAATGGAGAGGAATATCCCTAACTTCTCCTACAATGTGTGTGCTGAGATGTAAGGGAGTAGACTTACTGTAGGTTAAATTCAAGAGAAAATGGAGAATCCACCCATCATGGACAAGATTTAAGCAAATAACATTGCAAAAGAAAAACAGTCTCTCTTAAATTCCATACAAAAGGAAGTCCACCAAGGAAACATCATGGACCAGCAGTTACAATTCAAAAAGCGTTACTGTTCACATCATCAAACACGGTGTTTTTTTAAAGATTTTGGGCAATGATACATATTCCCCAGACCATTTCCCAGGTCCCTGAGCCATTCACAGTAAGTAACAATTGCTATTTATATCTTAATATTAGGTGAAACTTAGAGATTTTTTTTAACTCCTATTGAGTTCAATGAGTCTGCTTGTGGATATTAGAATATTCGTATTTATTTTAAAATCCGCAAGCTGAACGGATTTCAGTGAGTTCGGCCATCTCTAGTGATCATTATGAGACAGCACTTCTTTGGTGTGCAGCATTGCTTCCTTACCAAACCTTCAGGGTTATTCAATAAAAGTTCTTATCGTTTAAAATGGTGCTAATTTTGCCCCAACCAATCAGATGTTAGCTTTCAAATGCTAAAAAAGATCTGATTGGCTGGGACAAATTTAGCACCATTTTAAACAATAAGAACTTTTATTAAATCTCCCTGCTTATTCCCAAGAGAAGATTGATTCAGACAGGTGACAGAGAAGCCACTTACCTCATCTTCATAGCCAATCTGTGCGCTCACACTGCTGCCTCCAAAAAGAAAAAAACTAATATGAACCTTTCAGCTGTCCTAACCCAAGGTTTCTTGGGAAATTCTAGGGGGTTTGAACAGACAATCCGGTAACTTTTGCAGGTTATTTTATAGAAAACATTTTCCAGTGATTGCGTTTCTTGGGTACTTTGAATCTAACCTCTCCTTGGAAAAAAGGTATATGGAGTTATGCTATGTCAACTTCCAGATGAATTAAACCAGAACTGGGTAGGGCAGTGTTCTTGTAGGAATGAATTAGATTTCATTATAATATTTTAGGAATTTCTTATTTTACACAGCCAGATCCCAATTTCCCAGTTAAATCCGATCTCCAGCTGATGCGTCAGAATAGTGCTTAATCCCTTCATGCAAAATACACACAAATCTCACAACACACGAGAGACAATGGCTTCTACTTGCACTGATATTATCCGGTTCCTAGTGAGCTGTAAGAACAAAACTCCATCTCAAAATCTTGAGGTTAGTTCAACACAGTAGTCCTCACAAGGTCTCAGCCCTCCGCTGTTTGGAAAGGAAGAAAAGAGCATCTTTCTTTTGTCCAAAAACACAATTCTACATAATTTTCTGGTGAAATAATTAGCCTGGACTCCTAATTCTACAGATTTTCTTATTTCCAAGGAAGCCTTAAAACAAGTATAAGCTCCTTCTGTAAGCAGGTCAGTTGGCAGGCACTGTCTCTATCAATGGACAGAAAGATCCCAGCATTTGTATTTAATAAATAATAACTAGTAATGGTCCTTGTTTGACTGCAGACAGTTGACTAGATATAAGACAAGAGGATGCAATGCTTTGTCCATTGTCTTAATCTGTTGCAACCAATGAAAAACTCAAGAAAAATAATCTATTTTTCAAATATTTGATAAATCTCTCCAAAACACACAAATAGTGTAAAGCTGGGTAAACACAGTAACAAGAGAAAGGGGCAATACCGTCGGATCCAACGCTATCGTCCCTTTCTCGTTACTGTGTGTAGCACATTTTCCGGCGAGACATCCATGGCTGGGGGAACACTGCAGTCCTGGGCATTCTCCCTAAGCACTACATTGGGAGAACATTCAGGACTGTGTGTATCCAACAATCCCGACCAACAGATCTAGCAATATTTTAGCCCTAATGATCTTTTGGTCTATTGAAGACCACCGGATTGAACATAATTAATGTCTGATAGAATGGACTGACCAATTTAGCCTAAAAATTAGTCCAGTTGGAATACCCTTTGCTGATCAAGAGAAATATTGTAGGAGCAAATAGAGAGGTCCATACCCAAGAGGGGTATGATTGGTTTCTATTAAACAGTAATAACTGTCTATCCTCCTAGCAGCAATAGATGTAATTTATTTACTCACATTTGGTTCACACTCACATATTATATTTTTCTTACGTGAACGGCCGTAGTTTAATGTGTGCGAGCCGAAGTTTAACCATATAACTAGGAAAATTGTTGTTAGAGGATCCAACATTATTATTACCATAAAGAGAATTTAAAGGGACAAGGAAATGTCTGTTGTACATTGAATTTGTTTTGTGGTACACAATGGCATGCAGCATTGTGTTCAAGTTTGGTACACCACTGAGATAAGTCTAAGATCATTCATTATTTGGAGAAACGTTCATTAAAAAAGGCTTTGCACATATTACAAGGCAATGCATGGGAAAGCCTGTACGTTGGCAATATTGTGCCGATATAAAAGATCTCCTACTGGTGTCATCACAAGACAAAATCTCTCGAACAAAAAACAAACTTAAGTATTTCCTTTTGTGCACAACTATAGTAAATATGTAGTAAAGAACTGACGTAATTCTTAAACATAATAACAGCTTTATTCAACATTTCTTACAGTTTAGTACAACAAATTTATTTCAGCCATACACACAGCAATATTGGGTTTCAGGGGCTATCGCCATTTTTATGATGAATAAAGGTCTGAACCCAGAAGACACATAGACGTATTCCCAGTGAGTAACACTCACTTCATCAGAGGCTGAACCCAAATGGAGCTGTTCCATGATCATCAGTCACTACATGCTAATCAGATATGTTCATATACTAATTGTCTGCTGAAAGACAAACATGCTAACTGCATCTGATGACTAATGGGTTGTTTGTACATGAACCATGATCATGCTTGGCCTTGGTTTGTAAATACTCATTTACCTGACCAACATTTCAAAATAAAGGTATTCAGTCCAAAGTAAGCTGTTCTCTTCTTTAAATGTTGGCGCCTTCTTTTAAAGCTGTACGAGCGCATTACGAGCTTGAACATGAGCAGAGGAAGCAGCTTAGCTGCCTCCGGAACGTAATTTTATTACATTAATGGGTGACATCAATCTATTAGGAAGGACGGCCCTAGTGAGAAAAGGGGAGAGAAAACCTAAAGGATTAAGAAATATAAGAAAAGCTGTTTTGTGCTAAGCTAAATATTATTTTGTTTCAGTTCAAAGAGTTATAAAAACAAAGGTTGACAATTCCACCTCACTGGTAGCTGGGAAGCTGTTTGAGCTCATTATGAGCTTGCACAAAAGCAAAGGAGCTCAGCCAGCAGCAGTCAGTAATTGTCTGCAACATTTGTCTTCCTGTCTGTTCTGGGAAGAAGACAAGCAGGACTGGGGAAGAGAACTCCTTACCCCAGAGCGACTATCTCTCCTCCAGACCATAATTGAATGAGTGTGTGTGTTTTTGCTTTTTTTCCCCAAAAATTCCAGATAATTCCAGATAATAATGGGCAAAGACAGGAAATGAAACAGGAAGTCTTGCCTACGGCAAAAACCCCATGTCCCAGAAATAAGTATAAACATTATCAATAAGAAATACTCACCAGACTAAACATGTTAAACAAGTAAAACTTGTTACTTATGTTACGTACATTAAACTATATATTTTGTGCATTTGACAGCATTTGGTGAGCCAAGAGTAACAAAGTCATCCCGAAATATGGCCAGGTAACTAGTAATATAGGACAGGACAAAAATCAGTGGATAGAAAATTTCTTTAAAAAAAAGTCAAATATTATTCTCCCTCTTTACAAGGCACTGGTAAGGCCTCATTTGGAATATGCAGTGCAGTTTTGGAATCCCATATACAAAAGGGACATCTTGGAAATGGAAGCAGTTCAGAGAAGGGCAACTAAATTAATAAGGGGAGGGGCTTGAATATGCAGGCAGATTAGACAAGTTAGGTCCGTTTACATTGGAGGAGCGACGTTTGCATGGGGATATGATCACTTTATATAAATATATTAATGGGCCATACCATGAACTCTCTGGTGCATTGTTCACTAATAGGTCATATCCGAGGACTCATGGACATCCTTTAAGATAAGAAGAAAATAAGTTTTATATTCAGGTTAGGAGAGGTTTCTTTACAGTGAGAATGGTGAAAGTGTGGACTGTCTTCCAGCAGATGTGGCAATGGCAAGATCATTGAATAGCTTT
Organism: Hymenochirus boettgeri; assembly: GCA_019447015.1. Taxonomy (NCBI): domain Eukaryota; kingdom Metazoa; phylum Chordata; class Amphibia; order Anura; family Pipidae; genus Hymenochirus; species Hymenochirus boettgeri. Next base: position 17,113,468 of record CM033474.1, on the reverse strand, counting down.
AAACATGGCCTGGATAAGTTTCTAAAACTAAAAAATATTGAGAATTACTGGTATTAATACATATACTGTAGTTCTGGTTGATACAGGGATACATATAATATGGGAATTATTAATACGTAACTGTAGTTCTGGTTAGTACAGGGATACTGTATATATGAGAATTATGGTTATTAATACTATATGTAGTTCTGGTCGGTACAGGGATACTATATAATATTGGGAATTACTGGTATTAAACATATACTGTAGTTCTGGTTGGTACAGGGATACTATATAATATTGAGAATTAAGGTATATTAATCATATACTGCAGTTCTGGTTGGTACAGGGGGATACTATATAATATTGAGAATTACTGGTATTAATACATATACTGTAGTTCTGGTCGTACAGGGATACTATATAATATTGGGAATTACTGGTATTAATACATATACTGTAGTTCTGGTTGGTACAGGGATAATATATAATATTGAGAATTACTGGTATTAATACATATACTGTAGTTCTGGTTAGTACAGGGATACTATATAATATTGAGAATTACTGGTATTATACTATACTGTAGTTCTGGTTGGTACGGGGATACTATATAATATTGAGAATAACTGGAATTAATACATATACTGTAGTTTGGTTGGTACAGGGATACTAAATTATATTGAGAGTTACTGGTATTAATACAATACTGTAGTTCTGGTTGGTACAGGGATACTATATAATATTGAGATTACTGGTATTAATACATATACTGTAGTTCTGGTTGGTACAGGGATACTATATAATATTGAGAATTACTGGTATTAATACTATACTGTAGTTCTGGTTAGTACAGGGATACTGTATATATTGAGAATACTGGGGTATTAATACATATACGTAGTTCTGGTGGGTACAGGGATACTATATAATATTAAGAATACTGGTATTAATACATATACTGTAGTTCTGGTCGGTACAGGGATACTATATAATATTGGGAATTACTGGTATTAATACATATACTGTAGTCTGGTTGGTTAAGGGATACTATATAAATTGAGAATTACTGGTATTAATACATATACTGTAGTTCTGGTTGGTACAAGGGATACTATATAATATGAGAATTATGGTATTAATACATATACTGCAGTTCTGGTGGTAGGGGATACTATATAATATTGAGAATTACTGGAATTAATACATATACTGTAGTTCTGGTTGGTACAGGTAACTATGTAATATTGAGATTACTGGATAATACCAAACTGTAGTTTGGTTGGTACAGGGATACATATAATATTGAGAATTACTGGTTATATACAATACTGTATTTCGGTTGGTACGGGGATACTAATAATATTGAGAATAACTGGAATAATACATATACTGTAGTTCTGGTTGGTACAGGGTACTAAATTAATTGAGATTACTGGTATTAATACATATACTGTAGTTCTGGTTGGTACAGGGATACTATAATATTGAGAATTACTGTATTAATATCATACTGTAGTTCTGGTTGGTACAGGGATACTATATAATATTGAGAATTACTGGTATTAATACATATACTGTAGTTCTGGTTGTACAGGGATACTTATAATATTGAGAATTACTGGGTATTAATACATATACTGTAGTTCTGGTGGGTACAGGGATACTATATATATTAGAATTACTGGTATTAATACATACTGTAGTTCTGGTGGTACAGGGATACTATATAATATTGGGATTAATGTATTAATACATATACTGTAGTTCTGGTTGGTACAGGGATACTATATATATTGAGAATTACTGGTTTAATACATATACTGTAGTTCTGGTTGGTACAGGGATAAATATTATTGAGAATTACGGTATTAATACATATACTGAGTTCTGGTTGGTACGGGGATACTATATAATATGAGAATACTGGATTAATAATATACTGTAGTTCTGGTTGGTACAGGTATACTATAATATTGAGAATTACTGGTAATAATACCTAAACTGTAGTTCTGGTTGGTACAGGGATACTAAATTATATTGAGAATTACTGGTATTAATACATATACTGTATTCTGGTTGGTAAGGGATACTATATAATATTGAGAATTACTGGTATTATCATATACTGTAGTTCTGGTTGGTACAGGGATACTATTAATATTGAGATTATGGATTAATAAACATACTGTGTTTCTGGTTGGTACAGGGATACATATAATAATTGAGGAATTACTGGTATTAATACATATACTGTAGTTCTGGTCCATACAGGGATACTATATAATATTGAGAATTACTGGTATTAATACATATACTGTAGTTCTGGTCGGTACAGGGATACTATATAATATTGAGAATTACTGGTATTAATACATATACTGTAGTTCTGGTTGGTACAGGGATACTATATAATATTGAGAATTACTGGTATTAATACATATACTGTAGTTCTGGTCGGTACAGGGATACTATATAATATTGAGAATTACTGGTATTAATACATATACTGTAGTTCTGGTTGGTACAGGGATAGTATATAATATTGAGAATTACTGGTATTAATACATATACTGTAGTTCTGGTTGGTACGGGGATACTATATAATATTGAGAATTACTGGTATTAATACATATACTGTAGTTCCGGTTGGTACAGGATACTATATAAATATTGAGAATTATGGTATTAATACACATACTGTAGTTCTGGTTGGTACAGGGATACTATATAATATTGAGAATTACTGGTATGAATACATATACTGTAGTTCTGGTTGGTACAGGGATACTATATAATATTGAGAATGACTGGTATTAATATACTGTAGATCTGGTTGGTACAGGGATACTATATAATATTGAGAATTACTGGTATTAATACACATACTGTAGTTCTGGTTGGTACAGGGATACTATATAATATTGAGAATTACTGGTATTAATACATATACTGTAGTTCTGGTTGGTACAGGGATACTATATAATATTGAGAATGACTGGTATTAATATACTGTAGATCTGGTTGGTACAGGGATACTATATAATATTGAGAATTACTGATATTAATACATATACTGTATTATATTATGTATGATTCAGGGATATTTTCTGATTGCTGTTTGGAGTCTGGAAGGAATTGGAACTTGCTGAAATTTTCTCCAATCATAAAACAGTCGATGATTTTCGAACTCGAGATACGATTTTAGGATTTTATTGAATTTATGGAAATAATCGTGAACCCTCGATTCCGTATACCTGGGAGAAATACTGAATTTGTGAACCTTACATTCAGTGTATAGGAGGTTTTTACACAATTTGCAAACCCTCAAATAAAGTTCTGGCTATTTGTCTGTGTTCCCCAGAACATTTCCCAGGTCCCAGAGCAGTAACATACCATTGTAATTGATTGATACCTTTATTTTAATCAAACTTTTCAGATTTTTTTAAGTCCTTATTGACTTTAATGAGTCCGATTTCGTATCTTTTCTGAAGTCTAAAAATCCGAAATTGTAGCGGATTTTGCAAAGTTTCCACAATCTCTATTAAGGATCCTGTTTCATTACGCCATTGAATATTATTACATTCTTCTTGATTGGAGCTTTCGCTGGGCATCTTGAAAAAATACAAAAAAACATCAAGAGGTCCTCCTCGCAAACCAAGACTCTCAAAGACCATAATGGAGGACATCAATCTATTTGGAAGGACGACCCAAGTGAGAAAGGGGAGAGAAAACCTAAAGGATTAGGAAATATAAGAAAAGCTATTTTGCGCTAAGCTAAATATTATTTTGTTTCCATTGAAAGGGTTAAGAAAACAAAGACCCAGTTGACAATTTCTCCCCACTGGTAGCTGGGAAGGCTCCACTGAAAGGACAATGCTATCATTATTACATGGGCCCTTTCTCAATGGATTTTCCACAAAATCTTTAATAATTTAATTCTTTTCACATCCAGCAGCCAGCTGAGCTCTTTAAAACAGTAACAAAAACAAGAGAAAAAGCCCCACTACTGAGAAGGGAGGCTTTGGCGTAGAGAGTTAAGCAGAAGCCGATTAGGTTTGGCCTGAATAGGGCAAGGCAAGGCCTAGAGAAGAAGCACAGCCTGCAGCCCCTTTTCTTATTCTTCTCAATACAATATCACCACCAGAGCCCACAACTACACATTAAACTACACTATTATTAAAAAAAAAACTAGACTGATACACAACTTTGCCTCCCGGAATGAGTGAAACTTCCATACAATGTTTTAGTGATTTGCCTATTCAGGGATCTTGAAGTACTCCATTCAATTTAAGCATATCAATTCTTAATTGTCCAATACACAAATTACCAACATGGGGATGCAATCAACTGAATTCTAGGGGGGTCGTAGATGTTTGGTAGAAACAAGTTTGACGTTGGTATTTCCCAGACTCCACAGCAGGGGAGGAAATTTGGATTTTGCTCAAACTTTTCTTTGTTTTATTAAGGAAAATGATTGTTGGGAGTTTCAATGACCAATTTATTTGTCTTATAGCAAAATATCAACAGAAATAAAATTCCCCCTTAAACCTACGTTAACTGAAAGCGTTGTACAAAGGCTATAGTGCGCCATTTTAAATGCCAACAAAGTTGGCACGGGTTATGATGGATTATGGATGTATTGTGTACTGTATTTTGTACTGTATTGTGTACTGTATTGTATGCTGTATCAACACCATAATTTTAATACATCTCAGTAATGGGGCTTTGCTTTAGTACCATCCAATAAGCATTGAGCATTATTGTTCTGGTGCAGTTAGGTACCTAAAGCAAACATCTGATTGGTCACGACCTGGAGGGCGGGATTTTCAATGCTCCGACTGTAACGCTTGTTTTCAATATACCACCTTCTGTAATGAAATAACTATTTAAAGTAATGCATTTGTTGACCGCTTAGTGACCTCATCAACCATCACAAACTTTACTCATGTTTTTACTTTTGTATATTTTTACATTTTGTTTTACTACATTTTCTTTCATCTATCGGCTTATGAAAAATCTCAGAACTTATGCGTGTATTTGTTGGTCGGACTCTTTCTAATATAAATGGTTAATAAAGGTGAGAGACAATAAAATCAGGAACCTTTTTTGCCATGACAGGTTCTTCATCAGGATTATAGTAATGGTTAGCCCCAGCTAGTTGGGTTGAGGCTAACCATTGGGTCCTATCATACCAAGTGTTGCAGTAGGCGGTGATTTGTCTTGCAGATCTAGAGAGTGGTAGAGATGCCAAATTACTTTAATCAGGGACAAAATACCCAGAATGCCTCACTCAATATTGACTCAAGATTATGCCTTTAATTAGGCTAATATTGTTTATTTACACAATTGTTTATAAACAGCATGCAGGATAAAGAGTTTTTTATTAGTCCTAAAACTGACTAGAGTTCACAAGTTCAATTCCCTAGGGTGTATCTGTGGCTATTGGTATCTTTAAGCTTTGTGTCTATCGAAGAGTACACAATAAAAACTGTCAATCACAGGAACACAGTCCATGAGGCTGAGGAATCAGATTGACATTTCACTGGGGTTTTATCCATTCTTAAAATGATTATCAATAGTAAACGATGCTTTGCAATCATTTGTGAGCCTGCTTGCATACTGTCTGAGATGAAGACATGGAAGAATATAAGATTTGAATGTTAGAAGCTGAAATACAATGCAAACCGGTAATAGGCAGAGTATAATAATCATAGTGTAATTTACTGTCATAACCCTCTAACACACGGCCCTATAATTATACTCTTTATCCTGCCCCCTTTAAAGGGGAAACTTCTTATTATTTTCATGTTAGTTCACAAAAATACATTTTTGTCAAAAAAAAAACCAAAAAAAAAAACAGTTTTGGAATTGACCCAATTGTCTCTGTTGTTTTATTGAAATTCTAATGGGAAATAGACTACGTCGGCCAGTGGGAGAGTGGAAGTGTGATTTGAAGGCAGAGAATTAGTAAAATTGTAATTAACCATTGTATTTAGTCACCTACAAAAGACAGATATCATTTTATGAGGACAAGTCTCCACTTATCCTTGAAATTTAAAGGGCTTATGGGTATGGTCCCTTTCTTCTGGTTTTACATTGGAACCTGTAGGGTTTCTTCTACAACTGGATAAAAAAACAGAGGGGTTAAAAAGGTTTAGAAAAGTTGCTCTTTAAATATCCCAGTATGTACACATAAAAAAGGTCAGCACAAAAGATATAAAATATCTTGCTAATGTCCAGCTAGTAACATAGAGATACACTCCTTGAATATTCCAGAGGATATTGGGCAATGTACATATGAGTGCCAGGGCCAACAGCATGTGGGAACGTTGGAATGCTAGTAGAGGGTATATAGATTAAACCCATGGGTTAAGATCTAGCGGAACCAAGGTTCATCCTTGGTAATTTTATGGGGAGGTCATTTAGGAGGGTATAATTGAAATTTAATTATTACCTTTTCCTATAGCAGTGGCAATTGGGCTCCCATAAGTTGAATGCCATGGAAATGTACCGACTGTAACCCTAGTAACCCTAATGGCTATTTATGGCAGCAGGTTAGGAGCTTCAATTTTAGTGTCACCAGAGAGTTTAAACACAATCTTTGCATCCCTAGCAACCTTTTCCAGCTATCTATTTTTTATTTTTTTGCGGGGAGGGGGTTTTAAACCAATAAATATATTTACAAAGCTTATTATTAAATTCTCAACAATGCACATAAAAGTTCAATACCAGGTAAACATTCCTTTTCTGGTATCTAGTATTTTTCAGAATGCTCAGTCCTCTGTCTAAACTATTTTGAAACCAAAAACTAGACAGGTAGAATAGACTAATCATCGACGTAACCTTCTTCTAATTTCACCCCAGTTAATCAACTGCCGAAGAAAAACATGACAATGTTAATAGAACCTTCTACCAGGCAAGTCTCTAGCACGTGCCATTAATAATTCACTCTAGGCTACATGCTGCTCCTCTACCATTGAGGAAGGGAAATGTAGAGTAAATAAGAAAATCATAAAATTCACAAAAAAACTAATTTTTGTATTATAAAAAGTTCTCCCAGTGCTTGCGTGGGTTTCCTATGGGCACCCCCTCCCCACAATTACAAAGACATAATGTTATATGTGTGAAATAAAGTGATTAAATTGTAAGTTCTTCAGGTTAGGGTCTGATATAAATGTATCAATGTAATTGTAAAGCGATATTTATCAGCTATAATGTACAGGAGATCCATGGCTCGTGTAATATTATATAATCCACTGTTGCTCACCATTAGAAAAGCTTACATTTGTACATTTTAAGGTGGCTTCTGTGTTATAAGGCTATGTAGATAGATACAAGTGTCAAAAACATAAAGTTCTGACAGCTCTTTTTTAATAAAGTGAAGGACAGGTAGAATTTAAAGAAACATTAGATAAATTGGAAATATAAATGTGCCTAGGGATGTATTGTAATATGCTCTAGCACTTTGAATCTTTAGCATGAAAGGAAATGTAATGGCAGTCATGCTAATCAATAACATGTGAAGAATGTGCTCTTGCCCTAATCTGCATGACAATGAATTAGGTCTTTTAAATCCAAACATTCAATGCAAAGACTGGAGCATAGTCATCGTGACCTACCTAACCAATATAAACACAACAGCAAACAAGAACCTATAAGATTATGTCGCATTAGCTTTAACCTCGAGATCCCCAAACACAACAACTGATACAAAGTCTGTACACAAAGGATTAAGTCGTTTAGAACTAGTTAATCACACAGTCTAAGCACATTACTAAGTTGTCTGAAAGTACAAGTCAACATCGTGCTAATGTGACAAGCAATGAATGGAAACAAGGACTCCACCAATCAATTACTCTCCTATTGAATGTCTCCTCTCTGTATTTGATGTAGCCCATGTAAGGCTCTTGCAGGTTATTCTTTCTTGTGAAGTTGCAGAACAATCCAACAGTAAGGGTTTTGTGTTTTTTTTGCAAACCCACTGACTTTGACTTCATCTCGGGGGGGGGGGGGAATGTAGACACATTAGATTCCGTTTCAAAAGATTCTTGCTGAAGGCACGGAACAGGGCCGAATTTCTCTACTGGGTCGTGACCTGGTGAGGATCTTCAGATCTTTCATGCAAGGTCACTGCAGGATCAGACATGTAAGGGACACACCGAGAGAAAGGTGTTTGAGGATCTTGCTTTGTGTATAAGTCAGGGATTATCTGTTTCTGGGTTCATCAGGGAGGCCTCAAACAGATATTTGATGTAGTTGTCTGTGGAAGTGTTACAGCCATACAAGCACCAAAATTGCCATATCAAAACCAAAGTCCCAGGCATAAATATGGAAAAGGTTATTTGCCCTATTGACATGTTACTTGGCTTATAAAGTGGAATAGGGAACTCTGTTGTATTGTACTGATTTTAAAACAATGAACGTTTTACACAGAACTTTATAATTCAGTTCCATTCACATCAGGCCCTGTCCCAAAGAGCTTACACTCTTTGTACACTATCACATGCACAACCATTATGTATGTATTGACAATCGAGGGGGGATACCGGAGTACCTAAAGGAAACCCACACAAGGATGGGGAGGACAAAGCTCAGATTAATCCGGGGGAGGGCTTAAGGCGTCCATTGGAACAACCCGATTGGCTCATCCTGCAGATCCACTGGCAGACTAGACATTAATTGACTGATGGGAAAGATGTGTGGCTTCATCCTTATCTGACAAACAACAACCAACATATTATAACCTAATAGGAACGATTTCTAGAGAAAGTCTAGATCTCTCAGATTGCTCCTCTCCTACCACACACAGACACACACACATACTCACAAATATCAACAAGTTTATAGCTGACTTGGGGCTAATACAAACTAATACAAATAGGGTTTATAAATAATAACACTACTTTTTATTGCAAAGATCAGCATTCGATTAATGGGGAACATTTTCGCATCCGAATGCGGGCCATGTCCGCACGTTCGGACATGGTGGACGATTGGAAATGGTGGAAAGGACGATCGGACATGGTGAATCGTTTAGTCTTCTATGGACCACACAATCGGTCATGGTAACTGTCGGACGCGGCAGCTTTTGACGCAACCGACAGTCCTCCCTGCTAGTCGACCAGTCAAAAGTATCGAACGGTCAGTCAGGAGGAAAAATCGCTAGGTGTGTACCGAGCTTATGTCTCCTCTGCATGGTTTTAACATCAAACAATACATCAGCAATTTGTAGACACAATAGATTTTGTTGGTTGAAGGGGATGTCCATGGTGAAACCTGAACAGCCATTGTGGAATAATCAGTTGTATGGGTTACTAACACAATTTGTGGCTGAAGTGAAAAAGTCATTACTGTTAGGGACCCTTTATAAATACCGTCCAACACATGTTTTATATATCAATGATCTTTATATTAAGAGATGTTGCATGCACCCCCAATTATTTACATAGTTACATATAGTTATGTATATAATTCATTTTCGGTTGAAAAAAGACCATAATGCATCAAGTTTAACGCCTCCACAAAAAAAACATCCCCCCAACCCAACAAAAAAAGAACAGTCTCCTTTAAAATGATGCAGGCCCCTCAGTACAACAAACTAGACAAGGATAAAACCAATCACACATACAAGATACAGTCACCAGTTGTAACCCAGCATATTCTGCCTTTCCAAGAAGACAACCTAGAAGACATCCAAGCCTCCTTTGAATGTGTTCAGAGATATAGCCAGCACAACATTTTCAGGCAGTGCATTCCACAACCTTATTGTCCTCATAGTGCTTTTTACATTGCTTAAAGGGCATGTCCACCCCCAAAACTAAAATTTGCCCCTCTGCTGACCCCACTGTGTAGTATTAAAAAATACGTACCTTTCATTTCTGCTCCTTATGTTTGTCCTACAGTGCCTGATGATAGTCCAGAAAAGTGAAGAGTAGGAGCCTCTCTGTGTGCAAACCGGTGCCTGCTACTTTCTTGTCCTCTTAGAGGACTCTGGCATCGGCAGTGGAGCTCTCCACTCTCCCCCCGTTTAAAAAAATTGTTATAGTAACAATACCATTGTGCGTTCCAAGAGAAAGATTAAAAGATAAAGCCTGTGATTCAACAATATTAACTTTATATTAAAATATAAATCGATGTTATATACTTTAGGTAAAATGTCAGCCAAGGCCAATATCTCATCATGTGCAAATAAGGCTTAGCCCAGCGTTTCCAGAGTGAGGTGTAAATCCCTTTATCCTGTTTGAGGGGCCAATCCATAGCACTACATAACTAAATAGTAAGCATGAAATGGGACAACCTTAACTTTTGCTGTTGGTCTAATATATAATGAGAGGTTTAGCTGGGATACTTTATACAAACTAATACAAATGTCGTTAAAGCTTTCTTTCAATAAAGACAGTCCTGATTTAGTCTACGTCACTATGGTTGCTTCTAACATGTCAGGAAGCAGAATAATACTCATTGCCAAAGCCACCTGGGCCAGGAGCCTTGTTGATTTTAAGCTTTTTTTTTATGACATCCCTTCAAGGGATTCAAGAAATTCAATATGGAAAGCTCATGGTACAATACTGGTCATTCTATTGAAGCATAGCCAAGGCAGCAAGTTTATGCAATATACTCACTAGCAGTAAGTTGTACAGAGTAAACATAAAATAAACATGTCTTAAAACAACACATAACTATGTCTTTATGATTGTTGAGGAGTCCAAAGAACCAGGAGAAAACTCCCACAGGTCCAGGGAGAATATACAAAGTCTTTAAAGAGTATTAGAAACTCCGTCTCTGCAAGACACACATGCCAACCACTGAGCCTATGTATTTTATGTAAAACAATAGTATGACATATTAATAAGAAGTATGTAAGTGTATTTAGCTTGGGTTGTTTCAAACAATACAGTAATTGGCAAGATATGGCACATAAGAAAAGAACACACACATTGAGTTTGGGAAATATACAAATCAATTCAGTTTGCTTCCAGCTTATTACCTACTTACCATGTTTTCACACCCAAGTACTTTGTTAGTAAATTCCAAGGAATTAAATGGACACTAAATACAGTAGCCTTATTAAGAAACCGTGTAAAAGTGTTTATGGTAACAACGTTTAACCTTTTTCTCTTTGATTCCCATGGCATAGGAAATTATACATGGTAAAGTTACAGGTCTGATTTCTCTAGTAAAGAGAAATTGGCCAGTTAGCAGGTACTTGAGATAGTCCAGCAGAGGTGTAAGAAATGCTTCTGTGTGGATTAGGGTTATGTCATCTAATATCCATACAAAAAGGAGACAATAGTCCTAATTACAATAAATTCCAGTTCCATCCTCCCTTTCCTCTTTACAAATCCCCTCCTGTCAGAGCTTTTACCAAATACCATTGCTCTAAGGCAAAGGGGGGGAAGTTGCCCACAGGCAGACAAGCTACGCATTTCTATAAATTCTACTGCTGGAAGTAAGAGCCATTCAAATGCTGTCAACTCATCTTTTCTCAGGCCTCCCTATTCCCTGAAAAAATGTCACACCTTTGGTCAAAATGAGAGACTTTTGTCTTATTAGCACTTTGAAGTCTCTAGTTAATGGCCCAAACCAGTTCCTCTTTGTGAATCAACATACAGTTTGTAATTTAGCTAGCCCTGAATGGATATTTCTAGAATTATGTAGGAGCTGTGTCATTTGATTTTTCTTTGAGGTCTCATGAAAATTCCTTGATAACTCTTGTTGTGAAAGGATTTTATTGATCTTTTCAAATACACGATTGATCTTGTCATACGCTAATAAAATATTATATAGATTTGACATTCATCATTGAATTTATCTAATATCTAAAGACATACCTTCCAAAATTACAGTGATATTCTCCACCTTGCCCAATTTATTTTTGATTGTTGATTGCAAAAAAAGATTGGGACAGATAGTTCTTCCGATGGCAAGTTTGTTAAAGGTTTGTGGAATTTACAGAAATCACAAAATCTCTGCACAATCAATTTAATATCATGTTTGCAGTCTTGGGTAAAACTTTTTTGGTGCCAGAATATAAATGCCATTACCATCACCCCCCACAGGATGTTAATGTCATCTGTTTTCTGGCTCCAAAAAAGTCCCAAAAATCTGTTTCAAACCCAATTGAATTGAAATTTTGTTTTGAATTTCAATTGCGATTTTTGAACTATCGGTCAGAATTTTTTAATTTTCTATTGCAATTTTTGGATCTGATTTTCGAACAGAAGTTTTTTTATTTCATTTTCAAATTTCTGATTTTGGAAAGTTTAGAAAATTCCATCAGATCTACAGATTTTTTGAAAGTGGCAGTTCCAAATCGAAACAGGTTAATTTTGAAACCTGGACTAACCCTTGCTAATGCTTGTGTCTCACTATAAATTTCTCTGGTAGCATTTAGGCCAGGGCCACACAGGTGCTAATTGAGTGCTAATAGCTAACTCCATTTTGGAGTAAGACGCTTACATATATCTGTAAATTGTATATTTATTAATGTTGATTATTGTTATTACCAGTTATAAAGTGTGCCTGTCACAACTTGTGTTTAATAAGAAAAATGGAATCATGCTATAAAACACAAGGATATAATTAGGTTTATAGAATTATTTTGCGACTTCTATATTCTGGCTTATTTACCCAGAGCCGCTGGGCAGTTCTATGGAGTTAAAGTCACGCTAACCGATTCAATATCGATAGTACAGAGTATACTTTACATATTATAGCTTTAGTGTACACCGGTCGGACTGGCCCACTAAGATACAGGGGAAACCAGGATGGGGCCCATAGTCCATATACCCAGGAAAACAGAAAACTGTTAAAAAATGTAAATACAGTAACAAGGGGGAAATAAGTAAACTCATGTTTTCTCCAATCTATAGCTGTACCCAGGGGGAGGACCTACAAGCCCTCACAGTAGGATCCTCTGCACTCGTCCACACGTGGGTGCTCACTCCTCTAGGTAATCCAACCCATAGACGGATATATAGTTACAAGGAACAACAAAAAGCAAGGGTAGCACTCCAAAGTAAACATATCACAACATCGGGGGGGGGAACTTGTTCTTTACCCAGTTTAGGTTCTCACCATGGGTACTATTCACCTATGGAAGAAGAAGAACAAGAGAGAGGTGAGTATAATAAACCTATGAAGCCTTATATTTGGTGCCCCAAGACCAAAGACTGACTGTGCACGCTTTTTGCAGGGAAAGTAGCTTCTAATAAGAATCCCCTGAGAAGATGGCCAGCCCTTGTGTTGCAATACACCTGTCGGCCATAAAATAAGTAAACACCATATAGCGTCCTTAATGTCTGTAATATGACCTTCCCAAAAAAGGTGCAAGTTTTGACACTTCTTCTCTACTCATTTATAATCCCTCAAAACACACAGATAAACACTTAAACTGCAATTATAACGGCTAGCAAGAGCAATCAGCTACCCAGCCACAAGAAAACATTGAATAGTCTTTACTGCTGGATCTTTGATCTAATTCTATATGCCGGTTCTTACCCAACAACATTTACATTACAGGGGAGTTGTGAAAGAGGTCCGTCCGCGTGTCCGACAGCTGAGACATCCACCCAGCGAACGGCCATTTCAGACGATAAACTTGTATGTGTATGCGTTCCCTCAGGTGGCGTTCGTTAATCCGCCATGGGGGTTGATAAATAACACCCACATGTGATTATCGCCCAAAAGGTCAGTTTGTCGCACATGTACATGCACTTGCCCAACAAGATGTCCTATCAGTCGTGTGTACGAGGCTTAAGGCCTGGGACACATGGTCCCAGCATGGTCCACTCCTGGCTCTTGACCAACAATTATTGTATTATAATGTATGCAAGAGCACAGATAGTACGATATTGTATAGGGCCTAGAAATGTGCATGGTTTCGGGGCCTGCATTGTGTTCCATCAAGTGGTTGTAAAATACAGATATAATGTGTGATTTCCATACAAGTGCCCTCTATTAAAAATGAGCACACCATTGCACCGTCCTTTCGCCATTGGCTTCAGCATGCCCACTTATATCCTACTGCTGCAGAATAATACCCCCCCACGCCAAAAATAATTCTCTCTCTAAGGCGTCTCTTAGGCATAGGAAAACATTTAAGCTTTCTAAAAGATCTATTTTGGAGGTGGGGTTTATGACTCATACAGTAGTGTTACTGCAATAAGGAGTACTCTGGCATTGACTACTATTGTACAGGGTTTTCACCCTGCTTCATGGAAGCGGCAGCCTGGGACATATGTCTGTCATTGCAGACTAGGAAGGGACACCTAACATGCAATAACTTTGTATTGTATTAAAAAAACTAGAGCCATCATCCTGGGATTGTTTAAAACAGAGAGAGTTCTTTTTAGCCCTTGTATTGGGGAGGCTTATATGAAGGCTGCAGTTTCCCTTTTAAGGTATGGTACTGACATTTTGTAATACATTACCTTTATAAAAAAGGCCCTTAGTGAATAAAAAATAATTGTTCTGCAATTTAAAATTTTAAATGTTGCCACTTGTATTTATTGTTGTAATTATTTGCTTACAATAAATGGCTTAAAGGGCATGTCCACCCCCAAAACTATAATCCCCCCCAACTATTGGCCCCACCATGTAGTGTAGTTTTAATCTTATCTCACATCCCAGCTCCATATGGTTCTCCTGTAAACCCCCCTCCAAAGTCCCAAAATAACACCACCAGGAGATAGCAGGGCTCTCCTGCTATCTTGCCTCCGGTAGATATTTGCCATGCGTACTGCAGCCCTTCTCCCCCCTCCCTCCCCCTCCCTCTCCCTCCCTCTCCCTCCCGTTCTACTATCCCTCCCCCTAGCGTCAATCCCCCTTAATTGCTGCTCCCCCATGTCCCCCAGCCCCAACCGCTATTTTTTTTTTCAAAAAGCTCCCCAAAGTCTTACTTACCCTCCGCTTTCCTCCGCTGCACTGAATGACCGGCAGCCGCGTCCGTGATTGGCTGCCGCTCGCCAATCACAGACCGCACTGCCGGTCCCCCCCCTCTGCTTGCATTCCGCAACAGAGGTCCGGCAGTGCGGCGGAGGAACGAGGGGAGGTAAGTAAGAGTTTGGGGGGCTTTCTGAAAAAAATATTTATGCGGTTGGGGTTGGGGGACATGGGGCAGCAGCATATTAAAAATGAGTTTATGGGGTGGACATACCCTTTAACTAAAAATAGCACCATTTTGTCAGTACACAAGACACAAGCTTCTTCTTCTGGGGTTGCAGGATCCCTAACTTAATGGGCCTGCAGATTTGCAACTCCAACAATTTTGTTTTCAGGTGTTGGAGAATTCTGACTTTGAAAGGGCTATGTATAGTTTTTCTACTTTACAATTAGAGATGGGTTTCGTAATCCGAATGTTCCTTCTGAAACTAAGGCAGAACGTTTGGATTTCTGGATTTTGGAGCACATTTTCGATGATTATCGAACGTTCGAGGCTATTTTCGGTAACCCTAGAAAATGGCCTCAAACGTTTTCAATACTTGAAAATACGATCGGAAACTCGAAAGTAGCTTCTGATCATTCTTTTCGAGGATTATCGAAATCTAAAGTTTATTTTCGAGCGTTACCAAAAATAGCCTCAAAATAGAACCGAAAATACGTTCCTTTTTTCGATTTTCCGATCTTCGGGATTTTCCCGAGAACCGTAAATCCAAAAAAAGTTACCAGTTTTGGCCATCTCTATTTACAATTAACTATATTGCAAAAATAATTTCCCCCAAACAATATTAGGAGGTATAGCTTTTCAACCTTCAACCTATGGCCATGTTATTTTTAATTTTGACTCTTTTTATACAAATTTTTTATGCACTATATTTCTCCATTAAATTTAGCATTTTTTCCCATTTCTAGTATGTGTATTTACCAAAATTTATTTCAAATAAAAGGTACTAAATATTGTTTTTATTTTGTTTATTAATTGCCATATACTTCTTGACAGTCGTTAGAACAATAATTCCTTATTTGACACATGGTTAATATTCGATACATTTTCACTAATGTACCAATAAAAAATATTCTAATATTCTAAGGGGGAGATTCAATATAGGGCTTTTCCGTCTAAAACCCACGTTAACCCGAAAAAATTTCGGGTTAACTTGGGTTTTAGACGGATTTTAGAGCTTAGCGCCATTTCTAAATGTTTTTGGAAATAGCGCCGTGCTATAGATCCAAAAACCGAAGCATTGGGTTTTGCGCTACTTGGTCTTGTTTACGTCAGATATTGTATGGCGGGATCGGGCTAAGGTAAGTAACGCCGCTGCCTGTATTGAATCTCCCCGTAATTGTCTTCAGTTTTACCAACTGTAACAAGTAGAACCAACTCATCAAATAGGAAAACAGAAAAATATCTGATGTTAACACCGACTTGTACTCCCAAAGGGGAAAGTTTCAACATATTAAAGGGCAATTAATCCCCATTCTACTGATGATAGTACATAGGGTAAATGTACGCATACATGGCATCGATATTCCGATCGTTTCAATCAATTCGATCGAATCAATGACACTTTTCGATAGACCCATTGGCAATATTGGTCGTTCTATCAAATAAAACTTGATCGGTGAAGATGGAAAATTTTCCATCGACCCCATCTACCAGAACCCTACTTTCAGTAGTTTTCAAGCTGAAATTTATGGAAGATTGTCAGTGCAAGGTGGGGATATCCAATCGGTTCTTCTGATCGGATTTACAATAGAGATGGCTGAACTTCATAAAGTTCACAACTTTGCTATGACTTGTACAAAACCCTTGGGCAGTGCAGTCATCACAGAAAGAGCCTGAACCACTGCCCAAGCCACTTCCGGTCCAATCAGCAAGGAACGGGTTAAATAACTTGTCCAAACAGAGAGAAACTCTCTCTTTCCTGGGGCTATTCCCCAAATTCTTTACATTCCTTCGTCATTTGTCATTTCTTATTCCACTCAAAGGGATGATGACGGCGCGTGTTCCACCTGCGAGACCTGGGAACAAAGGGGAAGCGGTTTGGATTTCTGCGCACAATTAAGGTTTGGAAATAAAGTCTGATAATAAATTAAATTCTCCTGGACTGATAAAGTTTTAAAGATGAAGCTCATGCCAGTAGTTACTTTACGGCTCTGGAAGGACCAGAGAGGGAGTGGGGTTAGAGAACTGAGCAAGACTGTGTAAAAGTGTCCAGGACACACTCTATCTAGACACAGCTATCTTTTAGTTTTAGAATCCAGGCTTGTTGATATTTTATTTTTATTCATATAAGATCGGGAGAGGGACGGTTCCGGCAGGATCGAACGAACGTCACGTGAGCGCTCGGTTGGGTAATTAATATCGAACATATGTATGGCCACCAGCAGAACATATGGTAACACCAGCAGATATTTCCAGTCGACCAACCGTTTCACGGCACGGCCGGAAATATCTGCTGGTGTGGAGTGGCTGTCATTTGCACCCAGCCTTAATCATTAGCAAAAGTCAGTGACAACTCTCTAAAAAAATATTTATTGAAATGGGTTTGTTTTTGGTAGAATGCAGTGTAAGGATTGTTTAAGGTTCTCCTATGTAATTAAAGGATGTGCCTTTAAACATTCCATTTATACAGCCTTAATACTAAAGGTGGCCAAACACTTGCTATTTCCATCGCAATGTGCCGACAGATCACATTGGTATATGTCCGCACATTGCAAAGGGAACTTGCACACATGGAACCGACCGATCCCTATACGCTATATGGGGATTGGACGGTCCTGCGGCCATACATGTTACAATCATATCGGCTCCCTTTACGATAACGACCGACAGAAATTTTCCATCTTTCCCGACCGACCGTAGTGGTGACTACAGTCATTCGTCGGCACTTCGAACGGCCCATACACTTGGAACGACAGGATTTACCCATTATCGTTCATATGTATGGCCACCTTAACTCACAGGAAGAGCAAAAATGGTGGAATACAAACAGGTCTTTTGCTTACACTGGCCTAGTGCACCTGCCCTTTGCATACATAGGAATAAGGAACAACAGTGAGCAAGACGGTGAAATAAGAACTAATGCTAGGCGGCTTTTATTGAGGTTCCAGGGAACAAGGCCCTTTCAACAACTCAAACAGGATAGAATGTTTACACCAAACTCCTTCCACTTAGTGGTTTGGTTACAGTTCTATGATCTGACATCTTGTGAATTTCTATGGTCATAAAACTTCTTGGTAGAGCTCTTATATTTCCCAGCAAAGGTGGCCATACACTCGTTAGATGTAACATTTGATTTGACTTCGATAGGAGATGAATGGACTGTAACATCTACTACCCCAGCAGCTTTCACCCGAACATCGTTCTGTAGGTGTATATGTGATAGGGTCGGGGGGGATGTCCAGAATGATGCAGGAACATCAGCATTGATATATGCATCTGGAGTGGTACATTTTCCTTTCTGTAAGGCTGGGCACACATGGTAAGATATTTTCGGCAGACCGACCGAAAGTGTCATGTATTGGTCGGCTGGCCGAAAATATCTTACCATGTGTGCAGGGCAGGCACAATCAGACAAACAGTGATCGGGCCCATTGGTAAATCATGACGGATCGTGCGCACCCACTGTTGCTACGACCGACAGTCATTTGTCCTGACAGAGCTTTTTAGTAGCTAATGCTCGTACAGGACAAATAATTTCCCTGTGTGAACCACCTCATTTAACTAATTAAATTAGGTCATCTCCACCCTTAAAACAAAAAACTGCCCCAAACCTCAACTGATATAATCAGCACATAATTAGATGCCTTACTAACCAGATATTTAAGGATAATTATTGCCTCCATTGTGGCAGAGTAAGCTGGCTCCTCCTCTCATGCAGTCAATCAAGGCTGTGACTGCTGATATTACAACCAATGATTGACAGCTGTTTCCTCTGCACATTCTCAAGATTTAAAAAAGATCCTTGAGGAGGTGGATAACTTTGCCAGAACAGAAGAGAACTTATCATTAAATATCTGGTTACAATTACATGTAATAAACTGGTAAAAATAGCAGTTAGGGTTGCAGGTAGAAACTTGACAAGTCACTTTTATGTTTGAAAGGGGAACTGTTGTCTCCAAACAAGTTGATTGTAAATAAAAGGCCAGGTTCCTACCTTTAAAATGAGCCATCAACCACCTCTCTAAGTGCTGCACAGCCCAAGATATGAAGAAGTCGCTGATCAGAAAGTTAAGGGGGTGGGAGTTTCAGAATCTGTGGTCAAAATACTAGTTCCCCTGCGGTTGGCACATGCTCAGTGCAGGAGAAAGCAGGAAAAAAAAAACAGGAAGAGATTGAGTTACAGTGACTGAAGAAGAGGGAGGGGCCACAGGGGATTTCAAGGGGACTGCAATGAGAGGGGCCATGGGGGCCCATGAGGAGGAGGAGACACAGGAGGAGACAGTCACATGGTTTTAGAGCAGGAAGTGCAGGGGATCTAGAAACCATATCACACATAAAAATGTAAATATCTTCAAAACTATTTGTAAAAAATAATGAAATTAAATTGCAAAAACACTCAGGAAAGCAATTCACCTAAAGTCATTGTTAGACCACGGTTACCCTTTAAGGTTGGACATGCCCTTCAAATTGATGATTCTTGCATCAAAGTAATTGTGCTATATTACTTCCTTATCGAAAGTCGATATTTTCTTCTTTATGGCCACTTGCTTTTCCAGTCCTTTAAAAGGGCAACAAATACATTGCTTTGTATAATAATTCTGCTATCTAATATCTCTGGAACAAGTAGCATTCCTTGTAGTCTTTAAGGTACTTTCCCATAACATAAAACAACCCTGTAAAGCTCTTTATTAAGACAAACCAAACAGACCACTGCAGAAAGGCAATGCCTGCAGGGAGAGCACCTGTAGAAAGCTCATTGATCTGGAAGATTTTCTGTTATTTCATAACACGGGCTGATTAATCTTGGCCATTCCTATGTAATGTGCTAAACTTCTGGATATTTACAGCACAGATATTTATAAAGGGTTGATATCAGTGATCACTAATATTAGCCAAAAATAGCTGGTATTGACCCATGCGGTCATTAAAGGGTAACTGTGGTCTCCATGTGGTCGTATACCTTTCAAACAAACCTGTTGTCTGTAGCTTCTCTGGTTCTTATGTTACATGCTTGTAAAGTTACACTCAGCCAGTCAGGATAAACCAGAAAGTGTGTCACAGTCACATGATGTGCTGTGTAAGAAGCCCCCCCCCCCCTTTTGTTTTTGACAGTTACAGCAGTAGGATACAACTACATGCTTGGGCCTAAGGCATGGGGGTGGAGCAATGGTGTTGGCGATGCCACAGCTCACAGTGCTAGCTGGAAAGACCACCCTTTATACTGCTATAAGTTTGCATAATTTGCAAATAGAAGCATGATCCTGTCATTTTAAAGGTAGGAATGTGCTACAGTTACCCTTTAAATAACGCTGCAATTGTAAAATCCTGATCATGATCTCGGTGGTACTATTACTTTATGACAGTTGTTTACTGATATCAATCCTTTATAAATACGGCCCATACCCAATAGATCTCTCTATATACATAGAATGCAATGCGGGTAAATAAAGGAACCACACACACAGTTACCGTAAGTGCTGATTTCTTTGCAATACACTGCAGTCAGGAATCCAGGTACAACATTACCATAATAGTGGCACTAGGAATGCTGGGAATGTGGCCATACCTGTTTCAGTTGATACTCCCATAGTTGTTAACTTACCATATTTTCAATAATTAAAGGGAAAATCCACACCTCCAACAAAAATTTGTATACTAGCTAAACACCCCCCAAAACCTAGACCTCGCTAGGTTTATTCATTTTAAATTGTCCCCTGGACATACTTATCAGCCCTCTTTCCCTCCCGTGCCTTTTCCAAGCACAGAATCAAGCAGAAGGGGCTTGACCGGCAGCCGCAAAAGTGATTGGCTGAGACGCAACTAAAATACGTAGTTATCTAAATATGGAGCTACTTTGGAGGTTTATTGAAAACTCGAAAATAGCTCACATGTAGTTTTTGATAAAGTTTTGGGGATTTGTACAGGTTCCCCATACCATTTCCCAGATTGCGGGTCCCGACCCGTGACGCATGATGTGTACGAACGTTCGTTTCGGCTGATAATCGGCCCATGTCGGAGGTCCGCCCTGTCGGTCGGGCAACGATTTAATTAAAGAATAGGAGGTAATGGAGCTATGTTTTACCTCCCGTTTTTCAATGAAACAGGAGCCAGGAACGAAGGGAGGGAACTCACACAGTATCACGCTCTTCCGCTGTTCTTCTGACAGGTCCCGGCGGGACAAGCTCCGTATTAATATTCATTTATATTTAAAAATATGAACTCCAGTGGAATTTTATTTGGCAAATCCAAGATGAAATCAAAAAGGAAAAAAAAAATACACAAAATCGTTCTATATAACTAACACAAATCATTCTATATAACCAACACAAATCATTCTATATAACCAACACAAATCATTCTATATAACCAACACCAAATCATTCTATATAACCAACACAAATCATTCTATATAACCAACACAAATCATTCTATATAACCAACACAAATCATTCTATATAACCAACACAAAATTTTTTATATAACCAACACAAAATCGTTCTATATAACCAACACAAATCATTCTATATAACCAACACAAATCATTCTATATAACCAACACAAATCATTCTATAAAACCACACAAAATCGTTCTATAGAACAACCACAAAATTTTTTATATAACCAACACAAAAGTTTTTATATAACCAACACAAAATCGTTCTATATAACCAACACAAATCATTCTATATAACCACACAAATCATTCTATAAAACCAACACAAAATCATTCTATATAACCAACACAAAATTTTTATAAACCAACACAAAATCGTTCTATATAACCAACACAATCGTTCTATATAACCAACACAAATCATTCTATATAACCAACACAAATCATTCTATATAACCAACACAAAACCGTTCCATATAACGAACACAAAATTGTTCTATATAACCAATACAAAATCGTGCTATATAACCAACACAAATCATTCTATATAACCAACACAAAACCGTTCTATATAACCAACACAAAATCATGCTATATAACCAACACAAAATCGTTCCATAGAACCAACACAAAATCTTTCCATATAACCAACACAAATGATTCTATATAACAAACACAAAATTGTTCTATATAACCAACACAAAATCTTTCTATATAACCAACACAAAATCGTTCTATATAACCAGCACAAAATTGTTCTATATAACCAACACAAATCATTCTATATAACCAACACAAAATTGTTCTATATAACCAACACAAAATCATTCAATATAACCAACACAAAATCATTCTATATAACCAACACAAAATCATTCCATATATCCAACACAAATTCATTCTATAGAACCAACACAAAATCATTCTATATAACCAACAAAAAATCATTCTATATAACAAACACAAAATCATTCTATGGAACCAACACAAAATCATTCTATAGAATTAACAAAAAATCATTCTATATAACAAACACAAAACCATTCTATAGAACCAACACAAAATTATTCTATAGAACCAACACAAAATCATTTTATAGAACTAACAAAAAATCATTCTATATAACAAACACAAAATCATTTAATATATCCAACACAAAATCTTTCCATAGAACCAACACAAAATCATTCTATAGAACCAACACAAAATCATTCTATAGTACCAACACAAAATCCTTCTATATAACCAACACAAAAGTTGATTCAATTGTTCTTGTTAAGGGAAAATAATCCTATTTTACTTTAAATATTTATTAGTCAAAGATAAACAGCTCTTGTCCCCTCAAGGCTGTGACACTTGACTGTCGAAGACTGACTGATAAAATCAAATGAATTGTTAGTGACAGTAGAACATAGTTATTCCTTTCATTATGGTCCTGGTGAGCTGTGTCATAACTTCAGCAGGGGAGGATGAAAACGACTCATGAAGCAATTACAGACATATTTTGGTTTCTTTGATGAGTAAATGATCACTGGAACGCAAGTGAAGGTCTAAGATGACTTTGAGGAACAAAAACGAGACTTGTTTGTGTAGGAAAATAGCTAGGAGATTCCATAGTTATAATGGTTGTAGACTTTTGTCTGATGTTGTGTCTGAATACAAATGTGAAGATAATGAATTGGATTAGCTTTCACTATCTTTTGCAAGAGCCAACCAAGTCAAAAGTACTGTCATGTCAAGAGAAAACATATATGAAAATAATAGACAAGCCATGTTAATACTGTTATAATAGTTCAATAGAAGACTATGTAGAAGACATAAACCCCCTTCGGTAAAGCATGAGAAGGTCCATGACCATCCAAAAACATTACTCCCTTTACAGATCCTGCAAAATCTAATGTGTAATTGACGTCTTTATGATATACATTTTACAGACTGTTGGACTAGGATGCATCCTGTAACTTCATGGGTTTTGAAGATCGTTACAAGATGGACAAAACAGTGAAAAAGTTTTTTTTGTGTTAAAATTCCAGTGGAGTGCTCTGTGTATAAATTGTAACAGGTATGCATTGTTAAGAAAGTGCCATTCAACATTCCTTTGATAGACATGGAAAAATCCATTTTTGATTTGATTGTTGGCAACAATCAGCTCCTGGTTAATAAAGCTTCTAGAATTTGGCCTTTATGCTTGCTCTGTGTAGAGAATGTATGGTCCCTGGCAGTGGCTATCTCACCTAGCCTAGTATGTTAATCTGAGTGTTCTTAGTCAGCATACCAATTCCCTACACAATGGCCGCTTCTCTGCTCACTAAAGGTCAGGAGGCTTCTCTTGCAACGCTTCATAAGCCTTCTAACCACAGGGGTTACTGAGTTAGTTTTTAATTATCTGCGACCCACAGCAATTCATGGAGGGTAATCACTATACATTACTGGTTTAATAAGAAGCGCTCGCCAGTCTGAGAAAAATACGTCTATTCATACTTAAGAATAAACTACGCTATGGCAAATGTCATTCACAAAATAGACATTCGGTGTAATGTTCCCTGGGCTGATAACAATGTACGTGAGTGGAAAGCACCCAAATTATCAGATAATAAGATTTGCTTCTATGTCAACATTACATTGGATTTTGCTCAATAATTAAAAAACTACCCAGGTAAATGGGTAGAGATTAGAGGTGGACTAGAACTAGAAATCGGGCTTGAGCCGAACTATTGGAGTTCGAATGGACTCGGACTTCTCGAACTATCCTGGACCCGGATTTTCAAAATTTTCCAGACTTTCGATAATTATTGAATGTTCAAACATTCGAGGCATACGAATATGCGAGTAAACTGTCTATTATACCTATACGTGAGTAAACATCGAATTCTTGAGTAAAATGTCTATTATACCAATACGCGAGTAAATATCGAATTATCGAATCTGCGAGTAAAATGTCTATTATACCAATACGCGAGTAAATATCGAATTATCGAATCTGCAAGTAAAATGTCTATTATACCTATAGGCGAGTAAATATCGAATTATCGAATCTGCGAGTAAAATGTCTATTATACCAATACGCAAGTAAATATCGAATTATCGAATCCATGAGTAAAATGTCTATTATACCTATAGGCGAGTAAATATCGAATTATCGAATCCATGAGTAAAATGTCTATTATACCTATAGGCGAGTAAATATCGAATATCGAATCTGCGAATAAAATGTCTATTATACCAATACGCGAGTAAATATCGAATATCGAATCTACGAATAAAATGTCTATTATACCAATACGAGAGTAAATATCGAATTATCGAATATGCGAGTAAAATGTCTATTATACCAATACGAGAGTAAATATCGAATTATCGAATATGCGAGTAAAATGTCTATTATACCAATACGCAAGTAAATATTGAATTCTCGACTCTGCGAGTCGTTCATGGTATAATTATCAAATGTTAGGACGCGAGAGCTCGAAAGTAGTGCGAATGACAGTAAAATCGAGTTCAAGTCCTGGATATTGGAACATGTTCCCCAGACCATTCCCCAGGTCCCACAGCCATTTACATTAAGTTACCATTGATATTTTATTTGTATTTCATTAGAACTTTTCAAACTATTTGACTCCCATTGACTTTAATGGGTCCGTTTTCGAACTTTCCATATAGTTCGAAAGTTCGAAAACGGACCAAACTTTTAAAAGTTCGGCCATCTCTAGTAGAGATGTTCTATGCATTGAGCCATGCTTAACAATTGTGCAACACAAGCTAATGTCTGGCATTAAAGTGTCGGAACAGTAACCTCCGGGGGGGATGATAGTGGCTCTTCGTGCATTGCCCTGTAAATCTTTTTATTTTTTATATCCCGTAAGCCCAATTTACATTGACCCTAATCAAGTTAAAACAACAAAATATCCAACACAGACCATATCTCTGCAATTTATCATTGAATAAGGCTACAACCTATTCAAATGAACCCTTTAAGGTTGGAAAGTCAATGATGATCGGAAATAAGGAACAGAGACTTCTGGGTGATTTCCATGTTTCCATGGCAGCTCTCAGGAAAGCTATACCTTTAAAAATGTTTGTACAGCATTCCACAAGCTAAGTACAAAACCAGAGCGCCAGCTACAGGCTGGTTTTGGCTTTATTAAACTATCATCAGTGTAGTGCAGGCCTCTGGTCTTGCAGTAATCATAGGGAAAGCCTCAGTACCAATATTTAGTCAGGTTTCTTAAGGATTAGAGATGGGCGAAACTGTTAAGTTTCATTCCCTTTTCGGATTTACGGATCTCAGAAAAATCCTGAAGATCCGAAAACGGAAAATACTTTCGGGACTTTGGAGCCCATTTTCGAACGTATTGAACGTTTGAGGCTATTTTCGATAATCCACGAACGTTTGATATTTATAGTAAACAGACTCCGAAGTCCTGAAATACAAATGATCCGCCCGATTTTGGACGGAACATTCAGATTTCGAAACCGAGGGGTTCCGTGTCAGATCTGGGTCCGAGATAGACCTGGATGCCATCTCTATTAAGGATATGGAAAGAAGGCCACATGAATCTAGACAAATACAATTATACACTTTATTTCTGTTATGTTCTGTTAAATGATGGGATACTCATTGAATCTTTGTAGCCTGTTTAAGGCTGAAGTGTGTTTCTTTGTTCCAATGTCATCTAATTAAATCTAATGTGCAATACGTTAAATACCAGTGCCACATTTTGGCCACTAGTTGGCAGAACTTATTGCCATGTATTGAACACCTGAGAGAAGTCAAGCCTTATGATATGTGTCAAAAAAGGCTTAAAGGATAAGATAAGTGAGAGAATTTTATGTTTTATAAATGTAGAGATTCTGGTATCTAGTAAACTTAAAGGGCATGTCCACCCCCAAAACGAAATTCTCCCCCACTGCTCCAAATGGTTCTCCTGTAATGTCTGCCCAAAGTCCCAGAAAGTGAACACCAGGAGCCTGTCTGCCGGGAAAACGTTTCTACCTCTGAGGTGTCCTCTGAGAGGTTTCTGACTTACTCAGTGCAGCATTACCCCCACCCCCTTCTCCCCCCCCCCCCTCCCCCCCTCACAATCTGTTAGCTTTCCAGCTCCCCTAGTGTAAATCCCCTTTTTTGTAGTGTAGGCCTCCCTCTCCCACCCCTAACCTCTATATTATCTTGTAAAAAAACCAAACTTACTTTGCCTGTTTCCCCCGGCGTTCTACACTGCCGGAAGCCATGTCCGTGATTGCTTGCCTCTCAGCCAATCATGGACATGGCTGCCAGACTGGCCCCCTGCTTGCAGTTTCATGCAAGCAGAGGGCCGTGTGTGAACTCCACGGGAAAGAGGCAGTGTAAGTAGAGATTGGGAGAGTTTTTTTTACAAGATAATACAGCGGTTGGGGGTGGGAGAGGAAGCCCTAGACTACTGCAAATTTTTTTAAAAAGGGATGGACATGCCCTTTAAGGACATGTCCACCCTTAAAATAAAAACATGGTGACTTTGTTAATTACCCCCAACTGACAAATTCATCATATTTAGTATTACTAACCTGCACATGCTCAAGGTTGTAAAAGCTCAGCGAGCAGAGGGAGGAGGTGGATACATTTGCCAGAAAGTAATAGAACGTATCATTTAATATCTAATTATCAATACATGTAATAAACTGGTAAAAATAGCAGTTGGGGTTGTGGGCAGATAACTGACAAGTCACCATTTTTTTTTTGTTTTAAAGGGCAAGTCCAGCCCTAAAATGAAAACTTACATACAGGTAAACCACCCCCCAAAACCCTAAACGGTAATAGTTTGAAATGTGAACTATATAAGTCTAACCTGAAATCCTGCACAATGTCCTGTTTCCCCTGTTTCTGCTTCCTGGTTCTTCCAGTTAGTAACTGTCAGTTATGGATTTGACAGTTGACATCACAGCCAATGACTGAATGTTAATCCCCTGTCTGCCTCTTCTGAGCATGCCCAGGCTCAGTAAAGGCTCAGTACAGGTTTCTAAATTGCTCCGTATCCAGAAGCATAGCAGACATACAGTAATGAATTCATAGGACAAACTATGATATATCAACATATTTTAAAGAGGCCATTCTTTCTAAAAGATGTTCTTATGAGGGTGAAGTTGTCCTTTAAGGGTGGACATGTCCTTTAACTGTCCTGTTACCTTTGGTTCTTTATTTCTGCTTCAGGCCTACAACATCATCTATCTGTCCTATAGGTTGTACATGTATCAAACACAGACAGGGCATCTCTATTTTCCTTCAGCATCACCAGATTCTTCTTTTTTTGTGCTCGGCTGTTATATCCAAGCTCATGTTTTCTTTCCATCACAATGAGGAGCTTAGCAATAGATGCAACTGAAATATGTGTTAAAGAATTCAAGTAAAAGCCCATATAATCCTTTTAAAGAGAGGCACGGTCCTCTTCAAGTCCACTGTCATTCTGATGGCCCTTTGATTCTTTAATTCTATCCATAATCCCTTCATTTAACACCTGGGTGCCAAGTTTTCATCCTTTTTTCAAAATTGTCTCCTGTTTGTTTTTTTTTTCTTAGAAACCAGCATGGTAAATTTACAGAGAAACAAGTGATCAGGTAAGAAAAGGAAACAAAATCCCAATATGCCTGCAGGGAAAAGCGTGCCTGCATCATAGCTTGATGGTCCTCTCTGTAGGAGTATGTTTGCAGAACCTTGTTTTTCAATAAACAATTGCGGTGTCTACCTCAATCATTGGCTATGGATATTTCCTTTAACTAACGCCACCTTCTGTATAAAAGACAAACAACCCTTGGGCTATTAGAAGACACATTTCTAAATTGTTTTGGTCATTGTCCTAGACGTTGTGTTGGATTGTTTGTCAGAGGATTCAGGTGCCTTAAAAAGTCTCCTTACCCTTATGGAGGTTCTTCAAGGCACCGCTATGTGGACATTGGACTGTGATGAGTACACCTGCAGGTGTCACATTTCTCTCTACAATGGCAACATAAGCTTTGAAGAACACTTTAAGTTGCCCTTACACTACGTAAGACATTAGATGTCCAATCTCTCATAAGAAAATGTCCAGTCGATCTAAGAACTGCCTGGCCCGTTCTTTCATACAATCAATTTGAGATCACAAAATGAATGGGTCAGATAGGAACATCTCAAGATAAAAACCGCTGCTTGTGAAATGTGGTCTTTAGACATTAGATAGATCTCTTAAATCTATCTAAATCTGGGTACACACAGTACAGATTTCTGAAAGATGACAGACAGGATCTGCAAGATTTTGTCTGCCATCTTTCAAAGATCTGCATACACACAGTCCCGAGCGTTCTCCCTATGAACTTCATAAAGGGAACGCACGGGACTGTGTGTTTCCATCGGCCACGCTAGACTCCTCTATAGGGAGTCTAGCGCCTCTATAGGGAGTCTAGCGCGGCCGATGGAAATTTTCCCCGATCGTTTGGCGGCCGCGCGCTCATTCAGGAAACGTACGTACACAAATAATGATAACCAAATCCGACGGTATCGGGGCTTTATCGTTACTGTGTGTACCCAGCTTAATGTCTGCTTAGTGTATGGCCAGCTTTAGACCTTCAATAAGAGGTGTAACATTGTGCCTGTGTTATAAATCTGTAGAGGTGTCTGAACTCACTGAAATACATTTCGCTTGGAAAGGTAAATTCCCCAGCACCCATATAAATATGAGAGGTGAGACACAGATTCCTGTTATTATATCTTGGTGTTCTGCCTTTTCATTCAGTGTTGTTCTGAGACTTTAGTTGTTTCTGACTCCTATTGAACTTTAAAGGACAGCCTCTTCTCCCAATCTTTGCCCTTAAACTGTCGCTTTTTATCCCATTTTCTAACCCGGTTTGAGATTATGTAAGAGTCCTCATCTTTTTTTTTTTTTTCCAGCACAAAAGAGATTTTGTAAAAGTAAATAACACTCAGTAATTCTCCACTAACAAAAAGGCCCGGACACACTTTGTGGTTTAAACAATTATCTGTTATCTATTCATCTATCTTTAAGATTTAAAGATCACACAGAACAAGCAGAGAGAACAACCAGTCCAGACGCTGCCAGTGATGGATGTAATTCAAGCAGTCCTCGTTTACGTAGAGAGTTATTAACTCAACGCTGGATATTTCAACTTCTTTCTGGACAGTATCTCACCTGTACACCTGTACGATGAGTTAAATAAACTAGAGTCTTTTTATTTCCTACTAGCATGACAAACAAAAAAAAACTTCACTACTAGGAAGGATAACTTTTAAGAAAAATGCCATTGAGAAACTTCAAAGAACTACAAAAGGTCTATGCAGATGTGTGTAATTGGTAGGTCAGAGCACTAATCACAGACGTGGTTCAGAAAGAAAGAATTACCTGCTTACTTCATTAAGGTAAAAAGAGAAGAAAAACCTGAATATAACATGCAAAAATGTGCTAAAATTTATTGGTAAAACTTAGAAGATCTTCACTCGGCAAACAAACCACCAGGATTACCGAATGCTGCAAGAGAAATTGTTATTGTTAACTATAGGTATAGATGGGGAGATTTTAGCAAATTAAAGGAGAACTATATTGCATATAAATATTTTTTTTCAAGAACAGTTAAAATGAATAGTACCTTGGGCAGGGAGGTAGGTTTGGTACTTTCTACTTCCTAATATAGTTTCTATATTTTCTGGCAGAAAACTGCCAGGCTTCCTGTGTGCTTCAGCGCCATCTTTAATACAGGAAGGCACAGGGCCATAACCTGGCAGATGAAAACTGCATGTGCTGTAGATCTTCAACAAAACAATATTGGGAGTTGGGAATAATCCTATACAAAATTTCTCATTTCATCAAAATGTTGTGGGATTGGTTGGGAGGTGAGTTCTAATGTATTGGAACCTTAAGGGCTTTCCTGCTTTAGATATCTAAGAACTGGTACACACAAGTTCAAACTTCAGGCTGATTGTCCATCTGGTCCAATATTTTGGTCGACCAGCCTGAAATATCAGCCACAATTACTGCCATGTCTATTCATTCAAAACTGATTTTTAGGCTAAATCTGCAATGAAAGGAAATCTCCGTAATTCTCAGCCAATCATTGAGCCTTCAATTGGCCACACATTTCTTTGGACATTAATATTGTGGTGTCAACTTAATTTTGGAAGACTAAAGCTGGGTATACACACTGCAGATTTCTAAAAGATGACAAACAGGATCTGCAATCGTTCGGAAAAGTAAGGTACACACAGTACCGATAAAACCCTGATACCGTCTTATCCGAAATGTATTATAATAAACAATAGGAGTCGGTAGCGGTAAGATAGACATGTAAATGGGGGATAATAGAGATATGAAATGTATTATAATAAACAATAGGAGTCGGTAGCGGTAAGAAAGATATGTAAATGGGGATAATAGAGATATGAAATGTATTATAATAAACAATAGGAGTCGGTAGCAGTAAGATAGATATGTAAATGGGGAAAATAGAGATATGAAATGTATTATAATAAACAATAGGAGTCGGTAGGGGTAAGATAGATATGTAAATGGGGATAATAGAGATATGAAATGTATTATAATAAACAATAGGAGTCGGTAGCATAAGAAGATAGGTAAATGGGTGAATAATAGAGTATGAATTTATTATAATAACAATAGGAGTCGGTAGCAGTAAGATAGATATGTAAATGGGGATAATGAGATATGAAATGTATTATAATAAACATAGGAGTCGGTAGCGGTAAGATGATATGTAAATGGGGATATAGAGATATGAAAGTATATAATAAACTAGGAGTCGGTAGGGTAAGATAGATATGTAAATGGGGATAATAGAGATATGAATGTATTATAATAAACAAATAGATAGGTCGGTTGGTAGGGGTAAGATAGATATTGTAAATGGGGATATAGAGATATGAAATGTATTATAATAAACATAGGAGTCGGTAGGTGTAAGATAGATATGTAAATGGGGATATAGAGATTGAAAATGTATTATATAAACAATATGAGTCGGTACGAGTAAGATAGATATGTACATGGGGATAATAGAGATATGAAATGTATTATAATAAACAATTGGAGTCGGTAGCAGTAAGATAGATATGTAAATGGATGATAATAGAGATAGGAAATGTATTATAATAAACAAGAGGAGTCGGTAGCGGTAAGATAGATATGTAAATGGGGATAATAGAGATATGAAATGTATTATAATAAACAATAGGAATCGGTAGCAGTAAGATAGATATGTAAATGGGGGATAATAGAGATATGAAATGTATTATAATAAACAATAGGAGTCGGTAGTATAGTATAGTATAGTATAGTATAGTATAGTATAGTATAGTATAGTATAGTATAGTATAGTATTTGAGGTTGAATAAAGACATACGTCCATCCAGTCCAACCCATCTAGCACTATCCTCATTTCCTGCCTAACTGTTGATCCAGAGGAAGGCAAAAAACCCCCACCAAATTTATGAAGGGGGAAAAAATTCCTTCCTGACTCCAAGTGGCAATCGGAAATTTCCCTGGATCAACTCTACTTTATGTATCAATACCAGTAACTTGCAACATTCCTTGTTTGCAGAAACTCATCCAGCTTTTTTTTGAAACTCACCAATGAACCTGCCATTACAACGTCCACTGGAAGACAGTTCCATAGCCTTACCGTTCTCACAGTGAAAAACCCTTTCCGAGCTTGAAGCCTAAACCTTTTTTCTTCAAGTCTTAAGGGATGTCCTCGTGTCCTTTGACATGTTCTCTTGGTGAACAATGCCCCAGATAGTTTATTGTATGGCCCGTTAATGTATTTATACACAGTAATCATATCCCCAAGCAAGCGCCTTTTCTCCAGCGTACATAATTGTAACTTTTCCAGTCTCTCTTCATATTCAAGCTCCCCCAATCCCCTTATTAATTTAGTTGCCCTTCTCTGAACCCTTTCCATTTCAAAGATGTCCTTTTTGTACACAGGATTCCAAAATTGCACTGCATATTCCAAATGAGGCCTTACCAATGCTTTGTAAAGAGGGAGAATTACATTTTCCTCCCTTGAATCCATACCTCGCTTTATACAAGACAATACCATGCTGGCTCTGGCTGTTGCCGCCTGGCACTGCTTGCTACCTTTAAGTTTGTTATCCACCAAAACTCCAAGATCCCTTTCCAACAGGGATTCACTTAACACAGAGCCATTTATAGTATAAGTAGCACAAG
Organism: Hymenochirus boettgeri; assembly: GCA_019447015.1. Lineage (NCBI taxonomy): Eukaryota > Metazoa > Chordata > Amphibia > Anura > Pipidae > Hymenochirus > Hymenochirus boettgeri. The sequence continues at coordinate 17,080,785 of CM033474.1, read as the reverse complement.
TATTTTTAAGTCCAAAATGCATCACCTTACATTTATCAACATTGAATTTCATCTGCCACTTAGCAGCCCAATGTGATAATCTATCTAGATCCCCTTGCAACGATTGCACATCCTCTGAAGTTTTTAATGGTCGACAAAGTTTTGTGTCGTCAGCAAACACAGAAACCTTGCTGACAATACCCACTTCCAAATCATTAATAAATAGATTAAATAGAAGCGGCCCCAACACAGAACCCTGTGGCACCCCACTTAGCACTTTAGTCCATAATGATGAAGCCCCATTAACAACTACTCTCTGCATCCTATTCTTTAACCAATTTTCTATCCATGTACAAATGTGACTCCCCAGACCAACAGACCTTAGCTTATTCATTAGTCGCCTATGGGGGACTGTATCAAAAGCCTTTGCAAAATCCAAGTAAACTACATCTACTGCTATACCAGAGTCTAAATTTCTACTTACTTCCTCATAAAAGCCAAGCAAGTTAGTTTGACAAGATCTATTCCTCCTAAATCCATGCTGGTTACTACTTATAATGTCAGTCCTTGAAACATACTCTAGAACATGATCCCTTATTAAACTTTCCAGGATCTTCCCCACCACTGAAGTTAAACTTACAGGCCTGTAATTACCCGGCTGTGAACGACTACCCTTTTTGAATATTGGAATAACATCAGCCTTTTTCCAATCCAGAGGCACACCACCGGACATGAGGGAATCAGCAAAAATAAGAAACAATGGCCTAGATAAAACTGAACTTAGCTCCCTAAGTACCCTAGGATGTATTTTATCTGGTCCAGGAGATTTACTAATATTAACCTTATTTAGTTCTTTCTGTACCATATCCTCGGTTAACCAAAGTGAACTTGAATCTTGTATACCTTTATTGCTACTATACTCTATGATATCTGTACTTGGATCTTCTATAGTGTATACAGAGGAAAAAAAATTATTCAAGACATTTGCTTTATCGCCATCCTCCGTAACTAACTTATCCCCATTAATTAATGGTGCCACATTCTCAGTCCTCATCTTCTTACTATTAATATACTTAAAAAAATGTTTAGGCTTAGTGATGCTTTCTTCAGCTATCCTAACTTCATTATTAATTTTAGCTAGTTTGATTGCTTTCTTACACTCCTTGTTACAGTTTTTATACTCCCTAAAGGCCCTTTCCGTTCCCTCGGCCTTAAAGGTTTTAAATGCCTTTTTCTTCCTTACCATTTGCCTCTTTACATCAGAATTCAGCCACATAGGCGTGGATTTATTTTTTTTACATTTATTTCCCAAGGGTATAAATTTAGATGTGAACTGGCTTAAAATCCCCTTGAACACAGTCCACTTCTGTTCAGTACCTTTACCTGATAATACATTATCCCAGTTGACATTCTGAAGAGCTGCTTTTAACCTGGGAAAATTTGCTTTCCTGAAATTAAATGTCTTTGTTAACCCAGCGCACTTTTCCTTTCGATAACAAAGTCCAAATGCCACTATTTCATGGTCACTATTCCCTAAGCCTCCAGTTACCTTTATATCTATAATGCGCTCCACAATGTTAGATATTACCAGATCCAACAGAGCTCCTTTTCTAGTAGGAACCTCAACCACCTGTGAGAGAAAATTATCCTGCAGCAAATTCAGGAACTCATCGCCTTTTTCTGTGATGGCAGTTCCACCACACCAATCAATGTCAGGGTAATTGAAGTCCCCCATAATGAGCACACTCCCCAAACTTGCAGCCCTTGCCAACTGCATATGAAGTTGACTCACCTCCTCTCTGCTAGCATTTGGCGGCTTATAGCAGACACCAACAATGACATTACCCCCTTTCCTGTTGCCTAATTCCACCCATATTGCCTCCACTTTATCATCCATATCACCAGCTATCTCTTCTTTTAAATTTGGCTTCAATTCTTTTTTAACATATACACATACTCCTCCCCCTTTCCTTTTTTTTCTGTCCTGCCTAAACAAGGCATATCCTTCTATATTTACAGCCCTCGGGGTTAGCGAACGATACATTCGGGGTTAGCGAACGATACATTCGGCAAACGGCCTGTAAATACGATAATTATCAAATTTACAATAATTATCGAAAATACAGCTGCAAGTTTGGAAAAACGAACTAGTTCGAGTTTGTCCGAACTCATAAAGTTCGGCTCGAAATCGGGCTCGAGATCGGTTTTGGGTTCATCTCTAGTGTATAGGTTTGTACCTTTATTATTCTTCTCTTTATGGCAGATCATGGCCTTTCAATTTTAAAGGTGTGCTTTTAGATTTCATTATATTTTAATGCATAGAATAACATATAAGGTTTAAGCAAACCAACGCAATACTAATTAGGGTGAATGCACTACAGTATATAGGGGGAAATAAATTTATTGTATCTAATTCTATACCCGGTAAATTTCAGCTTTAATCACAGAGGGTAGCTGTGTGTTAGGCTGGGTACACACCAGCAGATATTTCCGGCCGACCGACCGACCGATAGTGCCGTGGGTGCTGGCCTTGACCGAGCTCGGGACTGTTGGTAAATCACGGTCGATCCCCAACCGATAAGTCTGTTTGTTTAAAAAAACTGCAGAACGCTACTTACAATGCTTCGTTCCCCCGACGCACTGATCTCGGCCCTCTGCTTGTCGGGACCGGCAGCCACGTCTCTGATTGGCTGAGAGTTTGTGGTGGGCTAGTGTGCCATATGTTAAGAGCTTTTAGAGGTAGGGCACCCGGTAGCAAAGAGGGCTACAGAGGGATGGAGGGAGGGGGGGGGAAGGGCTCCCCTGCACATGTCACTGTCCTCCCAGAGGATAAGGAGGAGGCAGAAACCTTTGACATAGGGAGACAGCGATCAGGACACTATAATTCATAATGTGGGGGAATAACCATGATTTGCACTGTTTCTGCCTCATCATTTTTGAGTCCTAACTTCCAAATCAGTGAGAGCAAGGCCCACTAGGAATCGTACATGAATCGCGCTACGGAGCGAAATCCTAATGTCACATGATTCATGCGTGACATGATTCATGCACTGACGAAGTGCCGGACTTAGGCACGAAACGCGTTAGACATGCTTTTTTATATATGTATAGATATATGTGCTAATAAAGGAAGTCTTTTACCCACTCTTTTCGTGTGAGGCCTGTTCGTAGGACTGCCACAGCCCGTTTTCGTTTCATGATTCATGCGTGCTACCCTGCGCGATTCCTTTGATGTACCCCTATCGCAGCACATGTGGTGCGCACCAAAAATGGCGATCGCATACACTACGAAAAGGGTCGGCAGCACAGCGGAGGTAATGGGGCCATCCCCATCCTCTTCTATTGGTGTGCGTTGCGCTATGCAGCAGCCCACACCAAAATAGACGGGTGGGGTCTGGCCCTGAAGGTTAATTGTACGTTCCATAGTGTAGTTTCATCTCAGAGGTCATGAGAAATTACCTTAATTAGCCTAAATATAGCCCAACCACAAATATTTCTCTCTTTCAGTTTAATTGCACATTACCCTACTTATTTGTGGGTAACATGGAAGAAATATTATTTCTGAAAATGCCCAGGATGGCTGGTGGGCCACAGGTTAAAGGAGACATCACTCAATGGCAAAAAACAAGGTGTAATATTGACTTTTGTAAAGTAGCAGCAGTCATCGGTGCTAGATTGCTCCTTTATCTTCCCCAATATTTAAAGGAATTAAAGGAATTGTACACTGAAAAAATGACTTAGCCTCATTTTAATCTGTAAATAAATACATGTAAGTAGCACTTACTCTGATGTGTTTGTGTTACTGCATGAATTCAATCCAGTAATTGATTTGCTCAAGCTCAGTTCCCCAGCCCCCTGCTAGATTATCTGACTCTCTGTGAGGGCAAGCATGCTCAGTAATCCCTATGAGGCAGCATTGAATTTCCCACCATGCAATTCACATACTAACTGTCACCATCAGCTACAGCAAAACTATACATAACAGAAGAGTTCATGATACTAAGGCACTTGATTGACAGCTAAAATGTCAAGGGGACAGATTTACAGATGGGAAGAATTAGTTTCCAGTAATGGGTAACTTACAAAACACATTTCTCAGTGTACATATCTTGATATCAGCCTTGATTGACAGCATGGAGGAAGGCTTACTCTGCCAGAATGGGGACAATAATTATTCTTAAATATCTGGTTAGTAATACAGGTAATAATGTGGTGAATATATCAGTTGGGATTGGGGCAGATGACACTTACTGACACAGATTTTTGATTTAAGGGTGGACATGCCCTTTAACTTGTGGTGGCAATAGATGGATTGATATTATCTGTCAACTGTGGCCAATAATATTAACCAGGTAAAAATTTTGCCTATCCCAATAACTAAAATTGCCCCAATATGATGGCCACAATTTTCCTGACTGACACAGGCGATAATTGACCGATACCTGGTATTGCCGTGTCTGTGGTCACCATTTGTGTTAATACAGATTTCCATTTGTGTGAATGTGTTTTTGAATGTCTACAACATGCAGATTATACAAAACCATAAATGAGATATTTTCGGTGGGTAAACCTATATTTCCCTAAATACTTTCCAAGCATAATTGCAGGTTAATTAAATTAACACATTTGTTATAAAGAGTTTTCATGTATTTTTACATCAATAATAATGGTCCTTACCTGCCAATGGGGGTCCTACAAGAAGAGGGAAACACTCCACAATGGTGACAAGCCCAACTGCACTCGAGAATCGTTTGACTCCCACAAGGTCCATCAGGGTTTCAAAGAGCAAAGCACAAACCATCCCGAAAGCCAACCCGAAGAAGACCGAGTAGACAACCAAACCAATGTAGTCTTTCGCAAATGGACACATGAGGTGGCAAATGCCATTGAAAGTGATAGCGAAACTAAAGAAATACTGAATCTTGGGGCGGACACGATTGGTGTTGGCTATAATGCCAGTTCCCGGCCTGGCAATCATATCCACTATGGCAAGAATGGATAAGAGGAAGGCAGCTGAGTATTCATCTACACCAAGGTCCTTGGCATATGGAGTTAAAAACACAATGGGGGCATAAAATCCAAAAAACATGATCACATTTCCAACCAGATAGATAAGGAAACCTCTATGCTTAAAAAGTGATAAATCCAGAAACTTGTTAAATTTTTGCAGACAGTTTTCTTTATGGTTCTCCTCCATTCTGGTTCCGTAAGAGACCTGAGGGTTACCGGAATCCAGTAAGGTTTCTTTCGCACCTTTTTCTTCTTGAGTGGAATTTTTCTTCTGATTGACTCCAGTGGAAGCCTTTGTTCCTATTGGTCGAAACAGAGCACCTGCCACACAACAATTTAGCAACAAGCCGCCTAGTATTAAGAAACTGCCCCGCCAGCCGTAATAATCGCATAAAAACTGGTTCAGGGGCGCGAGGGTGGAAAGTACAACTGGACTACCAGCCATGGCGAGACCATTTGCAATTGGCCTTCGTTTTAGAAAATATTTCCCAATCACTATTACCGATGGCTGAAGGTTCATCGAAAAACCAAACCCTGTGAAAACAGTAGAAGAACTTTGGATTAGTCAAACAATAAAACGTGGGGGAAACTAGATGCAACAGCTCCACTACTAGGCAATTTACGTCTATGGTCAACATTACAGATGGTTGAACTTCCCAAAGTTCGGTTCGTTTTTGAACTAGAGATCTTCAGTAAAAGTTCTCTAGTTAAAGTCAACGGGGAAAAATAGTTCAAAAATTTCTAATAAAATACAGTTAAAATTACAATGGTAAGTTACTGTAAATGGCTTTGGGACCTGGGAAATGGTCTGGGGAAAAGTCTGGAGAAATGGCACCAAAACTTGTTTAAACACTAACTTTCCCCACAATCGGGCAATTGTCAGGCTTCCGCATTGAATTTTCGAGGGTTACCGAAATCGAGCGGTACATTCAAGGGTTATTGCTGAAATGGCTGAAATAGAGGGTTAACGAAAGCCACATTCGAGGGTTATGTCTGGAATTGAGGGTTAGCGAACACTAAATTTAAGGGTTATCAACAAATTCGAGGGTTACCAAATGCCGCATTCTAGGGTTTTGGAGCACTACATTCAAAGGTTAGTGTTTCCAGAATTTGATAATCCTTGAATTTTCGTTAATATGTCTGCGGGTTCAGAAAAACCCAGAAGTTTAGTACAAACATAAAATCCCTCAAACTGATATTCCATCCCTAGTCAACATCAACTCAATGGGATCAAGAATGGAATAATACAAGACACTAAATGGGTTCAAATTTCAGATTTCAAACTTTTTGAAAGTCCAAAAATATGAAATCGGACCGGATTTTTGGAAGTTCGGGCCATCTTTATAACACAATTAAGCCAGCACACTGGTGGATAAGGCCTACTACCTGGATGTACCTTGTATATTCTGCATCAACCCAATGGGTCTTGTTTTGGGAAATAACGTTTTTGTACATACCATAGGCTCATAGAAATATGGTAGTAGACCTGTACATTGCAATGGTTCAATTTATTAAACAATTACCGATGTTCTACGATGGACGAGAAAGTGTTGCTTATGACTGTAAAATATATACAGGGAGATTCAATAAAAGTTCTTATCGTTAAAAATGGTGCTAATCTTGCCCCAACCAATCAGATCTTATTTAACATTTCAAAGCTAACATCTGATTGGTTGGGTCAAAATTAGAACCATCTTAAACGATAAGAACTTTTATTACATCTCCCTAATAGTTTCTCCTAATATTCTTGTGGTAGCCATTTGTCAAACTGGGCTACAGAATGTGGCACTGGGCTCTCACCCGGCTTGCTAGTACCTGAAAGGAGCAAACACGATCATATAGTGTGGACTACTCCTTTAAACATATAAACATGGTGTATTTATTTAGTGCCTTTATAAATTTATATGTAAATTCTAGTTTGTAGCCATTATAATGCCATAAACAACACGTCTGGGACAAGTTTGCAAATAGCACCGCACAATTACTCCTTTATGTAGTAATCAGTAATAACTCCCTTTAATTTCATCATTAAATTCCTAGTGACACAAACCAAATGGTTATGACCTCATCATACCATCATTAATTATTACGTGGGGTCCTGATACTCAGCACTGCTCCTGTCATTATTAATACTACATCACTGAATGATAAAATAAAGAATATTAAATATAAGAACAACCCTGCGGATCAGTTAATAGTATATTAAGCCTCATCTATTTAATTTATATCAATCAATATAGCAAATATATCGTCGCAGGTCTAAGCTTTTTATCTGTATTGAAGTATCATTTACAGGAAAGGAGGTCATGTTTAGATTTGAAATGTTCCAGTGTATTTGGCCACCTACCCAGCAATGCCTGTGTTCCAAGGCGTCCTACTACACATATACGCAGTGAAATGCATTAGGAATGGACCAATCAAAATTATTAGTGATACCTGCTGTAATTGTGGTTTGATTGATTCATATTAACAGGATGACCTACTCAACCAGACCACAAACATGCAAGAGACCCAATAGTTGAACAGCATTTGTCTGGCTATGGTACAGTACATTTTCCAAGGACATAGGGAACATTTAGGCCTGTAAACTTAGACTGGCTGCCAAGATATTTCAGTCAGCCAGGTTTAAAATATCAGTGGAAATTTCCACCGCAATAAATAGACCCATCAATCGTATGTTTGGCCAAATCGGACAACATTTTGATGGAAATTGTGCCCGATTGTGAATCCTTCAATGGGCTGAGCCGAAATGATGGCTGTGCCACAGGTAGAGGTTACTTACCTGCAATGGCACCAATAAAGATGTACAGCTCCAAGATACTTGTGCTGAATGTTGCTATAACCATTCCCAGCCCACTTAAAAGTCCACCAAATATAACCACTGGACGGCTGCCATATCGATTCACCAAGATACTGCTGACAGGCCCTAAGGACGGAAAGAAAATAATTACATTGTTAAAAGTCCCAGTTACTAGTCACCGTCTTTGCAAGGTTCAGTACAGGTCGTATCGAAACGTTAACCACGTATCCAATGTAAACTCATTGAATCTCTCAATATCAGTCATTAAAAAATCAATTCAATACTTTATCCTGTTCATTGGAATAATGAAGAGAGAAGAAGAATGTCACTAGGGTCCCTATAAAGCATTTCGCATCCACGTGTATAAATCACACAGACAAACCAACATACCCACGTTTCTAAACACACCGCCCTCCTGTATCCCATTAATGCAAACATCCACCTTCCAATCATATAGATGGAATTCTACGCAGACATCACTGTATTAAAGACAAACGTTGCAATTGCCCAGTAAATAAATCCTGCGTTGAACTGTGCAGAGCAGAGAAAAATACACGAGAGCAGGGAAAAGTACAGAGATGGAGAAACAAATTAATTAAGGAAATAATGGAAAAGGGGCATTAAACTGTACACAGGAACTGGCAACCCTGGTTAGTCTGAAGCCATTCGGATACTGGGCCTGACAAGTTTATTCTTGGTTGCAATAGCAGAGAATCTACACAATGCAGGTAACACTCACATACAGACACTATTATCTAAAGGGTATGTCCACCCCCCAAAACATGAACCGCATTATGGAAAACCACAATATGGAAAAACAATCTATTTTAAATATCTATTTCAGGACTCTTTACTAAAAGGTCCATCCATGTCTTCTGCTGAATAGTGGAATTGGTAAAATAAAGATTAAAAGGGCATGTTCACCCTAAAAACAAAAAACTGGTCAATATTCCGTTGCCTGCCCCCAACCGAAATATATTGCACTTTATTTCCTGTATTACTAACCAGATATATAAGGATAATTATTGTCCCCATTCTGGCAGGGTAAGCTGGCTCCTCCCTCCATGCTGTCATTCAGGGCTTTGATTGCCGACATCACAACCAATGATTGACTGCTGTTTCACCTGCGGCAGATACCTTTGCCAGAATGGAATATAACTTATTAAATTTCTGGTTACAAATACATGTCATAAACTGGTAAAAATAGCGGTTATGGGCAGATAACCAGTTTTTTGTTTTAAGGGTGGACATGCCCTTTAATTAAGTGCAAGTTTTAAAGAAATGTAAAACAGGTACATACGGTATTTGGTCAGGAATAACTTATAAAGGAAAGTAATACATTGTTTTATTCAGCAGTCCTTAGGCTAACGATCAGGGAGAAACAGGTTTTATCTTGTTGGTCTCCTTAAAGGACAACTGAAGTCAGCACTTTTTTATTTCTGTACTGTTGGTACTTTACAGCACTGCAAATTGACTCATGAACCTTAATCCTGTCTAAGTTCCTTTTAAAAGGAAACTAAAGCCTCATACACACGTGTGATCGCTGGTCCCGACCCGCAACGCACGATGTGTCTGAACGTTTGTTTCGGCTGACAAAGTGCCCATACACAGACCGATTATTGGCCGAAACGAATGCTTGGACACATTGTGCGTCGTGGGTCGGGACCCGTGATCACACGTGTGTACGAACCTTAAGGGCAAGGCCACACCTCCGAGTCTAAACATGTGATCCAATCGTGACCAAACCATGCGTTAAAAAGCCCACACAAGTGCCAATTGATCGGTCCATACTAGGTGGTGGTGTCAGTTGCACTGAGATCCCATTTTCAGAGTGCATGCAATCACTATTTTTAAGCGGCCGGTAATGCGAGTGTGCTTTGATCCACTCTAGTGTGGCCCTGGACTGCTGGGGCCCACCAGCAAATCTGAAACCAAGGCCCCATCTATTATTTCGTATCTCTATTATCCCCATTTACATATCTATCTTACTCCTACCGACTCCTATTGTTTATTATAATACATTTCATATCTCTATTATCCCCATTTACATATCAATCTTACCCCTACCGACTCCTATTGTTTATTATAATACATTTCATATCTCTATTATCCCTCATTTACATATCTATCTTACCCCTATCGACTCCTATTGTTTATTATAATACATTTCATATCTCTATTATGCCTCATTTACATATCTATCTTACCCCTACCGACTCCTATTGTTTTTTATAATACATTTCATATCTCTATTATCCCCATTTACATATCTATCTTACCCCTACCGACTCCTATTGTTTATTATAATACATTTCATATCTCTATTATCCCCATTTACATATCTATCTTACCCCCACCGACTCCTACTGTTTATTATAATACGTTTCATATCTCTATTATCCCCATTTACATATCTATCTTACCGCTACCGACTCCTATTGTTATTATAATACATTTTATATCTCTATTATCCCCATTTACATATCTATCTTACCCCCACCGACTGATAGCTGCTCTGGGTAAAAGGCCCTGTCATAGAGATGGACTAGAACTCGAACTTGAACCGTAGTTCGAGCCGAACTATTCAAATTCGAACAAATTCGGACTTCTCGAACTATCCCGGACCCGGATTTTCGATATTTTTGGACTTTCGAAAAATATTGAATGTTCGAATGTGCGAGTAAAATGTCTATTATACCTATACGCGAGTATCGAATCCGCGAGTAAAATGTCCATTAAAACCTATACGCGAGCATCGAATCCACGAGTAAAATGTCCATTAAAACCTATACGCGAGCATCGAATCCGCAAGTAAAATGTCCATTAAAACCTATACGCGAGCATCGAATCCGCAAGTAAAATGTCCATTAAAAACCTATACGCGGAGTATCGAATTCACGAGTAAAATGTCCATTAAACCTATACGCGCGAGTTATCGAATCCACGAGTAAAATGTCCATTAAACCTATACGCGAGCATCGAATCCGCAAGTAAAATGTCCATTAAACCATACGCAGAGCATCGAATCCGCAAGTAAAATGTCCATTAAAACCTATACGCGAGCATCGAATCCACGAGTAAAATGTCCATTAAACCATACGCGAGCATCGAAATCCGCAAGTACAATGTCCATTAAAAACCTATACGCGCAGCATCGAATCCGCAAGTAAAATGTCCATTAAAACCTATACGCGAGTATCGAATCCACGAGTAAAATGTCCATTAAACCTATACGCGAGCATCGAATCCGCAAGTAAAATGTCCATTAAAACCTATACGCGAGTATCGAACTCACGAGGTAAAGTGCCATTAAAACCTATACGCGAGCATCGAATCAGCGCGTAAAATGTCCATGGTATCTAGGGCGAACATCGAATCTACGAGTAAAGTGCCCATTAAAAACCTATACGCGAGCATCGAATCCGGGAGTAAAATGTCCATGGTATCTAGGCACGAACATCGAATCTACGAGTAAAGTGTCCATTAAAACCATACGCGAGCATCGACATCGCAAGTAAAATGTCCATGGTATCTAGGCGCGAGTATCGAATCCACAAGTAAAATGTCCATTAAAACCTATACGCGAGCATCGAATCCGCAAGTAAAATGTCCATTAAAACCTATACGCGAGTATCGAATCCACGAGTAAAATGTCCATTAAAACCTATACGCGAGCATCGAATCCGCGAGTAAAATGTCCATGGTATCTAGGCACGAACATCGAATCTACGAGTAAAGTGTCCATTAAAACCTATACGCGAGCATCGAATCCGCAAGTAAAATGTCCATGGTATCTAGGCGCGAGTATCGAATCCACAAGTAAAATGTCCATTAAAACCTATACGCGAGCATCGAATCCGCAAGGTAAAAGTCCATAAAACCTATACGCGAGTATCGAATCCACGAGTAAAGTGTCCATTAAAGCCTATACGCGAGCATCGAATCCGCAAGTAAAATGTCCATGGTATCTAGGCGCGAACATCGAATCTACGAGTAAAGTGTCCATTAAAACCTATACGCGAGCATCGAACCTGCGAGTAAAATGTACATGGTATCTAGGTGCGAACATCGGAATCTACGAGTAAAGTGTCCATTAAACCTATACGCGGAGAATCGGATCAGCGAGTAAAATGTCCATGGTATCTAGGGCGAACATCGAATCTACGAGTAAAAAGGCCATTAAAGCCTATACGCGAGCATCGAATCCGCGAGTAAAATGTACATGGTATCTAGGTGCGAACATCGAATCTACAAGTAAAGTGTCCATTAAAGCCTATACGCGAGCATCGAATCCGCGAGTAAAATGTACATGGTATCTAGGTGCGAACATCGAATCTACAAGTAAAGTGTCCATTAAAGCCTATACGCGAGCATCGAATCCGTGAGTAAAATGTCCATGGTAACTAGGCGCGAACATCGAATCTACGAGTAAAGTGTCCATTAAAACCTATACGCGAGCATCGAATCCGCGAGTAAAATGTACATGGTATCTAGGCGCGAACATCGAATCTACGAGTAAAGTGTCCATTCTGTCGGGTGTGGGTATAATCCCAAAAGCGCAAACGCGATATTGAATCTGGTTCGGGGGATTTACCCAGAGTGATAGCTGCTCTGGGTAAAAGGCCCTGTCATAGAGATGGACTAGAAACTCGAACTTGAACCGTAGTTCGAGCCGAACTATTTCAAATTCGAACAAATATCGGACTTCCGAACTATCCCGGACCCGGATTTTCGATATTTTGGACTTTCGAAAAATATTGAATGTTCGAAGTGCGAGTAAAATGTCATCTATTAACCTATACGCGAGTATCGAATCCGCGGTAAAAGTCCATTAAAACCTATACCGAGAGACGAATCCACGAGTAAAGTCCATTAAACCTATAAGCGAGCATCGAATCCGCAAGTAAAATGTCCATTAAAACCTATACGCGAGCATCGATCCGCAAGTTAAAATGTCCATTAAAACCTATACGCGAGTATCGAATCCACGAGTAAAATGTCCATTAAAACCTAATACGCGAGTATCGAATCCACGAGTTAAATGTCCATAAAAACCTATACGCGAGCATCGAATCCGCAAGTAAAATGTCCATTAAAACCTATACGGAGCATCGAATCCGCAAGTAAAATGTCCATTAAAACCTAATACGCGAGCAGAATCCACGAGTAAAATGTCCATTAAAACCTATACGCGAGCATCGAATCCGCAAGTAAAATGTCCATTAAAACCTATACGCGAGCATCGAATCCGCAAGTAAAATGTCATTAAAACCTATACGCGAGTATCGAATCCACGAGGTAAAATGTCCATTAAAACCTACGCGAGCATCAGAATCCGAAGTAAAATCCATTAAAACCTATACGCGAGTATCGAATCCACGAGTAAAGTGCCCATTAAAACTATACGCGGAGCATCGAATCCGCGAGTAAAATGTCCATGGTATATAGGCACGACATCGAATTACGAGGGTAAAGTGCCCATTATTAAAACCTATACGCGAGCATCGAATCCGCGAGTAAAATGTCCATGGTATCTAGCACGAAATCGAATCTACGAGTAAAGTTCCATTAAAACCTATACGCGAGCATCGAAATCCGCAAGTAAAATGCCATGGTATCTAGGCGCGAGTATCGAATCCACAAGTAAAATGTCCATTAAAAACTATACGCGAGCATCGAATCCACGCAAGAAATGTCCATTAAAACCTATACGCGAGTAATCGAATCCACGAGTTAAAATGTCCATTAAAACCTATACGCGAGCATCGAATACGCGAGTAAAATGTCCATGGTATCTAGGCAGAACATCGAATCTACGAGTAAAGTGTCCATTAAAACCTATACGCGAGCATCGAATCCGCAAGTAAAATGTCCATGGTATCTAGGCGCGGAGGAATAATCCACAAGTAAAATGTCCATTAAAACCTATACGCGAGCATCGAATCCGCAAGTAAAATGTCCATTAAAACCATACGCGAGATCGAATCCACGAGTAAAGTGTCCATTAAAGCTATACGCGAGACATCGAATCCGCAGTAAAATGTCCATGGTATCTAGGCGGCGAACATCGAATCTACGAGTAAAGTGTCCATTAAAACCTATACGAGGCATCAGAACCTGCGAGTAAAATGTACATGGTATCTAGGTGCGAACATCGAATCTACGAGTAAAGTGTCCATTAAAAACCTATACGCGAGCATCGATCGCGAGTAAAATGTCCATGGTTTAGGTGCGAACATCGAATCTACGAGTTAAGTGTCCATTAAAACCTATACGCGAGATCGAATCCGCGAGTAAAATGTCCATGGTATCTAAGCGCGAACATTGAATCTACGAGTAAAGTGTCCATTAAAGCCATACCGAGCATCAAAGACCGCAAGTAAAATGTCCATGGTATCTAGGTGCGAACATCGAATCTACGAGTAAAGTGTCCATTAAACCTATACGCGAGCATCAAAGCGCAAGTAAAATGTCATGGTATCTAGCGTGCGAACATTGAATCTACGAGTAAAGTGTCCATTAAACCTATACGCGAGCATCGGAATACGCGAGTAAAAGTCCTGGTAGCCTAGGCGGAAACATTTGAATTAAGAATAAAGGTGTAAGAATAACAAGTCCCCCCCTTAATGTGGAAAGTTATAACAATGTCCCCCCTTCACATGGGTAAAACATAACAATGTCCCCCTTACTGTGGGGTAAAGTATAACAATGTCCTCCTTTACTGTGGGTAAAGTATAACAATGTCCTCCTTTACTGTGGGTAAAGTATAAACAATGTCCCCCCTTTACTGTGGGTAAGAGAAACAATTCCCCCTTTCACGTGGGTAAAGCATAACAATGTCCCCCCTTTACTGTGGATAAAGTAAACAATGTCCCCCTTTCACATTGGGTAAGCATAACAGTACCCCCCTTTACTGTGGGTAAAGTATAACAATGTCCTCCCTTTACTGTGGGTAAGTATAACAATGTCCTCCCTTTACTGGGTAAAGTAAACAATGTCCCCCTTATATGTGGGTAAAGATAACAATGTCCCCCCTTTACTGGGGTAAGTAAACAATGTCCCCCCTTCATTGGTAAAGCATAACAATGTCCCCCCTTTACTGGGGTAAAGTATACAATGTCCTCCCTTACTGTGGGTAAAGTATAACAATGTCCCCCCTTCACATTGGGTAAAGCATAACAATGTCCCCCCTTTACTGTGGGTAAAGTATAACAATGTCCCCCTTCACATTGGGTAAAGCATAACAATGTCCCCCTTTACTGTGGATAAAGTATAACAATGTCCCCCTTCACATTGGGTAAAGCATACAATGTCCCCCCTTTACTGTGGGTAAAGTATAACAATGTCCTCCCTTTACTGTGGGTAAAAAGATAACATGTCCCCCCTTTCACATTGGGTAAAGATAACAATGTCTCCCCCTTTACTGTGGGTAAAGTATAACAATGTCCCCCCTTCACATTGGGTAAAGCATAACAATGTCCCCCCTTTACTGTGGGTAAAGTATACAATGTCTCCCTTTACTGTGGGTAAAGTATAACAATGTCCCCCCTACATTGGGTAAAGCATAACAAGTCCCCCTTTACTGTGGATAAGTATAACAATGTCCCCTTTACATTGGGTAAAGCATAACAATGTCCCCCCTTTACTGTGGGTAAAGTATAAAAAATGTCTCCCCTTTACTGTGGGTAAAGTATAACAATGTCCCCCCTTTACTGTGGGTAAAGCATAACAATGCCCCCCTTCACATTGGGTAAGCATAACAAGTCCCCCCTTACTGTGGGTAAAGTATAACAATGTCCTCCCTTTACTGTGGGTAAAGTATAACAATGTCCCCTCTCACATGTGGGTAAAGCATAACAATGTCCCCTTACTGTGGTAAAGTATAACAATGTCCCCCTTACATTGGGTAAAGCATAACAATGTTCTCCCTTTACTGTGGGTTAAGATAACAATGTCCTCCCTTTACTGTGGGTTTAAAGTATACAATGTCCGACCCTTTACTGTGGGTAAAGTATAACAATGTCCCCCCTTCACATTGGGTAAAGTATAACAATGTCCCCCCTTTACTGTGGGTAAAGTATAACAATGTCCCCCCTTCACATTGGGTAAAGCATAACAATGTCCCCCCTTTACTGTGGATAAAGTATAACAATGTCCCCCCCTTCACATTGGGTAAAGCATAACAATGTCCCCCCTTTACTGTGGGTAAAGTATAACAATGTCCTCCCTTTACTGTGGGGTTCTGCTTTACCCAATGTGAAGGGGGGACATTGTTATACTTTACCCACAGTAAAGGGGGGACATTGTTATACTTTACCCACAGTAAAGGGAGGACATTGTTATACTTTACCCACAGTAAAGGGGGGACATTGTTATACTTTACCCACAGTAAAGGGAGGACATTGTTATGCTTTACCCAATGTGAAGGGGGGACATTGTTATACTTTACCCACAGTAAAGGGGGGACATTGTTATGCTTTACCAATGTGAAGGGGGACATTGTTATACTTTACCCACAGTAAAGGGAGGACATTGTTATACTTTACCCACAGTAAAGGGAGGACATTGTTATACTTTACCCACAGTAAAGGGAGGACATTGTTATACTTTACCCACAGTAAAGGGGGGACATTGTTATGCTTTACCCAATGTGAAGGGGGACATTGTTAACTTTATCCACAGTAAAGCGGGGACATGTTATGCTTTACCCAATGTGAGAGGGGGACATTGTTATACTTTACCCACAGTAAAGGGGGGACATTGTTATACTTTACCCACAGTAAAGGGGGACATTGTTATGCTTTACCCAATGTGAAGGGGGGACATTGTTATACTTTACCCACAGTAAAGGGGGGACATTGTTATACTTTACCCACAGTAAAGGGAGGACATTGTTATACTTTACCCACAGTAAAGGGGGGACATTGTTATGCTTTACCCAATGTGAAGGGGGGACATTGTTATACTTTATCCACAGTAAGGGGGACATTGTTATGCTTTACCCAATGTGAAGGGGGGACATTGTTATACTTTACCCACAGTAAAGGGAGGACATTGTTATTACTTTACCCACAGTAAGGGGGGACATTGTTATGCTTTACCCAATGTGAAGGGGGGACATTGTTATACTTTACCCACAGTAAAGGGGGGACATTGTTATGCTTTACCCAATGTGAAGGGGGGACATTGTTATACTTTACCCACAGTAAAGGGAGGACATTGTTATACTTTACCCACAGTAAAGGGGGGACATTGTTATGCTTTACCCATGTGAAGGGGGACATTGTTATACTTTATCCACAGTAAGGGGGACATTGTTATGCTTTACCCAATGTGAAGGGGGACATGACATTGTTATACTTTACCCACAGTAAAGGGGGGACATTGTTATGCTTTACCCACATGTGAAGGGGGACATTGTTATACTTTACCCACAGTAAAGGGAGGACATTGATACTTTACCCACAGTAAAGGGGGGACATTGTTATGCTTTAACCAAGTGAAGGGGGGACATTGTTTATACTTACCCACAGTAAGGGGGACATTGTTACTTTACCCACAGTAAAGGGGGGACATTGTTATACTTTACCCACAGTAAAGGAGGACATGTTTATACTTTACCCACATAAAGGGAGGACATTGTTATACTTTACCACAGTAAAGGGGGGACATTGTTATGCTTTACCCAATGTGAAGGGGGGACATTGTTATACTTTATCCACAGTAAAGGGGGGACATTGTTATGCTTTACCCAGTGAAGGGGGACATTGTTATACTTTACCCACAGTAAAGGGGGACATTGTTATATTTTACCCACAGTAAAGGGAGGACATTGTTATACTTTACCACAGTAAAGGGAGGACATTGTTATACTTTACCCACAGTAAAGGGTGGACATTGTTATGCTTTACCCAATGTGAAGGGGGGACTTGTTATACTTTATCCACAGTAAAGGGGGGAATTGTTATGCTTTACCCAATGTGAATGGGGGGACATTTTATACTTTACCCACAGTAAGGGAGGACATTGTTATACTTTACCCACAGTAAAGGGGGACATTGTTATGCTTTACCCAATGTGAAGGGGGGACATTGTTATAACTTTACCCACAGTAAAGGGGGACATTGTTATACTTTACCCACAGTAAAGGGAGGACATTGTTATACTTTACCCACAGTAAAGGGGGGACATTGTTATGCTTTACACCAATGTGAAGGGGGGACATTGTTATACTTTATCCACAGTAAGGGGGGACTTGTATGCTTTACCCAATGTGAAGGGGGGACATTGTTATACTTTACCCCCAGTAAAGGGAGGACATTGTTATTACTTTACCCACAGTAAAGGGGGACATTGTTATGCTTTACCCAATGTGAAGGGGGGACATGTTTAACTTTACCCACAGTAGGGGGACATTGTTATGCTTTACCCAATGTGAAGGGGGGACATTGTTATACTTTACCCACAGTAAAGGGAGGACATTGTTATACTTTACCCCAGTAAAGGGGGACATTGTTATGCTTTACCCAATGTGAAGAGGGGACATTGTTATACTTATCCACAGTAAAGGGGGGACATTGTTATGCTTTACCCAATGTGAAGGGGGGACATTGTTATACTTTACCCACAGTAAAGGGGGGACATTGTTATGCTTTAACCAATGTGAAGGGGGACATTGTATACTTTACCACAGTAAAGGAGGACATTGTTATACTTTACCCATAAAGGGGGACATTGTTATGTTTACCCAATGGAGGGGGGACATTGTATCTTTACCCACAGTAAAGGGGGGACATTGTTATGCTTTACCCAATGTGAAGGGGGGACATTGTTATACTTTATCCACAGTAAAGGGGGGACATTTTATGCTTTACCCAATGTGAAGGGGGACATTGTTATACTTTACCCACAGTAAAGGGGGGACATTTGTTATGCTTTACCCAAGTGAAGGGGGGACATTGTTATACTTTACCCACGTAAAGGGAGGACATTGTTTATACTTTACCCACAGATAAAGGGGGACATTGTTATGCTTTACCCAATGTGAAGGGGGGACATTGTTATACTTTACCCACAGTAAAGGGGGGACATTGTTATGCTTTACCCAATGTGAAGGGGGACATTGTTACTTTACCCACGAAAAGGGAGGACATTGTTATACTTTACCCACAGTAAAGGGGGGACATTGTTATGCTTTACCCAATGTGAAGGGGGACATTGTTATACTTTATCCCAGTAAGGGGGGACATTGTTATGCTTTACCCACATGTGAAGGGGGGGGACATTGTTATACTTTACCCACAGTAAAGGGAGGACATTGTTATGCTTTACCCAATGTGAAGGGGGGACATTGTTATACTTTACCCACAGTAAAGGGAGGACATTGTTATACTTTACCCACAGTAAAGGGGGGACATTGTTATGCTTTACCCAATGTGAAGGGGGGACATTGTTATACTTATCCACAGTAAGGGGGGACATTGTTATGCTTTACCCAAGTGAAGGGGGGACATTGTTATACTTTACCCACAGTAAGGGGGGACATTGTATGCTTTACCCAATGTGAAGCGGGGGACATTGTTATACTTTACCCACAGTAAAGGGGGGACATTGTTATGCTTTACCCAATATGAAGGGGGACTTGTTATACTTTACCCACAGTAAAGGGAGGACATTGTTATACTTTACCACATGTGAAGGGGGGCATTGTTATACTTTACCCACAGTAAAGGAGGACATTGTTATACTTTACCACAGTAAAGGGAGGAATTGTAATGCTTTACCCACATAAAGGGAGGGCATTTTTATGCTTTACCCACAGTAAAGGGAGGACATTGTTATACTTTACCCACAGTAAAAGGAGGACATTGTTATGCTTTACCCACAGTAAAGGGGGGACATTGTTATGCTTTACCCAATGTGAAGGGGGGACATTGTTATACTTTACCCACAGTAAAGGGGGGACATTGTTATGCTTTACCCAATGTGAAGGGGGGACATTGTTATAGTTTTACCCACAGTAAAGGGGGGACATTGTTATGCTTTACCCAATATGAAGGGGGACATTGTTATACTTTACCCACAGTAAAGGGAGGACATTGTTTACTTTATCCACAGTAAAGGGAGGACATTGTTATGCTTTACTTACAGTGAAGGGGGCATTTTATGCTTTACCCACAGTAAAGGGAGGACATTGTTATGCTTTACCCACAGTAAAGGGAGGACATTGTTATGCTTTACCCACAGTAAGGGAGCACATTGTTATGCTTTCCACAGTAAGGGGGACACTGTTATGCTTTACCCACAGTAAAGGGGGACATTGTTATGCTTTACTCACAGTAAAGGGGGACATTGTTATGCTTTACCCACAGTAAAGGGAGGACATTGTTATGCTTTACCCACAGTAAAGGGGGGACATTGTTATGCTTTACCCACAGTAAAGGTAGGACATTGTTATGCTTTACCCACAGTAAAGGGAGGACATTGTATGCTTTACCCACAGTAAAGGGAGAGCATTGTTATGCTTTACCCACAGTAAAGGGAGGACATTGTCATGCTTTACCCACAGTAAAGGGGGGACATTGTTATGCTTTACCCAATGTGAAGGGGGGACATTGTTATACTTTACCCACAGTAAAGGGGGGACATTGTTATGCTTTACCCAATGTGAAGGGGGGACATTGTTATACTTTACCCACAGTAAAGGGGGGACATTGTATGCTTTACCCAATATGAAGGGGGACATTGTTATACTTACCCACAGTAAAGGGAGGACATTGTTATACTTTACCCACTGTGAAGGGGGGCATTGTTATACTTTACCGACAGTAAAGGGAGGACATTGTTATACTTTACCACAGTAAAGGAGGACATTGTAATGCTTTACCCACAGTAAAGGGAGGGCATTTTATGCTTTACCCACAGTAAAGGGAGGACATTGTTATATTTTACCCACAGTAAAGGAGGACATGTTTACTTTACCCACAGTAAAGGAAGGACATTGTTATGCCTTACCCACAGTGAAGTGGACATTGTTATGCTTTATCCAATAAAGGGAGGACATTTTATGCTTTACTTACAGTGAAGGGGGCATTGTAATGCGTTACCCACCGTAAAGGGAGGGGACATTGTTTGCTTTACACAGTAAAGGGAGGACTTGTTATGCTTTACCCACTAAAGGCGAGGGGACATTTGTTATGCTTTACCCACAGAGTAAGGGTGGACACTGTTTGCTTTACCCACAGTAAAGGGGGACATTGTTATGCTTTACTCACAGTAAGGGGGACAGTTATGCTTTACCCACAGTAAAGGGAGGACATTGTTTTGCTTTACCCACAGTAAAGTGAGGATGTGATGCTTTACCCACAGTAAAGGGGGGACATTGTTATGCTTTACCCACAGTAAAGGGAGGACATTGTTATGCTTTACCCACAGTAAAGGGAGGACATTGTTATGCTTTACCACAGTAAAGGAGAGCATTGTTAGCTTTACACCCAGTAAAGGGAGGACATTGTATGCTTTACCCACAGTAAAGGGAAGACATTGTTATGCTTTACCACAGTAAAGGTGAGGGACATTGTTATGCTTTACCCACAGTAAAGGGAGGACATTGTTATGCTTTACCCACAGTAAATGGAGGACATTGTTATGCTTTACCCACAGTAAGGGGGGGGGGCATTGTTATGCTATGCTTTACCCACAGTAAAGGGAGGACATTGTTATGCTTTACCCACAGAAGGGGGACATTGTTATGCTTTACCCAAAAGTGAAGGGGGGACATTGTTATGCTTTACCCACAGTAAAGGGAGGACAATGTTGTGCTTACCCACAGTAAAGGGGAACTTGTTATATTTTACCCACAGTAAAGGGGGGACATTGTTATGCTTTACCCACAGTAAAGGGAGGACATTGTTGTGCTTTACCCACAGTAAAGGGGGGCATTGTTATGCTTTACCCACAGTAAAGGGAGGACATTGTTATGCTTTACCCACAGTAAAGGGGGGACATTGTTATGCTTTACCAACAGTAAAGGGAGGACATTGTTTCTTTACCCACAGCAAAGGGAGGACATTGTTGTGCTTTACCCACAGTAAAACTAGGACATTGTTATGCGTTACCCACAGAAATGGGGGGGGGGGCATTGTTATGCTATGCTTTACCCACAGTAAAGGGGGAGACATTGTTATGCTTTCCCACAAGAGGGCGGCCATGTTATGCTTTACCACAGTGAAGGGGGAACATTGTTATATTTACCCACAGTAAAGGGGGAATTGTTATGCTTTACCCACAGTAAAGGTAGACATTGTTGTGCTTTACCCACAGTAAAGGGGGGCATGTTATGTTTACCACACAAGTAAAGGGAGGACATTGTATGTTTACCCACAGTAAAGGGGGGGACATTGTTTGCTTACCCACAGTAAAGGGAGGACATTGTTTTGCTTTACCCACAGTAAAGGGAGGACATTGTTGTGCTTTACCCACAGTAAAGGGGGACATGTTATGCTTTACCCACAGTAAAGGGGACATTGTTATGCTTTAACCCACAGTAAAGGAGGGGACATTGGTGCTTAGCCACAGTAAGGAGGATGTTTATGCTTTACCCACAGTAAAGGGAGGACATTGTTGTGCTTTACCCACAGTAAAGGGGGGGCATTGTTATGCTTTACCCACAGTAAAGGGAGGACATTGTTATGCTTTACCCACAGTAAAGGGGGGACCATTGTTATGCTTTACAACAGTAAAGGAAGGACATTGTTAGCTTTACCCACAGCAAAGGGAGGACATTGTTGTGTTTTTACCCACAGTAAAAGGAGGACATTGTTATGCGTTACCCACAGTAAAGGGGGGGGGGGCATTGTTATGCTATGCTTTACCCACAGTAAGGAAGTACATTGTTATGCTTTACCCACAATGATGGGCGGACATTGTTATGCTTTACCCACAGTGAAGGGGGAACATTGTTTATATTTTACCCACTAGTAAAGGGGGGACATTGTTATGCTTTACCCACAGTAAAGGGAGGACATTGTTGTGCTTTACCCACAGTAAAGGAGGGGCATTGTTATGCTTTACCCACAGTAAGGGAGGACATTGTTATGCTTTACCCACAGTAAAGGGAGGACATTGTTATGCTTTACCCACAGTAAAGGGGGGACATTGTATGCTTTACCCACGTAAAGGTAGGACATTGTTATGCTTTACCCACAGTAAAGGGAGGACATTGTTATGCTTTACCCACAGTAAAGGGAGGATATTGTTATGCTTTACCCACAGTAAAGGGAGGACATTGTTATGCTTAACCCACAGTAAAGGGAGGACATTGTTAGCTTTACCCACAGTAAAGGTAGGACATTGTTTATGCTTTACCCACAGTAAAGGGAGGACATTGTTATGCTTTACCCACAGTAAAGGTAGGACATTGTTATGCTTTACCCACAGTAAAGGGAGGACATTGTTATGCTTTACCCACAGTAAAGGGGGACATTGTTATGCTTTACCCACAGTAAAGGGAGGACATTGTATGCTTTACCACAGTAAAGGGGGACATTGTTATGCTTTACCCACAGTAAAGGAGGACATGTTTATGCTTACCCACAGTAAAGGGAGGACATTGTTATGCTTTACCACAGTAAAGGAGGATATTGTTATGCTTTACCACAGTAAAGGGAGGACATTGTTATGCTTACCCACAGTAAAGGGAGGACTTGTTATGCTTTACCCACAGTAAAGGAGGACATGTGTAGCTTTACCCACAGTAAAGGGAGGACATTGTTATGCTTTACCCACAGTAAAGGGAGGACATTTTTATGCTTTACCCACAGTAAAGGGAGGATATTGTTATGCTTTACCCACAGTTAAGGGAGGACATTGTTAGTGCTTACCCACAGTAAAAGGAGGACATTGTTATGCGTTACCCACAGTAAAGGAAGGGCATTGTTATGCTTACCCACAGTAAAGGGAGGACATTGTTATGCTTTACCCACAGTAAAGGGGGGACATTGTTGTGCTTTACCCACAGTAAAGGGGGGGACATTGTTATGCTTTACCCACAGTAAAGGGAGGACATTGTTATGCTTAACCACAGTAAAGGGAGGACATTGTTTGCTTACCACAGTAAAGGGGGGACATTGTTATGCTTTCCCACAGTAAAGGGGGGGCATTGTTATGTTTCACCACAGTAAAGGGGGGGACATGTAGCTTTACCCAGTAAAGGGGGACTTGTTATGCTTTACCCACAGTAAAAGGGAGGAATGTTATGCTTTACCCACAGTAAAGGGGGACATTGTTATGTTTTACCCACAGTAAAGGGGCATTGTATGCTTTACCCACAGTAAAGGGGGGGCATGTTTATGCTACCCACAGTAAAGGAGAGCATTGTTATGCTTTACCCACAGTAAAGGGGGGACAGTTATTGCTTACCCACAGTAAAGGGGGACATTGTTATGCTTTACCACCGTAAAAGGAGGTCTTGTTTATGCTTTACCACAAGTAAAGGGGGGCATTGTTATGCTTTACCCACGTAAGGGGGGAATGGTATGCTTTACCCACAGTAAAGGGAGGACATTGTTATGCTTTACCCACAGTAAAGGGGGGCATTGTTATGCTTTACCCACAGTAAAGGGAAAGTATTGTTATGCTTTACCCACAGTAAAGGGGGGATATTGTTATGCTTTACCCACAGTAAAGGGAGGACATTGTTTTGCTTTACCCACAGTAAAGGGAGGACATTGTTATGCTTTACCCACAGTAAAGGGAGGACATTGTTATGCTTTACCCACAGTAAAGGGAGGACATTGTTATGCTTTACCCAGTAAAGGGAGGACATTGTTAACTTTACCCACAGTAAAGGGAGGACATTTGTTATCTTTTACCCACAGTAAAGGGGGACATTGTATGCTTTACCCACAGTAAAGGGAGACATTGTTATGCTTTACCCACAGTAAGGGGGGACATTGGTATGATTTACCCACAGTAAAGGGAGGACATTGTTATGCTTTACCCACAGTAAAGGGAGGACATGGTTATGCTTTACCCACAGAAAGGGAGGACATGTATGCTTTACCCACAGTAAAGGGAGGACATTGTTATGCTTTACCCACAGTAAAGGGAGAAGGATTAGCTTTACCCACAGTAAAGGGAACATTGTTATTACTTACCCACAGTAAAGGGAGGACATGTTTATGCTTTACCCACAGTAAAGGGAGAGCATTGTTATGCTTTACCCACACGTAAAGGGGGGGACATTGTTATGCTTTACCCACAGTAAAGGGAGGACATTGTTATGCTTTACCACAGTAAAGGAGGACATTGTTAGCTTTACCCACAGTAAAGGGAGGACATTGTTATGCTTTACCACACGTAAAGGGAGGGACATGTTATCTTTACCCACAGTAAAGGGGGACATTGTTATGCTTTACCCACAAGGAAAGGGGGGGACATTGTTATGCTTTACCCACAGTAAAGGGAGGACATTGTTATGCTTTACCCACAGTAAAGGAGGTCATTGTTATGCTTTACCCACAGTAAAGGGGGGCATTTTATGCTTTACCCACAGTAAAGGGGGGACATTGTTATGCTTTACCCACAGTAAAGGGAGGACATTGTTATGCTTTACCCACAGTAAAGGGGGGCATTGTTATGCTTACCAAGTAAAGGGAAGCATTGTATGCTTTACCCACAGTAAAGGGGGGACATTTGTATGCTTACCCACAGTAAAGGGAGGACATTGTTATGCTTTACCCACAGTAAAGGGAGGACATTGTTTATGCTTTACCCACATAAAGGGAGGACATTTGTATGCTTACCCACAGTAAAGGGAGGACATTGTTTTATATTACCCACAGTAAAGGGAGGACATTGTTATGCTTTACCCACAGTAAAGGGAGGACATTGTTATGCTTTAACCCACAGTAAAGGGAGAGACATTGTTATGCTTTACCCACAGTAAAAGGAGGACATTGTTATGCGTTACCCACAGTAAAGGAAGGGCATTGTTATGCTTTACCCACAGTAAAGGGAGGACATTGTTATGCTTACCCACAGTAAAGGGGGACATTATGCTTTACCACAGTAAGGGAGGACATTTGCTTTACCCAAAGAAAGGAGGACATTGTTGTGCTTTACCACAGTAAAAGGAGGGACATTGTTATGCGTTTACCCACAGTAAAGGGGGGGGGGCATTGTTATGTATGCTTTACCCACAGTAAAGAGGGGGACATTGTTATGCTTTACCCACAATGAAGGGCGGACATTGTTATGCTTTACCCACAGTGAAGGGGGGAAATTGTTATATTTTACCCACAGTAAAGGGGGGGGACATTGTTATGCTTTACCCACAGTAAAGGGAGGACATTGTTGTGCTTTACCCACAGTAAAGGAGGGGCATTGTTATGCTTTACCCACAGTAAAGGGAGGACATTGTTATGCTTTACCCACAGTAAAGGGGGGACATTGTTATGCTTTACCCACAGTAAGGGAGGACATTGTTTTGCTTTACCCACAGTAAAGGAGGACATTTGTGGCTTTACCACAGTAAAGGGGGACATTGTTATGCTTTACCCACAGTAAAGGGAGGACATTGTTATGCTTTACCCACAGTAAAGGGGGGACATTGTTATGCTTTACCCACAGTAAAGGAGGACATTGTTATGCTTTACCCACAGTAAAGGGAGGACATTGTGTGCTTTACCCACAGTAAAGGGGGGGCATTGTTATGCTTTACCCACAGTAAAGGGAGGACATTGTTATGCTTTACCCACAGTAAGGGGGGACATTGTTTGCTTACCACAGTAAAGGAGGACATTGTATGCTTACCCACAAGAAGGGAGGACATTGTTGTGTTTACCCACAGTAAAAGGAGGACATTGTATGCGTACCCACAGTAAGGGGGGGGGGGCATTGTTATGTATGCTTTACCACAGTAAAGGAAGACATTGTTATGCTTTACCCACAATGAAGGGGGGAACATTGTTATGCTTTACCCACAGTAAGAGAGGGACATTGTTATTTTTACCCCAGTAAAGGGGGGACATTGTTATGCTTTACCCACAGTAAAGGGAGGACCTTGTTGGTGCTTACCCACAGTAAAAGGAGGGGATTGTTATGCTTTACCCACAAAAGGGAGGACTCATGTTATGCTTACCCACAGTAAAGGGGGGACATTGTTATGCTTACCCACAGTAAGGGGAGGACATTGTTTTGCTTTACCACAGTAAAGGGAGGGACATTGTTTGCTTTACCCACAGTAAGGGGGACATTGTTATGCTTTACCCACAGTAAAGGGAGGACATTGTTATGCTTTACCCACAGTAAAGGGGGGACATTGTTATGCTTTACCCACAGTAAGGAGGGACATTGTTATGCTTACCCACAGTAAGGGAGGACATTGTTATGCTTTACCCACACAGTAAAGGGAGGAATTGTTATGCTTTACCCACAGTAAAGGGGAGGGACATTGTTTGCTTAACCACAGTAAAGGGAGGACATTGTTATGCTTTACCCACAGTAAAGGAGGACATTGTTATGCTTTACCCACAGTAAAGGGGAGGACAGTGTTATGCTTTACCCACAGTAAAGGGAGGACATTGTTATGCTTTACCCACAGTAAAGGGGAGGCATTGTTATGTTACCCACAGAAAGGAGGACTTGTTATGCTTTCCCACGTAAAGGAGGTGTGATGCTACCCAGTAAAGGAGGGCATTGTTATGCTTTACCACAGTAAAGGGAGGACATTGTTATGCTTAACCACAGTAAAGGAGGGGACATTGTTGTGCTTACCCACAGTAAAGGGGGCCATTGTTATGCTTTCCAGAAAGGAGGACATGTTATGCTTTACCCACAGTAAAGGGAGGACATTGTTATGCTTTACCCACAGTAAAGGGGGACAATGTTATGCTTTACCCACAGTAAGGGGGGCATTGTTATGTTTTACCCACAGTAAAGGGGGGACACTCTTATGCTTTACCCACAGTAAAGGGGGGACATTGTTATGCTTTACCCACAGTAAAGGGAGGACATTGTTATGCTTTACCCACAGTAAGGGGGGACAGTGTATGTTTTACCCACAGTAAAGGGAGGACATGTTATGCTTTACCCACAGTAAAGGGGGACATTGTTATGTTACCCACAGTAAAGGGGGGCATTGTTATGCTTTACCCCAGTAAGGGAGAGCATTGTTATGCTTTCCCCAGTAAAGGGGGGACATTGTTATGCTTTACCCACAGTAAAGGGAGGACATTGTTATGCTTTACCCACAGTAAAAGGAGGTCATTGTTATGCTTTACCCACAGTAAGGGGGGCATTGTTATGCTTTACCCACAGTAAAGGGGGACATTGTTATGTTTTACCCACAGTAAAGGGAGGACATTGTTATGCTTTACCACACGTAAAGGGGGACATGTTATGCTTTACCCACAGTAAAGGTAGGAACTTGTTATGCTTTACCCACAGTGAAGGGAGGACATTGTTGTGCTTACCAACAGTAAAGGGGGGGCATTGTTATGCTTACCCACAGTAAAGGGAGGACATTGTTATGCTTTACCCACAGTAAAGGGGGGACATTGTTGTGCTTTACCAACAGTAAAGGAAGGACATTGTTATGCTTTACCCACAGCAAAGGGAGGACAATTGTTGTTTACCCACAATAAAAAGGAGGACATTGTATGCGTTACCCACAGTAAAGGGGGGGGGGGCATTGTTATGCTATGCTTTACCCACAGTAAAGGAAGTACATTGTTAGCTTTACCACAATGAAGGGCGGCATTGTTATGCTTACCCACAGTGAAGGGGGAACATTGTTTATTTTACCCACAGTAAAGGGGGACATTGTTGCTTCCCACAGTAAAGGGGGACATTGTTATGCTTTACCCACAGTAAAGGGAGGACATTGTTTTGCTTTACCCACAGTAAAGGGAGGACATTTTGTTGTGCTTTACCCACAGTAAAGGGGGACATTGTTATGCTTTACCCACAGTAAAGGGAGGACATTGTTATGCTTTACCCACAGTAAAGGGGGGCATTGTTATGCTTTACCCACAGTAAAGGAGGACATTGTTATGCTTTACCCACAGTAAAGGAGGACATTGTTATGCTTTACACCACGTAAGGAGGTAGGAATTGTTATGCTTTACCCACAGTAAAGGAGGACATTGTTATGCTTTACCCACAGTAAAGGGAGGACATTGTATGCTTTACCAAAGTAAGGTAGGAATTGTTATGCTTACCCACAGTAAAGGGGGACATTGTTATGCTTACCCCACAGTAAAGGGAGGGACATTGTTAGCTTACCACAGTAAAGGGAGGACATTGTTATGCTTACCCACAGTAAAGGGAGGACATTGTTTATGCTTTACCCACAAGTAAAAGGGACATTGTTATGCGTTACCACAGTAAAGGAGGGCATTGTTAGCTTTACCCAAGTAAAGGGAGGACATTGTTATGCTTTACCCACAGTAAGGGGGGACATTGTTGTGCTTACCCACAGTAAAGGGGGGACATTGTGTATGCTTTACCCACAGTAAAAGGAGGACATTGTTATGCTTTACCCACAGTAAAGGGAGGACATTGTTATGCTTTACCCACAGTAAAGGGGGACATTGTTATGCTTTACCCACAGTAAAGGGGGGGGCATTGTTATGTTTTACCCACAGTAAAGGGGGGACACTCTTATGCTTTACCCACAGTAAAGGGGGGACATTGTTATGCTTTACCCACAGTAAAGGAGGAGGACAGTTATGCTTTAACCACAGTAAGGGGGACTTGTTATGTTTACCCACAGTAAAGGGAGGACATTGTTATGCTTTACCCACAAGTAAAGGGGGACATTGTTATGCTTTACCCACAGTAAAGGGGGGCATTGTTATGCTTTACCCACAGTAAAGGGAGGAGCATTGTTATGCTTTACCCACAGTAAAGGGGGGACATTGTTATGCTTTACCCACAGTAAAGGGAGGAACTTGTTATGCTTTACCCACAGTAAAAGGAGGTCATTGTTATGCTTTACCCACAGTAAAGGGGGGCATTGTTATGCTTTACCCACAGTAAAGGGGGGACATTGTTATGTTTACCCACAGTAAAGGGGGGCATTGTTATGCTTTACCAACAGGAAGGGAGGGACATTGTTATGCTTTACCCACAGCAAAGGGAGGACATTTGTTGTGCTTACCCACAGTAAAATAGGACATTGTTATGGTTACCCACAGTAAAGGGGGGGGCATTGTATGCTATGCTTTACCCACAGTAAAGGAGTCATTGTTATGCTTTACCCACAATAAGGGGGACATTGTTAGCTTTACCCAAGTGAAGGGGGGGGACATTGTTATTTTACCCACAGTAAAGGGGGGACATTGTTATGCTTTACCCACGTAAAGGGAGGACATTGTGTGCTTTACCCACAGTAAAGGGGGGCATTGTTATGCTTACCCACAGTAAAGGGAGGACATTGATATGCTTTACCCACAGTAAAGGGGGGACATTGTTATGCTTTACCCACAGTAAAGGGAGGACATTGTTTTGCTTTACCCACAGTAAAGGGAGGACATTGTTGTGCTTTACCACAAGTAAAGAGGGACATTGTTATGCTTTACCCACAGTAAAGGGAGGACATTGTTTGCTTTACCCACAGTAAAGGGGGGGGAATTGTATGCTTAGCCACAGTAAAGGCAGGACATTGTTTGCTTTACCCACAGTAAAGGGAGGACATGTTGTGCTTTACCACAGTAGACATGGGTGTATGGGCATTGTTATGTTACCCACAGTAAAGGGAGGACATTGTTATGCTTTACCAAAGTAAAGGGGGGGACATTGTTATGCTTACCACGTAAAGGAAGGACATTTTGCTTTACCCACAGCAAAGGGAGGACATTGTTGTGTTTTTACCCACAGTAAAAGGAGGACATGTTTATGCGTTACCACAGTAAAGGGGGGGGGGGGCATTGTTATGCTATGCTTACCCACAGTAAAGGAAGACATTGTTATGCTTACCCACAATGAAGGGGGACATTGTTATGCTTTACAACAGTAAGGGGGAACATGTTATATTTTACCCACAGTAACAGGGGGCCCCCAGAGAGTTGGGCTTGACGGAGGGGGACATTGTTTATGCTTTACCCACAGTAAAGGGAGGACTTTTTGCTTTACCCACAGTAAAGGAGGACATTGTTATGCTTACCCACAGTAAAGGGAGACATTGTTATGCTTACCCACAGTAAAGGGAGGACATTGTTATGCTTACCCACAGTTAAAGGGAGGGACATTGTTATGCTTTACCCACAGTAAAGGGTAGGACGTTATGCTTTACCCACAGTAAAGGGAGGACATTGTTATGCTTACCCACAGTAAAGGGAGGATATTGTTACGTTTACCAAAGTAAAGGGAGGACATTGTTATGCTTAACCCACAGTAAAGGGGACATTGTTATGCTTTACCCACAGTAAGGGAGGACATTGTTATGCTTTACCCACAGTAAAGGGGAGGACATTGTTATGCTTTACCCACAGTAAAGGGAGGAAATGTTATGTTTACCCAGTAAAGGGAGGACATTGTTATGCTTTACCCACAGGAAAGGGAGGAAATTGTTATGCTTACCCACAGTAAAGGGAGGACATTGTTATGCTTTACCCCACAGTAAAGGGGGACATTGTTAGCTTTACCCCAGTAAAGGGGTAGGACATGTTATGCTTTACCCACCAAAAGGAGGACCTGTTATGCTTTAACCACAGTAAAGGGAGGGGAATGTTTATGCTTTACCCACAGAAAGGGAGGCATTGTTATGCTTACCCACAGTAAAGGGAGGACATTGTTATGCTTGTACACCACAGTAAAGGAGGACATTGTTATGCTTTACCCACAGTAAAGGGAGGACATTGTTATGCTTACCACGTAAGGGAGGACATTTTTATGCTTTACCCACAGTAAAGGGGAGGACCTTGTTATGCTTATCCCAAGTAAGGAGGACATTGTTCTTTACACACAGAAAGGAGGACATTGTTAGCTTTACCCACAGTTAAAGGGAGGGCATTGTATGCTTTACCCACAGTAAAGGGAGGACATTGTTATGCTTTACCCACAGTAAAGGGAGGACATTGTTGTGCTTTGACCACAGTAAAGGGACGGGGACATTGTATGCTTTACCCACAGTAAAGGGAGGACATTGTTATGTTTACCCACAGTAAAGGGGGGACATTGTTATGCTTTAACCCACAGTAAAGGGGGACTTGTGATAGCTGTACCCACAAGTAACCGGGCGCGGCCATGTCTGTTTTTTAAAGGTTGCAGTTAAAGATCTTGAGTGATGATTTAGTGGGGCAGATGCAGTGTAGAAACTGATGCTAGTGAATGGGGCACCATGGTCTTAGTGAGCGTTTATCGCACGCTTGGCCATCGTGCGGTCGAAGCTTTAAAGAGAAATGTATCTAGAGCTACATCTATTGTCTAATCTCTCACTAAGGTTGATATAACCATTGTGCATCTCCGATCTTTCCTTATGCAGATCCAAATAGACAAAGACCAAGAGATTTCCTGCGCAGGCCAAGAAATTCTGGTAAGATACAATCAATGTTTCTAGATCAAATGTGTCCAATAGGCCAAAAAACCATGTTAAACTTCCATTCCCTTTCTAAAAACTCAGATAGTCGTATGCAACCTTGTTTGGAACAAAAACGTTGTGGCATTTATTGTGCGATTTTTAGAAAATATTGTTACTGTGGTTTTCAGACACAATGGGAGAATTTGTTTTAAACATAGTTTGGCCAAAGGGAATTTTTCAACAAATAAATACAAACCACTACATAGCAAACCAAAAATACACCAGGACCATACATGAGAGCAGGTCTGGCTAAACCCAATGTGATGTTTTCGGTTCCTCCATGGGATCAGAATTAAAACCCCTATTTGCAATATCAAGTACATTTTGGTGAAGACTTTGAGGCTTATTTAAAAAGAGGCCGAACATTTCGCCCGTGTTTTTTTATTTTCAGCAACCAATCAGATGATATAAAATGTTTTGTAACTGATTGGTTGAGGCAAATGAACTGCTCAGGCAAATTGTTTCACCTCTTATTGAATAAGTCCCTTTGTCATTGTAAATTCATGGGGCGATTTACCAGAGGTGCTGGGCAAATATGGAGTTAAAGTCACGCTAACCGGCTTGTGTGACTTTATCTTCATAATTAGTTACATAAAGACACCCGGCATTAAAATCATGCTGTGGGTATAATCCCAAAAGCGCAAACGCGATATTGAATCTGGTTCGGGGGATTTACCCAGAGTGATAGCTGCTCTGGGTAAAAGGCCCTGTCATAGAGATGGACTAGAACTCGAACTTGAACCGTAGTTCGAGCCGAACTATTCAAATTCGAACAAATTCGGACTTCTCGAACTATCCCGGACCGGATTTCGATATTTTTGGACTTTCGAAAAATATTGAATGTCGAATGTGCGAGTAAAATGTCTATTATACCTATACGCGAGTATCGAATGGAGTAAAATGTCCATTAAAAACATAGCGAGCATCGAATCCACGAGTAAAATGTCCATTAAACCTATACGCGAGCATCGAATCCGCAGTAAAATGTCCATTAAAACCTATACGCGAGCATCGAATCCGCAAGTAAATGTCCATTAAAACCTATACGCGAGTATCGAATCCCAGAGTAAAATGTCCATTTAAAACCTATACGCGAGTATCGAATCCACGAGTAAAATGTCCATTAAAACCTATACAGCGAGCATCGAACTCGCAAGTAAAATGTCCATTAAAACCTATACGGAGCATCGAATCCGCAAGTAAAATGTCCATTAAAACCTATACGCGAGCATCGAATCCACGAGTAAAATGTCCATTAAAAACCTATACGCGAGCATCGAATCCGCAAGTAAATGTCCATTAAAACCTATACGCGAGCATCGAATCCGCAAGTAAAATGTCCATTAAAACCTATACGCGAGTATCGAATCCACGAGTAAAATGTCCATTAAAACACATTACGCGAGCATCGAATCCGCAAGTAAAATGTCCATTAAAACCTATACGCGAGTATCGAATCCACGAGTAAAGTGCCCATTAAACTATACGCGAGCATCGAATCCGCGAGTAAAATGTCCATGGTATCTAGGCACGAACATCGAATCTACGAGTAAAGTGCCCATTAAAACCTATACGCGAGCATCGAATCCGGAGTAAAATGTCCATGGTATCTAGGCAAGAAATGAATCACGAGTAAAGTGTCCATTAAAACCTATACGCGAGCATCGAATCCGCAAGTAAAATGTCATGGTATCTAGGCGCGAGTATCGAATCACAAGTAAAATGTCCATTAAAACCTATACGCGAGCATCGAATCCGCAAGTAAAATGTCCATTAAAACCTTATACGCGAGTATCGAATCCACGAGTAAAATGTCCATTAAAACCTATACGCGAGCATCGAATCCGCGAGTAAAATGTCCATGGTATCTAGGCACGAACATCGAATCTACGAGTAAAGTGTCCATTAAAACCTATACGCGAGCATACGAATCCGCAAGTAAAATGTCCATGGTTATCTAGGCGCGAGTATCGAATCCACAAGTAAAATGTCCATTAAAACCTATACGCGAGCATCGAATCCGCAAGTAAAATGTCCATTAAAACCTATACGCGAGTATCGAATCCACGAGTAAAGTGTCCATTAAGCCTATACGCGAGCATCGAATCCGCAAGTAAAATGTCCATGGTATCTAGGCGCGAACATCGAATCTACGAGTAAAGTGTCCATTAAAACCTATACGCGAGCATCGAACCTGCGAGTAAAATGTACATGGTATCTAGGTGCGAACATCGAATCTACGAGTAAAGTGTCCATTAAAACCTATACGCGAGCTCGTATCAGCGAGTAAAATGTCCATGGTATCTAGGTGCGGAACATCGAATCTACGAGGTAAAGTGCCATTAAAACCTATACGCGAGAATGAATCCGCGAGTAAAATGTCCATGGTATCTAAGCGCGAACATTGAATCTACGAGTAAAGTGTCCATTAAAGCTATACACAGAGCATCAAAGCCGCAAGTAAAGTCCATGGTATTAGGGGAATGAATCTACAGTAATGTTTAAACATCCGAGATAAGCGCAGTAAAGTCTGACAGGGCGAACATGAACTACGAGTAAAGGTCCATTAAAACCTATACGCGAGCATCGAACCGCAGTAAAATGTCCATGGTATCTAGGCGCGAACATTGAATCTAAGAATAAAGTGTCCATTAAACCTATACGCGAGCATCGAATCCGCGAGTAAAATGTCATGGTACTAGGTGCGAACATCGAATTACAAGTAAAGTGTCCATTAAACTATACGCGAGCATCGAATCCGAGAGTAAAATGTACATGGTATCTAGGTGCGAACATCGAATCTACAAGTAAAGTGTCCATTAAAGCCTATACGCGAGCATCGAATCCGTGAGAAAATGTACATGGGTACTAGGTCGCGAACATCGAATCTACAGAGTAAAGTGTCCATTAAAAACCTATACGCGAGCATCGAATCTGCGAGTAAAATGTCCATGGTACCTAGGCGCGAACATCTAATCACGAGAAAGGTCCATTAAACCTATACGCGAGCATCGAATCGCGAGAGTAAATGTACATGGTATCTAGGCGCGAACATCGAATCTACGAGTAAAGTGTCCATTAAAGCCTATACGCGAGCATCGAATCCAGCAAGTAAATGTCCATGTATCAGGCGCGAACATCGAATCTACGAGTAAAGTGTCCATTAAAACCTATACGCGAGCATCGAACCTGCGAGTAAAATGACATGGTACCTAGGAGCGGACGAGTCGAAAATAGCGCGAGTGACAGTAAAATAGATTTTCCGAATGTCCTGGATATTTGAACGTGTTTCCCAGACCATTTCCCAGGTCCACAGCCATTTACATTAAGTTACCATTAAATTTTTAATTGTATTTCTTTAGAACTTTTCGAACTATTTGACTCCCTTTGACTTTAATGGGTCCGTTTTCGAACTTTCCATATAGTTCAAAAGTTGAAAACAGACCGAACTTTACTCTACCCTGTCAGTGTGTTAGCAATACCAATGAATACAACTGGGTGGGGTATGGGAAAGCTGGGTTTATGGCACACAACCCATAGGTTCGCCTATGGACATCTATTTTCCACATTCATGCTGTGTGAGTTATTAGTCTTGTTGAATGGGAGTTGGGGGGGTTTAAGGATTATTTTATGGCCTACATCTTTCATTAAAGGGCTGCTAGGTTAATAGGCGGTAGGTAGTTAAGGTATTTAAATGATATGACATAAACAATTACATCATGAAATTCCTGAAATGCTAAATAGGAAAGCTATGGGAAAAGATCCCAGGGAGAGATCGTTAAAAGTTTAACCTTTGACCTTTGTTAATTGGTGCCCAGCAGAATTCTATGTGAGTAAACTGAGACAGCAGTGTTCCTGGGAGAGACCTGAATACATATCATGGAAAAGCATCACCAGGTCTCCTTGATCCCATCAGCAACCACTGTGTGGCAGCCAATCACAGCAAAATCTTGGAATGGTGATTTGCATATGTTTAACATAGGGATTCTGGGTGCAGATTGTGTCATATATTGGCGGGTACTTTTTCATCTGTTCACTTTAAAGTGTTAATCAGGCATGACCGTACATTTCAAGGGATCGCATGGCCTTATGGACCGCCTAATCAGTTTTGCAGAAATATCGCCAGTGGCTATTTACGCGATGACTAAATATGGATGTGCGAACCCGCAAAGCATCACTGGCCGACGTATGCCCGTACGGGCATACGCCCATTTTGACAGACGAAGCTCCCCATACACAGATTGATTGTCAGCCGTTAACGGCATACACATTTTACGTCGTGGGCCCGCCCTGTAATCACACGTGTTGATAACCTCAACTGGGAAGCCATGAGATACACTGTATACAAAATTTCCACTCCCCTTAACAATAACCTGAAGGTATTTTCCCTATGGTACAAAGTTTAACAACATTGCTACAAAATCCTCAGCTCTGGCTAAAGCGCCCAATCAAATGCTCCTTAGCCCCTATAGATATGCTTTGTTGTTGGACCAACCACCAATATAAGGATCCAAATCTTATGAAATTTGTGTGGCAAAAACTTCAATGATTTGCCCCCAATTATATGTATAGGAAGTGATCCTTGTATAGGCACACACACACATAGCTCTACTAGTAGTCATTGGAGCCAATAACCACAAACAACAGTCATTTTCTACCCAGCCCATTAACCATGGCCTATTGCATTGGGGTGTATAGTTTTTGTGCCCAAAAAGCAAACGCTATCAGATCTGAGAAGATTGCTTCCCCCTTTCATTCCTGTCTATAAGAAGATCGAGCCGCCCTAAGCTCTCTCCTATTAATTCCCCCCAGGGAACTCACCGCCATATCCCAAACCTAATAAAAACATCAGTTACTACCCTAACTGCTTTACAATTCCTTCTCAGAGATTAGGTAAGATAATCTATTAATTCCAGGTGACTTGTCCATTAAAACCTATACGCGAGCATCGAATCCGCGAGTAAAATGTACATGGTATCTAGGTGCGAACATCGAATCTACAAGTAAAGTGTCCATTAAAGCCTATACGCGAGCATCGAATCCGCGAGTAAAATGTACATGGTATCTAGGTGCGAACATCGAATCTACAAGTAAAGTGTCCATTAAAGCCTATACGCGAGCATCGAATCCGCGAGTAAAATGTCCATGGTACCTAGGCGCGAACATCTAATCTACGAGTAAAGTGTCCATTAAAACCTATACGCGAGCATCGAATCCGCGAGTAAAATGTACATGGTATCTAGGCGCGAACATCGAATCTACGAGTAAAGTGTCCATTAAAGCCTATACGCGAGCATCGAATCCGCAAGTAAAATGTCCATGGTATCTAGGCGCGAACATCGAATCTACGAGTAAAGTGTCCATTATGTCGGGTGTGGGTATAATCCCAAAAGCGCAAACGCGATATTGAATCTGGTTCGGGGGATTTACCCAGAGTGATAGCTGCTCTGGGTAAAAGGCCCTGTCATAGAGATGGACTAGAACTCGAACTTGAACCGTAGTTCGAGCCGAACTATTCAAATTCGAACAAATTCGGACTTCTCGAACTATCCCGGACCCGGATTTTCGATATTTTTGGACTTTCGAAAAATATTGAATGTTCGAATGTGCGAGTAAAATGTCTATTATACCTATACGCGAGTATCGAATCCGCGAGTAAAATGTCCATTAAAACCTATACCGAGCAGACGAATCCACGAGTAAAGTCCATTAAAACCTATACGCGAGCATCGAATCCGCAAGTAAAATGTCCATTAAAACCTATACGCGAGCATCGAATCCGCAAGTTAAAATGTCCATTAAAACCTATACGCGAGTATCGAATCCACGAGTAAAATGTCCATAAAACCTATACGCGAGTATCGAATCCACGAGTATAAATGTCCATTAAAAACCTATACGCGAGCATCGAATCCGCAAGTAAAATGTCCATTAAAACCTATACGGAGCATCGAATCCGCAAGTAAAATGTCCATTAAAACCTAATACGCGAGCAGAATCCACGAGTAAAATGTCCATTAAAACCTATACGCGAGCATCGAATCCGCAAGTAAAATGTCCATTAAAACCTATACGCGAGCATCGAATCCGCAAGTAAAATGTCCATTAAAACCTATACGCGAGTATCGAATCCACGAGTAAAATGTCCATTAAAACCTACGCGAGCATAGAATCCGAAGTAAAATCCATTAAAACCTATACGCGAGTATCGAATCCACGAGTAAAGTGCCCTTAAAACCTATACGCGAGCATCGAATCCGCGAGTAAAATGTCCATGGTATTAGGCACGAACATCGAATCTACGAGGTAAAGTGCCCATTATAAAACCTATACGCGAGCATCGAATCCGCGAGTAAAATGTCCATGGTATCTAGCACGAACATCGAATCTACGAGTAAAGTGTCCATTAAAACCTATACGCGAGCATCGAAATCCGCAAGTAAAATGTCCATGGTATCTAGGCGCGAGTATCGAATCCACAAGTAAAATGTCCATTAAAAACCTATACGCGAGCATCGAATCCACGCAAGAAATGTCCATTAAAACCTATACGCGAGTATCGAATCCACGAGTAAAATGTCCATTAAAACCTATACGCGAGCATCGAATCCGCGAGTAAAATGTCCATGGTATCTAGGCACGAACATCGAATCTACGAGTAAAGTGTCCATTAAAACCTATACGCGAGCATCGAATCCGCAAGTAAAATGTCCATGGTATCTAGGCGCGGAGGATGAAATCCACAAGTAAATGTCCATTAAAACCTATACGCGAGCATCGAATCCGCAAGTAAAATGTCCATTAAAACCTATACGCGAGTATCGAATCCACGAGTAAAGTGTCCATTAAAGCTATACCGCAGAGCATCGAATCCGCAAGTAAAATGTCCATGGTATCTAGCGGCGAACATCGATCTACGAGTAAAGTGTCCATTAAAACCTATACGCGAGCATCGAACCTGCGAGTAAAATGTAATGGTATCTAGGTGCGAACAATCGAATCTACGAGTAAAGTGTCCATTAAAACCTATACGCGAGCATCGTATCAGCGAGTAAAATGTCCATGGTTTAGGTGCGAACATCGAATCTACGAGTAAGTGTCCATTAAAACCTATACGCGAGAATCGAATCGCGAGTAAAATGTCCATGGTATCTAAGCGCGAACATTGAATCTACGAGTAAAGTGTCCATTAAAGCCTATACACGAGCATCAAAGCCGCAAGTAAAATGTCCATGGTATCTAGGTGCGAACATCGAATCTACGAGTAAAGTGTCCATTAAAACCTATACGCGAGCATCAAAGCCGCAAGTAAAATGTCCATGGTATCTAGGCGCGAACATTGAATCTACGAGTAAAGTGTCCATTAAAACCTATACGCGAGCATCGAATCCGCGAGTAAAAGTCCATGGTATCTAGGCGCGAAACATTTGAATTACGAATAAAGTGTCCATTAAAGCCATACGCGAGCATCGAATCCGCGAGTAAAATGTCCATGGTATCTAGGCGCGAACATTGAATCTACGAATAAAGTGTCCATTAAAGCCTATACGCGAGCATCGAATCCGCGAGTAAAATGTACATGGTATCTAGGTGCGAACATCGAATCTACAAGTAAAGTGTCCATTAAAGCCTATACGCGAGCATCGAATCCGTGAGTAAAATGTCCATGGTACCTAGGCGAGAACATCTAATCTACGAGTAAAGTGTCCATTAAAACCTATACGCGGAAGCATCGAATCCGCGAGAAATGTAATGGTATCTAGGCGCGAACATCGAATCTACGAGTAAAGTGTCCATTAAGCCTATACGCGAGCATCGAATCCGCAAGAGGAAAATAAAAATGTCCATGGTATCTAGGCGCGAACATCGAATCTACGAGTAAAGTGTCCATTAAAACCTATACGCGAGCATCGAACCTGCGAGTAAAATGTACATGGTACCTAGGAGCGGACGAGCTCGAAAATAGCGCGAGTGACAGTAAAATAGATTTTCCGAATGTCCTGGATATTTGAACGTGTTTCCCAGACCATTTCCCAGGTCCCACAGCCATTTACATTAAGTTACCATTAATATTTTAATTGTATTTCTTTAGAACTTTTCGAACTATTTGACTCCCTTTGACTTTAATGGGTCCGTTTTCGAACTTTCCATATAGTTCAAAAGTTCGAAAACGGACCGAACTTTACTCTACCCTGTCAGTGTGTTAGCAATACCAAATGAATACAACTGGGTGGGGTATGGGAAAGCTGGAGTTTATGGCACACAACCCATAGGTTCGCCCTATGGACATCTATTTCCTACATTCATGCTGTGTGAGTTATTAGTCTCTGTTGAATGGGAGTTGGGTGGGTTTAAGGATTATTTTATGGCCTACATCTTTCATTTAAAGGGCTGCATAGGTGTTAATAGGCGGTAGGTAGTTAAGGTATTTTAAATGATATGACATAACAATTACATCATGAAATTCCTGAAATGCTAAATAGGAAAGCTATGGGAAAAGATCCCAGGGAGAGATCGTTAAAAGTTTAACCTTTGACCTTTGTTAATTGGTGCCCAGCAGAATTCTATGTGAGTAAACTGAGCAGCAGTGTTCCTGGGAGAGACCTGAATACATATCATGGAAAAGCATCACCAGGTCTCCTTGATCCCATCAGCAACTCACTGTGTGGCAGCCAATCACAGCAAAATCTTGGAATGGTGATTTGCATATGTTTAACATAGGGATTCTGGGTGCAGATTGTGTCATAATATTGGCGGTACTTTTTCATCTGTTCACTTTAAAGTTTAATCAGGCATGACCGTACATTTCAGCTGATCGCATGGCCTTCTATGGACCGCCTAATCAGTTTTGCAGAAATATCGCCAGTGGCTATTTACGCGATGACTAAATATGGATGTGCGAACCCGCAATGCATCACTGGCCGACGTATGCCCGTTACGGGCATACGCCCATTTTGACAGACGAAGCTCCCCATACACAGATTGATTGTCAGCCGTTAACGGCATACACATTTTACGTCGTGGGCCAGCCCCTGTAATCACACGTGTGTATGAACCTCAACTGGGAAGCCATGAGATACACTGTATACAAGATATTTCCACTCCCCTTAACAATAACCTGAAGGTATTTTTCCCTATGGATTACAAAGTTTAACACATTGCTACAAAATCCTCAGCTCTGGGCTAAAGCGCCCAATCAAATGCTCCTTAGCCCCCTATAGATATGCTTTGTTGTTGGACCAACCACCAATATAAGGATCCAAATTCTTATGAAATTTGTGTGGCAAAAACTTCAATGATTTGCCCCCAATTATATGTATAGGAAGTGATCCTTGTATAGGCCACACACACACATAGCTCTACTAGTAGTCATTGGAGCCAATAACCACAAACAACAGTCATTTTCTACCCAGGCCCATTAACCATGGCCTATTTGCATTGGGGTGTATAGTTTTTGTGCCCAAATAAGCAAACGCTATCAGATCTGAGAAGATTTGCTTCCCCCTTTCATTCCTGTCTATAAGAAGATCGAGCCGCCCTAAGCTCTCTCCTATTAATTCCTCCCCCCAGGGAACTCACCGCCATATCCCAAACCTAATAAAACATCAGTTAACTACCCTAACTGCTAATTTACAATTCCTTCTCAGAGATGTTAAGGTAAGATAATCTATTAACGTTTAGAGCCCCATAATTAAAAGGACCATAAACCCCTCTGTTCTCAGAGACCTCAAGGGTTTTGTCACACATTGTATAAAAACATAACAGGCGGTTTACCGGTTGCCAGTAATAATAATATGACATTGGTTGTTTTGGAGCCATTTTGTTTATATCTTCCTGTTACTCAACAGTAAAGAGTGCTGACTATAAACACTTTGGTTCAAGGCCCCAGCCATGGCCATATTGATTGCAATGTGTAATTTTCTATTAGGAATTACTTGGTAACTATTTTGCTTATTTTCCATTGCACTTCCTGTTCTTGGCCTTAGAGTTACATTTAGACTGATTCAAAAATCTACTTCTTAAGTGTTCCTTTAATTGTGAGTAAGGCCTGATGCACACAGGATGACTTTGGCCTGATATGCTGTTCAGACAGATGTAATAACCAATACACAACTTGGTTGGTAACTTTGGAAGATGTCGTCTATCGAAATTATAGTCCACATTAAAATGATGGTCCACATGATTGATCAGGCCAAAATATTGAGATATGTGTACTAATAGCGCTGTATTCCTCCACGTTTTCAGCATTCCTCCTTCCTGGTAGCAGCCTGCTAAGCGGACCCCTTACTCTGTGGCTGCATGAGCTCTTAAAAAGCTCATTGAGCTTGTAGAGGAGGCAAGAACTGGTCAGACCTTAACTAACAGATCTCAAGATTTAATTATGCATTGGACTTAGATGAGTGGGGTGGACATGCCCTTTAAGCAAGTGCTTTTTAACTCCAGAACATGACAAAAAAGACACACACAAGACATGAAGCATTATTTATTCTGGGCTGCTACACATGGGTCAGTATTTTTGCCTGATCAATCTCCTGGATCACCATTTTGGTCAGATAAGACAGATGATTGGTGGTGATTTTTAAAAGCTTCAAAGCGTTTTTTTCCTGGCTGTTGACTAATATTAATGATCGCTAAAGAAGGCAATACCACACCTTTATAAATATGGCCTGTAGTGTGAATGTCTCTAGCTCTCCCTGTCAGCTGCAGCAATATTAGTGGAAAGTGTAGCTTCTTAAAGGGGAATGTTGGCACACATGGT
Organism: Hymenochirus boettgeri; assembly: GCA_019447015.1. Lineage (NCBI taxonomy): Eukaryota > Metazoa > Chordata > Amphibia > Anura > Pipidae > Hymenochirus > Hymenochirus boettgeri. Next base: position 17,037,654 of record CM033474.1, on the reverse strand, counting down.
GCAGAACTGTAGGGGGAGGATAGTGGAGTGGACCTGATCTTAGCACAGCTCTGTGCAATGCATTTCTCATCAGTGTACCTTCTTAAAGGGGAATGTTGGGGGGGTAGGAAGAGTGTGTTTTATAGAAACCACATGGTGCAGAACTGTAGGGGGGGGATAGTGAAGTGAACCTGATCTTAGTACAGCTCTGTGCAATGCATTTCTCATCAGTGTACCTTATTAAAGGGAATGTTGGAGGGTAGAAAGAGTGTGTTTTTAATTAAGCTGTCTGTATAAAAACAACAAACTGTAGTACAGAGCTAAGCTAAGAAATGTATTACACGGAGAAATGCATTGCACAGAGCTGTGCTAAGATCAGAGTCATTATATTATCCTCCACCTGCAGCACTGCACCATGCTCTATAAGTGTACGTAGTACGTATTCAAGTGGGATGTTGGAGGGTATGCCACTTGCAGCTCTGAGCCATGTTGTTTCTATAAAAGTACATATTAATAGGAATTATTGGAGGGAATGCAAATTAAAGGGGCACTGTTAGAGGGACGCAAACATGTTCTATAAAATTAATGCAGCAGGAGGGCTGCCTGTGGGAAGTTTTGCATTAAAAATCCCTCTTCCAACTAGGGTTCCCACTTTTGCCTTTAAGACCCGAACAAATATGCAGGCCTATGTATTAAACGTTCTTATTGTTAAAAATAGTGAAAATTTTGCCCCAACCAATCAGATTTTAAGAACTTTTATTACATAGGCCTGATAATATCTACACAACAAAAGGTTGTTAATATTTCCTTTATAAGCATGATGCAGGCTGATACAGTTTGTGTTTAATGCAATGGTACTTAGCACTGCAACATGTAGTTTTAATATGTGTTTGGGTCTTAAAGGAAAGGTATCCTGTAAAATGCATTGCACAGAGCTGTGCTAAGACCATGTTCCCGTCAATATGCTGCACCTGCAACTCTGAGCTGTTTTGTTTTTATAAGTGTACCTTGTAAAGTGGTCAGTTCAATTCTACTGGGGTTGCCACCTTTCCCTTTAAGACTCAAACTCTTAGGGCTACTCCCACTAGCGCATTTTGGATTGTGGTTTGCGATCCGATTGTGCTATTGGGAGTGCAGGCATGTAATAGCCTATGGGGCCGGCCTTACTACATGCAATGTGTTTCAGTGTGCTATTGGAGTGCATGCGATCACCATTTTTGGCCTGTATTGCATGCGCTCTGCTAGGGTCCAATTATGGAAGCACAACACCCATGCACGGAATCGAGCATGAGCGTGCATTATTGCGACTGTGCATCCTCCCTTGCACTTAAGTGGGGCCACAGCTTAAGGAAATTGACCTGCTGCAAAGCTAAGTTCCATTGCATTAAATACATGCTGTATGGCTAAACTGAAATCAAGGGCTTAGGCCACACAAGCGCATTTTTCAGGTGATTGCGATTTTCCAATTGTATTGAAATCGCAGCAACGCACCAAAAACTTGCGATCTTGCAATCGCATGCGTTTTCAGAATGAAAATGGACAAATTGCAAGTGCAAACGCATGTAAATGGCGTGCGATTGTTTGTGCGATTCAGGTGCGTTGCAGTGTGGCCGTGCCCTAAATGTACATTGCAACAATACACACACTAATATAAATGTTAGAGTTCAGAAATAAACACATAGAAAGACAGACGTTTACCTAGAGCCGATATCGCTGTGGGTAAATGTCCTGTTCGCCATTCAATATCACATTTGCGAATGTGGATAAATCCCAGTAAGGGATTTACCCATTGCGAGATTTTAACAGCAGCTGTTTGCTGGCGTTAAAATCCTGCGCTAAAACGAGTGCAAACACGATACTGAATCAATGCACAGGTGATTTTTGCATAACCCCCGCATCCAACACTAATATGGAGTTACTTTAACTCGCGCTTTAACTCCATATATCTGCCCAGCGAGTCTGGGTAAATGAGCCTGACAGTCTCTTGCAGAAATGCTCCCAAATACAAAGGGTTAACAAGTTGCTTCCTAAATCCATATGAAAAGGGTTAACACCTCCCCCCACTCTGAGCGGGAAAATCTGCTAATAATATTCACTGATATCTCTGATGATTGGCTGGGAGACACTGGCAGTTGAGTTCAACTGTTACATGCAGCTTAGCATAAGGGGAGTGGGAAAACAAACACAAGGTAGCTAGTTAGCATGTGCAGAAGGAGTTTTGGTACCTGGACCACCAGGAAGAGGCAACACTTGAAGCCAGCCATGACATCATAGATTGCCAGTACTCAGAAATGTTCTACAAATGATTTCTACACTAAGAGGCTGAATTCAGAGGTGAGAGACAAATGGTTTTACTAAGTGACAGTTATAGAGTCTGTGGAGCTGCCTTTGTATTATGGGTTTAGTTCTCCTTTAAAAAAATATAAATATATAAGGAGCCGCATTTTTCAATGGGAGTTATTTAAGGATACCCGCACTTTATAAATACGGCCTAAACATTGGTAACAATAAGATATTAGAACATTCTAATCTCTAGATTCTTATGTCCTCTCCTTATACAAAGTCTAGCCAAAGCAACAATGGGTGTTGGGTAAGATTGCACCTTTTAAATTATTGGTTCTTGTTCTCCTGGAGCCATCCAAGTCTTATGCAAAGCATATTACTCTTCTACCCATTCCCAAACATTCCATGCCTGTCTCTCCTATTTCAGCCTTGGGCTACATTCTTAAAGCAACCTTTCAATGACAATTTCAAATCTCTCATAGAAATTTTTTTTTTTTAGCAGTAATCTATTAAATCAAACTGTCGATCGAATACTATATTGGGCTAAAACGTAGCTTTGGAAGGCCCCTAGTAGGAGTAGAGCTGGGTACACACTTTGCCAATCTGCAAGATTCTGTCATGTTTAAGTACACAAAGTCACAGCAAAAGGTTCTTCCCCTATATAAAGTATAGATAAAGTAAGGAAACGTAGTGACCGCCGTACTCCCTATTAAAGTATTATAAAGTATGAAGAACGTTAGTGACCGCCGTACTCCCTATATAAAGTATATAAAAGTATAGGAGAACGTTAGTGACCACCGTACTCCCTATATAAAGTATATATAAAGTATAGATAGAGCGTTAGTGACCGCCGTACTCCCTATATAAAGTATTATATAAGTATAGAGAAACGTTAGTGACCGCCGTACTCCCTATATAAAGTTATATATAAAGTATAGGGAGAACGTTAGTGACCGCCGTACTCCCTATATAAGTATATACAAGTATAGGGAGAACGTTAGTGACCCACCGTACTCCCTATATAAAGTATCATATAAAGTGATGAGAGCGTTAGTGACCGCCGTACTCCTATAAAGTATATATAAAGTATAGAGAGAACGGTTAGTGACCGCCGTACTCCCTATATAAAGTATATATAAAGTATAGGGAGAACGTTAGTGACCGCCGTACTTCCTATATAAAGTATATATAAAGTATAGGGAGACCGTTAGTGACCACCATACTCCCTATATAAAGTATATATAAAGTATAGAGAGAACGTTAGTGACCGCCGTACTCCCTATATAAGTAATATAAAGTATAGAGAGAGTTAGTGACCGCCGTACTCCCTATAAGTATTATAAAGTATAGGGAGAACGTTATTGACCGCCGTACTCCCTATATAAAGTAATATAAAAGTATAGGGAGAACGTTAGTGACCACGTACTCCCTATAAAGTAATATAAAGTATAAGAGAACGTTAGTGACCGCCGTACTCCCTTATAAAGTATATATAAAGTATAGAGAGAACGTTAGTGACGCGCCTTCTCCCTATATAAATTATATATAATATAGGGAGAACGTTAGTGACCGCCTACTCCTATTAAAGTATATATAAAGTATAGGGAGACCGTTAGTGACCGCCATACCTCCTATATAAAGTATATATAAAGTATAGAAGACGTTAGTGACCGCCTACTCCCTATATAAAGTATATATAATATAAAGGAGAACGTTAGTGACCGCCGTACTCCTAATAAGTATATATAAGTATAGGAGCTTAGTGACCGCCATACTCCTATATTAAAAGTATAGAGATAACGTTAGTTGACCGCCGTACTCCCTATATAAAGTATATATAAAGTATAGAGAGAACGTTAGTGACCGCCATACTCCCTATATAAAATATACATAAAGTATAGAGAGAACGTTAGTGACCGCCGTACTCCCTATATAAAGTATATATAAAGTATAGAGAGAACGTTAGTGACCGCCATACTCCCTATATAAAGTATATATAAAGTATATAGAGAACGTTAGTGACCGCCATACTCCCTATATAAAGTATATATAAAGTATAGACAGAACGTTAGTGACCGCCATACTCCCTATATAAAGTATATATAAAGTATATGGAGAACGTTAGTGACTGCCATACTCCCTATATAAAGTATATATAAAGTATAAGGAGAACGTTAGTGACCGCCGTACTCCCTATATAAAGTATATATAAAGTATAGAGAGAACGTTAGTGACCGCCGTACTTCCTATATAAAGTATATATAAAGTATAGAGAGAACGTTAGTGACCACCGTACTCCCTATATAAAGTATAGAGAGAACGTTAGTGACCGCCATACTCCCTATTTAAAGTATATATAAAGTATAGGGAGAACGTTAGTGACCGCCGTACTCCCTATATAAAGTATATATAAAGTATAGGGAGAGCGTTAGTGACCGCCATACTCCCTATATAAAGTATATATAAAGTATAGAGAGATCGTTAGTGACCGCCGTACTCCCTATATAAAGTATATATAAAGTATAGGGAGAACGTTAGTGACTGCCATACTCCCTATATAAAGTATAAAGTATAGAGAGAAAGTTAGTGACCGCCATACTCCCTATATAAAGTATATATAAAGTATAGGGAGATGGTTAGTGACCGCCAATACTCCCTATATAATGTATATATTAAGTATAGGGAGAACGTTAGTGACCGCCATATTCCCTATATAAAGTATATATAAAGTGTAGAGAGAACGTTAGTGACTGCCATACTCCCTATATAAAGTATATATAAAGTATAGGGGGAATGTTAGTGACTGCCGTACTCCCTATATAAAGTATATATAAAGTATAGGGAGAACGTTAGTGACCGCCGTACTCCCTATATAAAGTATATATAAAGTATAGGTTAGTGACCGCCAAAACTCCCTATATAATGTATATATAAAGTATAGGGAGAAGGTTAGTGACCGCCATATTCCCTATATAAAGTATATATTAAGTATAGAGAGATCGTTAGTGACTGCCATACTCCCTATATTAAGTTATATAAAGTATAGGGAGATCGTTAGTGACCGTCATACTCCCTATATAAAGTATATATAAAGTATAGAGAGAACGTTAGTGACCGCCATACTCCCTATATAAAGTATATATCAAGTATAGGGAGAACGTTAGTGACCGCCATACTCCCTATATAAAGTATATATAAAGTATAGGGAGATCGTTAATGACCGTCATACTCCCTATATAAAGTATATATAAAGTATAGGTAGAACGTTAGTGACCGCCATACTCCCTATATAAAGTATTTATAAAGTATAGGGAGATCGTTGGTGACCGCCATACTCCCCATATAAAGTATATATAAAGTATAAAGAGAACGTTAGTGACTGCCGTACTGCCCATATAAAGTATATATAAAGTATAGGGAGAACGTTAGTGACCGCCATACTCCCTATATAAAGTATATATAAAGTATACGGAGAACGTTGGTGACCGTCATATTCCCTATATAAAGTATAGGGAGAACGTTAGTGACCACCGTACTCCCTATATAAAGTATATATAAAGTATAGTGAGATCGTTAGTGACCGCCAATACTCCCTATATAATGTATATATAAAGTATAGGGAGAACGTTAGTGACTGCCATATTCCCTATATAAAGTATATATAAAGTATAGAGAGATCGTTAGTGACCGCCATACTCCCTATATAAAGTATATATAAAGTATAGGGAGAACGTTAGTGACCGTCATACTCCCTATATAAAGTATATATAAAGTATAGAGAGAACGTTAGTGACCGCCATACTCCCTATATAAAGTATATATAAAGTATAGGAGAACGTAGTGCCGCCATACTCCCTATATAAGTTATATAAAGTTAGAGGAACGTTATGACCGTCATACTCCCTATATAAAGTTATATATAAAGTATAGAGAGAACGTTAGTGACCGCCATACTCCCTATATAAGTATATATAAGTAATAGGGAGAACGTTAGTGGACACATACTCCCTATATAAATTATATATAATAGTATAGGAGAACGTTAGTGACCGCATACTCCCTATATAATTATATATAAAGTATAGGGAGAAACGTTAGTGACCGCTATACTCCCTATATAAAGTATATAAAGTATAGGGAAACGTTAGTGACCCATACTCCCTATAAAGTATAATATAAAGTATAGGAAACGTTAGTGACCGCCATACTCCCTATATAAAGTATATAAAAGTATGGGAAACGTTAGTGACTGCCTACTCCCTATATAAAGTTAAAGTATAGAGGAGAACGTTAGTGACGCCTACTCCCTATATAAAGTATATATAAGTATAAAACGTTAGTGACCTCCTACTCCCTATATAAAGTATATAATAGTATAGGGAGAACGTTTTGACGCCATACTCCCTATATAAGTATTAAAAGTATAGGAAACGTTAGTGACCCCAATATCCCTATAAAAGTATATATAAGTATAGGGAGAACGTTAGTGACGCCATACTCCTATATATATAAGTATAAAAAAGTATAAGGAGAACGTTAGTGACCGCCATACTCCCTATATAAAGTATATATAATTTATAACGTTAGTTGGGACGCTCATCATACTCCCTTATAAAGTATATATAAGTATAGAGGAACGTTAGTGACGCCATACTCCCTATATAAGTATATTAAAGTATAGGGAGAACGTTAGTGACCGCCATATCTCCCTATATAAAGTATATATAAGTATAGAGAGAACGTTAGTGACCGCCATACTCCCTATATAAGTAATATAAGTATAGGAGAACGTTAGTGACGCCATATCCCTATTAAAGTATATAAAGTATAGGGAAAACGTTAGTGACCGCCACTACCCCCTATATAAGTATTATAAAGTATTAGATAATTTAGTGACTGCCATCACCCCTATATAATAATATAAAGTATAGGAGAATGTTAGTGACCGCCATACTCCCTAATAAAGTATATACATATATAGAGAACGTTAGTGACCGCCATACTCCCAATATAAAGTATTTAAAAGTATAGAGAGAACTAGTGACCGCCTACTCCCTATTAAAGTATTAAAGTATAGATAGAACGTTGTGACCGCCATCTCCCTCATATAAAGTATAGAGAGAACGTTAGTGACCGCCATACTCCCTATACAAAGTATATATCAAGTATAGGGAGAACGTTAGTGACCGCCATACTCCCTATATAAAGTATATTTAAAGTATAGGGAGATCGTTAATGACCGTCATACTCCCTATATAAAGTATATATAAAGTATAGGTAGAACGTTAGTGACCGCCATACTCCCTATATAAAGTATTTATAAAGTATAGGGAGATCGTTGGTGACCGCCATACTCCCCATATAAAGTATATATAAAGTATAAAGAGAACGTTAGTGACTGCCGTACTGCCCATATAAAGTATATATAAAGTATAGGGAGAACGTTAGTGACCGCCATACTCCCTATATAAAGTATATATAAAGTATATGGAGAACGTTGGTGACCGTCATATTCCCTATATAAAGTATAGGGAGAACGTTAGTGACCACCGTACTCCCTATATAAAGTATATATAAAGTATAGGGAGATCGTTAGTGACCGCCAATACTCCCTATATAATGTATATATAAAGTATAGGGAGAACGTTAGTGACTGCCATATTCCCTATATAAAGTATATATAAAGTATAGAGAGATCGTTAGTGACCGCCATACTCCCTATATAAAGTATATATAAAGTATAGGGAGATCGTTAGTGACCGTCATACTCCCTATATAAAGTATATATAAAGTATAGAGAGAACGTTAGTGACCGCCATACTCCCTATATAAAGTATATATAAAGTATAGGGAGAACGTTAGTGACCGCCATACTCCCTATATAAAGTATATATAAAGTATAGGGAGATCGTTAATGACCGTCATACTCCCTATATAAAGTATATATAAAGTATAGAGAGAACGTTAGTGGTGACCGCCATACTCCCATATATAAAGTATCCGATATAATTCCCGGGCACATGTGTCTGTGAAAACCATCACTCTTTATATCAACGTATCGATGTCTCGCAGGACTTCTTCATCATACTCCCTAGTATAAAGTATATATAAAGTATAGAGAGAACGTTAGTGACGCATACTCCCTATATAATGTATATATAAAGTATAGGAGAACGTTAGTGACCGCCATATTCCCTATATAGTATATATAAAGTATAGAGAGAACGTTAGTGACCGCATACTCCCTATATAAGATATATAAAGTATAGGGAAACTTTAGTGACGCCATATCCCTATATAAGTATATATAAGTATAGGGAGAACGTTAGTGACCGCCACAATACCCCTATATAAAGTATATATAAGTATAAAGAAAGTTAGTGACCCATACTCCCTATATAAGTATATTAAAGTATAGGGAGAAGTTAGTGACCGCCATACTCCATATATATATTAAAAGTATAGAGAGACGTTATGACCGCTACTCCCTATATAAAGTATAATAAAGTTAGAGAGAACTTAGTGACCGCCATACTCCCTATATAAAGTATATATAAAGTATAGAGAGAACGTTAGTGACCGCCGTACTCCTATATAAGTATAGTATATGAGAACGTTAGTACCGCCGTACTCCCTATATAAAGTATATATAAAGTATAGAGAGAACGTTTTGACCGCATACTCCCTATATAAAGTATATATAAAGTATAGGGATACGTTAGTGACCGCATACTCCCATATAAAGTATATATAAAGTATGAGAGAGAACGTTAGTGACCGCCATACTCCTATATAAAGTATATATAAGTATAGGGAACGTTAGTGACCGCCATACTCCCTTATAAAGTATATATAAAGTATAGAGAGAACGTTAGTGACCGCCATACTCCCTATAAAGTATATATAAAGTATAGAGGAACGTTAGTGACCGCTATACTCCCTATATAAGTATATATAAATATAGGAAAAGTTAGTGACCGCCGTACCCCTATATAATAATAAAGTATAGAGGAACATTAGTGACCGCCATACTCCTATATAAAGTATATATAAGTATAGAGAGAACGTTAGTGACGCCGTACTCCCTATATAAAGTATAGATAGAATGTTAGTCCGCTACTCCCTATATAAAGTATATATAAAGTAAGAGAGACGTTAGTGACGCGCTATACTCCCTATTAAAGTATATTAAAGTAAGATAGAACGTTAGTGACCGCCAATACTCCCTATAAAGTATATATAAAGTATAGGAGAACGTTAGTGACGCATACTCCCATATAAAATTATATATAGTATAGAGAGAACGTTAGTGACCCGCTATACTCCCTTATATAAAGTATATAAAGTATAGGGAGAACGTTAGTGACCGCATACTCCCTAATATAAGTATATATAAAGTATAGGAGACGTTAGTGACCCATACTCCCTATATAAAGTATATTAAAGTATGGGAATAACGTTAGTGACCGCCATACTCCCTATATAAAGTATATAAAGATAGGAAATTAGTGACTCCATCTCCCTATATAAAGTATAAGTATAGAGAGAAAGTTAGTGACCGCCATACTCCCTATATAAAGTATATAAAGTTAGGGAAACGTTAGTGACGCCATACTCCCTATATAAAGTATATATAAAGTATAGGGAGAAGTTAGTGAGCCATACTCCCATATAAAGTATATATAAAGTATAGGGAGAACGTTAGTGACCGCCATACTCCCTATATAAAGTATATAAAGTTAGGGAGAACGTTAGTGATGCCATCTCCCTATATAAAGTATATATAAAGTTAAGGGAGAAACGTTAGTGACTGCCATACTCCCTATATAAGTATTATAAAGTATAGGGAGAAGTTAGTGACTGCCATACTCCCTATATAAGTTATATAAAGTATAGGGAACGTTAGTGACGCCTACTCCCTATATAAAGTTATATAAAGTATAGAGAGAACGTTTGACGCCTACTCCCTATATAAGTATATATAAAGTATAGGAAACGTTAGTGACCGCCATACTCCCTATATAAGTATAATAAAGTATAGGGAGAACGTTAGTATGCCACCCTATACTCCCTATATAAAGTATATATAAAGTATAAGGAGAACGTTATTGACCGCCATACTCCCTATATAAAGTAATATATGATGAAACTCTTATAAGTATGAGTTGAGGACGTCCATCATACTCCCTTATAAGTAATAAGTATAGAAGAACGTTAGTGACGCCATACTCCCTATAATTATATATAAAGTATAGGGAGAACGTTTTGACGCCATATCTCCTATATAAAGTATATATAAAGTATAGAGAGAACGTTAGTGACCGCCATACTCCCTATATAAAGTATATATAATATAGGGAGAACGTTAGTGACTGCCATATCCCTATATAAAGTATATATAAAGTATAGGAGACGTTAGTGACCGCCAATACCCCCTATTAAAGTATAATATAAAGTTAGAAGAAAGTTAGTGACTGCCATACTCCCTATATAAAGTATATATAAAGTATAGGGAGAATTTAGTGACCGCCATCTCCCTATATAAGTATATAAAAGTATAGAGAGAACGTTAGTGACCGCCATACTCCCTATATAAAGTAATATAAAAGTATAGGAGAACTTAGTGACCGCCATACTCCCTATATAAAGTATATATAAGTATAGAGAAACGTTAGTGACCGCCTCTCCCATTATAAAGTATAGATAGAACGTTAGTACCGCCTACTCCCTATATAAAGTATATATAAAGTAAGAGAGAACGTTGTGAACCTCATACTCCCTATATAAAGTATATATAAAGTATAGGAACGTTAGTGACCGCCATACTCCCTATATAAAGTATATATAAAGTATAGAGAGAACGTTAGTGACCGCCATACTCCCTATATAATATATATAAAGTATAGGGAAACGTTAGTGACCGCCTACTCCCTATATAAGTATATATAAAGTATAGAGAGAACGTTAGTGACCGCCATACTCCCTATATAAGATATATAAAGTATAGAGGAACGTTAGTGACCTGCATACTCCCTATATAAAGTATATTAAGTATAGGGAGAACGTTGTGACCGCCATACTCCCTATATAAGTATATAAAAGTATAGAGAGAACGTTAGGTGACCGCCATACTCCCTATATAAAGTATATATAAAGTATGAGAGAACGTTAGTGACCGCCTACTCCCTATATAAAGTATAGATAGAATGTAGTTAACGCCACTCCCTATATAAATATATATAAAGTAGAGAGAAACGTTAGTGACCGCATACTCCCTATATAAATATATTATAAGTATAGAGAACGTTAGTGACCGCCATACTCCCTATATAAAGTATATATAAAGTATAGGGAGAATGTAGTGACCGCCATACTCCCTATATAAAGTATATATAAAGTATGGGATAACGTTAGTGACACGCCATACTCCCTATTAGTATATATAAGTATAGAGAGAACGTTAGTGACCCCATACTCCCTATTAAAGTATATATAATTATAGAGGAACGTTGTGACCGCTATACTCCCTATATAAAGTAATAATAAAGTATAGGGATAACGTTAGTGACCGCCATACTCCCTATATAAAGATATATAAAGTATGAGAGACCGTTAGTGACCGCCATACTCCCTATATAAGTAATATATCAAGTATAGAGAGAACGTTAGTGACCGCCATACTCCCTATATAAAGTATATAAATAAGTATAGGGAAAGTTAGTGACGCCATCCCCCCCCTATATAAAGTATATATAAAGTATAGAGAGACGTTAGTGACCGCCTACTCCCTTATATAAAGTATATATAACGTTAGTGACTTCCATACTCAGAGTACATATCTATTGGTTTAATTAAAAAAAAAAATACGGACACATTCTATGAAACAAATTCCAAATGGTTCTACATTACTGGGTTAGATCTTCCATGGAATCTCTTTATTGTTTGTCAAGATTGCGCTTTTGGTGGTAGACTGTCCATGACCAATTTAAGTTCAAAGCGAAGGACTGACGAATGATTTGATTTGTATAATCAGTACCCACCTTGAGAAATGTCCCCCACCATGATGGAAGGTGCATATTTCTCTATCATTTTCGAAGAGCAGAAAACAGAACTAGCTATATTGTTCTGGGTAGATATTTCAAACAACCAAAAAAAAGATGTATGGCATTTTCATCTAAGGGAGATTAGCTGTGATCTCTGGGATTAGTACAAAGTGAAAAAGTAACAAAGTGGATAACTGCAAGAATCTCGTAGATTGCTTCCACCTTCCACCTGTCTATTAAAGCTCTGTAGGAATGGAATAATATGGCCACTCTGTAGCTCATCCTTAGTTGAATAGTTTACAGCATCTGTTTTGTATTAAACCTCCGTGTCGTACTACTTTCCCCATGGTGGGTTTCCCAATACTATACTGTCCAGGGGGTGTTAGACTATTTATAGGACACTGAAGGTGTCAGTACATTACTATTCCCCCATGGTGGGTTTCCCAATACTAATAACTGTCCAGGGGGTGTTAGACATTTATAGGACACTGGAAGGTGTCAGTACCATTACTATTCCCATGGTGGGTTTCCCAATACTAATAACTGTCCAGGGGTGTTTGAACTATTATAGGACACTGGAAGGTGTCAGTCCATTACTATTCCCCATGGTGGGTTTCCCAATACAAATAACTGTCCAGGGGGTGTTAGACTATTTATAGGACACTGAAGGTGTCAGTACATTACTTATTCCCCATGGTGGGTTTCCCAATACTAATAACTGTCCAGGGGTGTTAGACTATTTATAGGACATGGAAGGTGTCAGTACATTACTATTCCCCATGTGGGTTTCCAATACTAATAACTGTCCAGGGGTGTTAGACCTTATAGGACACTAAAGGTGTAGTACATTACTATTCCCCATGGTGGGTTTCCCAATACTAATAACTGTCCGGGGGTGTTAGACTATTTATAGGACTTATAAGGTGTCAGTACATTACTATCCCCATGGTGGGTTTCCCAATACTAAAACTGTCCAGGGGTGTTAGACTATTTATAGGACACTGGAAGGTGTTAGTACATTACATTCCCCATGTGGGTTTCCCAATACTAATAACTGTCGCAGGGGGTTAACTATTTATAGACATTATAAGGTGTCAGTACATTACTATTCCCCATGGTGGGTTTTCCCATACTAATAACTGTCCAGGGGTGTTAGACTATTTATAGGACACTGGAAGGTGTTAGTACAATTACTATTTATTTTTATTTTTTATCTGTATATCCCACATTTAACATATCTATCTTACTGCTACCGATTCCTATTGTTTACTATAATACATTATCATATCTCTATGATCCCCCATTAAACATATCTATCTACTTGTACCGACTCTATTGTTATTATAATACATTTCATATCTCTATTATCCCCATTTACATATCAATCTTCCGCTACGAATCCTATTGTGTTATTATTAATACATTTATATCTCTATTATCCCCATTACATATCTATCTTACCGCTACCGACTCCTATTGTTCATTATAATACATTTCAATCTCTATTATCCCCATTTACAACATCTATCTTACCGCTACCGACTCTATTGTTTATTAGTAATACATTGCATACTCTATTATCCCCATTTGACATATCTATCTTACGAATCCGACTCCGTCTGTTATTACAATACATTTATATCTCTATTATCCCAATTTCATATCTATCTTACGACAACCGACTCCTTATTGTTTATTATATTACATTTCTATCTCTATTTCCCCCTTTAACATATCTATCTTACCCCACGACTCCATGTTTATTAAATACATTTCATATCTCTATTATCCCCATTTACATATCTATCTTACTGCTACCGACTCCTATTGTTTATTATAATACATTTCATATCTCTATTATCCCCATTTACAACTATCGTTACTACCGATCCTATTGTTTAATTATAATTTCATATCTCTATTATCCCCATTTACATATCTATCTTACCGCTACCGACTCCTATTGTTATTATAATACATTTCATATCTCTATTATCCACCATTTACATATCTATCTTACCGCTTACCGACTCATTGTTTATTATAATACATTCAATCTCTATTATCTCCATTTACATATATATCTACCCTACCGACTCCTATGTTATATTATATACATTTTATCTCTATTATCCCCATTTACATATCTATCTTACCTCTACCGACTCCTATTGTTTATTATAATACATTTCATATCTCTATTATCCCCATTTACATATCTATCTTACGCTACCGACTCCTATTGTTTATTATAATACATTTTATACTCTATATCCCCATTACATATATCTTACCGCTACCGACTCCTATTGTTTATTATAATACATTTCTATATCTATTATCCCCATTAAATATCTATCTTACCGCTACCGACTCCTATTGTTTATTATAATACATTTCAGATCTTCTAGTATCCCATTTACATATCTATCTTATCCTACGCGACTCCTATGTTTATTATAATACATTTCATATCTGTATTATCCCCATTTACATATCTATCTACTGCTACCGATTCCTATTGTTTATATAAATACATTTATATCTTATTATCCCCATTTACATATACTATCTTACTGCTACCGACTCCTATTGTTTATTATATACTTTCATATTATATTATCCCCATATTACATATCAAATCTTACCGCTACGACTCCTATTGTTTATTATAATCCTTTCATATCTCTATTATCCCCATTTACATATCATCTTACCGCTACCGACTCCTATTGTTTTTATATACATTTCATATCTCTATTCCCCATTTACACTATTCTTACCGCTACCGACTCATATTGTTTATTATAATACATTGCATATCTCTATTATCCCCATAAATATCTATCTACCGCTACGACTCCATTGTTTATTACAATACATTTATATCTCTATTATCCCATTTACATATCATCTTACCGCTCCGACTCCTATTGTTATTATATACTTTCATATCTCTATTATCCCCATTTACATATCTTGTCTTACCCTACCGACTCCTATTGTTATTTATAATACATTTATATCTCTATTATCCCCATTTCATATCTATCTTACCGATACCGACTCCTATGTTTATATAATACATTCAATCTTATTATCCCATTTACATATCTGTCTTACCTACGACTCTATTGTTTATTAATACATTGTAT
The DNA here is from genome assembly GCA_019447015.1 of Hymenochirus boettgeri. NCBI lineage: Eukaryota > Metazoa > Chordata > Amphibia > Anura > Pipidae > Hymenochirus > Hymenochirus boettgeri. The sequence goes on along the minus strand of CM033474.1, from coordinate 17,022,194 downwards.
ATTCTATTTCACCATTTACATATCTATCTTAGCCCTACCGACTCCGATTGTTATTATAATACATTTCATATCTCTATTATCCCCAGTTACATATCTATCTTACCGCTACCGACTATCTATGTTTATTAATACATTTCATATCTCATTATCCCCATTTACATAATCTATCTACCGCTACCGACTCTATTGTTTATTATATACATTTCATATCTCTATTATCTCCATTTACAATATCTATCTTACCCCTACCGACTCCTATTGTTTATTAAATACATTTATATCTCTATTATCCCCATTTACATATCTATCTTACCCTACGACGATCCTATTGTTATTAATATAATGTCATATCTCTATTATCCCCATTTACATATCTATCTTACCCCTACCGACTCCTATTGTTGATTATATACATTTCATATCTCTATTATCCCATTTACATATATGATCTTACCGCTACCGACTCCTATTGTTTATTATAAACATTTATATCTCTATTATCCCCTTTACATATATATCTTACCGCTACCGACTCCTATTGTTTATTACATACATTTCATATCTCTATTATCCCCATTTACATATCTATCTTACTGCTACCGACTCCTATGTGTTTATAATACATTTCTATCATCTATTATCACACTTTACATATCTATTACCGCTACCGACTCCTATTGTTTATGATAATACATTTCAATCTCTATTATCCCCATTTACATATCATCTTACCGCTACCGACCCTATTGTTTATTATAATACATTTCATATCTCTATTATTCCCATTTACATATCTACTTAACGCTACGACTCCTATTGTTATTATAATACATTTCATATCTCATTATCCTATTTACATATCTATCTTACCGCTACCGACTCCTATTGGTTATTATAATACATTTCATATCTCTTTATCCCCATTTCATATCTATCTTACCGCGTACCGACTCATAGTTTATTATAATAATTTCATATCTCTATTATCCCCATTTAACATATCTATCTTACCGCTACCGACTCCTATTGTGATTATAATACATTTCTATTCTATATCCCCATTTACAATTATCTATCTTACCCCTACCGACTCCTATTGTTTAGTTAATACATTTCATATCTAACTATTATCCCATTTAAATATCTATCTTACCGCTACCGACTCTATTGTTATTATAATACATTTTCATATCTCTATTATCCCATTACAATATATCTTACCGACTACCACTCCTATTGTTATATAATACATTTCATATCTCTATTATCCCCATTTACATATCTATCTTACCGCTACCGACTTGTTTTTATTATAATACATTTCATATCTCTATTATCACCATTTACTATCTATCTTACCGCTACCGACTCCTTTGTTTCATTATAATACATTTCCTATTCTATTCCCCATTTACATATCTATCTTAACGCTACCGACACCTATTGTTTATTATAATACATTCATAATCTATTAGCCCCATTTACATATCTATCTTACCGCTACCGACTCCTAATGTTTATTATAATACATTTATATCTCTATTATCCCCATTTACATATCTATCACCGCTACCGACTCCTATTGTTTTATAATACATTTCATATCTCTATTATCCCCATTTACTATATATTTTACGCTTACGACTCCTATTGTTATTATAATACATTTCATATCTCTATTCCCCATTTACATATATATCTTACCGCTACCGACTCGACTGTTTATTTATAATACATTCATATCTCTATTATCCCCATTTACATATCTCTATCTCCCTACCGACTCCTATTGTTATTATAATACATTCATATGCTCTATATCCCCATTAATCTAATCTTACCGCTACGACCTATTGTTTATTGATAATACATTCACCCTATCTCTATATCCCCATTTACATATCTATCTTTACCGCTACCGACTCCTATTGTTTATATAATACATTCTAATCTCTATTACCCCATTACATATTATCATTACCGCTACCGACTCCTATTGTTTATTATAATACATTTATATCTCTATTATCCCCATTTACAATATTATCTTACCGCTACCGACTCCTATGTTTATTATAATACATTATCATCTCTATTATCCCTTTACATATCTATCTTACCGCTACCGACTCTATTGTTATTATAATAAATTTCATACTCTATATCCCATTTACATATCTATCTTACCGCTACCGACCCTATTGTTTATTATAATACATATTCATATCATTACTATTATCCCCATTTACATATCTATCTTTACCCCTACGACTCCTATTGTTTATTAAATACATTTCATATCTATATATCCCCATTTACAATCTATCTTACCGCTACCGACTCCTATTGTTTATTATAATACATTTCATATCTCTATTATCCCTATTTACATATCAATCTTACCGCTACCGACTCTATTGTTTATATAATACATTCATATCTACTATTATCCACCATTTACATATCATCTTAATGCTACCGACTCCTATTGTTTATTATAATACATTTTTTATATCTCTATTATCCCCATTTAAATATCTGTCTTACCGTACCGACTCCTATTGTTTATTATAATACATTTCATATCTCTATTATCACCATTACATATCTATCTTACCCCTACTGACTTCCTATTGTTATTATAATACATTTCATATCTCTATTTCACCATTTACATATCATCTTACCCCTACTGACTCTCCTATTGTTATTATAATACATTTCATATCTCTATTATCCCTATTTACATATCTTATCTACCGCTACCGATCCTATTGTTTATTATAATACATTTAATGCTCTATTATCCCTATTTACAATCTATCTTACGCGTACCGACTCCTATTGTTATTATAATACATTTCATATCTCTATTATCCCCTATTTACATATCTATCTTACCGCTACCGACTCCTATTGTTTATTAAATACATTTCATATCTCTATTTGTCCATTTACATATCTATCTTACTGACTACGACTCCTATTGTTTATTATAATACATTTCATATCTCTATATCCCCATTTCAATCTATCTTACGCTACCGACTCCTATTGTTATTATATAACACAGTTCATATCTCTATTATCACCATTTACATATCTATCTTACCGCTACCGACTCCTATTGTTTATTATAATACATTTCATATTCTATGATCCCCTTTACATATCTATCTACCGCTAAGACTCCTATTGTTTATTGTAATACATTCATATCTCTATTATCCCCATTTACATATCTATCTTACTGCTACTGACTCTATTGTTTATTGTAATACATTTCATATCTTATTATCCCCATTACATACTATCTACTGCTCACCGATGCTATTGTTATTTATAATACATTTCATATATCTATTATCCCCTATTACATATCAATCTTACCGCTACCGACTCTATTGTTTATTATAATACATTTCATATCTTATTATCCACCATTTACATATTATCTTACTGCCCTACCGACTCCTATTGGTTATTATAATACATTTTTTATATCTCTATTATCCCCATTTACATTCTGTTTACCGACCGACTCCTATTGTTTATTATAATACATTCATATCTCTATTATCCCCCACCTTTACATATGCTACTTACCCCTAATGACTCCTATTGTTTATTTATAATTACATTTCATATCTCTATTATCACCATTTACATATCATTTACCCCACTGCTCTCCTATTGTTATTATAATACATATTCATATCCTTCTATATCCCTATTTACATATTCTATCTTACGCTACCGACGATCCTATTGTTTATATAAGAATTTCTATCCTATTATCCCTATTACATATCTATCTTACCGCTACGACTCCTATTGTTATTATAATACATTTCATATCTCTATTATCCCTATTTACATATCTATCTTACCGCTACCGACTCCTATTGTTTATTATAATACATTTCATATCTCTATTATCCATTTAATATAATCTGTACTGCTACCGACTCCTATTGTTTATTATAATACATTTCATATCTCTATTATCCCCATTTACATATCTATCTTACCGCTACGAGACTCCTATTGTTTATATAATACATTTCATATCTCTATTATCACCATTTACATATCTATCATTACGCTACGACTCCTATTGTTTATTGTAATTACATTTCATATCTCTATTATCCCCATTTACATATCTATCTTACCGCTACCGACTCCTATTGTTTATTTTGTAATACATTTCATATCTCATATCCCCATTTTACATATCTATCTACTGCTACTGACTCCTATTGGGTATTGTAATACATTTCATATCTCTATTTATCCCCATTTAATATACTATCTTACTGCTACCGACTGCTATGTGTTATTATAATACATTTCATATCTCTATTATCCCCATTTACATATCTATCTTACCGCTACCGACTCCTATGTTTATTATATACATTTCATATCTCTATTATCCCCATTTACATATCTATCTTCTTATGCTACCGACTCCTATGTTTATTATAATACATTTCATATCTCTATTATCCCCATTTACATATCTATCTTACCCTACGACTTCCTATTGTTTATTATAATACATTTCATATCTCTATTATCCCTATTTACAATCTATCTTACCCCTACCGACTCCTATTGTTTATTATAATACATTTCATATCTCTATTATCCCCATTTACATATCTATCTTATGCTACCGACTCCTATTGTTATTATAATACATTTAATATCTCTATTATTCCTATTTACATATCTATCTATTCTTACCCTACGACTCCATTTGTTTATTATATACATTTCATATCTCTATTATCCCCATTTACATATCTATCTTACTGCTACCGACTCCTATTGTTATTATAATACATTTATATCTCTATTATCCACCAATTTACATATCTATTACCCCTACCGACTCTAGTTTTTTATAATACATTTCATATCTCTATTATCCCCATTTACATCTCTATCTTACTGCTACCGACTCCTATTGTTTATTATAATACATTTTATATCTCTATTATCACTATTTACATATCTATCTTACCGCTACCGACTCCTATTGTTTATTATAATACATTTCATATCTCTATTATCCCCATTTACGTATCTATCTTAACGCTACCGACTCCTATTGTTTATTATAATACATTTCATAGCTCTATTATCCCCATTTACATATCTATCTTACTGCTACCGACTCCTATTGTTTATTATAATACATTTCATATCTCTATTATCCCCATTTACGTATCTATCTTACCGCTACCGACTCCTATTGTTTTATAATACATTTTTCAATCTTATTATCCCCATTTACATATCTATCTTACCGCTACCGACTCTCATTGGTTATTATAATAATTTCATATCTCTATTATCCCCATTTACATATCTATCTTACTGCTACCGACTCCTATTGTTTATTATAATACATTTCATATCTCTATATTATCCACCATTTACATATCTATCTTACCGCTACCGACTCCTATTGTTTATTATAATACATTCATATCTCTATTTCCCCATTTAAATATCTATCTTACCCTACAGACTCCTATTGTTTATTATAATACATTTATATCTCTATTATCCCCATTTACATATTCTATCTTACCGCTACCGACTCTATGTTTATTATAATACATTCATATCTCATTATCCCATTTAATATTATCTACTGCTACGACTCTATGTTATTAATAATACATTTATATCTCTATTATCCCCATTACATATCTATTACTGCTACCGACTTCTATGTTTATTATAATACATTTCATATCTCTATTATCCCATTTACATATCTATCTTACCGCTACGACTCTATTGTTTATTATAATACATTCATATCTTATTATCCCATTTACATATCTATCTACCGCTACGACTCCTATTGTTTATTATAATACATTTATATCTCTATTATCCCCTTACATATCTATCTATCGTTTCTACCGCTACAGACTCTGTTGTTTATTATAATACAGTTCATATCTCTATTATCCCCAGTTACATATCTATCTTACTGCTACGACTCCTATTGTTTATTATAAACATTTCAATCTCTATTATCTCCATTTACATATCTATCTTACTGCTACCGACTCCTATTGTTTATTATAATACATTTCATAATCTCATTATCCCCATTTACATATCTATCTTACCCTACCGACTCCTATTGTTTATTATAATACATTTCATATATCTTTATCCCATTTACTATCTATCTTACCGACTCGACTCCTATTGGTATATAAACATTTCATATCTCTATCATCCCCATTACATATCTATCTTACTCCACCGACTCCTATGTTTATTATAATACATTTCATATCTCTATTAAACCATTTACATATCTGTCTTACTCCACGACTCCTATTGTTTATTATAATACTTTATATCTCTATTATCCCCCATTTACATATCTATCTTACCCCTACCCAGATCCTATTGTTTATTATAATACATTTCATATCTATTATCTCCATTGTACATGACTACTAATGCTACCGACTCTCTATACCCCCAATACTATGTTACTATGTAAACTGTTATACAGGCATTATGGGTAGGGTATAAAGGTTTAACTAGATGGATGTATGTGTTTTTTCAACCCCCAATACAATGTTACTTTGTTACTCAGTGTGTGACAGTGTGGCAAGCAATAACAAGTTTTTATATGCTTACAGATCATATGGTTGATTAAAGTGAGTTTAAAGGTTGCAGTTAAGATCTTGAGTGATGATTTAGTGTGGCAGATGCAGTGTAGAACTGATGCTAGTGAATGGGGCACCATGGTCTTAGTGAGCGTTTATCGCACGCTTGGCCATCGTGCGGTCGAAGCTTTAAAGAGAAATGTATCTAGAGCTACATCTATTGTCTAATCTCTCACTAAGGTTGATATAACCATTGTGCATCTCCGATTTTCCTTATGCAGATCCAAATAGACAAAGACCAAGAGATTTCCTGCGCAGGCCAAGAAATTCTGGTAAGATACAATCAATGTTTCTAGATCAAATGTGTCCAATAGGCCAAAAACCATGTTAAACTTCCATTCCCTTTCTAAAAACTCAGATAGTCGTATGCAACCTTGTTTGGAACAAAAACGTTGTGGCATTTATTGTGCGATTTTTAGAAAATATTGTTACTGTTGGTTTTCAGACACAATGGGAGAATTTGTTTTAAAACTAGTTTGGCCAAAGGGAATTTTTCAACAAAATAAATAATACAAACCACTACATAGCACAACCAAAAATACACCAGGACCATACATGAGAGCAGGTCTGGCTAAACCCATGTGATGTTTTCGGTTCCTCCATGGGATCAGAATTAAAACCCCTATTTGCAATATCAAGTACATTTTGGTGAAGACTTTGAGGCTTATTTAAAAAGAGGCCGAACATTTCGCCCGTGTTTTTTTATTTTCAGCAACCAATCAGATGATATAAAATGTTTTGTAACTGATTGGTTGAGGCAAATGAACTGCTCAGGCAAATTGTTTCACCTCTTATTGAATAAGTCCCTTGTCATTGTAAATTCATGGGGCGATTTACCCAGAGGTGCTGGGCAATTATATGGAGTTAAAGTCACGTAACGGCTTGTGTGACTTATCTTCATAATTAGTTACATAAAGACACCCGGCATTAAAATCATGCTGTGGGTATAATCCCAAAAGCGCAAAGCGATATTGAATCTGGTCGTTCGGGGGATTTACCCAGAGTGATAGCTGCTCTGGGTAAAAGGCCTGTCATAGAGATGGACTAGAACTCGAACTTGAACCGTAGTTCGAGCCGAACTATTCAAATTCGAACAAATCGCGGACTTTTCGAACTATCCCGGACCCGGATTTCGTATTTTTGGACTTTCGAAAAATATTGAATGTTCGAATGTGCGAGTAAAATGTCTATTTACCTATACGCGAGTAATACGAATCCGCGAGTAAAAGTCCATTAAAACCTATACGCGAGCATCGAATCCACGAGTAAAATGTCCATTAAAACCTATACGCGAGCATCGAATCCGCAAGTAAAATGTCATTAAAACCTATACGCGAGCATCGAATCCGCAAGTAAAATGTCCATTAAAACCTATACGCGAGTATCGAATCCACGAGTAAAATGTCCATTAAAACCTATACGCGAGTATGCGAATCCACGAGTAAATGTCCATTAAAAACCTATACGCGAGCATCGAATCCGCAAGTAAAATGTCCATTAAACTATACGATACCGAGCATCGAATCCGCAAGTAAAAGTCCATAAAACCTATACGCGAGCATCGAATCCACGAGTAAAATGTCCATTAAAACCATACGCGAGCGATCGAATCCGCAAGTAAAATGTCCATTTAAAAACCTATACGCGAGCATCGAATCCGCAAGTAAAATGTCCATTAAAACCTATACGCGAGTATCGAATCCCGAGTAAAACTGTCCATTAAAACCTATACGCGAGCACGAATCCGCAAGTAAAATGTCCATTAAAACCTATACGCGAGTATCGAATCCACGAGTAAAGTGCCCATTAAAACCTATACGCGAGCATCGAATCCGCGAGTAAAATGTCCATGGTATCTAGGCACGAACACGAATCTACGAGTAAAGTGCCCAATTAAAACCTAGACGCGAGCATCAGAATCCGCGAGAGTGTAAAGGTCCATGGTATTCTAGGCACGAACATCGAATCTACGAGTAAAGTGTCCATTAAAACCTATACGCGAGCATCGAATCCGACAAGTAAAATGTCCATGGTATTTAGGCGCGAGTATCGAATCACAAGTAAAATGTCCATTAAAACCTATACGCGAGCATCGAATCCGCAAGTAAAATGTCCATTAAAACCTTACGCGAGTATCGAATCCACGAGTAAAATGTCCATTAAAACCTATACGCGAGCATCGAATCCGCGAGTAAAATGTCCATGGTATCTAGGCACGAACATCGAACTACGAGTAAAGTGTCCATTAAAACCTATACGCGAGCATCGAATCCGCAAGTAAAATGTCCATGGTATAGGCGGCGAGTATCGAATCACAAGTAAAATGTCCATTAAAACCTATACGCGGAGCATCGAAATCCGCAAGTAAAATGTCATTAAAACCTATACGCGAGTATCGAATCCACGAGTAAAGGTCCATTAAAGCCTATACGCGAGCATCGAATCCGCATAGAAAATGTCCATGTGGTATCTAGGCGCGAACATCGAATCTACGAGTAAAGTGTCCATTAAAACCTATACGCGAGCATCGAACCTGCGAGTAAAATGTACATGGTATCTAGGTGCGAACATCGAATCTACGAGTAAAGTGTCCATTAAAAACCTATACGCGAGCATCGTATCAGCGAGTAAAATGTCCATGGTATCTAGGTGCGAACATCGAATCTACGAGTAAAGTGTCCATTAAAACCTATACGCGAGAATCGAATCCGCGAGTAAAATGTCCATGGTATCTAAGCGCGAACATGAATCTACGAGTAAAGTGTCCATTAAAAGCCTATACACGAGCATCAAAGCCGCAAGTAAATGTCCATGGTATCTAGGTGCGAACATCGAATCTACGAGAAAGTTGTCCATTAAAACCTATACGCGAGCATCAAAGCCGCCAAGTAAAATGTCCATGGTATCTAGGCGCGAACATTGAATCTACGAGTAAAGTGTCCATTAAAACCTATACGCGAGCATCGAATCCGCGAGTAAAATGTCCATGGTATTAGGCGCGAACATTGAATCTACGAATAAAAGTGTCCTTAAAGCCTATACGCGAGCATCGAATCCGCGAGTAAAATGTACATGGTATCTAGGTGCGAACATCGAATCTACAAGTAAAGTGTCCATAAAGCCTATACGCGAGCATCGAATCCGCGATAAATGTACATGGTATCTAGGTGCGAACATCGAATCTACAAGTTAAGTGTCCATTAAAGCACTATACGAGAGCATCGAATCCGTGAGTAAAATGTCCATGGTACCTAGGCGCGAAACATAATCTACAGAGTAAAAGTTCCATTAAAACCTTACGCGAGCATCGAATCCGCGAGTAAATGTACATGGTATCTAGGCTAGCGAACATCGATCTCGAGTAAAGTGTCCATTAAAGCCTATACGCGAGCATCGAATCCGCAAGTAAAATGTCCATGGTATCTAGGCGCGAACATCGAATCTACGAGTAAAGTGTCCATTAAAACCTATACGCGAGCATCGAACCTGCGAGTAAAATGTACATGGTACCTAGGAGCGGACGAGCTCGAAAATAGCGCGAGTGACAGTAAAATAGATTTTCCGAATGTCCTGGATATTTGAACGGTTTCCCAGACCATTTCCCAGGTCCCACAGCCATTACATTAAGTTACCATTAATATTTTAATTGTTTCTTTAGAACTTTTCGAACTATTGACTCCCTTTGACTTTAATGGGTCCGTTTTCGAACTTTCCATATAGTTCAAAAGTTCGAAAAGGACCGAACTGTACTCTACCCTGTCAGTGTGTTAGCAATTACAAGAATACAACTGGTGGGGTATGGGAAAGCTGGAGTTTATGGCACACAACCATAGTTCGCCATATGGACATCTATTTCTACATTCATGCTGTTGGAGTATAGTCTCTGTTGAATGGAGTTGGTGGGTTTAAGGATTATTTTTGGCTACATCTTTCATTTAAAGGGCTGCATAGGTGTTAATAGGCGGAGGTTAGTTAAGGTTTTAAATGATATGACATAACAATTACATCATGAAATCCTGAAATGCTAATAGGAAAGCTATGGGAAAAGATCCAGGGAGAGATCGTTAAAAGTTTACTTTGGACCTTGTTAATTGGTGCCCAGCAGAATTCTATGTGAGTAAAACTGAGCAGCAGTGTTTCTGGGAGAGACCTGAATACATATCATGGAAAAGTCATCACCAGGTTCCTTGATCCCATCAGCACTCACTGTGTGGCAGCCAATCACAGCAAAATCTGGAATGGTGATTTGCTATGTTTAACTAGGGATTCTGGGTGCAGATGTGTCATAATATTGGCGGGGTACTTTTTCATGTTCACTTTAGTTTATAGCAGGTTTTAATACTCATGGTCATGGAACCGACTATCGTACATCTCTAGTTGCAGATGTATACCCGCTTTAGTGTGGTTGTCACTTCTGTTACTCGCATAACTGACGCCCCTAATCAGTTTTGCAGAAATATCGCCAGTGGCTATTACGCGATGACTAAATATGGATGTGCGAACCCGCAATGCATCACTGGCCGACGTATGCCCGTACGGGCATACGCCCATTTTGACAGACGAAGCTCCCATACACAGATTGATTGTCAGCCGTTAACGGCATACACATTTTACGTCGTGGGCCAGCCCCTGTAATCACACGTGTGTATGAACCTCAACTGGGAAGCCATGAGATACACTGTCTACAAGATATTTCCACTCCCCTTAACAATAACCTGAAGGTATTTTTCCTATGGATTACAAAGTTTAAACACATTGCTACAAAATCCTCAGCTCTGGGCTAAAGCGCCCAATCAAATGCTCCTTAGCCCCCTATAGATATGCTTTGTTGTTGGACAACCACCAATATAAGGATCCAAATCTTATGAAATTTGTGTGGCAAAAAACTTCAATGATTTGCCCCCCAATTATATGTATCGGAAGTGATCCTTGTATAGGCCACCACACACATAGCTCTACTAGTAGTCATTGGAGCCAATAACCACAAACAACAGTCATTTTCTACCCAGGCCCATTAACCATGGCCTATTTGCATTGGGGTGTATGTTTTGTGCCCAAATAAGCAAACGCTATCAGATCTGAGAAGATTGTGCTTCCACCTTATTACCGTCTATAAGAAGATCGAGCCGCCCTAAGCTCTCTCCTATTAATTCCTCCCCCAGGGAAACTCACCGCCATATCCCAAACCTAATATAAAAACATCAGTTAACTACCCTAACTGCTAATTTACAATTCCTTCTCAGAGATGTTAAGTAGATAATCTATTAACGTTTAGAGCCCCATAATTAAAGGACCATAACCCCTATGTTCTCAGAGACCTCAAGGGTTTTGTCACACATTGTATAAAAAACATAACAGGGCGGTTTACCGGTTGCCCAGTAATAATAATATGACATTGGTTGTTTTGGAGCCATTTTGTTTATATCTTCCTGTTACTCAACAGTAAAGAGTGCTGACTATAAACACTTTGGTTCAAGGCCCCAGCCATGGCCATATTGATTGCATGTGTAATTTTCTATTAGGAATTACTTGGTAACTATTTTGCTTATTTTCCATTGCACTTCCTGTTCTTGGCCTTAGAGTTTACATTGACTGATTCAAAAATTCTACTTCTAAGGTTCCTTTAATGTGAGTAAGGCCTGATGCACACAGGATGACTTTGGCCTGATATGCTGTTCAGACAGATGTAATAACAATACACAATTGGTTGGTAACTTTGGAAGATGTCGTCTATCGAAATTATAGTCCACATTAAAAAATGATGGTCCACATGATTGATCAGGCCAAAATATTGAGATATGTGTAATAATAGGCTGTATTCCTCCACGTTTTCAGCATTCCTCCTTCCTGGTAGCAGCCTGCTAAGGGACCCCTTACTCTGTGGCTGCATGAGCTCTTAAAAAGCTCATTGAGCTTGTAGAGGAGGCAAGAACTGGTCAGACCTTAACTACAGATCTCAAGATTTAATATGCATTGGACTTAGATGAGTGGGGTGGACAGCCCTTTAAGCAAGTGCTTTTTAACTCCAGAACATGACAAAAAAGACACACACAAGACATGAAGCATTATTACTTCTGGGCTGCTACACATGGGTCAGTATTTTTGCCTGATCAATCTCCTGGATCACCATTTTGGTCAGATAAGACAGATGATTGTGGTGATTTTTAAAAGCTTCAAAGCGTTTTTTTCCGCTGTTGACTAATATTAATGATCGCTAAAGAAGGCATAACAATACCACACATTTATAAATATGGCTGTGTGTGAATGTCTCTAGCTCTCCCGTCAGCTGCAGCAATATTAGTGGAAAGTGTAGCTTCTTAAAGGGGAATGTTGGCACACATGTGCAGAAACTGTAGGGGGAGGATAGTGGAGTGGACCTGATCTTAGCACAGCTCTGTGCAATGCATTTCTCATCAGTGACCTTCTTAAAGGGGAATGTTGGGGGGGGTAGGAGAGTGTGTTTTTATAGAAACCACATGGTGCAGAAATGTAGGGGGGGGATAGTGAAGTGAACCTGATCTTAGTACAGCTCTGTGCAATGCATTTCTCATCATGTTGTACATATTAAAGGGAATGTTGGAGGGTAGAAAGAGTGTGTTTTTAATTAAGCTGTCTGTATAAAAAACAACAAACTGTAGTACAGAGCTAAGCTAAGAAATGTATTACACGGAGAAATGCATTGCACAGAGCTGTGCTAAGATCAGAGTCATTATATATCCTCCACCTGCAGCACTGCACCATGCTCTATAAGTGTAAGTAGTACGTATTCAAGTGGGATGTTGGAGGGTATGCCACTTGCAGCTCTGAGCCATGTTGTTTCTATAAAAGTACATATTAATAGGAATTATTGGAGGGAATGCAAATTAAAGGGGCACTGTTAGAGGGACGCAAACATGTTCTATAAAATTAATGCAGCAGGAGGGCTGCCTGTGGGAAGTTTTGCATTAAAAATTCCTCTTCCAACTAGGGTTCCCACTTTGCCTTTAAGACCCGAACAAATATGCAGGCCTATGTATTAAACGTTCTTATTGTTAAAAATAGTGAAAATTTTGCCCCAACCAATCAGATTTTAAGAACTTTTATTACATAGGCCTGATAATATTACACAACAAAAGGTTGTTAATATTTCCTTTATAAGCATGATGCGGCTGATACAGTTTGTGTTTAATGCAATGGTACTTAGCACTGCAACATGTAGTTTTAATATGTGTTTGGGTCTTAAAGGAAAGGTATCCTGTAAAATGCATTGCACAGCGCGTGCTAAGACCATGTCCCGTCAAATGCTGCACCTGCAACTCTGAGCTGTTTTGTTTTATAAGTGTACCTTGTAAAGTGGTCAGTTCAATTCTACTGGGGTTGCCCACTTTCCCTTTAAGACTCAAACTCTTAGGGCTACTCCCACTAGCGCTTTGGATTGTGGTTTGCGATCCGATTGTGCTTATGGGAGTGCAGGATGTAATAGCCTATGGGGCCGGCCTTACTACATGCAATGTGTTTCAGTGTGCTATTGGAGTGCATGCGATCACCATTTTTGGCCTGATTGCATGCGCTCTGCTAGGGTCACAAATGGAAGCACACAAACACCCATGCACGGAATCAGACATGAGCGTGCATTATTGCGACTGTGCCATCCCTTGCACTTAAGTGGGGCCACACATACAGCTTAGGTGACTGCTGACCGCTAAGTTCCTTGCACTAATATACATGCTGTATAGGCAAACTGAAATCAAGGGCTTAGGCCACACAAGCGCATTTTTCAGGTGATTGCGATTTTCCAATTGTATTGAAATCGCAGCAACACACCACAAAAACTTGCGATTTGCAATGCAGCGTTGTCGATGGCAAATGGACAAATGCAGTGAAACGCATCCGATAAATGGCGTGCGATTGTTTGTGCGATTCAGGTGCGTTGCAGTGTGGCCGTGCCCTAAATGTACATTGCAACAATACACACACAATATAAATGTTAGAGTTCAGAAATAAACACATAGAAAGACAGACGTTTACCTAGAGCCGATATCGCTGTGGGTAATGTTCCTGTTCGCCATTCAATATCACATTTGCGAATGTGGATAAATCCCAGTAAGGGATTTACCCATTGCGAGATTTAACCAGCAGCTGTTTGCTGGCGTTAAAATCCTGCGCTAAAACGAGTGCACAACACGATATATGCAAATACACACATGCACAGGTGATTTTGCATAACCCCCGCATCCAAACACTAATATGGAGTTACTTAACTCGCGCTTTAACTCCATATCTGCCCAGCGAGTCGGGTAATGAGCCTGGACAGTCTCTTGCAGAAATGCTCCCAAATACAAAGGTGTAACAAGTTGCTTCCTAAATCCATATGAAAAGGGTTAACACCTCCCCCACTCTGAGCGGGAAAATCTGCTAATAATATTCACTGATATCTCTGATGATTGGCTGGGAGACACATGGCAGTGAGTTCAACTGTTACATGCAGTTAGCATAAGGGGAGTGGGAAAACAAACACAAGGTAGCTAGTAGCATGTGCAGAAGGAGTTTTGGTACCTGGACCCACCAGGAAGAGGGCAACACTTGAACGCCGCCATGACATCATAGATTGCCAGTACTCAGAAATGTTTACAAAGATTCTTACACTAAGAGGCTGAATTCAGAGGTGAGAGACAAATGGTTTACTAAGTGACAGTATAGGATCTGTGGAGCTGCCTTGTGTTATTGGGTTTAGTTCTCCTTTAAAAAATATAAATATAAAGGAGCCGCATTTTTCAATGGGAGTTATTTAAGGATACCCGCACTTATAAATACGGCCTAAACATTGGTAACAATAAGATATTAGAAACATTCAATCTCTAGATTCTTATGTCCTCTCCTTATAAAAGTCTAGCCAAAGCAACAAGGGTGTTGGGTAAGATTGCACCTTTAAATTATGGTTCTTGGTCTCCTGGAGCCATCCAAGTCTTATGCAAAGCATATTACTCTTCTACCCATTCCCAAAATTCCATGCCTGTCTCTATTTCAGCTTGGGCTACATTCTTAAAGCAACCTTTCCATGACAATTTCAAACTCTCATAGAATTTTTTTTTTTAGCAGTAATCTATTAAATCAAACTGTCGATCGAATACTATATTGGGCTAAAACGTAGCTTTGGAAGGCCCTAGTAGGAGTAGAGCTGGGTACACACTTTGGCCAATCTGCAAGATTCTTTCATGTTAAGTACAACAGTCATAGCGTTCTCCCTATATAATATATATAAAAGGATAGTGAGAACCGAACGTAGTGACCGCCGTACTCCCTATATAAAGTATATAAAGTATAGAGAGAACGTTAGTGACCGCCGTACTCCCTATATAAAGTATATACAAAGTATATGGAGAATTAGTGACACCGTACTCCCTATATAAAGTATATTTAAGTATAGAGAGAGCGTTAGTGACCGCCGTACTCCCTATATAAAGTATATATAAAGTATAGAGAGAACGTTAGTGACCGCCGTACTCCCTATATAAAGTATATATAAATTATAGGGAGAACGTTAGTGACCGCCGTACTCCCTATATAAGTATATACAAAGTATAGGGAGAACGTTAGTGACCACCGTACCCCCTATTAAAGTACATATAAAGTATAGAGAGAGCGTTAGTGACCGCCGTACTCCCTATATAAAGTATATTAAGTAAGAGAGAGAACGTTAGTGACCGCCGTACTCCCTATAAAGTATATATAAAGTATAGGAGAACGTTAGTGACCGCCGTACTTCCTATTAAAGTATATATAAAGTATAGGGAGACCGTTAGTGACCCACCATACTCCCTATATAAGTTATATAAAGTATAGAGAGAACGTTAGTGACCGCCGTACTCCCTATATAAAGTATATATAAAGTATAGGGAGAACGTTAGTGACCCGCCGTACTTCCTATATAAAGTATATATAAATATAGAGAGAACGTTAGTGACCGCCATACTCCCTATAAAGTATAGAGAGAACGTTAGTGACCGCCGTACTCCCTATATAAGTATATAAAGTTGAGAGAAACGTTAGTGACCCGCCATACTCCCTATATAAAATATACATAAAGTATGAGAAACGTTAGTGACCGCCGTACCCTATATAAAGTATATATAAAGTATAGAGAGAACGTTAGTGACCGCCATACTCCCTATATAAGTATATATAAAGTATATAGAGAACGTTGTGACCGCCATACTCCCTATTAAAGTATATATAAAGTATAGAGAGAACGTTAGTGACCGCCATACTCCCTATATAAAGTATATATAAAGTATAGGGAGAACGTTAGTGACTGCCATACTCCCTATATAAGTATATATAAAGTATAAGGAGAACGTTAGTGACCGCCGTACTCCCTATATAAAGTATATATAAATTAGAGAGAACGTTAGTGACCGCCGTACTTCCTATATAAAGTATATATAAGTATAGGAGAACGTTAGTGACCACCGTACTCCCTATATAAAGTATAGAGAGAACGTTAGTGACCGCCATACTCCCTATTTAAAGTATATATAAAGTATAGGGAGAACGTTAGTGACCGCCGTACCTCCTATATAAAGTATATATAAAGTATAGGGAGAGCGTTAGTGACCGCCATCCTCCCTATATAAAGTATATATAAAGTTAGAGAATCGTTAGTGACCGCCGTACTCCCTAATAAAGTATATATAAAGTATAGGGAGAGCTTTAGTGACCGCCATACTCCCTATAAAAGTATATATAAAGTATAGGGAGAACGTTAGTGACCGCCGTACTTCCTATATAAGTATTATAAGTATAGGAGAACGTTATGACCCGCGTACTCCCTAATAAAGTATATATAAAGTATAGGGAGAACGTTAGTGACTGCCATACTCCCTATATAAAGTAATAAGTTAGAGAGAAAGTAGTGACCGCCATACTCCCTATATAAAGTAATATAAAGTATAGGGAGATGGTTAGTGACCGCCAATACTCCCTATATAATGTTATATAAGTATAGGAGAACGTAGTGACCGCCATATTCCCTATATAAAGTATATATAGTATAGAGAGACTTAGTGACTCCATACTCCCTATATAAAGTATTAAAAGTATAGGGGAATGTTAGTGACTGCCGTACTCCCTATATAAAGTATATATAAATATAGGAGAACGTTAGTGACCGCCGTACTCCCTATATAAGTATATATAAAGTATAGGTTAGTGACCGCCAAAACTCCCTATATAATGTATATATAAAGTATAGGGAGAAGGTTAGTGACCGCCAATTCCCTATATAAAGTATATATTAAGTATAGAAGATCGTAAGTGACTGCCATACTCCCTATATTAAGTTTATAAAGTATAGGGAGATCGTTAGTGACCGTCATACTCCCTATATAAAGTATATATAAAGTATAGAGAGAACGTTAGTGACCGCCATACTCCCATATAAAGTATATATCAAGTATAGGGAGAACGTTAGTGACCGCCTACTCCCTATTAAAGTATATATAAGTATAGGGAGATCGTTAATGACCGTCATACTCCCTATATAAAGTATATATAAGTATGGTAAAACGTTAGTGACCGCCATACTCCCTATATAAAGTATTTATAAAGTATAGGGAGATCGTTGGTGACCGCCATACTCCCCATATAAAGTATATATAAAGTATAAAGAGAACGTTAGTGACTGCCGTACTGCCCATATAAAGTATATATAAAGTATAGGGAGAACGTTAGTGACCGCCATACTCCCTATAAAGTATATATAAATTATATGGAGAACGTTGGTGACCGTCATATTCCCTTATAAAGTATAGGGAGAACGTTAGTGACCACCGTACTCCCTATATAAAGTATATAAAGTATAGGGAGATCGTTAGTGACCGCCAATACTCCCTATATAATTTAATATAAAGTATAGGGAGAACGTTAGTGACTCCATATTCCCTATATAAGTATATATAAAGTTATAAAGAGATCGTTAGTGACCGCCATACTCCCTATATAAAGTATATATAAAGTATAGGGAGATCGTTAGTGACCGTCATACTCCCTAATAAAGTATATATAAAGTATAGAGAGAACGTTGTGACCGCCATACTCCCTATATAAAGTATATATAAAGTATAGGGAGAACGTTAGTGACCGCCATACTCCCTATATAAAGTATATATAAGTATAGGAGATCGTTAGTGACCGTCATCTCCTCTATATAAAGTTATATAAAGTATAGAGAGAACGTTAGTGACCGCCATACTCCCTATATAAAGTATATATAAAGTATAGGGAGAACTTAGTGACCGCCATACTCCCTATATAAGTAATATAAAGTATAGGGAGATCGTTATGACCGCTCATACTCCCTATATAAAGTATATAAAGTATAGAGAGAACGTTAGTGACCGCCAATCCTCCCTATATAAAGTATATATAAGTATAGGAGAAACGTTAGTGACTGACATACTCCCTATATAAATTATATATAAAGTATAGAGAGAACGTTAGTGACCGCTATACTCCCTATATAAATTATATATAAAGTATAGGGAGAACGTTAGTGACCGCTATACTCCCTATATAAAGTATATATAAAGTATAGGGATACGTTAGTGACTACCATACTCCCTATATAAAGTATATATAAATATTGAAAATTTAGTGACCGCCATACTCCCTATATAAAGTATATACAAAGCATAGGGATAAGTTAGTGACTGCCGCATACTCCCTTATAAGTATAAAGTATAGGAGAGTTAGTGACTGCCATACTCCCTATATAAAGTATATATAAAGTATAGCGATAACGTTAGTGACCGCCATACTCCCTATATAAAGTATATATAAAGTATAGGGAGAACGTTCTTGACTGCCATACTCCCTATATAAAGTATATATAAGTATACGATAACGTTAGTGACCGCCATACTCCCTATATAAGTATATATAAAGTTATAGGAAACGTTAGTGACTGCCATACTCCTATACTCCCTATATAAAGTATATATAAAGTATAGGAGAACGTTAGTGACCGCCATACTCCCTATATAAGTAGTCAATACCAATCATCTTTATTCAACGTATCGATGTCTCGCAGGACGTCTTCATCAACTCCCTGTATAAAGTATATATAAAGTATAGGGAACGTTAGTGACTGCCATACTCCCTATAAATGTATATATAAGTATAGGGAGAACGTTAGTGACCGCCATATTCCCTATATAAGTATATATAAAGTATAGAGAGACGTTAGTGACCGCCACTCTCCTATATAAAGTATATATAAAGTATAGGGAGAACGTTAGTGACTGCCATATTCCTATATAAAGTATATATAAAGTATAGGGAGAAAGTTAGTGACCGCCACAATACCCCCTATAAAGTATATATAAAGTATTAGAAGAAATGTTAGTGACTGCCATACTCCTATATGTATATATAAAGTATAGGGAAATTTGTGACCGCCATACTCCCTATATAAAGTATATACAGTATAGAAGAACGTTAGTGACCGCCATACTCCAATATATATATAAAAGTATAGAGAGAACATTAGTGACCGCCATACTCCCTATATAAAGTATATTAAAGTATAGAGAGAACGTTAGTGACCCGCCGACTCCCTATATAAAGTATAGATAGAACGTTAGTTACCGCCGTACTCCTATATAAAGTATATATAAAGTACAGAGAGAATGTTAGTGACCGCTATCTCCCTATATAAGTATATATAAAGTATAGGGATAACGTTAGTGACCGCCATACTCCCTATATAAAGTATATATAAAGTATAGAGAACGTTAGTGACCGCCATACTCCCTATATATAAGTATATATAAAGTATAGAGAGAACGTTAGTGACCGCCGTACTCCCTATATAAAGTATATATAAAGTTAGGGAGAACGTTAGTGACCGCCATACTCCCTATATAAGTATATATAAAGTATAGAGAGAACGTTAGTGACCGCCATACTCCCTATATAAAGTAATATATAAGTATAGAGTGAACGTTAGTGACCGCTATACTCCCTATATAAGTATATATAAAGTATAGGGATAACGTTAGTGACCCCATACTCCCTATATAAAGTATATATAAAGTATAGAAAGACGTTAGTGACCGCCATACTCCCTATATAAAGTAATATCAAGTATAGAGAGAACGTTAGTGACCGCCTACTCCCTATATAAAGTATAATAAAAGTATAGGGAGAACGTTAGTGACTGCCATACTCCCTATATAAAGTATATATAAAGTAATGGGAGAACGTTAGTGACCGCCTATCCCTAATAAAGTATATATAAGTATAGGGAGAACTTTAGTGACAGCCATACTCCCTATATAAAGTATATATAAAGTATAGGGAGAACGTTTGTGACCGCCATACTCCCTATATAAAGTATATATAAGTTAGGGAGAATGTTATTGACCGCCAATACCCCCTATATAAAGTATATATAAACGTAGTGACTGCCATACTCGAGTACATATCATTGGTTTAATTTAAAAAAAAAATACGGACACATTCTATGAAACAAATTCCATTTTCTACTTACTGGGTTAGATCTTCCATGGAATCTCTTTATTGTATTGTCAGATTGCGCTTTTGGTGGTAGACTGTCACATGACAATTTAAGTTCAAAGCGAAGGACTGACGAATGATTATTTGTATAATCAGTACCCACCTTGAGAAATGTCCCCCACCATGATGAAAGGTGCATATTTCTCTATCATTTCTGAAGCAGAAAACAGAAATGGCTATATTGCTTCTGGGTAGATATATTCAAACAACCAAAAAAAAAGATGTATGGCATTTTCATCTAAAGGGAGATTAGCTGTGATCTCTGTGGATTAAGTACAAAGTGAAAAGAGTAACAAAGTGGATAACTGCAAGAATCTCGTAGATTGCTTCCACCTTCCACCTGTCTATTAAGCTCTGTAGGATGGTATATATAGACCACTCTGTAGCTCATCTTAGATTGAATAGTTTACAGCATCTGTTTTGTGTATTAAACCTCCCAGTGTCAGTACATTACTATTCCCCATGGTGGGTTTCCCAATACTAATAACTGTCCAGGGGGTGTTACACTATTTATAGGACATTATAAGGTGTCAGTATATTACTATTCCCATGGTGGGTTTCCCATACTAACAACTGTCCAGGGGGTGTTAGACTATTTATAGGACACTGGAAGGTGTCAGTGCATTACTATTCCCCATGGTGGGTTTCCCAATACTAATAACTGTCCAGGGGGGTGTTAGACTATTTATAGGACCTGGAGGTGTCAGTACATTACTATTCCCCATGGTGGGTTTCCCAATACAAAACTGTCCAGGGGGTGTTAGACTATTATAGGACACTGGAAGGTGTCAGTACATTACTATTCCCATGGTGGGTTTCCCAATACTAATAACTGTCCAGGGGTGTTAGCCTATTTATAGGACATTATAAGGTGTCAGTACATTCCTATTCCCCATGGTGGGTTTCCCAATACTAAACTGTCCAGGGGGTGTTAGACTGTTATAGGACACTGGAAGGTGTCAGTGCATTACTATTCCCCATGGTGAGTTTCCCAGTACTAATAACTGTCCAGGAGTGTTAGACTATTTATAGGACACTGGAAGGTGTCAGTACTTACTATTCCCCATGGTGGGTTTCCCAATACAAATAACTGTCCAGGGGGTTAGACTATTTATAGACACTGGAAGGTGTCAGTACATTACTATTCCCCATGTGGGTTTCCCAATACTAATAACTGTCCAGGGGGTGTTAGACTGTTTATAGGACACTGGAAGGTGTCAGTGCATTACTATTCCCCATGGTGAGTTTCCCAGTACTAATAACTGTCCAGGGAGTGTTAGACTATTTATAGGACACTGGAAGGTGTCAGTACATTACTATTCCCCATGGTGGGTTTCCCATTACAAAACTGTCCAGGGGGTGTTAGACTATTTATAGGACACTGGAAGGTGTCAGTACACTACTATTCCCCATGGTGGGTTTCCAATACTAATAACTGTCCAGGGGTGTTAGACTATGTATAGGACACTGGAAGTTGTCAGTACATTACTATTCCCCATGGTGGGGTTCCCAATACTAACTGTCCAGGGGTGTTAGACTATTTATAGGACACTGGAAGGTGTCAGTACATTACTATTCCCCATGGTGGTTTCCAATACTAATAACTGTCCAGGGGTGTTTAGACTATTTATAGGACACTGGAAGGTGTCAGTACATTACTATTCCCCATGGTGGGTTTCACAATACTAATAACTGTCCAGGGGATGTTAGACTATTTATAGGACACTGGAAGGTGTCAGTACATTACTATTCCCCATGGTGAGTTTCCCAGTACTAATAACTGTCCAGGGAGTGTTAGACTTTTTATAGGACACTGGAAGGTGTCAGTACATTACTATTCCCCATGGTGGGTTTCCCAATACTAATAACTGTCCAGGGGGTGTTAGTCTATTTATAGGACATTATAATGTCAGTACATTACTATTCCCCATGGTGGGTTTCCCAATACTAATAACTGTCCAGGGGGTGTTAGACTATTTATAGGACACTGGAAGGAGTCAGTACATTACTATTCCCATAATGGGTTTCCAATAGTAATAACTGTCCAGGGAGTGTTAGACTATCTATAGGACACTATAAGGTGTCAGTACATTACTATTCCCCATGGTGGGTTTCCCAATACTAATAA
Organism: Hymenochirus boettgeri; assembly: GCA_019447015.1. Taxonomy (NCBI): domain Eukaryota; kingdom Metazoa; phylum Chordata; class Amphibia; order Anura; family Pipidae; genus Hymenochirus; species Hymenochirus boettgeri. Next base: position 16,998,800 of record CM033474.1, on the reverse strand, counting down.
CTGTCCAGGGGGTGTTAGACTATTTATAGTACACTGGAAGGTGTCAGTACATTACTATACCCCATGGTGGGTTTCCCAATACTAATAACTGTCCAGGGGGTGTTAGACTATTTATAGGACACTGGAATTTGTCAGTGCATTACTATTCCCCATGGTGGGTTTCCCAATACTAATAACTGTCCAGGGGGTGTTAGACTATTTATAGGACATTATAGTGTTCATTACATTACTATTCCACATGGGGTTTCCCAATACAAATAACTGTCCAGGGGGTGTTGACTATTTATAGGACACTGGAAGGTGTCAGTACATTACTATTCCCCATGGTGGGTTTCCCAATACTAATAACTGTCCAGGGGGTGTTAGACTATTTATAGGACATTATAAGGTGTCAGTACATTACTATTCCCCATGGTGGGTTTCCCAATACTAAAAACTGTCCAGGGGGTGTTAGACTGTTTATAGGACACTGGAAGGTGTCAGTGCATTACTATTCCCCATGGTGAGTTTCCCAGTACTAATAACTGTCCAGGGAGTGTTAGACTATTTATAGGACACTGGAAGGTGTCAGTACATTACTATTCCCCATGGTGGGTTTCCCAATACAAATAACTGTCCAGGGGGTGTTAGACTATTTATAGGACACTGGAAGGTGTCAGTACATTCTTATTCCCCATGGTGGGTTTCCCAATACTAATAACTGTCCGGGGGTGTTAGACTGTTTATAGGACACTGGAAGGTGTCAGTGCATTACTATTCCTCATGGTGAGTTTCCCAGTACTAATAACTGTCCAGGGAGTGTTGACTATTTATTATAGGACACTGGAAGGTGTCAGTAATTACTATTCCCCATGGTGGGTTTCCCAATACAAATAACTGTCCAGGGGGTGTTAGACTATTTATAGGACACTGGAAGGTGTCAGTACACTACTATTCCCCATGGTGGGTTTCCCAATACTAATAACTGTCCAGGGGGTGTTAGACTATGTATAGGACACTGGAAGGTGTCAGTACATTACTATTCCCCATGGTGGGGTTCCCAATACTAATAACTGTCCAGGGGGTGTTAGACTATTTATAGGACACTGGAAGGTGTCATTACATTCATTCCCCATGGTGGGTTTCCCAATACTAATAACTGTCCAGGGGGTGTTAGACTATTTATAGGACACTGGAAGGTGTCAGTACATACTATTCCCCATGGTGGGTTTCACAATACTAATAACTGTCCAGGGATGTTAGACTATTTATAGGACACTGGAAGGTGTCAGTACATTACTATTCCCCATGGTGAGTTTCCAGTACTAATAACTGTCCAGGGAGTGTTAGACTATTTATAGGACCTGGAGGTGTCGTACATTCTATTCCCCATGGTGGGTTTCCCAATACTATAACTGTGCAGGGGGTGTTAGTCTATTTATAGGACATTATAAGATGTCAGTACATTACTATTCCCCATGGTGGGTTTCCCAATACTAATAACTGTCCAGGGGGTGTTAGACTATTTATGGACACTGGAAGGAGTCAGTACATTACTATCCCATAATGGGTTTCCCAATAGTAATAACTGTCCAGAGTGTTTTAGACTATCTATAGGACACTATAAGTGTCAGTACATTACTATTCCCCACTGGTGGGTTTCCCAATACTATAACTGTCCAGGGGGTGTTAGACTATTTATGGACACTGGAAGGTGTCAGTACATTACTATACCCCTGGTGGGTTTCCCAATACTAATAACTGTCCAGGGGGTGTTAGAACTTTATAGGACACTGGAATTTGTCAGTGCATTACTATTCCCCATGGTGGGTTTCCCAATACTAATAACTGTCCAGGGGGTGTTAGACTATTTATAGGACATTATAAGGTGTCAGTACATTACTATTCCCCATGGTGGGTTTCCCAATACTAATAACTGTCCAGGGGGTGTTAGACTTTTATAGGACACTGGAAGGTGTCAGTACATTACTATTCCCCATGGTGGGTTTCCCAATACTAATAACTGTCCAGGGGGTGTTAGACTATTTATAGGACACTGGAAGGTGTCAGTACATTACTATTCCCCATGGTGGGTTTCCCAATACTAATAACTGTCCAGGGGGTGTTAGACTAATTATAGGACGCTGGAAGGTGACAGCAATATTAGCCTTCACACATGAATAACTACAGTAAATAAAACAATAGTTGTCTATTATTATGTGGTTGGCAAAGTGGCTCTTCACGGGTGGAGCCTATTTACTGGAGCGACAACCCTACAATGCTGTGATGATTTTAACCAGTAGAGTAGCTTGGACAAGTCTGCTGAAATTCTTGTTTTTCTCTTGAGTGCCACATCTTATTAAATCCGTAGGTATCCAAAGGCTGTATTCATTAAAAAATTGGAATACACAGAGCCAATATTTTAGTCACGCAAAATCTTTGGAAAATAAAATTCAATTGATCCAGGGACAGAAATGTTCTATAAGTTATAACTTGACATAGTTTATCTTCCTCTGCTGGTTTGCACACATTATACATAATCAGAGAAGAATCTCATTTTGCCCTTTCTGAATGCAAAGGATCCTGAACGGCTTCTGACCTTGTGGATATCCAGACTGGGCCTTTATCAAAAGAAGTAGAAGGAAAGAAAAGAACACGAATACCAACAGTGAAGGGGAAAAGCATAACAGGAGGAAGAACATGGTCATCCCATATGTAGCAGGGGTCTCCGAGAAATTAAGAAGAATTTTCAATAAACACCGTATCCCTGTCTGCTTTAAACCGAACAACACACTGAGGCAGCAAATGGTACATCCGAAAGACCCAATAATGAAACACAAGAAAAGCGACATCATATACGCAGTACAGTGCAGTGAAGAATGCTCTGATTTGTATGTGGGGGAGACGAAACAACAACTGCATCAACGTATGGCCCAGCACAGAAGAGCCAATTCCTCGGGTCAGGACTCAACCGTGTAACTGCATCTTAAGGAAAAAGAACATATGTTTGAACATTGTAATGTTAACAAATTGGCAAAGGAACATGTTTGGTTCAAGAGAGGTGTCAAGGAGGCCATTTATGTGAAAATAAAGAAACCAATCCTGAATAGAGGTGGGGGGTGGGGGGTGGTTCGACACCAACTGACTGCCATGAACAATGCTGTTTTGACACCTTACCCTGGGCGTTCCTATAACACCTCTTAGCCACAATACAATCACGCCTTGCATTCAGAAGGTCCCTAACACCTGGGTGTGATATGCTAATTGGGATTTTCCAGGGTACATAATTGCCACAGATTTTTGTACAAGTCTATCTGAATTGAGAGATCCAGTTGGATGACTAGCGAAACGTCTTCAAGAACTAAACTTTAAGCCCAGTCTAACTGAATACAACAGATATACCATTACCTGGATGAATGAGAACCTCCACAAGCATTCTGGATCCAAGATGCATATTCAGAGCTGCCATCATTATAATTAAGTTCACACAACATAGACATTATTTATCAAAAAACAAGAAACCCAGGAGAATACAACAAATAATTCCAGTGACAATCATTTTACAGTTATACCATCTGGCCAAGTGTTTGGTCAGATATATCAACATGCAACATGCCTTGGGCACCTTGATCACAAACTCCATTCATAAGTAGAACAAAGTTTTTTTTTTAATGGTAATCAAATTCTCACAGACCATACGGTTCCAATTCAATATACATTGGACATCTTTGCACCACATGCCTTTTTGGTCACACAATAGTGAAGTAGATAATGTCCAGCTGATACATTTTCTGGTAGAATAATCAATTTTACATGGTCTATATAGAACAGGTTTATTTGTTTCTAATCATTTTTATTTCCAAAAACAAAAAACTTTCAGATCTTTAATTACAAACTAGTTTCTGATTTAAATTTTTTTTCTATGATTAATGGTTTGGGAGTTAGGAATCGGGTATAAATATGGGTCCGTAATAGCTGGTATATAATCGTAATAAGATCTGTTCTTTTCCAAATGATTTGCCCGATCTTAGTATAGTATATTATAGTATAGTCTAGCATAGTATTTGAGGTTGAATAAAGACACATGTTCATCTAGTCCAACCTAATCAGCAATACCCACATTTCCTGCCTAACAGCTGATCCAAAGGAATGCGAAAAAAAATTGAATAAGAATAGGAAATATCATAATATCCCAGGATCAACTCCAACTCTATGTATCAATACCAGTAACATGCAACATTCTTTGTTTTTAGAAATTCATCTTCCATTGTATTTATACACAGAAATCATATCCCCACACAAGTGCCTTTTCCCTAGTGTAAATAATTGTAACTTACTGTAACCAGTCCATCTTCATATCTTAAAGGGTATGTACACTGGCAAATTTGTTTTTTTAAATTGCCCATTAGTGGAAACTATTATTCATGCTGTTTTATTGTTGATCTGCCCCCTATTTCATTAGATATCCAATCTGAAACATCTTACGTTTTAACATTTCTGTAAGCAGTTTTGCTGTAGATGGAATGATTTGACAGTTGGTGTGCTGTATACTGTATGCTGTATTGACAGTTGATATTGGGGAAAATAGTCAGGTCAGTGGTCAGAGCCTGAGAAAAACAAGTATTGTATTGAAGGCATGCAGCAACACACACACACCTCAGAGTAAGTGCTAATTACACATATTTATTTACAGATTAAGGTGACACAAAGTCATTTTTTTAGTATACATACACTTTAACTCTGATAAGCTGATTGGATCGGCTAGGGACCAAAAAAAAAAAACCAACCAAGTCAACCAACCATTCCTTACCATTTTATGTCAATATCAAGCCGTGTGTACTAGGCACCATTGTTTACATCCTTTAGAAAATATTTATACATAGAATTCTGCAATCACACAATGTAATGGGGAAACAAACTATGCTATTAATATAGATTTGAGGACTTATTTAATAAAAAAGTACAAAATGTTGCCTGTGAAGCCAATCAGATGGTTTTTTTTAACTGCAGACCAGTAAAAAGGTAACACCTGATTGGTTAAAGCAATTAAACAGGCACAATTTGCTCCTCTTCATGAATAAGCCTGTTTGTGTCTGTGGATTTTTGGTTGTGGTTGACTGCTGGTGAAATTAAACACTTCCTGAAATATTGCAAGTTTCAGCCTTTATCTTCCAAACAATCTCTTTAAAGAACACAACGATACAGGTAAATGAAGGCATTTGGTCACTGAAGTGTGTTCAAAAACTAATAATAACTTTAAATGACTTTTCAGCCAATGGCTCTACATGAAGGACTTTCTCAGTAGTTCAATAGTTGTCTCACGGGTATTGACAGATTTTGTGGTTGGGTATATGATAGTTGTGTGTGCAATTGTCTAGAAATGAGTAAAATATTTGTGTGTCATATTTTGACTTGACTGGGCTTTTGACTGTAGGCTTACCTTGTGGTATTTCAGGGTGATACATCGCTAAATGTTTGTAGTCTGGTCTCTCCCAGAGCTTTCTCGATGTACAATTATGTGACTGTGAATTCTCCTTCTCTCATTCCCAAGCTCCTTTGCAACTGATAACACCTTTTGGCTAGCCACATCTTAACTTGGCATAAGATCCATGCTACAAAGGAAACATGGAAAGATATTTGGGAGACAGCACCAAGTTATTTATATAGCAAGATCCCTCTACTACTTTCGGATTTTAAATCTGAGCTGTAGATCCTGAGAAATCACCATTTGAAATAACAGAATTAACAGGGAAAGACCTGTCACTCCAGAAGCAGAAATTATAATCTGTGTCCCATCTCTGACCTCTTACTAGGATCTTTGACTGCCTGCCAGCACACTTTCTGCAACAATTAAGAGAATCAGCAGAGAAAACATGGCAGGGGGCAGTGAGGGGGAGATGTGTAAGCAGAGCAGGGTCTATGACGAGGCTGTGCAGAACTTATAAGTGTCGCAGACACTACAAGAAGGCAGTGAGTAAGGGAGGGTGGGGGAAATTAGGAGCACTCACTAAACATTAATAATTTAATGACAAAGCAAGCACAGATAAATATCTCTCAAATTGTAGTTTCAGAAAATGTAGTTTCATGCAAAACCTTTATGGCTAGGGAACAGGTGAGGCATCCTAATGTTAGCAATGCTTGAATTTAATGAATTATTATGTCTTCCTGAATGACACCTGTTTGGTCATTCTCATTGGCCTTACAGCATGTAGATAACATACTTGGCTGACATTAAAAAGATGAGTTGGCAATCCTAGGCTTCACAGGCCATCATATTCACATATTGTAAACCTTAAGAGTCCGCCTCAGGAACGCAAAATTACGTCATACGGCCCTGTTACGCCCATAGCCCCGCCTCTAAAGTGGCCTAATTTACGTTTCATGGTGCGTCCCACCCCTAACTCCGCCCCGCCCTCCTTTGTGACATCAGTGACATCATGTCACTCCATCACGCCCCCTTCTCCCCAACCTGCCCGGAAGCCAGAATTGGCAGGATGGGATGTCTGCTATAGAAACCTGAAATTGAACTCATTCAGTTGGGATTTACACAACTACAAGGGTGGGGTGCAGGTTTTCTTAAGGAGAAACTTAACTTCTTCGGTTAGGTATTTGTTATTTATTAGGATTGTTCCTTCATTCTTAGCCGTCTTCCAATATAATGAACTTGCTTATAAAATAACTTGTATATCCCTGTATATAAAGTGTATATCCCCAACGAGCGATTCCTGTATAAAGAGGATCCTAGACAAGAAAAAATTATGGGATAAACGTCCCTGCTACAACCAACACCCCTGGTTCGTAAGAGACCATTACAACTTCATTATCCATATGTCTTGTCCATAGGTTGGTTTATTATATGTATAGCCTTCTAGCTATTTACACTGATTTTAGACTGAGGGCTATAATAAATGTTTTTTTTTTTTTACTTTTTGACCCATATGTGACAGTGCAATTTTGGGGCTACTTTTGGGTGGCCCTCCGGGGCACCTGGCTCTCATTTTTTGGTACATTTGATTATATTGCACTGCTATATATTAGTGGATCACGTGGTCATTATTTAGTGGCTGTGCACTCTTACAAGATAACTTAGTAGACGTGGGACTGATAACTAGTCGGGGTGTGCCACGTTGAAAGGGAACATTTTAAGAATATAAATTTATATCTGAGGTTAATTAATCAGATGACATTAGTTTATGACAGATTTCCACTGATTTATCAAGATAAAAACAGATGTAATTAGTTCCAGAATTCATCTCCCTACTCAGCCATTTTTATTTACGGGGCAGCCGATAAAATGAAATCCATGAGGGAACTTACAACATGAACACAGGGAGGACATCCCATTGGCTACCCCATGGACAGCTGGTCTACATGGTATTCCATTACATCCGAACAGCTGGTACAGTATCAATCAGATCTTTACAGTGTAAGTTCATATAATACACAGGTCTTGGGTTTATATATGGTAATGTTCTATGGTTTGGAATGATTAGGAACTTTCTTTTTTCTAGAAGAATGAATTTATTTTGATGTTAATGTTCCATTATGTTTATTTACAAATTATAATTATTATTAATAAAAATAACAATAATAAATAATAACAATAATCAATAATTATTATTATAATATCGCCAGGATATTGCTCAATGGCTATAGCTTAAAATGAATGATTGGTAATTGATTGCTCACTACTGCTAAGGCTCTAATTTCACAGCCATTTTGTATGGTGTCCTATTTGAAAATGCTCTTAGCTTATCTTTCAATAATAATGCTTACAATAAAATGAACTGCTGCACAGGTGGTAGAGAAATGTTTTGACTTTCCATATTTTCACAGCAGCTCCTTAGTGAATGCTACTCTAGCTGTTGGGTTTTTAGAAAATAACAGAAACTGCAGAACCAGAGCGCCATCTGCAGACTGGCTCTGTCTTCTATTAAAGGGCAGGTCCTGCATTGCCTTGTGAAAGTCCCAAAAAGTGAAGAGTAGGAGCTGTCAGTGTGTCGTCCGGTGCCTGCTACTTCCTTGCCCTTACTGAGGATTTGTGTTGACATGGTGACTGAGACTTACTCCGTTTAGTTCCTGTTTACTAGTATCTTAGCAACAGATAATGACGTGTGACGGATGCGCCGCACAGTGATGACCTCGTCACGACGCCCTCATGACCAGATTCATGCATGAACTACGCAGGATAAAAAAGGTTGCCAAACTCCTAGTAGGCCTCTCTTACCTTATGGGCACTTGAGGAAGCCCCCGTTATTACTAGGGGCGAAACGCGTCTGCCTGGATTCCCTATGAGACTGGACCCTCCATTCTCCAGCGAGAGAACTGTGACTGCAGACAGGATTCAAGACTTATGTGATCCCCCATACCTTTCTATGTGACTTGGAGATGGTAGCTATACCCCATTTCTATACATATGGGATTTGATTGGGACCTTGATTAGGGAAATGCTAATACTTACCTGCTCTGCCTAAACTTGAATTGTGCACTTGGTGACTACATGGTAGGGAATGGTCAGTAGTTGTAGCGTTTTTTAACTGTTTTTATTACTAAATAAAGGTTTCTTTTAATCTATCTGAGTGTGCCAGGTCTTCCTTTTCGCCTTTCTACTCACTGCGGACTGGGGAAGGTGGGTAAGCCGATTTCTGTTTGTGGTTTTTTTCAGTTAAAATCCTAGCGTTTAGGGTTGGGGGAGGTGTCCCTACACTACAGAAAAAAAATAGTTGGGGGGAGGAGATACCCTTTAAGCCTTTAACACAGACTTAATACTGAAGCATATGGGCATGTAACAGTCGGTAATTATTAACCACAGTGTTAGTAAATGATACTGATACTTAAAGGGCATGTTCTCCCTTAAAACAAAAACTGGTCAAATGTCATTTACCTGCCCCCAACCCCAAGTAATATATTTTGCACTTTATTACCTGTATTACTAACCAGATATTTACAGGTAATTATTGTTACCATTCTGGCAGAGTAAGCTGGCTCCTCCCTCCATGCAGTCAATCAAGGCTGTGACAAATGACATCACAGACAATGATTGACACTTTATTTTCAATTGTATTTAACAATTTAGACTGTTGATGTGACAATACTACATTTCATGTTGCTAATGATATAGGCCCAATGATATTGTCCATTACTGGAAATTATAATGTTTCCAACTATCACTGTACCATTTTTTTTATTGATCTGTACCCTATTTCTTTATATATCCAATCTGGAGCGTCTTACATTTCAACTGTCAATGAAATGCATTAATAACCTAAACTCTTCAGTTGTGTCCCGTTCTGTTGAAGCTGGAATAGTGAAAGTTGGTACGTGAGCTGCATAGTCCTTATAGTCCCTCATAGGGTTTACCGAGCATGCTTGCCCTCACAGATTAGTCAGATTAGTCAGATTAGTCAGGGAGGGGCTGAGCCTGAGCAAAACAAGTATTGTTCATGCAGCAACACAAATACCTCAGAGTAAAGGTGGCCATAGATGGATTCATATTTACAGCTGATCACGGCCAATCAGATCGATGTGCCAAAATTTCCGTCAATCCTAATGAGGAAATCGGGCCAATATGGTCTGCGGGCACCATACACGTTGAGATAATTGGCTGATACCGGGTATATATCGCAACATATATGTCCACAATAAGTGTTGCTTACATGTATTCATTTATAGAGTGAAATAAGTTTTTTTTTTCAGTGTACCCTTTAAATAAGGGTATGTACCCATATTCATTTACAATAAAGATCCTAATTTAAAGACCCCAGAGTTAAATAATAATAATGATTGTTATGTTACTATTGTGGCGTTATGGTGTTACTTACCGATGCTTTATAAATACAGTCCTTCATTTTGTAACTCTTTATGGAAAATAACTGGTCTTTATAAACCAGGATCACACAATAGAGTTTCCTCTGAATAATTCTAGGGTTCTTCGCTTTAAGTGATGGTCTCATAGGAAATCTTTAAAGAACCGAAACCCTTGGTTAAAATTAACCTTTGCTTCCTACGCCTACAAAATAAATACGTATCTGTACACCCATTAGTTCTGCCCTGAGAGCACCTGTAATGAACACTATTTAACCAACACAATGAATAGACAATCAGGACTAAATAAACTTAATTGTATCTCTGGGTCCGGTCACTAGTAAATTAGACAAGGTAATTACATCAATAACTTTAATATCTCTTAAAATAGATACGCTGAGCTTGTTCTGTGGAATGACAAAGGTCCTCACAGAAGTTCTTACCCCCCAATTTATATTGCATCTAAAACTAAATAGCTTTTAATTCAGCTTAATATTCAAATATGTCTCATAAAGAAAATCCTTCTGGGTAATTTCTGTGGCAGATCCTAAGTGAATGCCATGTAAATGATCTTATTAGATTTAATGTTGACAGACAGCACCAAAGAGCATTTATCCATATTAATTTTAGCTGCCATTCTGCTTTATCTTATTATTGAACCTTGAAAAGTTCCCGAAAAATCTCATACAAACCCAAATAAATCGTTATTTTTTTTCCCCGCAAGTTCTGATTTTAATAGAAAATTTTCAGATTTTCAATATGAATTTTTGATTTTCAATCAAATAATGTTTATGATTTTTCGATTTATTTAATATTTGATTTTTCGATGAAAAGTTCAGTTTCGAAATTTTCCCAATAATACGTCTGATCCGTGGGTTTTCGAAACCTGCAATTTCAAACCGGAAACCAGGTCTTATCACTATCAGAGAGGATTGTGAATCTGCTTATCCGTCAACAGAGATTGTGAGAGCAATACATTCCACCCCTCCATCCTATTCCAAACAGTCCTGCATAAATAAAGGGCCATATTTATAAAGTCGCTTTTCAGATGTACTGCGCCTTTAATGATCGGTTTGACGATCAGAACTTTAAGTTTGTTACTGTAAATTAACAATAAGAATGAAAGTTCGTTAATTAACGTACGACCGCAGCTGTACCTTTACAGCCACGCTCGTATACATTGGGCATTTAGAATCGTGATAATGTTCGTTAAAGGAGCAGCATTGCAAAATAGCTATAAATACTGTATGGCCCAAAGAGGAGAAAAGGAGTTGAAGGATAACTATACTCTAAAAATTAGGAGGTCGGGTTGATCATTCCTACTTCAAAATATAATTTCATTAAGGAGCTACAGCTGGTACAGTTTTCATTTGCCAGGTTAGTCCTGGACTATTCCTGTATTAAAGATAGTGCTGAAGCCAGGAGGAAGACTGGCAGGGTCAGTATTCTTTAGACTCGTGATCCTCACAGAAACAATATTGGGAGGTAGGAGTTACCAGTCCTATAATCCTGTCCCAAGTACTTTTCATTGCATCCGTTTAAAAAAACAAACTTTATACACACAATAGTTCTACTTTAAAATATAAGTGAGCATTCTATGATTACTCACCTTTAAAATCAGCAGCATTGGGGTTTTCTCACTGCTCAGCCGGGTTAGAGAGGTTATGGGCAGTCAGGCAGTAGGTTTTTTACTGTTCTGGAAGTGACCAAGGGGAAAGCTAGAGAACACATTATACGTGTCCAGGACACACTTGTGTATTTATGTCCAGGACACACTTGTGTATACGTGTCCAGGACACACTTGTGTATACGTGTCCAGGACACACTTGTGTATACGTGTCCAGGACACACTTGTGTATATGTGTTCAGGACACACTTGTGTATACGTGTCCAGGACATACTTGTGTATACGTGTCCAGGACACACTTGTGTATACGTGTCCCTGACACACTTAAGTATACGTTTCCAGGACACACTTGTGTATTCGTGTCCAGGACACACTTGTGTATATGTGTCCAGGACACACTTGTGTATACGTGTTCAGGACACACTTGTGTATACGTGTCCAGGACACACTTGTGTATACGTGTCCAGGACACACTTGTGTATACGTGTCCCTGACACACTTGAGTATACGTTTCCAGGACACACTTGTGGATACGTGTCCCTGACACACTTGAGTATATGTGTCCCTGACACACTTGTGTATATGTTTCCAGGACACACTTTGGTTGGACGGCCTCAGAAATGAGGAAAAGACAGAATTAAATAGAAGATTTCCACAATGCTGATGAATTCAGAGGTGAAAATGAAAGTTTTCTAGGGTTTTCTATAGTTAGAAATTCAAGAATCTATTAAGGCTTTTTCAAATTCTTTAGTTCTCCTTTAAATGTATGATCTAGTCAATATTGCAAATGAAAGAACCTTTGTTTTATTATTCATTATAATATGTTTTGGTTTTACATACAACTTATTTTAAACCGACATTAAACAAAGGATTTACCTTCAGGACCAATATTTTACAGAACAGCAGCAAGATTCTCAGAAACTTTCACTTTTAGTTAGGCTCCACACCCAGTCCATAGCATATGGGTAAGTCAAACAGAGCATGTCTAAACTCACTGAGTAAAGGAAAGGGGCGTGGTCTGCACAGCTTTCTGCAGTGAAAGATTTTATCGATTTCACATAGGTGTATCCTCAGTTAAGAATGATCTAGAAAGATGAGTGATTATTTTAATCAGCTTTTTCTATTATATATGTCAGGAAAAATGTGCTTTAGCCTGAAGGTTTTGGTTAATGATACATTACATGTTGAGTGTACAGTGCTGTAGATATTGGATAGTTTTCATGCTGACAGTTCCATGATGGCGTGTCTATATTCCTCTTTCACCTCCGGGCAGTTGTCTACCTCATCTAACTTCACTGCTGGTACACGCACTGACCCCATAGAATTGATGATTTCATCCCCCGTAATAGGGGGTAAGCCTGTTTCTAATATTATTTTCCTGAGGTCATTTTAAGAGGCTGGTGCGTTTGTGTTTACAACTCGGTGGATGTGGTTGGACGAACACTTAAACCCACTATCAATGACACATTCCAATTCTAGATCAAGGAACCCAAATAAAACTGACATAACGCAAGACCTTTTAATTATCCAATTATTCCATTTCAAGCGACAGCTGGTGGAAGGTAACATGCTTTATGGCATTCTGTAGTCTTTGTTCAATCCGGCATCAAAGCCAAATCATTTATGTACTTAAACTTTTCTCCCCTTGATCTAAATCCCTCTTTTTTTTTTCTCTGAGCTTCTTGGCATGACATCTCCGCACATACCCAGCCGCCCCGTGTCGACCCCTTATATCTGACACATTGCCACAGACTTTTATCAATTGTTCTTTAGACGAAAACGTCACAATGTGCCGTACACACTTTCTATTTATACTTTGAAGTCCAGAGTTGTTAAAATCTTGCAATTAGCAGCTGTATTGTCTGCCTTAATACCATTAGCCATCTAGGAAAATCCTATGCAATACACTTTTTTTACAGCACAGTCCAGTGGGGTATTTATAAAGGATCGCTATCATCCTTTATGGTAATCGTAAAAAATATATGGGTGAATTTTGCAAAAAAAAAAAAGAGGTGGAGGTGTGTGCGACAGATTCATATGTTATTAAAGGTGCAGGCGATCAGCTATTTTTAAACACCAATCCTGGGTCTGTAACTGATCACCTGATCATATGCACCAATACTTAGATATGCACGATCAGTGCTTAAAGGACAACTATACTGCAAAAATTTACTGTTTGAAAATAAAAATACAGTTTTCATCTGCCAGGTTATGGCCCTGGGCCTTCCTGTATTAAAGATAGTGCTGAAGCATTCAGGAAGACTGGCAGAAACAGTTTTCTTCGTGCTGCCACTCTTCATAGAAAGGATTTTGGGAGGTAGAAAGCAAAAATCATTCCTCCCTGCCCTAGGTACTTTTTTTTAAAACTGTTTTCGTTTATATGCTGTTTATATGCAGTATAGTTCTGCTTTAAAGTGCTTTATGAGCATATTGGCCACACCACCTAACCCCAGTATTCACTACCACAGTATTTTCTATACAGATGTCTCCACAAAAATAAGGAAGTTCCTGATAAGACTTTGAAAGCTGTTTGTTATGCTACATTTTATTTAACCAGCCTTCCTGAGGGCAATTTAAAATAGTCAGATGATTTTACTGATATTCTGTGATGGCTCAGCAGTCTAAGCCGCTCAATTTAGAAACACACAGCCCATGAGGTCACAGGTTCAAACTACCAGACTTGGACATAATACAAAATAAAACTATAGATAACACTAAATAACTTTGGTTTATGGAAGAAATGAACACCCATCATGTAAAGCGTAACTATGTGAAAATAGCCCCAAATGGAGGTGATTAGTTAATTAATTAACATAGAAAATCCTAAGGTAAATCTGCATAAGATCATAAAAATACATGTGAGGGGTAAAAGTAGTTAAGCACAGCCACTCACAATTAAATAGTGTTGGTCCAGGTGCAGATGCCCCAGACCCTTCGCTTAAACAGCTTCAAACAAGCTTTAAACAATCCTGTCCATTAAACATCTGGATGTATGCTTGTTCACTCCCCACGCTTGATGGGTGGCTCAGGTGCATCAAGCCCCAAGCCCGTCACTACCGCTGCAGATAATGTATCCAGAAACCGATATAGAAGAGCATGCACACTGAATCAATCGGAACCAGGACTCCACATAACATAAAACCGCCTTTATTGAAAAATCATGAAATCAGTTCAGAGATCACCTGACGGTTTTCGTACCGGCTCCGAATAATAATACAAAATAGTCAACTGATTTTACTGTCCCTTTTTTGTTTCCATTATGTTTCCTGGCAAAAGATAATGCTTCTACATGTACCAGTTTTTTTTCTCCATGTAGTAGCTGTTGGGATAGTGGACAAGACCGGACAAGAGTATTAAATGAAGAGTTCTATGCTGTTATATGATTGGCTGTCAACTTCTATGAAGCAAAGCTGCAGCTTCCTTTTAAAAATAAATACATTTTGAGCACTACAGAGCATATGAAGCATACTGCGTACACTTATCTGGGTTTCACCCAGCTAAGGTGGCTCATGGCAGCTGACACCTATTACTCACAGGTTAAGTTCATAAATTACCCAGCAGTCACAAGAAAGGGAGAAGTGAGACTCAGCTTGTTTAATGTTTGTAACTTCAGTTCCTCTTTAAAGCTGTCATCCACATGACCGATACTAGACATATCCCAAATAGATTTGCGTGATACCTGCAAGGTATGGGGGCTGGAAACAACAACCTAACAATGCTGATGGACTACCAGCAGTCTCCCTTTTACTGTGAAGTAAAAGAATCCTAAATTTCATGGAATCCAACATGCCTGCTGTAACGCCAGATGTAGAAACCTTGCGTTGTAGGCAGTGTTCCCTCTAAGCTGTGCGCTCGTAAGTGCTGCATTATGGAGCGCACAAAATGTAACTTTGCATGCGCACAAAAAATATATTTCAGCGCACACAGCCGATTTAAGGTTAGATGGAACATTGGTTGTAGGTCCTCATCCGGTTTACAGCTAAGGGAGGGGGTTTGAGGCTCTGCCTGGTAACAGTAAGTTAGTAGTAGGTCTAAGTTGATCTAGGGAGTAATCTGATCACCAATTGGGGTCAGGAAGGATTTTTCTCCCCTCTGGAGCACATTGAATATTAAATAGTTAGAAAAAATTGTAAAAAATGATAGGAATAAATAGAAAATAAATGGAGATTAAATAAAAAAATTTTTTTTAATTAAAAATATTATTTGGTGTGTGTCTTTTTCATTCTATTTCTATCTTATGTCTATTTCTGGTGTTGGTTCCTTTGTTTACTTTACTATTAAATAAAGCATTAATTTGGGCCAATGCCATAGCTTCATATCCTCCATTTTGTAAGGAAAATGGCTGCAGCCTCCCTGGGAGGTGTGTTGTATAGAAAGGAATTTCTTCCCAATGGCGATTGGGGGGAAAAAAACAAAACAAAACTGATTATTAAGCTTCAGTCCCAATTTACGGCATGATTCCAGGCAGCTTTAACAGCAGGGAATATTATTAAGTAAACCGAAAATGAAAAAGACTGAAATGTCAGTCTTCGAATGTTGACAAAACCCATCTAATACCCTGCCTTTCTCTCCCCGTTTGGGTCATTCATGTAGACCTCGCATTTATCCCTTGTTTATATTCCTCACTACGGATCTGTTCAGCTGACCCCTACAATCAAAGGCATTGGTGAGATGCAGAACAGGATATAATACCTTCTAACCAAAGGGATTCTTAATTAACACACAGGCATTGTGGAGAATTATACAATGTCACCAACATCCTTGTTGAGTTTTAAAAAAAATGTCTGCCGCTGTGTCATTGTCAGAGAGGAGGGAAATGAAATTCAGCGTGTGGGAAAACAACTTATTAAGGCTAATTCTTTGGAGTTCTCCATGTCTAATGCTATTTGTGTTGCTCTTTAGAATGGGATACTGGTCGAAGGACAATGACAGTCATGATATTAAATGAGACCAAGCCAAGAATTTGTGGACAGGTTTTCCTAACAGATTAAACGCATTTCTCTGCTCATTCCTCACTCAAGAACCCATAACCATTACGTTATCAAGCCACCATTCTTAAAGGGCATGTCCAACCCTCCCCAACTACTGGCCCCACCATGTAGTGTAGTTTAATCCTTACCTCACATCCCAGCTCCATATGGTTCTCCTGTAGTCAAAAACTGCCCACCAGGAGGCTAGCAGGTACATATAGGACACTGCCTGCTACCTGGCCTCCCGGAGATCTTTGCCATGCGTTCTGCATCCCTTCTCCCCCCTCCCTCCCCCTCCCTCTCCCTCCTGTTCTGCTATCCCTCCCCCTAGCATAAAATCCCTTTTATACAGTATTCCCCCATGTCTCCCAGCCCCAACCGCATATTTTTTATTTTTAGAAAGCTCCCCAATCTTTTACTTACCTCTCCGCTTTCCTACACGGAAGTGAGCTGCTCAGCCAATCACAGACGCGGCTGCCAGTCCCGCCCCTCTGCTTGCATTTCCTCACAAGCAGAGGGCCGGGAGCGCGGCGCAGGAAAGAGGGGAGGTAAGTAGAGTTTGGGGGGCTTTCTAAAAAAAAAATAATGCGGTTGGGGCTGGGAGCCCAGGGGTTGATCATATATAAAAAATTCGATTTTAGGGTGGACATACCCTTTAATAATACTCTCAATAGAAATTTGAGGGTATGACTGATAGACTAATGGACCAGATTTTCTTGGTCTGATTTGGTTGCTGGTCACCAGAGATGAATAAATCTGGCGAGTTTAATTCCGATAGCAATTCCGAAAATCCAATTAAATTTTTCTGAATTTTTGATAGGATTTTCAATAGACATTTTTTAAAAGATATCTTTGATTGGAATTTTTGAAGTTTGGAGGAAAAGTGTAGAGTTTAGAAATTTTGGAAAAATCCGCTACGCAGATTTTTGAAAAACCGGCAGTTCCAAATCGAAACCAGGTATATTTCGAAATGGGGATTCATCACTACCGGTCACAAGAGCAGGCAAGTTTCATTCCGCCAGGTGTTCCGCAGAACCTAATGTGAGGTTTCGCAAATCCCCAGATCCGATGGATTTTTCAAAATTTTCCAAACTGAACTATTCATAGAAAATTGGAAATTTAGAAAAACAGAAATTCCATATGATAAATCAAAAATGCAAAAAATGCTATGGAATATTGTGATCAGAAGTTACGGGCTGGAACTTTGATAATATCTGCGGAACCACATAGCGGAACAGTTTCGTTCCTCTATGTTCCAAATCGAAAAACAAGATTAGTTTCGAAACCAGGACTCTGGTCCACATTACCGATATGATTGTTGTATTAATATGAACGCCATGTGTAACTTACCCTAGAGAGTATCGCAATTCAATACACATTTTACTTTTATCAGATGCCTGTAAGTTGACTTCTAAGGGGCTACCTGGATTTAATTTTTATTTCTAAACAGGTGGTATAGAAATTTAGCGATACCGTGGGTTATCGGTAATGAACGACAGCGGACATAAATGTATGGCCACGATCGTAACATTTATGCCGAACGTTTGGTCGTAGAATACCATGCAGTAGTAAAATACCGAAATGTTTGTCTATGGGGAGATTAAGGGGCATATTTATAAAGGATTGTCTTTTTCGCCAAATAATTAGCGCAGCACATCGCAGCGAAAATAGCGCCATTTGGGGCTTCGTTTCGCCTTATTTATAAAAAAGCGAAAAAAAACACACTTCGCGGCTGAAAAAGGCGAACGGGCGCGATAAAGAGCGAAAAGTATCGCAGCGAAAACTTAACGCATCTAAGAAGACTGCATTATGAAAACCATTCGAAACCAGAAAAGCCCACTAGAAAATGATGTCAAGTTCAAAATGGCCACCTCACATTTACCAAGAAGTCAGCCATGTCTTATTTAGTCAATCTTCTTAGAATTTCTCAATTGGAATACAATTTTCTTTTGCACTGCACATTCGCCTTTCTAATGCGCGTTCGCTTTTCCAAGGCATATTCCATTATAATGTGCGTTCGCCTTTCTAATGTGCATTCGCCTTTCTAATGCGCGTTCGCTTTTCCAAGGCATATTCCATTATAATGCGCGATCGCCTTTCTAATGTCGCTTTTCCAAGGCATATTACACTCTAATGCGCGATCGCCCTTCTAATGCGCGTTCGCTTTTTCAAGGCATATTACCCATTAGAATGCCTTTTCGCTCAAACAATGACTTTTCACCACCTTCAGGGTCACGCTAATCTTTCGCTCTTTTTAACGCAAAAACCACCTTTCGCTCTTTTATAAATATGCCCCTAAATCTTCGATCACATTATCATGGATTTATGATCGTTATCGTAAATGAATGATCGTCAAACCGATCGGAAACTAACAATTGTTTTTAGTTGTCCTTTCATTTAAAAAGTACAGACATTTTAATGGACACCCAGAACAGATTAAATAAATTTTGCTCATCAAAATGATCCATGGGCTATATTTATAAAGGCGTGGTATTGATACAACGATTGTTGTGGCAATTGTAAATTTACATTAGCAGTCATACGATTTGCGATTATAATTCGAAGCCCATACAATACCATTGCAGTATTTTGGTACTGCATAGTATTGTAGGAACAGAGGTTTATACATTTACGAACGTTCATTGGTCAATGTACGATTGTGGCTGTTCATTTATGACTAGAGTAGGGATCCGTTGAATGGCAGGTGTTTTTCGCTGGGGAATGTACAATGATTCTTAAGACAGTAGGCAATTGTCTACCTTGTTATGTTTGTCATGAGAATATTCCAGCGAAAGGGCTGATAGTTCCCTGTTTCAATAACTCTAGTTAAATGCCGTATAAGAGACATTTGTATAGTCCGAGCCAGTTTAGACACAAAGGATACTTTATATGTCAGTTGACACTCTGCAATTTAGCTGAGTAAGCTGCTGAAACAAATGCTATATTTTATAGACTGGAGACCCAGAACCATGTTCTCTGCTGGTGGGATTTTCTAAGCACATCTCCAGAATGACAAATGTGTATAACACACTGTGGAACTAGCACCTGCTGCTAAATCTGGTCTTCGGTAGAGCGTTTAACCCCTTTCTTCAGGGCCGGCATTAAGCTAAATGGCATCTCTGCAAAAACATTACAGACATGACCCTTGCAATAAAGAAAATAGCCCTAAAGACACACTGGGTTAATGGTACTGCTTAGAAAAGAAAACATCCTCTAACAGTACCAAAAATAACCACTAGTTCCTCACCCCAGGGTTTGCATTGGCTCTGCCATATAATTCCACAAGAGTCTTGTACTGCTCGTCTGGTCCACACCCTCTCACAGTCCAGAACTGTTCTATCGTAGAGCGCGTCTTCCCATTGACTAAGTACAAGAGAATGACAGGATGGGGCAAGACCAACAGTGTAAGTTGGACTTTGATCTTTGGGGGAATTAAGACAAACCCAGAAGGAGGAACTAGCGGTTTAGGTTCTCATCCTGGGCACTATTAGTGAAGGGGGTTTGGGGGGCACATAACAGACTATATATGGTATGTCTGCCTTTAAAAAAACGGTGACTTGTCAGTTAACTGTTATTTTTACCAGTTTATTACATATATTTGTAACACATTATTTAATAAGTTATCTTCTGTTTTTGCAAATGTATCTGCCTCCTCCCTCTGCTCAATGAGCTTTTTTAGTTTGAGCATGTGCAGAGGAGGCCGCAGGGTAAACACCAGTCAATTATTGGTTGTGATGTTAGTTGTCACAGTCTTGATTGACTGCATGGAGGGAGGAGCCAGCTTGCTAGAATGAGGACTCTTTTTACTATATTCAGGTCACCCTTTATTAATGCTAGCTGCACACTAAAAGAGAATAAGGAAAATCCAGTGTGCACTATGCAACATCTACTGAGAGGATTGGTAGAACCTGGTGTAATAAGGTTTGAATATGTGCAGGTGAGAAGCCAAGTTTGTAAAAATGGCCTGATGTAAAATGTTTATTTTGAAGTAATTATTCCCATACAAAATTTTAAAGAAGAACTCCGCCCTACCAAACCACTGCCTCCCAATATAGTGCCCAGGTTAAGGACCTAAACCACTAGTTCATCCCTCCTGGGGTTGGTTTAGATTACACAAATGAAGCCCATGAAATTCTTATAGTGCCGGTCTTGCTCCGTCCCCTTTCCAACTCCTGCAATCTATGTGAAGATGCACTCCCACAAGAGGGCAGAACAAGCTGGTGTTTCCCACCTTCGTTTGGGTAAACTAAAGAAAACCCAGGGTGAGGACCTAGAAGTTTAGTTCCTCACCCTGGGTATTATTAGGGAAGAGAGCATGGTTTTGTAGGGTATTGTTACCCTATATCTATTTCTCTTAAAGGACCCATTGCCTATGGGAAGACCTGCTTCTTAGTGGATAAATAGAAGTGGGCGGAGATTATAGTTATTGTTCTCCTTTAAGAAAAAATTATATTGTTTTACTTTAAGTTTTCAATGTAAAGAAGGAGCATTTAGTCTGGCAACTTCCTGACAGATGACATTTGTTAAAATTAAATAAGTTGGAAAATAAAAGTGTGAATGCCTATAGATTTACCTTACATGCTGACCTGCACCAGCAGTGGAGACCAACAATGGTGTTCTGTAGGGCAAAAGGCAAAGGACAATTTGCAAGTTACAAATATGAGGATGGTCCCATCACATCTAATCTCTGCAAAAGAGCACAGTAAAGGGGGGACTTGTTTTATTCTTTCCCAGTGAATGGGGTACATTTTACACTTTCCCCCACAGTAAAGGGGGGACATTGTTATACTTTACCCACAGTAAAGGGAGGACATTGTTATACTTTACCCACAGTAAAGGGGGGACATTGTTATGCTTTACCCAATGTGAAGGGGGGACATTGTTATACTTTACCCACAGTAAAGGGAGGACATTGTTATGCTTAACCCACAGTAAAGGGAGGACATTGTTATGCTTTACCCACAGTAAAGGTAGGACATTGTTATGCTTTACCCACAGTAAAGGGAGGACATTGTTATGCTTTACCCACAGTAAAGGGAGGACATTGTTATGCTTTACCCACAGTAAAGGGGGGACATTGTTATGCTTATACCCACAGTAAGGGGGACATGTTTATACTTTACCACAGTAAAGGGGATTGTTATCTTTACCCAAGTAAGGGGGACATTGTTTATAACTTTACCCCAGTAAAGGGAGGACATTGTTATACTTACCCCCAGTAAGGGGGGACTTGTTATGCTTTACCCACAGTAAGGGGGACATTGTTATACTTTACCCACATAAAGGGGTACATTGTTATGCTTTACCCAATGTGAAGGGGGGACATGTTATACTTTACCCACAGTAAAGGGAGACATTGTTATACTTTACCCACAGTAAAGGGGGGACATTGTTATGCTTTAACCCACATGGAAGGGGGACATTGTTTATACTTTATCCACACAGTAAAGGGGACCATTGTTATGCTTTACCCAATGTGAAGGGGGACATTTGTTATACTTTACCCACAGTAAAGGGGGACATTGTTATGCTTTACCCAATGTGAAGGGGGACATTGTTAACTTTAACCCACAGTAAAGGGAGGACATTGTTATACTTTACCCACAGTAAAGGGGGGACATTGTTATGCTTTAACCAATGTGAGGGGGGACATTGTTATACTTTACCCACAGTAAGGGGGGACATTGTTATACTTTACCCACAGTAAAGGGGGGACATTGTTTATACTTTACCCACAGTAAAGGGGACATTGTTTACTTTACCCACAGTAAAGGGAGGACATTGTTATACTTTACCCACAGTAAAGGGGGGACATTGTTATGCTTTACCCAATGTGAAGGGGGACATTGTTATACTTTTACCCAGTAAAGGGGGGACATTGTTATGCTTTACCCAATTGAAGGGGGACATTGTTATACTTTACCCACAGTAAGGGGACATTGGTTATCTTACCCACAGTAAAGGGAGGACATTGTTATACTTTACCCACATTAAAGGGAGGACATTGTTATACTTTACCCACAGTAAAGGGGGACATTGTTATGCTTTCCCCAATGTGAAGGGGGGACATTGTTATACTTATCCACAGTAAAGGGGGGACATTGTTATGCTTTACCCAATGTGAAGGGGGACTTGTTATACTTTACCCACAGTAAGGAGGACATTGTTATACTTTACCCACATAAAGGGGGACATTGTTATGCTTACCCAATGTGAAGGGGGGACATTGTTATACTTTACCCACAATAGGGGGACATTGTTTAACTTTACCCACAGTAAAGGGAGGACATTGTTATACTTTACCCACAGTAAAGGGGGGACATTGTTATGCTTTACCCATGTGAAGGGGGGACATGTTATACTTTACCACAGTAAGGGGGGACATTGTTATGCTTTACCCAATGTGAAGGGGGACATTGTTATACTTTCCACAGTAAAGGGGAACATTGTTTAACTTTACCCACAGTAAAGGGGGACATGTTATGCTTTACCCAATGTGAAAGGGGGGACATTGTTATACTTACCCACAGTAAAGGGGGGACATGTTTATGCTTTACCCAATGTGAAGGGGGGACATTGTTATACTTTACCCACAGTAAGGGAGGACATTGTTATACTTTACCCACAGTAAGGGGGGACATTGTTTGCTTTACCCAATGTGAAGGGGGACATTGTTATACTTTATCCACAGTAAAGGGGGGACATTGTTATGCTTTACCCAATGTGAAGGGGGGACATTGTTTACTTACCACAGTAAAGGGGGACATTGTTATCTTTAACCCAATGTGAAGGGGGGACATTGTTATACTTTACTTACCCACAGTAAAGGGAGGACATTGTTATACTTTACCCACAGTAAAGGGGGGACATTGTTTATGCTTACCCAATGGAAGGGGGGACATTGTTATACTTTACCCACATTAAAGGGGGGACATTGTTATGCTTCCCCATGTGAAGGGGGGACATGTTATACTTTATCCACAGTAAAGGGGGGACATTGTTTAGTGCTTTACCCAATGTGAAGGGGGGACATTGTTATACTTTACCCACAGTAAAGGGGGGACATTGTTATGCTTACCAGTGAAGGGGGGACATTGTTATACTTTACCCACAGTAAAGGGAGGACATTGTTTTACTTTACCCACAGTAAAGGGGGACATTGTTATGCTTTACCCAATGTGAAGGGGGGACATTGTTATACTTTACCCCACTAAAGGGGGACATTGTTATGCTTTACCCAATGTAAGGGGGACATTGTTAACTTTACCCACATTAAAGGAGGACTGTTATACTTTACCCACAGTAAAGGGGGACATTGTTATGCTTTACCCAATGTGAAGGGGGACATTGTTATACTTTATCACCATAAAGGGGGACATGTTATGCTTTACCCATGTGAAGGGGGACATTGTTATACTTTACCCACAGTAAGGGGGGGACATTGTTATGCTTTACCCAATGTGAAGGGGGGACATTGTTATACTTTACCCACAGTAAAGGGAGGACATTGTTAATACTTTACCCACAGTAAAGGGGGGACATTGTATGCTTTAACCCAATGTGAAGGGGGGACATTGTTATACTTTACCACAGTAAAGGGGGCCATTGTTATGCTTTACCCAAGTGAAGGGGGGACATTGTTATACTTTACCCACAGTAAAGGGGGGACATTGTTATCTTTACCCAATGTAAGGGGACATTGTTATACTTTACCCACAGTAAAGGGGGACATGTTATGCTTTACCCCAATAGAAGGGGGGACATTGTTATACTTTACCCACAGTAAAGGGAGGACATTGTTATACTTTACCCTGAAGGGGGGGCATTGTTATACTTTACCCACAGTAAAGGAGGACATTGTTATACTTTACCCCATAAAGGGAGGACATTGTAATGCTTGACCCACATAAAGGGGGCATTTTATCTGCTTACCCACAGTAAAGGGAGGACATTGTTATACTTTACCCACAGTAAAGGAGGACATTGTTATGCTTTACCACAGAAAGGGGGACATTGTTATCTTTACCCATGTAAGGGGGGACTTTGTTATACTTTACCCACAGTAAAGGGGGGACATGTTTATGCTTTACCCAATGTGAAGGGGGACATTGTTATAGTTTTACCCACAGTAAAGGGGGGACATTGTTATGCTTTACCCAAATAAGGGGGGACATTGTTATACTTTACCCACAGTAAAGGGAGGACATTGTTATACTTTATCCCACAGTAAAGGGAGGACATTGTTATGCTTTACTTACATGAAGGGCATTTTTATGTTTACCCACAGTAAAGGAGGACATTGTTATTCTTTACCCACAGTAAGGGAGGACATTGTTATGCTTTACCCACAGTAAAGGGACACATTGTTATGCTTTACCACAGTAAAGGGGGACACTGTTATGCTTTACCCACAGTAAAGGGGGCATTGTTATGCTTTACTCACAGTAAAGGGGGGACATGTGTTAGCTTTACCCACAGTAAAGGGAGGACATTGTTATGCTTTAACCCACAGTAAAGGGGGACATTGTTATGCTTTACCCACAGTAAAGGTAGGACATTGTTATGCTTTACCCACAGTAAAGGGAGGACATTGTTATGCTTTACCCACAGTAAAGGGAGAGCTTGTATGCTTTACCCACAGTAAAGGGAGGACATTCATGCTTTACCCACAGTAAGGGGACATTGTTATGCTTTACCCATGTGAAGGGGCCATTGTTATACTTTACCCCAGTAAAGGGGGGACATTGTTATGCTTTACCCAATGTGAGGGGGACATTGTTATCTTTACCCACAGTAAAGGGGGACATGTTATGCTTACCCAATATGAAGGGGACATTGTTATACTTACCCACAGTAAAGGGAGGACATTGTTATACTTTACCCACTGTAAGGGGGGACATTGTTATCTTTACCACAGTAAAGGGAGGACATTGTTATCTTTACCCCACAGTAAAGGGAGGACATTGTTATGCTTTACCCACAGTAAAGGGAGGGCATTTTTATGCTTTACCCACAGTAAAGGGAGGACATTGTTATACTTTACCCACAGTAAAGGAGGACATTGTTTACTTTACCCACAGTAAAGGAAGGACATTGTTATGCTTACCACAGTGAGGGACATTGTTATGCTTTACACAGTAAAGGGAGGACATTTTATGCTTTACTACAGTGAAGGGGGCATTGTATCGTTACCCACGTAAAGGGAGGACATTGTTATGCTTTACCCCAGTAAAGGGAGGACTTGTTATGCTTTACCCACGTAAGGGAGGACATTGTTTATGCTTTACCACAGTAAAGGGTGGACATGTTTGCTTTACCCACAGTAAAGGGGGACATTGTTATGCTTACCACAGTAAGGGGGACATTGTTTGCTTTACCCACAGTAAAGGGAGGACTTGTTTGCTTTACCCACATTAAAGTGAGGACATTGTTATGCTTTACCCCAGTAAGGGGGGGACATGTATGCTTTACCCCACAGTAAAGGGAGGACATTGTTATGCTTTACCCCAGTAAGGGAGGACATTGTTATGCTTTACCCACAGTAAAGGGAGAGCATTGTTATGCTTTACCCACAGTAAAGGGAACATTGTTATGCTTTACCCACAGTAAAGGAAGACATTGTTATGCTTACCACAGTAAAGGTAGGACATTGTATGCTTACCCACATAAGGAGGACATTGTTATGCTTTACCCACAGTAAAGAGGACATTGTTATGCTTTACCCACGTAAAGGGGGGGGGCATTGTATATGCTTTACCCACAGTAAAGGGAGGACATTGTTATGCTTTACCCACATGAAGGGGGACATTGTTAGGCTTTACCCACAGTAGGGGGACTTGTATGCTTACCCACAGTAAGGGAGGGACATGTTGTTCTTACCCACAGTAAGGGGGACATTGTTATATTTTACCCACAGTAAAGGGGGACATTGTTATGCTTTACCCACAGTAAAGGGAGGACATTGTTGTGCTTTACCCACAGTAAAGGGGGGGCATTGTTATGCTTTACCCACAGTAAAGGGAGGACATTGTTATGCTTTACCCACAGTAAAGGGGGGCATTGTTATGCTTTACCAACATTAAAGGGAGGACATTGTTATGCTTTACCCACAGCAAAGGGAGGACATTGTTGTGCTTTACCCACAGTAAAATAGACATTGTTATGCTTACCCACAGTAAAGGGGGGGGGCATTGTTATCATGCTTTACCCACAGTAAGGGAGACATTGTTTGCTTTACCCACATGAGGGGGACATTTATGCTTTCCCACATGAAGGGGAATGTGTTATTTTACCCACGTAAGGGGGACATGTTGTATGCTTTACCCACAGTAAAGGAGGACATTGTTGTGCTTTACCCACAGTAAAGAGGGCATTGTTATGCTTTACCCACAGTAAAGGGAGGACATTGTATGCTTTACCCAAAGTAAAGGGGGGCATTGTTTATGCTTACCCACAGTAAAGGGAGGACATTGTTTGCTTTACCCAAGTAAAGGGAGGACATTTGTTTGCTTTACCCACAGTAAAGGGGGACATGTTATGCTTTACCCACAGTAAAGGGAGACATTGTTATGCTTACCCACAGTAAAGGGGGACATTGTATGCTTTACCACAGTAAAGGGAGGACATTGTTATGCTTTACCCACAGTAAAGGGAGGACATTGTTGTGCTTTACCCACAGTAAAGGGGGGCATTGTTATGCTTTACCCACAGTAAAGGGAGGACATTGTTATGCTTTACCCACAGTAAAGGGGGGACATTGTTATGCTTTACCAACAGTAAGGAAGGACATTTACTTTACCCACGAAAGGGAGGACATTGTTGTGTTTTACCCCAGTAAAAGGAGGCATTGTTATGCTTACCCACAGTAAAGGGGGGGGCATTGTTATGCTTCTTACCCACAGTAAAGGAAGACATTGTTATGCTTTACCCACAATGAGGGGACATTGTTTGCTTTACCCACAGTAAGGGGGACATTGTTATTGCTTTACCCACAGTAAAGGGGGACATTGTTATGCTTTACCCACATAAAGGGAACATGTTGTGTTTACCCACAGTAAGGAGGGGCATTGTTATGCTTACCCACAGTAAAGGGAGGACATTGTTATGCTTTACCCACAGTAAAGGGAGGACATTGTTTATGCTTTACCCACAGTAAAGGGGGACATTGTTATGCTTTACCCACGTAAAGGAGGACATTGTTATGCTTTACCCACAGTAAAGGAGGACATTGTTATGTGCTTTACCCACAGTAAAGAGGATTTGTTATGCTTTACCCCACAGTAGGGAGGACATTGTTATGCTTTACCCACAGTAAAGGGAGGACATTGTTATGCTTTACCCACATAAAGGAGGACATTGTTATGCTTACCCACAGTAAGGGAGGACATTGTTTATGCTTTACCCACAGTAAAGGTAGGACTTGTTATGCTTTACCCACGTAAGGGAGGACTTGTTATGCTTTACCCACAGTAAAGGGAGGACATTGTATGCTTTACCCACAGTAAAGGGAGGACATTTTATGCTTTACCCACAGTAAAGGGGGACATTGTTATGCTTTACCCACAGTAAAGGAGGGCATTTTTATGCTTTACCCACAGTAAGGGAGGAATTGTATGCTTTACCCAGTAAAGGGAGGAATTGTTTCTGCTTACCCAGTAAAGGGAGGACATTGTTTATGCTACACCACAGTAAAGGGAGGACATTGTTATGCTTTCCCCACGTAAGGAGGACATTGTTATCTTTACCAACAGTAAAGGGAGGACATTGTTATGCTTTACCCACAGTAAAGGAGGACTTTTTTATGCTTTACCCACAGAAAGGGAGGAATTGTTATGCTTTACCCACAGTAAGGGAGGACATTGTATGCTTTACCCACAGTAAAAGGAGGACATTGTTATGCGTTACCCACAGTAAAGGAGGGCATTGTTATGCTTACCCACAGTAAAGGAGGACATTGTTATGCTTTACCACAGTAAGGGGACATTGTTTTCTTACCCACAGTAAAGGGGGGACATTGTTATGCTTTACCCACAGTAAAAGGAGGACATTGTTATGCGTAACCCACAGTAAAGGGAGGACATTGTTATGCTTTACCCACAGTAAAGGGGGACATTGTTATGCTTTACCCACAGTAAAGGGGGGGCATTGTTATGTTTTACCCACAGTAAAGGGGGGACACTCTTATGCTTTACCCACAGTAAAGGGAGGACATTGTTATGCTTTACCCACAGTAAAGGGAGGACATTGTATTCTTTAACCCAGTAAGGGGGACATTGTTATGTTTACCCACAGTAAAGGGACATTGTTATGCTTTACCCACAGTAAAGGGGGCATTGTTATGC
Organism: Hymenochirus boettgeri; assembly: GCA_019447015.1. Lineage (NCBI taxonomy): Eukaryota > Metazoa > Chordata > Amphibia > Anura > Pipidae > Hymenochirus > Hymenochirus boettgeri. The sequence goes on along the minus strand of CM033474.1, from coordinate 16,970,079 downwards.
TTACCCACAGTAAAGGGAGACATTGTTATGCTTTACCCACAGTAAAGGGGGACATTGTTAGCTTAACCCACAGTAAAGGGAGGACATTGTTATGCTTTACCCACGTAAAAGGAGGCATTGTTATGCTTTACCCACAGTAAAGGGGGGCATTGTTATGCTTTACCACGTAAGGGGACATTGTTATGCTTACCCACAGTAAAGGGAGGACATTGTTATGCTTTACCCACAGTAAGGGGGGCATTGTATGCTTTACCCACAGTAAAGGGAAATTGTTATGCTTTACCCACAGTAAGGGGGGAATTTATGCTTTACCCACAGTAAAGGGAGGACATTGTTATTGCTTTACCCACAGTAAAGGGAGGACATTGTTATGCTTTAACCCACAGTAAGGGAGGACATGTTATGCTTTACCCACAGTAAAGGGAGGACATTGTTATGCTTACCCACGTAAGAGGACATGTTACTTTCACCCACAGTAAAGGGAGGACATTGTTATGCTTTACCCACAGTAAAGGGAGGACATTGTTATGCTTTACCCACAGTAAAGGGGGGCATTGTTATGCTTTACCCACAGTAAAGGGGGACATTGTTATGCTTTACCCACAGTAAAGGGAGGACATTGTTATGCTTTACCCACAGTAAAGGAGGACATGTAGCTTTACCCACATAAAGGGAGGACTTGTTGCTTTACCACAGTAAAGGGAGGACATTGTTATGCTTACCCACAGTAAAGGAGAGATTGTTGCTTACCACAGTAAAGGGAACACATTGTTATACTTTACCCACAGTAAAGGGAGACATTGTTATGCTTTACCCACGTAAAGGGAGAGCATTGTTATGCTTACCCACAGTAAAGGGGGGACATTGTTATGCTTTACCCACAGTAAAGGGAGGACTGTTATGCTTTACCCACAGTAAAGGGAGGACATTGTTGCTTTACCCACAGTAAAGGGAGGACATTGTTATGCTTTACCCACAGTAAAGGGAGAACATTGTTATACTTTACCCACAGTAAAGGGAGGACATTGTTATGCTTTACCCACAGTAAAGGGGGGACATTGTTATGCTTTACCCACAGTAAAGGAGGACATGTTATGCTTTACCCACAGTAAAGGAGCATTGTTATCTTTACCCACAGTAAAGGGGGCATTTTATGCTTTACCCACAGTAAAGGGGGGACATTGTATGCTTTACCCACAGTAAGGAGGACATTGTTATCTTTACCCACAGTAAGGGGGCATTGTTTAGCTTTACCCACAGTAAAGGGAGCATTGTTATGCTTACCACAGTAAAGGGGGGACATGTTATGCTTTACCCACAGTAAAGGGAGGACTTGTTTGCTTTACCCACAGTAAGGGAGGACATTGTTATGCTTTACCCACAGTAAAGGGAGGACATTGTTATGCTTACCCACAGTAAAGGGAGGCATTGTTATTTTACCCACAGTAAAGGAGGACATTGTTATGCTTTACCCACAGTAAAGGGGGGCATTGTTATGCTTTACCCCACAGTAAAGGGAAGGCATTGTTATGCTTTACCCACAGTAAAGGGGGGACATTGTTATGCTTTACCCACAGTAAAGGGAGGACATTGTTATGCTTTACCCACAGTAAAGGGAGGACATTGTTATGCTTTACCCACAGTAAAGGGGGGACATTGTTATGCTTTACCACAGTAAGGGAGGACATTGTTATGCTTTACCCAAGCAAAGGGAGACATTGTTGTGCTTTACCCACAGTAAAAGGGACATTGTTATGCTTTACCCACAGTAAAGGGGGGGGGACATTGTTATGCTATGCTTTACCCACAGTAAAGGGAGTACATTGTTATGCTTTACCCACAATGAAGGGCGGACTTGTTATGCTTTACCCACAGTGAGGGGAACATTGTTATCTTTTACCCACAGTAAAGGGGGACATTGTTATGCTTTACCCACAGTAAAGGGAGGACATTGTTGTGCTTTACCCACAGTAAAGGAGGGGCATTGTTATGCTTTACCCACAGTAAAGGGAGGACATTGTTATGCTTTACCCACAGTAAAGGGGGGACATTGTTATGCTTTACCCACAGTAAGGGAGGACATTGTTTTGCTTTACCCACAGTAAAGGGGACATTGTTGTGCTTTACCCACAGTAAAGGGGGACATTGTTATGCTTTACCCAAATAAAGGGAGGACATTGTTATGCTTTACCCACATAAAGGGGGACATTGTTATGCTTTACCCACAGTAAAGGTAGGACTTGTTATGCTTACCCACAGTAAAGGGAGGACATTGTTGTGCTTTACCCACAGTAAAGGGGGGGCATTTGTTTATGCTTTACCACAGTAAAGGGAGGACTTGTTATGCTTACCCACAGTAAGGGGGGACATTGGTGTGCTTTACCACGTAAGGGAAGAATTGTTATGCTTTACCACAGTCAAGGGAGGACATTGTTGTGCTTTTACCCACAGTAAAGGAGGACATTGTTGCGTTACCCACGTAAAGGGGGGGGCATTGTTATGCTATGCTTTACCCACAGTAAAGGAAGACATTGTTTGCTTTACCCACAATGAAGGGGGACATTGTTTATGCTTTACCCACATGAAGGGGGACATTGTTTTTTATACCCACAGTAGGGGGACATTGTTATGCTTACCCACAGTAAGGAGGCATTGTTGTGCTTACCCACAGTAAGGGGGGCATTGTTATGCTTTAACCCCACAGTAAAAGGGGACATTGTTATGCTTTACCCACAGTAAAGGGGGGACATTGTTATGCTTTTACCCACAGTAAAGGGGACATTGTTTGCTTACCCACCAGTAAAGGGAGGACCATTGTTGTGCTTTACCCACAGTAAAGGGGGACATTGTTATGCTTACCACAGTAAGGGGGGACATTGTTATGCTTTACCACAGTAAAGGGGGGACATTGTTATGCTTACCCACAGTAAAGGTAGGACATTGTTATGCTTTACCCACAGTAAAGGGAGGACATTGTTATGCTTTACCCACAGTAAAGGGGATATTGTTTGCTTTACCCACAGTAAAGGGAGGACATTGGTTATGCTTAACCCCCAGTTAAGGGAGGACATTGTTATGCTTTACCCCAGTAAAGGTAGGACTTGTATGCTTTACCCACAGTAAAGGGAGGACATTGTATGCGTCCCCACAGTAAAGGAGACATTGTTGCTTTACCCACAGTAAAGGGAGGGCATTGTTTATGCTTTACCCACAGTAAAGGGAGGACATTGTTATGCTTTACCCACAGTAAAGGAGGACATTGTTATGCTTACCCACAGTAAGGAAGGGCATTTTATGCTTTACCCACAGTAAAGGGGAGGACATTGTTATGCTTAACCACAGTAAGGGGGGACATTGTTGTGCTTTACCCCAGTAAAGGGGGGACATTGTTATGCTTTCCCACCAGTAAAGGAGGACATTGTTATGCTTTACCCACAGTAAAGGGAGGACATTGTTGATGCTTTACCCACAGTAAAGGGGGACATGTTATGCTTTACCCACAGTAAAGGGGGCATTGTTATGTTTTACCCACGTAAAGGGGGGACACTCTATCTTTACCCACAGTAAAGGGGGACATGTTATGCTTTACCCACAGTAAAGGGAGGACATTGTTATGTGCTTTACCCACAGTAAAGGGGGAACATTGTTATGTTTTACCCACAGTAAAGGGAGGACATTGTTATGCTTTACCCACAGTAAAGGGGGACATTGTTATGCTTTACCCACAGTAAAGGGGGGCATTGTTATGCTTTACCCACGTAAAGGGAGAGCATTGTTATGCTTTACCCACAGTAAAGGAGGACATTGTTAGCTTTACCCACAGTAAAGGAGGACATTGTTATGCTTTACCCCAGTAAAAGGAGCATTGTTATGCTTACCCATAAAGGGGGCATTGTTATGCTTTACCCACGTAAAGGGGGACATTGTTATGTTTACCCACAGTAAAGGGGGACATTGTTATGCTTTACCCACAGTAAGGGGGACATTGTTTATGCTTTACCCCTAAAGGGAACATTGTTATGCTTTACCCACAGTAGAAGGGAGGACATTGTTGTGCTACCCACAGTAAAGGGGGGACATTGTTATGCTTTACCCACAGTAAAGGGAGGACAATGTTATGCTTTACCCACAGTCAGTAAAGGGGGGACATTGTTAGCGTTTACCAACATAAAGGAAGGACATTGTTATGCTTTACCCACAGCAAGGGAGGACATTGTTGTGTTTTACCCACAGTAAAAAGGAGACATTGTTATGCGTTACCCACAGTAAGGGGGGCATGTTTGCTATGCTTTACCCACAGTAAAGGAAGACATTGTTATGCTTACCACAAGAGGGGACATTGTTTGCTTTACCCACATAAGGGGGACATTGTATATGTTTACCACGTAAAGGGGGGACATTTTTATGCTTTACCCACAGTAAGGGAGGACTTGTTTGTCTTTAACCACAGTAAAGGGAGGACATTGTTATGCTTTACCCACAGTAAAGGGAGGACATTGTTTGTGCTTACCCACAGTAAAGGGGGACATTGTTATCTTACCCACAGTAAAGGGAGGACATTGTTATGCTTTACCCACAGTAAAGGGGGGACATTGTTATGCTTACCCACAGTAAAGGTAGGACATTGTTATGCTTTACCCACATAAAGGGAGACATGTGTTATGCTTTACCCACAGTAAAGGAGGATATTGTTATGCTTTACCCACGTAAGGGAGACATTGTATCTTACCCCTAAAGGGAGGACATTGTTTGCTTTACCCACAGTAAAGGTAGGACATGTTTATGCTTTACCCACAGTAAAGGAGGACATTGTTATGCTTTACCCACAGTAAAGGGAGGACATTGTTATGCTTTACCCACAGTAAAGGGAGGACATTGTTATGCTTTACCCACAGTAAAGGGAGGACATTGTTATGCTTTACCCACAGTAAAGGGACATTGTTATGCTTTCCACTAAAGGAGGGACATTGTTATGCTTTACCCACAGTAAAGGAGACATTGTTATGCTTTACCCACAGTAAAGGGGGGACATTGTTTGCTTACCCACAGTAAGGGGGGACATGTTATGCTTTACCCACAGTAAAGAGGAGGACATTGTTATGCTTTACCCCCAGTAAAGGGAGGACATTGTTATGCTTTACCCACAGTACAGGGGACATTGTTATGCTTTACCCACAGTAAGGGGGGCATTGTTATGTTTACCCACAGTAAAGGGGGACTATGTTATGCTTACCCACAGTAAAGGGGGACATTGTTATGCTTTACCAACAGTAAGGGAGGACATTGTTATGCTTTACCCACAGTAAGGGGGACATTGTTATGTTTTACCCACAGTAAAGGGAGACATTGTTTTGCTTTACCCACAGTAAAGGGAACTGTTATGCTTTACCACAGTAAAGGGAGGCATTGTTATGCTTTACCCACAGTAAAGGAGAGCATTGTATGCTTTACCCACAGTAAAGGGGGCATGTTATGTTTACCCACAGTTAAGGGAGGACATTGTTATGCTTTAACCCACAGTAAAGGAGGCATTGTTATCTTTACCCACAGTAAAGGGGGGACATTGTTAGCTTTAACCCAGTAAAGGGGGGACATTGTTATGGCTTTACCCACAGTAAAAGGGGGGCATTGTTTCTGCTTTACCAACTAAAGGAACATTGTTATGCTTTAACCCAAGAAAGGGAGGACATTGTTTGTGCTTTACCCACAGTAAACACTAGGGGACATTGTTATGCTTTACCCACATAAAATCGCAAAGG
>CM033474.1:16646646-16963676 GCA_019447015.1 Hymenochirus boettgeri | reverse complement strand
TAAGCATACAATGTCCTCCCTTTACTGTGGGTAAAGCATAACAATGTCCTCCTTTCCTGTGGGTAAAGCATAACAATGTCCCCCTTTACTGTGGGTAAAGCATAACAATGTCCCCCTTTACTGTGGGTAAAGCATAACTGTCCCCCTTTACGGTGATAAGCATAACAATGTCCCCTTTACTGTGGGTAAAGCATAACATGTCCCCCTTTACTGTGGGTAAGCTAACAATGTCTCCCTTTACTGTGGGTAAGCATACAATGTCCCCCTTTACTGTGGTAAAGCTAACAATGTCCTCCCTTTACTGTGTAAAGCATAACAATCCCCTTACTGTGTAACCATACATGTCCTCCTTTACGTGTGATAAGTATAAACAATGTCCCCTTTACTGTGGTAAAATAACAATGTCCCCCCTTCGATTGGGTAAAGCATAACAATGTCCCCCCTTTACTGTGGGTAAAGCTATAACAATGCCCCCCCTTACTTGGGTAAGCATAACATGTCCTCCCTTTCTGTGGGTAAAGATAACAATGTCCCCCCTTACTGGGTAAAGCATAACAATGTCCCCCCTTTACGTTGGTAAAGCATAACATGTCCTCCCTTTACTGTGGTTAAAGATAACAATGTCCCCCTTTACTGTGGTAAAGCTAAAATATGCCCTCCCTTTACGTGGGTAAAGCATAACAATGTCCTCCCTTTACTGGGGGTAAAGTTATACGTCCTCCCTTTACTGTGGGTAAAGTATAACAATGCCCCCCCTTTACATGTGGGTAAAGTATAACAATGTCCTCCCTTTACTGTGGGTAAAGTATAACAATGTCCCCCCTTCCATGTGGGTAAAGCATACAATGTCTCCCCCCTTTACTGTGGTAAAGTATAACAATGTCCCCCTTACTGGGTAAAGCATAACAATGTCCCCCCTTACTGTGGGTAAAGTATAACAATGTCCCCCCTTCACATTGGGTAAAGCATAACAATGTCCCCCCTTTACTGTGGTAAAGTATAACAATGTCCCCCCTTCACATTGGGTAAAGCATAACTGTCCCCCTTTACTGTGGGTAAAGTATAACAATGTCCTCCCTTTACTGTGGGTAAAATAACAATGTCCCCCCTTTACTGTGGGTAAAGCAACAATGTCCCCCTTTACTGTGGGTAAAGTATAACAATGTCCCCCCTTCCACTTGGGTAAAGCATAACAATGTCCCCCTTTACTGTGGTAAAGTATAACAATGTCCCCCCTTTACATTGGGTAAAGCATAACAATGTCCCCCCTTACTGTGGGTAAATATAACAATGTCCCCTCCCCTTTACTGTGGGTAAAGTATACAATGTCCCCCCTTCACATTGGGGTAAAGCATAAACAATGTCCCCCCTTTACTGTGGGTAAAGCTACAATGTCCCCCTTACGTGGGTAAAGCATACAATTCCCCCCTTTACTGTGGGTAAAGATAACAATGTCCTCCCTTACTGTGGGTAAGTATAACATGTCCCCCTTACTTGGGTAAAATAACAATGTCCCCCTTTACTGTGGGTAAAGTATACAATGTCCCCCTTCACATGTGGGTAAAGCATAACAATGTCCCCTCCCCTTTACTGTGGGATACAGTATAACAATGTCCCCCCTTCACTTGGGTAAAGCATAACAATGTCCCCCCTCTTTACTGTGGGTAAAGTATAACAATGTCCCCCCTTCACATTGTTATGCTTTACCCAATGTGAAGGGGGGACATTGTTATACTTTACCCACAGTAAAGGGGGGACATTGTTATGCTTTACCCAATATGAAGGGGGGACATTGTTATACTTTACCCACAGTAAAGGGAGGACATTGTTATACTTTACCCACTGTGAAGGGGGGGCATTGTTATACTTTACCCACAGTAAAGGGAGGACATTGTTATACTTTACCCACAGTAAAGGGAGGACATTGTAATGCTTTACCCACAGTAAAGGGAGGGCATTTTTATGCTTTACCCACAGTAAAGGGAGGACATTGTTATACTTTACCCACAGTAAAAGGAGGACATTGTTATACTTTACCCACAGTAAAGGGAGGACATTGTTATGCCTTACCCACAGTGAAGTGGGACATTGTTATGCTTTATCCACAGTAAAGGGAGGACATTGTTATGCTTTACTTACAGTGAAGGGGGCATTGTAATGCGTTACCCACAGTAAAGGGAGGACATTGTTATGCTTTACCCACAGTAAAGGGAGGACATTGTTATGCTTTACCCACAGTAAAGGGTGGACACTGTTATGCTTTACCCACAGTAAAGGGGGACATTGTTATGCTTTACTCACAGTAAAGGGGGACATTGTTATGCTTTACCCACAGTAAAGGGAGGACATTGTTATGCTTTACCCACAGTAAAGGGGGGACATTGTTATGCTTTACCCACAGTAAAGGGAGGACATTGTTATGCTTTACCCACAGTTAAGGGAGGACATTGTTATGCTTTACCCACAGTAAAGGGAGGACATTGTTATGCTTTACTCACAGTAAAGGGAGAACATTGTTATACTTTACCCACAGTAAAGGGAGGACATGTATATTCCTTTTACAAACCGCCAGAAAGGAGGTGGTATACTTGTCCTTTAATGCTGTTACCACCTCACATATATAGGGTAGGAACATTGTTTATGCCTTTACCTTATTAACAACTACTAAGGAACATCTTTAGGATGGGGTCTGGGGTGAAAAAGTGCGGGGATAGGTTGCATTCGTCTCTTGGCTGTATTCCAGACACTGAACAGTAGGGGGGGAAATTACAGGACATGAAAAGTGGTGTTCAATGGAGGGAAGGACGGACCAGCTTTACACCTGTCATACGTGCAGGAGTAAAGATATAGTGGGGTGTGGACATGTCATGAATGTGGCAGTTTACCAAGCAAGTAAAGGAAGGGTGATAACAAACATTGTATGTTAGCTTGAAGCCCACAGTGGGGAAGGAGGTCAGTGTTTAGGCTATTCCACGTAAAGGGAGAGACAAAACAGTTACAGCGGACACTAGGCTTTAGATAATCTCATGCATCAGCACACAAGAGGGGGGGGGTATGACAAATTAACCAAACGTAAAGGAGGAAAATGGGTAGGGATCGGTGAGTAAGTATGCTAAATAGGTCACGAAGTGGAGGAGGGAGTAAGGAGAGAGGGGGGAGGGAAGAGACAAAATATACTAGAGATCGATTGGAAGGGGAAAATTGAGACTTGAAAACACAGAAGGGGAGAACAGGTTACTGACCCACAGTAAAGGGAGACATTGTTATGCTTTACCCACAGTAAAGGGAGAGATTGTTATGCTTTACCCACAGAAAAGGGGGACATTGTATGCTTTAAATACCACAGGAAGAGGAGACATTGTTTATGCTTTACCCACAGTAAAGGGAGGACATTGTTAGCTTTTACCCACAGTAAGGGAGACATTGTTATGCTTTACCCACAGTAAAGGAGAACATTGTTATACTTAACCCACAGTAAGGGGACATTGTTATGCTTTACCCACAGTAAAGGGGGGACATTGTTATGCTTTACCCACAGTAAAGGGACATTTGATGTTTAACCACAGTAAAGGGGGCATTGTTATGCTTTACCCACAGTAAAGGGGGGCATTGTTATGCTTTACCCACAGTAAGGGGGGCATGTTATGCTTATACCCACAGTAAAGGGGGCATGTTATGCTTACCACCCGTAAAGGGAGGACATTGTTATGCTTTACCCACAGTAAAGGGGGGCATTGTTATGCTTACCCACAGTAAAGGGAAGCATTGTTATGCTTTACCACAGTAAGGGGACAGTTGTTATTCTTACCACAGTAAAGGGAGGACATGGTTATCTTTACCCACAGTAAAGGAGGACATTGTATGCTTTACCCACATAAAGGGAGGACATTTGTATGTCTTACCCACAGTAAAGGGAGGACATTGTTTAGCTTTACCCACAGTAAAGGGAGGACATGTTATACTTTACCCACAGTAAGTGAGGGACATTGTTTATGCTTTACCCACAGTAAAGGAGGAACATTGTTATGCTTTACCCACAGTAAAGGGAGGACATTGTTATGCTTTACCCACAGTAAAGGGAGGACATTGTTATGCTTTACCCACAGTAAAGGGAGAGCATTGTTATGCTTTACCCACAGTAAAGGGGGGACATTGTTATGCTTTACCCACAGTAAAGGGAGGATATTGTTATGCTTTACCCACAGTAAAGGGAGGACATTGTTATGCTTTACCTACAAATTTAGTCTTAGATTCAACATGATTGATTTGGTCTCCAGAACAAAAACTACGAGTTCACAAATGCACAAAGTAGTAACTTTAAAGGAACACTAAACCCCTAAAAAGAACTATTTGCCATTCGTTTGTATTATTCACAGGGAGGTGAGAAAGCTTATTCTCATCTCCCTGTGAATAATATTACGCTTGGGGGACCTGGAACTTACCTTCGCTCCGCTCCTCTTGCAGCCGCTTCTTCACTCAACAGCTGTTCTCTCCCGATCGTGCGCCCTATCTTTTGTATTGGCGCGCATGCGCCTAAAATAGGGCGCTCGGTCGGGAGAGAACAGCTGTTGAGTGAAGGAGCGGTTGCAAGTGGAGCGGAGGTAAAATTCCAGGTCCCCCGAGCGTCCTATTATTCACAGGGAGGTGAGAATAAGCTTTCTCACCTCCCTGTGAATAATACAAACGAATGGCAAATAGTTGTTTTTTTTTAATATGGGAGTTTAGTGTCCCTTTAAAACCATAAATATGCTACTTACATTCCTTATTCGGGAGAACAAAGGCAGATAAAAAATTAGGATGATCAACCCATCTAGAGAGCGAAGGATAGTGTTTACCAGAACACACCAAAAAACTTCATACAGTACAAGAGGTTTAATTAGGGGGCCTTGAGGCAATTCCTGTTATCCTGCAATTTTTTGCCTATATACTTTGAAGAAAGGATGGCCTGTGCGCACATAGCACTTAACCATTTCTAGGTTTAGAGACATCTGCTAGACTAGGATTAGTGATTCCATTGAGAGCAGATTCCTCTAAAATGATGTCTGAAGGGTTACACAAAGAAACTCACACCAGAGGATCTAGGTGTATCTCATTAAAGTGTGACCATTGAATAGTTTATTATATCTATATTTTTATCTCTCCTTATCTGTGAGAAACTCAGGGTATGTAGACCTGTAGAAAATAATTTGTTCAAGGTTATTTGTCATGTTTACTGTATGTGTCATCTTTCTACAGAACTGGGTATCTGTCATTACTCTACTTGGCCAGGTACCTGACATCTCTCTACTAGGTTGAGTATTTGTCATTCATCTAACAGGTCAAGAACCTTTTATCTGTCCACTAGGCTGAGGATCTTGCATCTACCCAGTATGACAGGTATCTGGCAAACCTCCACTAGTCTAGGTATTTATTCTTATAAGTCATTAATCCACTATCCTGGATACTTCCACTCTCTGTGAGGTTCTCCCTGTCTATGTACTTAACTCACTGCTACTTGAAAGGGTTTAGGTATCTTTATTTAGAATTAAAAAATTGAATGGACTTTAAAATCTAGAATCAACTACTTTTGAGCATAAACAGACATGAAATCAAAAAATAAGTAGCAAAAATTAACCGCCGGTGCTCAAAATATTAGATAGATTAGATTTCATCTATATATCTCTGCAGTGTATGGAGGAGGGTGTAACTACCAGGGGAACAGAAGCATCTTCTTATGTTTTTCATTTGCGAGATATAGCCTCCTTCCAGGACACCACCGTAGATGAAGCAGAGATAGGGGTCCCATCATAGTTTTGCTGGGGGGGGGCAGTGATTCCTAGTTACACCTCTGCTAGAGACACCTCTCATGGAATGGACTCCATAGCGGACAGTCTACTGTGCCTTGAGCCACTGGAGCAGTTTCCCGTGTCCAATAAGGAGCTTTGGGATGGATGCATAAAAGTCCTTTAATGTTTGAAACACAGATATTTTATTTTTGATAGTATTTTGTATAATAATATAATAAGAGCTTATCTTTAGCACAAACATTGTCAGAGAATTGTCATATTATGCGAAGGAGCAGCGGAGGCGACTGATTGTACAAACCATCACAGCTTTGAGTTACGTCTGTTGCATACTTTGATAGTATGTCTTCTACTGTTAATTAATGGAAATAATAAAAATATTGGGGGGACAATGATAAGCTATGTTTACCAAGCATTTAATATGTCCAGAGTGGCTCAGCGATTAGGACTGATACCATAAAGCAATGAATTATAGGTTCCAATCCACTGCTGTATAGATCAGCTTGAAGTCTATCAGGGAGATTTACACAGAACTAGTCTCCCCACCTGAATTTAATATTGTGTTTGGGTGGGTGAGCAAATTCCGAAATGGATTAACCCACAGCGCGATTTTAACGCCAGCTATCTGAAAAACTCGCACTAAATGTAGCATGAACGTGATATTAAATGGCGAGCGCCGGTGGCATGGGTGCCTTTAGCAAGACCAGCGCAGCCATAGCGAAGAAGGAGTTAAAGTCACTCTAAATGATATTGAATCAGTTAGTGCCACTTCAATTCTGAAAATTTGCCTAGCACCCCTGGATAAAGAAGCACCTACTGCTATTTGTTTTATTAGTTTTTGCTTGGATTTGTCCTTTTTTACTTCCCACTGTAATAAATGTGTATTTAATAAGGCACTTAGGTATGTGTATCAATGTATAAACTAATTTTAGGAACCTATTCATATAAAATACAATAACAATAAATACTGTGGCTTGTAATTTAAAGGGCATGTCCACCCCCAAATCTAACTTTGGGGGTAAGGTAGGTAACTCCTACCCACCCCCAACCGCCACAATATTTCATTAAAAAAGTCCCCACATTTCTACTTACACTGCCTTCTCTCCCATGGCGATCCAATCTGGCCTCCTGCTTGCAAGCAGGGGCCGGACCTCAGCCGCGCCTGTGATTGGCTGAGAGGCTGGCGTCATGTGAAACGCTGCGGGAGAGAAGGCTCTGTAAGTACGGATCTGGGTTGTTTTTTTAGGAAATATTATGGCATCTTACCTCCAAAGGATTCCACGCTAGGTGCAACGATGGCTGAGGATGGGTCCGGATGGTGTGTGTGTGTGTGTGTGTGTGTGTGTGTGTGAGGGGGGGTTCTGCGCATGCTCAAGACCTTAACGAGGAAGAGGATTCAGCATGGAACAGAAGCCTCACAGACAGCTTGGACTCTTCAGTTTCCTGGACTTTGAAAAGGCATATCTTGGGAACCAGAATTGCAAGGTAAGGTTCATTTTAAACTACATAATGGTGCCAATAGTGGGTTTAATTATAGTTTTGGGGGTGGACATGCCCTTTAATTGATCTTATATTATGTTAGAGGGTACCTGTAACATTTGTACATTGCAAGTATTACTGTTTCTGTAAGGCATGATGGGACATGTAGCACCCCTAATGCTACTGTGTAAACAAAATGGCAGCAGTTGGTTTCCCATTATCTTCTTTAAGCAAACAGCTAAGATCTATACATTGCATGCAATGGTGGATAGAAACAGAACCAAGCAAAACAGCAGAGATTCTGCTCAATCTAGCAAAGCCAACAAATTTATTTATGCCAAAAAGTCCACAAAAATAAAACATTCTAAATATTACCATCTAAACTGTTACAAACAAAAATTTCTGCATTGAGACCCAACCTAATGGTTCAATTGTCACAGTATCTTTAATGAATGGCTAATGATTAACAAGGATAAAATATCTTTCAATGGGCTTCCTAAACATTATTTATCTTACTGAACATTTCCTATGAAGAGTGAGACCTTATCTCGCCCACCTTGATAGAACTTTATATGCGAATTTCAAGTACACTGAACAAAGCATTTCAGGAAGTTCTTAAATGATATCAAGGTCCTTTGATATCAGGAAATACTCTACAAGCATAGAGGGTGCAACAAGCACCGTCAGTGTTTATTGGACTGGTGCCCTGGTAAGGTCCCTTCATTTGGGCGAAATATCTGTTCACTTGACCCTTTATAAAGATCCATTCCTTGGCTTGTTTAGTTAAGTAGAGATTAGGTGTTCAGATGTTCTTAACGACTTAGACTGGAAAAAATAGTTTAATGATACTAAATTATACAAGTCAGGGGTCACAGAGGCAAATATAAACATGTGCAGAATTGGGAAAACTGTAACTATGGTTAAATGTTTCATTATTGTATCTATGTAAAATTTCAGAATGACTTGTACAGAAATCTGTTGGCAATTAAGTACCCTGGCAAGTCCCATTAGCAAGATGTGATTGCATTGTGGCTAAAGGTGGCCATACATCTATGAGATTTTACTTACCCGACCGAGCGCTCACGCGATGTTCGTCGATGCTGCCGGAACTGCTTCTCCTGATCGTATATTTGACCGACATGCGATCGCAAAATCCCATTCATTTTGCGATCGCATGTCGGTCAAATATACGATCGGGAGAAGCGGTTCCGGCAGCATCGACGAACATCGCGTGAGCGCTCGGTCGGGTAAGTAAAATCTCATAGATGTATGGCCACCTTTAGAGGTGTTATCGAAACATCCCAGGTGTTGAAACCCCCGCACACACACACTCATACACACAACTCTATTCAGGCTTAGTTTATTTTTACATAAATTACCTCCTGGACACCTCTCTTTATCCAATCTACTGGTAGATTATCCCCTACTTGGTGGTTAGAAAAAGTAGGGGATAATTAACCTTTCCGTGCCAACTGGCTTTTCTATTAATACTTTCAGTTCCAGCACATCGCAGAGTATTGCCATTAACCCTTCAGTGCCAACAGACTTCCCTATTAATACTTTCATTGCCAGCACTTTCCCAGAGTATTTCCATTAACACTTTCAGTGCCAGCAAAGTATTACCATTAACCCTTCAGTGCCAACCGACTTCCCTATTAATGCTTTCATTGCCAGCACTTTCCCAGAGTATTGCCATTAATACTTTCAGTGCCAGCAGAGTATTACCATAACCCTTCAGTGCCAACAGACTTTCCTTTTAATTCTTTCAGTGCCAGTACTTTCCCAGAGTATTGCCATTAATACTTTCAGTGCCAGCAGAGTATTACCATAACCCTTCAGTGCCAACAGACTTCCCTATTAATACTTTCATTGCCAGCACTTTCCCAGAGTATTTCCATTAACACTTTCAGTGCCAGCAAAGTATTACCATTAACCCTTCAGTGCCAACAGACTTCCCTATTAATGCTTTCATTGCCAGCACTTTCCCAGAGTATTGTCATTAATACTTTCAGTGCCAACAGACTTTCCTTTTAATTCTTTAAGTGCCAGTACTTTCCCAGAGTATTGCCATTAACACTTTCAGTGCCAGCAGAGTATTACCTTTAACCCTTTCAGCTGCCAGCATTGACATGATATACAGTATGTACCTGCTTTCCATGTCTCCTCCATTGAATTGTTCACTCCTCACCCACTCTAAGCTCTAATTGGAGAGTTGGATGGAAGAAAGAGGCAGGGATAGGGATCTCATGGCTGCTAGTCACAGGGTCACTGTTATAAAGTCTGCAGCAGCTTTTACCTGGTATTTTAGAACTGTTCCCCTCAGTACTATTAGCTGAGCTCATCCTCCCCCCTCCTTCCTTCACCTTCAGTTCATTTGGAACATTGTATCCAAGTAGAGGGAGCTGAGTTCAGGCTCTGTACTAGATACAATGTTACAAATTACAGCAGCAGAACAAGGAGAGCAGATCTAACACAGCAAGTAACAGCTGACAGGGAGATGCTACGGAGAACACTGGGTGCCTTAGCTCTATGTGGCCTAGAAATGGCCCCAAGTTCAGCTTTCCATAATTGGGGGATCTGCAAGCATTAAAGTAGGAGCTGATCTCCCTTTGATCCACAATCAGAGCCAGAGAACCTCTATCCTCACATATCACTAAAGGTTTCCTTATCTAGAAATATGAGAGATGTAAGACTAACCTTTATTGCTGCCCAATGTTTTGTTTCCCCTCTTTCTGCTTCCTGGTTCTTTTGCTTAGCAGCTGTCAGTCGTCAATGTAACTGATGACATCACAGCCAATGACTGAATACTATTCCCCTAACTGCCTCTTCTGAGCATGTGGGAGCTTATAAATCTTGGAAAGAAGACAGAAACCCTTTGAAAGGCTGAGGAATGTGGGAGAAGAGCATTTCCCTGAATACTAGGTTAGTCCTACATCTCTCATATTTCCAACCATTTTGGTTTTGTGGGGGATTTACCTCTATATAATGGGGATGAACATGTCCTTTCATTAGTCATACGCTTGGTTAAATTCCAATTATATTTACAGTTCCTTCACGGTCTCGGGTTGAGAGAGAGATTGGAACTGGGCAAAGCTTTAAGATTTCTAAATGCTCTTCAGCTGACTACCTGTGAAGCATTTAACATTCCAGTTGACTCAATTTGAGCACGGAGGTCTGTTTTCCCCTTCATCTTATATTTTCTGTGATTTTTTTGATGAGGGTGTACATAGACCCTTGGCAACTATCTAATTACCTACCAGTAATTGTCAGTCAAAACATTAGCCATTAAACCACTTTTGAGCATGCAAAAGAAATATCTGCAGTTCCAATGAAGAAGTCTTCTTCTGTGGCCTCAAAAGGATACGCACTCTTGCAATTAACTCTCAAAGAACATGGTTTCCGTGCCATTAGTTTGTCCTAAAAGCATGTTAGATCAAACAGATAAAAGGCGAACGACACTTAGCAAATTGCTACACCGCTGTTTCAGGCCCAATAATAAACAAGAGAAGAGACCTCAAGAGTGACGTGTTGAAGCCTAAGGTAGAATTTCTAGACTGGAATCAGAGAGTTTTGAAGAAATCTGTAACTGCCAGGGTCATCTGGACATTTTAGGCCTTAAGGGATGTGCTGCCATCTGATTAACTTTTGCAGTGAATATTTCATGTCAGAACATTTAGCTTCACTCACTGAAATACAAGAATGTTTTAAACTCTTGGTGTTTTTCACTGGATTATATCATCATGTAAATACTTTAACACTCATCTGTCCAAAAAGAGAGAGATGTTTGAAATGATTTCCATCCAATGATACGCATCTTTCTTTCCATTTGAGATTTTTTGCTGTATAGCAGACTACAAATATTTAAAGAGTATTCCTTCCTTGATTCCTATTCATTCACATGTATATGATAATGCCTTGGAAGCAATTTATTTCTAAATGTATAATCCTAAATTCCATTTCATTGGTAATATTTAGCATTAAAAACCGGCACGTGTTTGAGAACATTTTGTAAATCTGTACATTTTGTACATTTGGATATGGAACCTGTTAGTTTGAGAACGTTTTGTAAATCTGTACATTTTGTACAGATTTATATAGCGTGCAGGATTATTTCTTTTCATTTCGTATATTTGGGTATGGAACCTATTAGTTTGGCAGCACTTTATAAATTTGTATATTTTGTACATTTGACTATGGAATCTGTTGTTTTGAAAACAGATCTATATTACTTTACTGTCCATCACAATTAGAGACGTTCACAGCTATCAGGGGCAGTTGTAGTAACAACAATATTGTTAAATGTAACTGCAATATTTTCTACTATTATGTGTTGTTTACAGCCAAACTGCACAAATATTGTAATGTATGCGTTTTTCACAAAAAGTTGTAATAATTATGCATATCTACAGTAATTTAAGAACATTACAAGAGCAAACACATTCAAACATGTAACCCAAACATATCGATGTCACCCTTTATACATGTTTAATAAGTTTTAAAAATTTGAGCTTTAATAGTGAAAAGACATGTAGTGTTACATTAACAGTAAGTATGTGACTTTTTTCATGTTGGTATGGTATGGAATATATTGTAATTCTGTATATTTTATATACACGAATATGGATGTTTTTAGTTTGGGAATATTTTGTAATTCTGTACATTTGGGAATGGAACCTTTGTGTTCAGGAACATTTTGTAAATCTGTACAATTTGGGTATGGAATCTGTAATTTTAAAAACATTTTGTTAATCTGTACATTTTTTAAAATTTGGTATGAAACCTGTTAAGTTTGAGAGCATTTTGTAAATCCGTACATTTTGTATATTTGATATGAAACCTGTTAGGGCTAGGCCACACTAATGCGTTTATGCAGGCAGATTAGACAAGTTAGGGCTGTTTACATTGGAGAAGCGACGTTTGTGTGGGGATATGATAATCGTATACAGATATATTAATGGCCATACAATGAACTCTCTGGTGCATTGTTTACTAATAGGTCATATCAGAGGACTCGTGGACATCCTTTAAGGTTGGAAGAAAAGAAGTTTCATCTTCAGGTTAGGAAAGGTTTCTTTACAGTGAGAACGGTGACACTGTGGAACTGTCTTCCAGCAGATGTGGTAATGGCAAGTTCATTAAATAGCTTTAAAAGTGGGCTAGATAAATTTGTAAAACTAAAAAATATTGAGAATTACTGGTACAACTGGTAGGTAGGGTTAAAAAAAAAAAAAAAAAGAGGATGAATAGGTTGGACTTGATGGACGTATGTCTTTATTCAACCTTAATTACTATGTTACTATGTGACAATGTTTGTAACGCGTTTACGCACACATCTGCGCATGCGATTTTGTTTAAAATGGAAATTGCGGGAACGCAAAAATTCCTGCAATTTCCGATGCACATGTGTTTGCGTTTTGTGTGCACCATTTATTTGTAATATTAAATCTTGTGCGATAACGCTTACGATTACGTGCAGGATTTGGTGCATTGTCGTGTGGCCTAAGTTTGAGACAATTTGTATATATGTTCTTTTGAGAACATTTAGTAAATCCATATATTTTGTATATTTGGTATGGAATCTGTTGGTCTGGGAGCATTTTATAAATCTGTATATTTTGTACAATTGTCTATGGAACCTGTTAGTTTGAGAACATTTTGTAAATCTGTATATTTATATCCGTGCGAGCCAAGCCTTTTGTGACCATCATTTGGTCTAGAACGCTAAAAAATAGCTTTTCTCTTTTTTCAATAAACACAGAATATGGGAGATAACTTCACGGGAGCATGTCCTTACCAGTTCCCATGTACGGAGTTGTACCTCTATGGCTCTTCAGCTATGTGCCGCACTCATAACACATAATATATACAGATCAGAGGGCTCCACATACACGTTATTAAACGTCACCTTTTTTAAAAAAAGTAAAAATACTTACAGCATTACAATTGATCTCTGCACCATGTGGAGAAGGAGGGGAGGGTACTGGGAGGGGAGGGTACTAGGATGGGAGGGTACTAGAGCCGAGGCACCGCCTTACGCGTTTCATGTCAGAGATGTCACTTCCTCAGAGGCCTCAATACATTACTGGCAATCATTAATAATCTTTCCGAAATCAGCTCTCACCCACTCATTGTTTTGCTTTTTAAAGACAAGTCTATTTATTGTTTCACCTTATTTAATGGAACCTGGTCCCTTAACCTAGATGGTGCATGTTCACAGATGACATTTATATCATGTGTAAGAATCATTCCTTCTGTTCCTTTCAATACTTGTTAAAATACAAACATTAATTGTACGGGCCAAGTTGTGGATTAATCTAGGATCCTGCATAATTTACAATGCATCATACACTGGTCCATCTGTATGGATCCGAATTGGATCTGTTCATCATCAGAGGGAACTTTGCTATACTGGTGATATTCTTCACTTTGATGTTCCTTGGTCACATGGATTAGTGACAGGTGGTTGGTGATGGGGAGAAATGGGGTTATTCGCCACGATTCACTATCACGAACACTATGGTGAAAATCTGCCCAAATGGCATGAAACTAGTTTTGCATGGCACTGTGCCAGTTTACCGTCGGTGTTGCGTTTGCCACTAAATTTAAAAAATAAAATAAAAAAGTTTTTAGCAAAATTGCTCAGTTTTCCCCATAATAATTAAAGCCTGTTGGGGACCTAGTCTTACTGTTGAAACCCTAACAACGTTTGGGGGCAAGCGATCTTATAACTGGCGATAACTCTCCATGTATGACCCCCTAATAGCTTCACACTGTCTGTCTATAACTGGGAGCTGAATACCAACTTCAGATGAGCCTACACTGGCCAACATACATTTTCCATATAAAACAACAGACTGCAATGCCAATGACAGTAGTTCATCTGCATCACACCTTGCCGATACTTGCCAAATCCCATCGTATCCGACGGGATTTGTCGGGTATCTGCAGTGTGTATGGTCACTATTAAGGTCATATCAAGCCAGAAATAAATATTCTTTACAGTAGCAAGCATCTCCATAGGGAAGCTTCACATTGCAATAGTATTAATGGAAAAATTACCTGCAATGCCGATATTCCGTTGATGCTGGTTGTGACTTTTTTTAGGTTTTTCTTGGTCACTGTTGCTGACCCTGATTTGTTAACCAGATATTTGATTCTTCACCACCTCCTGACCTATTGCTAAAATTATCTGCCGCTGCCTCAACCTCTGCCTGTTTAATGTTCCTGCCAGACTTGACCGTCCGTGTCAATGTTTCCTGACTAATGTTTATAGCACCATTCAAGGTTCTTTGCTGTTTTGTGCTGTCCTTATCTGGGTGACCACTATTAGGGGCTCAGGTGAAGACCTGCAGGGAGATATTCTGAACCTTAGTACCAATACAGGTACCCAAATCTAATACCCAGGCGGTAGTCAGAACATTGGGAAGTACATCTACAAATCTATGGTCAGTATCAATGTTCCCTCTAATTTTAAATTGGCTGTGTGCACAGAAAATATAACACTTTGTGCGCTCCATACGACAGCACTTATACCGGTAGATTTTTGTGCACATGCGCGCAGCTTAGAGGGAACACCAGTCAGCATTAAGTTGATAGTGTAGGACAGAATGCATGGCTATCTTTAGTTTGTGTTCAACTAAACTCTCTTCAAATGTTATTATTATCTTTTCCACATAGACAGTAGAAATGAATGAAACTGGCGAGTTTCATTCTAATATCAGTTCCACGGAGCTATTGATGTTCTGAAAATCCAATTGAACCAGAGTTTTTCCCATTTTCAACATAAAAAAAAAAAAATTATATTTTCGATAGAAATTTTAGATTTTTCGATAGATATTTTCGATTTTTTTTTTAATTCAACTTTCGAAATTTTAAATAGAATTTCCAATTTTCGATGAAAAGTTCAGAGTTTTGAAGATTTACAAGAATCCGTTGGATCTGTGACAAGGTGCTGCTGGGAGTTGTAGACTGGAGAATGGCGACAAGGTGCTGCTGGGAGTTGTAGGTTGGAGAATGTTGACAAGGTGCTGCTGGGAGTTGTAGGCAGGATACTGGAAACAGGCAAGGTAGGTAGCTGATACAGGAACAGGCAAGGTGAGTAGTGACACAGGAACAGGCAAGGTAGGTATTGTCTCTGGAGCCAGGGGCAGTGGAGCTAAAATCAGGCACCGAGAGGAGGACGCCGGCGGCTTTTCTAAGTTCGCGTCGGAAGATGCGTTGGCGTCGTGACGTCATACCTGGAAGCGCCCGGCTGTGACCAGAGCGGCGATGGATTGGAACAGCAGGTAAGTTTGTGACATACTGTGTGTATGTAACATTTATAGGGCTATGCATGGAGAGGCGTAAATGAAAAGTCACTTTAACCCATGTTGACTTTAAGACATAACTGACGGCAGTAGCGGCAGTACATAAAAACTGTGTTAAAGCTATGTAACTATGATGCTATGACAATGGCTTTTTAAGACAGAATCTTTAATGCCAGTAGATAGCTGGGGTTAAAGCTTGGGAATTGGTAAACACTGTTCACTAAGGTGTTAGATGAGATCTGCTATCGGCTCAGTGCATTGCCTAGGGGAGGCAATAGAGAGCGATACTGGCACTCTGTGCATAGCCCTGTTAATATGTAGTCTAATATTAACAATGTATTAAAAGAATGTATATTAACTTACACAGAAGGCCTGCAATGGCCATGTACAAACCAAACAATCCCTCTACGTTCTATACTATAGTCTTACTAACAGATGTTCATATCACGGTGGCCTGATGTGTCTACCAGGTTTGTCAACACGTCTACCTCCAGGGCTTCATTAGTTACATTAATAAAGAGTAGACAGGGCCGTGTTTCGACCTCGGTTCTCTTGCAATTAAAAGTCCAAGTGAAAGGTATGTTAGTGCATTTTCATAGAAACCTGCCAGTTACATGGTTACAGAGTATAGAAGCGCACAGTGAATATGACTCTCTTCACCCCTAAGCTCGCCTGCCTTGTTCAATTTCATTATGTAGCACAGCTGTCTGACTAGTCAAAGGTTCATACTGATGAAAGTTCATGTCATCAAAAAAATACCTGAAGAAGGATTTTTTTTTTTTTTCTGCCTTGAGAAATAATTAGAAAAGAAAAATTACCAAGAACGAGAGGGGGAAAAGATCACGGGATGAATAATGAATTTAAAAAGTCATCTGTTTAACAGAAGTCATCGGATCTGACGGCAATACGGAGTTTGAGCGGTATTCAAACATAACAGAAAATGTTTTGTATTCAGCTGATGGTTAATTTGGTCTGAAATAATGTAACTTTTTGTGATTTTGGGATTTATTGGAAAGAGCACCAAGGAGGAAGCATCAGTGAAGAAGGAAGAGAGAACATGAAAGCCGTTCAACGACACTGGCGCACACACAAAGAATCATCCAGTAAGATGGTGAACAACTTTTACTTATAAAACATGACCGTATCAGACACCCTGGTGCGGTTCGAGCCCCTTGCTCTTAGTCATAGGGGTCTATGATCATGGGTCTTAATATAATGAAAAATATGAAAGAAATTGGGCGACAATACGATATTTCTTCTTACCTTATAGTGGGAGCAGGAAAGAGTGGGCAAGGGGCCATCCCTGAAAGTGGAAAATCATTTAGGAACCATATATATATATATATATATATATATATATATTGGCTTATCAACTACCTGGAAGTTACATTGTAAGTCGATGCATTGGGAAGTTGCACTTTTCAATGTACAATGAATCAACGTA
This sequence comes from Hymenochirus boettgeri, assembly GCA_019447015.1. Classification (NCBI taxonomy): domain Eukaryota; kingdom Metazoa; phylum Chordata; class Amphibia; order Anura; family Pipidae; genus Hymenochirus; species Hymenochirus boettgeri. The sequence goes on along the minus strand of CM033474.1, from coordinate 16,946,664 downwards.
TTATCTAATAGCCAGGCCCTACGTTTTTGGAAAGCCTCAGCCAGTGTTAGGAGCCCGCGTTTCTTACCTTCGCTCCGGATCGTCATCTTCTGCTCAACAAAGGTAGTAAAAAAAATATGCAACTGACAAATTACCACGTCAGCTAAAGCTCTGCTAGGGGGGCACTTAGACCAATGTGGATGTGATAGAAACTGGATTATGAAACCAGTGGTGCCAGTCCATCATTAATTAATAATTTAAGGTTATGGTGCCAGAGCGTTGATTTTTGTAGCTGTACGTGGAGTGAAATTCTTACTACTGTACAAAGCCTAGTTTTCAAATTTATTGCACAGTTACCAGCCTACCAGGGCAATATTGACCGTGGAAGAACAGAGAACATTGGGTACAGTAATGCATACTATCAACTTTTAGGGGCATATTTATAAAAGAGCGAAAAGTAGCAAAATGTTTTCGCATTCGCTTTTCGCATGGGTTTTCGCCAAAAAGACAGTTAACGCTATTTATAAAGGTAGCGTTAACGAATGGCGAAACTGTTTCCGCGAGCTATCGCTAAACCCTTTTCGCCTAACTTTGCAATGGTAATTTTAGCGAAAAAGGAGCAAAAAGGCATAACGAGATTTATAAAAGAGCGAAAGGTGGTTTTTGCGTTAAAAAGAGCGAAAGATTAGCGCGACCCTGAAGGTGGTGAAAAGTCATTGTTTGAGCGAAAAGGCATTCTAATGGGTAATATGCCTTGAAAAAGCGAACGCGCATTAGAAGGGCGATCGCGCATTAGAGTGTAATATGCCTTGGAAAAGCGACATTAGAAAGTCAAACGCGCATTAGAATGTAATATGCCTTGGAAAAGCGACATTAGAAAGGCGATCGCGCATTAGAATGTAATATGCCTTGGAAAAGCGAACGCGCATTAGAAAGGCGAACGCGCATTAGAAAGGTGAACACACATTAGAAAGGCGAACGCACATTATAATGGAATATGCCTTGGAAAAGCGAACGCGCATTAGAAAGGCGAACGCACATTAGAAAGGCGAACGCGCATTAGAAAGGCGAATGTGCAGTGCAAAAGAAAATTGTATTCCAATTGAGAAATTCTAAGAAGATTGACTAAATAAGACATGGCTGACTTCTTGGTAAATGTGAGGTGGCCATTTTGAACTTGACATCATTTTCTAGTGGGCTTTTCTGGTTTCGAATGGTTTTCACAATGCAGTCTTCTTAGATGCGTTAAGTTTTCGCTGCGATACTTTTCGCTCTTTATCGCGCCTGTTCGCCTTTTTCAGCCACGAAGTGTGTTTTTTTCGCTTTTTTATAAATAAGGCGGAACGAAGCCCCAAATGGCGCTATTTTCGCTGCGATGTGCTGCGCTAATTATTTGGCGAAAAAGACAATCCTTTATAAATATGCCCCTTAGACCTCTGGACATTGTAAAATGAACAGCAGGGGGTGCTCTTCCTAAGCACTGGAAACCTAAAATAGCGTTTATACCAGAGTATGGTGCCTGAGGATACCAACAGGAAGATGCTCAGTCCAGAAATAACCTGTGTACAAGGGTGGTCATGAGCCTCTATTTACACCACTGGATACATAATTAATGTGTGTAAGCTCTGTGGTGAGTATTGTCGGCAGCAGCTGTGCTAAAGGGGTTAATTGATATGTTACAATCAGGCCAATAAGCCACAAAACGATAGTAAAAGTTCCCATTTGTGTTACTATGTGGCCTGTCACTGTGATCACTTTCTGTCTGCGTCACTTTCTGTCCGCATCACGTGCGCCCATCAGCGTATAAGGATGCCCCGACTTGGACAGCGGGGCATCCACAAGCCTTAAGGGCTTGGCCACACTGATGTGCTTCTGAGCGTGATCCGATCGCACTTTGTTAAGGCCCACACTAGTGTGGTCCAATTGATATACGTTAATTGAAGCGCGCATGCATTTTTTGCGCAACAATTGCGCGTTGTAGTGTGACCTCACCCTAAGAACCACTGTATAAATCGAACAGGAAGAGACTTTTACAATAAAAGCAACAATGGGCAAAGGTCCATTTAGGTTACCCATTGAAATTAAAGTCAAAGGAAGAAGAGGCACTTGAATTAGAAGAGGCTTCCGCTGTTGGATAGTGAGTGTTTAGCGAGTGTTTTATTCTCTGCTACTGAGGAATATTTGCACTAGGTCAGTCTAATGACTTTTTAACGCTATTCAAATATTCCTAATAAAACAAGGCAAGTGCATGTCCCAATTCATCAAACTAGCACAGTTTGTAGGTTTTTTCCCCCATCCCTCTATGACATGTTTTCACATCGCAAATTTCTATGCAGAATTAATATTCATTCAACCATAAAGCAAATTTGTTTTTCAAGGAGCGTGTAATAGGTACGAAAGTGTGTAAAAATCTACAGAACGAGTTTGCACACAAACTGATGTGAAATGTGTGCACATTCCATAAATTCCTCAGCGCAAGGGCAGGAAAATACTGATCAGGTGGTCTCAGCTTTCAATTTTTACCCACCGGGGTTCTTACAAGACAACTTTAAGGGCATGTTCATTCGCTGCTAAAAGTTTTAATCATAGATTAAAGGGGCAGTTTAGTGAAAATGATTAATATTTATTAAATTGTTAGTTTGTGTAATGCCTTCTTAGTTATTCTACATATTCTCCACCATTTTGAAAAATCAGTTGATTTCATACACTTTGCTGTTCCCTGCTGTTGACATTAGTGAGCTGACATTTTAGGTTCTAACGGTCCTTCTTCTTCCCAGGATGCACCACTTCCTTGGAATGTTCCTAACAGTAATTTCTACTGATTGGCTATTGGATGGGTCAAAGATGCTCAGATCTGTACTGAGCAACTGAATCAACCCAGATGCTGGGTCAAGGGCAAGACCATAACGGTCTCTATTAGGGGTCCTGCACACAGGAAGTCAGTATTTCGGTTGCATTTATTTATAAATTTATTTAAAATATTTTAAATTTATTTATTTTTTAATTTATTTAAAATGCTGAATGGGCAGATTAAGGTCATTGGGATTAAAAAATACTGCTCTTTTTTCTGAAAGGCCTATGTATTTGCACTAAACTTCCCCTTTAAATACCCCCCAAAAAACCCCATGCTAACATTTCGGCACTCTTGAGTCTATGTTACTATGTATGTAAACATCGCTTCTCCAAAGAAAATGGCCCTAACTTGTCTAATCTGCCTGAATATTCAAGCCCCTCCATTTCCTTTATTATTTTAGTTGCCCTTCTCTGAACTGCTTCCATTTCCAAGATGTCCCTTTTGTATATGGGATTCCAAAACTGCACCGCATATTCCAAATGAGGCCTTACCAGTGCCTTGTAAAGAGGGAGAATTATAATTTTCTCTCTTGAATCTATTCCCCTCTTTATACAAGACAATATCTTGCTAGCTCTAGCCGTTGCTGTCTGGCATTGTTTGCTACAGTTAAGTCTGTTAGCTACCAGAACCCCAAATCTTTTGGGGAGGATCAAGAGGAATCAGTTCACAGACACCAGAAAAAATAAGTCTAGGAGTTTTGGGAGCCCTGCTCATACATCTATGGGGTGGGGGCTCCTTAATAAATATTCAATGGAAATGTTGAAAGTCTTGTTTCAGGTTTATTTTTACAAACATATCCATCCAGACACTATTGGCACTATGGATTCTTTTCCCTCTGTCCTGTAGTTTGGGTTCCTGAAACATTTCACCTGCATTCCACTAGTTATTTTCTTTAAATATGTTTATTCTTCCCTGGGTTGAGTTATTACTGATGTTTAACGGGTGCCGAAATGTTAACACCTGTTTGGCGTTCTTTGTGATCCAAATCTTTATGTAAACAGCAAATGATTTTTAGAGGTAAACAAGTCCCACATGTTTACCAGAAGTTGAGAGAGATGTGTGCCAAGGCCTGAAGACCAATCAAGAGTTAAGATGAAGTATTTTTCATCTCTTATCATTCTGAAGGAGCGGCACACACTTAAAAGCAATAGAAATCCACTTAATATACAAAGGTGTAATAGTAAGAGCAAAATGGAAGAGTTTTTTGTTGTATAGACTGGTGCAGGAAATAGCCTAGATGAAAAGAGGAATAAGGTTCTTTCAGTGTATTTTGTTATTATTATAATGGATTTATATAGCACCAACATCTTTTTACATAGTTATACATTACATACAGGGTAATACATATTATACAAAGTCATGCATACAGTATTACATACAAAGTGACGAGTTACTTACAGCAATAGCAAAACAGGGCCCAATGCACTCTTTTTATCCAACCTGTGGGTGCTTACTCCTCTAATGCCCAACCTCCATGGATAATAGTCCAATCTTAGAGCAGAAAAAGTTGAGGGTTGCATTCCAAAATCAATACTTTATTAAGTGACCAACATCAAAAAACACAATGTTTCGGGGGTTAAGGTGCCCCCTTCCTCAGGAGGCACCTAGATTGGCAGTGGAGTGGTACCACACATGAAATTCAGATTGCCATCCAATCACGTTTCTGTTTCTCATTGCCAATGATAGGCGTGTTGAAACACATGCGTACATAACTCCTCTGATAAAAGTAAGGACATCCTTGGCTCAAACATATGGCAAAAAGAAGCTCAGGTAAGTCTTATTGATGGTTTTTAATATTTGCCAAATATGTCTGATTTTATAATACTATCGGCATTGTTCAGAAATCAGTCAAATGTTATCAAACTGCAGCATACCTGTAAAACGTATTTGATTGGTCATTATAGATAAATTGCAATGGTCAACTATTGAACATAAGCCACAACGTTTCAATGGGATTTGGTCTTTATTAAGCGTACAATACACAGGATCTAGAGCAAAATATGGCATTACAGTCCATGTATAACAGTGACATTATTGTCAACTAGCCAAAGTCCATGGTGATTGTTCTGAAGTTCCATTAGAACTTAGTTCTGCATGCCTTCAAAGCAGCACTTGTTTTGCTCAGGTTAAGCACCTGATTATTATTTATGCCCTACTGAACACACAACCTATCACCAGCATATTTACAAAATTTACAGCTTGTATTTCACCAAAAATCTGTCTAAAAATTAATTATTGGTTTTCTACCAACAGACTATTGGCAGATTTATATCTCTCAGTTGATCTGTTGGTAGAAAAAAAACGTGCATTATTTGAGTTGTGTGTACCAATCCTAAACATGTACATCTACTACAGTACGTACACCCTAGTAACAGAAGGCAAAGTTACATAATTTGTCCCTGTACTTATTTTCAGTATTCACAGAAATATAATACATATAAAAAATAGAATTCTATTGCATAAACAATTCTAATTGCATATTGGCTAACTCTTAGAGATGGCTGAAACTGTCAAGTTTCGTTCCATTTTCAGATTTAGGGATCTCAGGAAAATCCTGAAGATCCAAAAATGGAACATACTTTTGGAACTTGGAAGCCCATTTTCGATCATTATCAAACGTTCGAGGCTATTTTTGAAAACAGCCTTGAATATTCGAGAATCTTGAAAATAAGATCGGAAACTAATTTTGAGTTTCATATTTTCTAGGATTATCGAACATTCAAGGCTATTTTCGATAATCCTCGAACGTTCAGTAATTATAGAAAATAGGCTCTGAAGTCCCGAAATCCGAATAATCCTTCCAGTTTCATACGGAACATTCTGATTTCAAAACCAAGGGGTTCCGTGTTGGATCCGGTCCAAGACGGACCTGGATCCCATCTCTACTCTCCATTAGGTTGCTGCTTAAAAGTCCCTGCCATGAACCATGGATAAATGAAAGAAATTAGTTAAATAAGTTCCCCAAATGATTTTAAGCCCATAACCCAAGTGTTACATTGAAGGTTTGACCAAGCCTTTTGGGAAATTGTTCTCCAAAGCTTGGCCATGTTGCTTGTTTGAGCAAAGCGCTTTAAACAAGAGAGTCATCTTCAAGCTGACAAGCCATACAGAAGAAGCTCATACAGCCCATAAGGCAAATACCAGAATGTTAGGACTCAGTTATACAAAGCAACCTTGGGGTGGTTGGTGGGCTTAAATTATTTGACCAACTTTTTGAACTGATTGCTTTTATATATCCATGGTTCATGGCAGACACTAATGTTGTCTGAAGAAGGTACCACACAGGTACCGAAACGTTACACAAGTTAATAAAAACACTGGATTTTCTAAGAATGGAGTGCGCTATATTTTCTTATCAAATATATCAGAGATAGAGAAAATCATGTAAAAAATAGCCTTTAGGCCTCTAAAATCCACCAACCCCCTCCAGACACTTAAAGTATGGTAGTTTAAAAAAATAGACAGAAAAATCCAAAGCAAGAGAGAAAATCTTGTTAAATTTGGTGTCTTGTTACAAGCAAAGTTTGAAGACTTTGGCCTTAGGGCTTAAAAACGATGTGTAAATTATCATACAAAGTCATGGGGGAAAGAAGTGTTTTTTTTTTAATTCAGTATCAGAGGGATTTATTAAATGTTTACTTGCTGTGGATGGGAGTAATGAGTCATATTAACTCTCCAGCTCCTGGAACCAGAGCATGATATAGTCTATACTATGTGATGAAATAGAACATATGTTAACATTTACATAAGGAAAACTCTTCTGCTGCCATTTTGTGTGTGTGTGTATATATATATATATATATATATATATGCATAGGAAATAGTACCGCACACAGATTCAATTTTGCTTCAATTTATTGTCCACATATACTATGCGACGTTTCGAGGATATACAACATCCCCTTTCTCAAGCAGGACAAAAACATTCACATGTTCCACTCAGTCTCCTCCCCTTTTATCGGGGGAAACCGTCCAGTCCGTCAAATCTCGCATCTCCCAACATAGATCAAGCATCAAAACTCGTGATGTGAAATTACCGGTGCCAAAACATTTTGTGGAGGCAAACCATAGTGAAAACGATCTGAAGTTTATGGTGCTGGAGTCTGTTCCTATACCGGAGAGGGGAGGCAACAGGGTTGCTCTCCTACAGAAACGCGAGGTTTGGTGGATTGGACGGCTAGATACACTTTATCCCAAAGGTTTAAATAGGGACTATAATTTACACCTATTTGTATAAATTGGGAGTCAGGGGACTTAAGATCTGTCTTTTTTGAGACTTCTTTGAAGTCTCTTATTGATGTCTTTTTGTGATACTATATTTGATGTTTTCTCTGATGTCTTCTGTGATTATAGAAATTTTGGGGAGGTTGTAATGTTGACATTAAAACATAAGAAATTTGGGTCCATGAGGTCACTTCCTGGTGGTAGGGATAAAAGGGGAGGAGACTGAGTGGAACATGTGAATGTTTTTGTCCTGCTTGAGAAAGGGGATGTTGTATATCCTCGAAACGTCGCATTGTATATGTGGACAATAAATTGAAGCAAAATTGAATCTGTGTGTGGTACTATTTCCTATGCATGTACATTTTGGGGTGGAGAGCAATTCCCCGTTTGTACCAGCAACAAAGAGATTTAAATAGTGGTGTGCTGTATAACCAAAAAAGAATATATATATATATATATATATATATATATATATATATATATATATGCCCGTTGGTGCACAGGGGAAATTATGTGTGTGTGTGTGTGTATGTTTATATACATATATGTGTGTGTGTGTGTTAGTGTATCTTTAGTGGCCAATTCCTGAAAGTAGTAGTCAAAACTGTGCCCATATCTGTGATACATGGCTTAGCATCATATGGTCCCGGGAGCTTGATGTGTCTGCATTCCTTTGTACATGCCAACATAGCAATGGGATTTTCAGAATTAAATCAGTTCCTTAGTACATTAGGTCCCTTCCTTTGCTGTTGTTTAAACTCCCTCAACTTTTTGGTGAAGTATCTAGCAGAGGGTCTGGCATTTAAAACAGACCAATCAGATTTTATTTAACATTTGTAAGCTAACATCTGATTGGTTGGGGCAAAGTTAGCACCATTTTAAACGATAAAAACTTTTATTGGATTACCCTGATGGGTTTTTTTGGGCCTAGGCACACTCCTTGGCAATTTGCCATAAATCACAAGGTGCTATCTCAGTTGTAGTCCTCTACCTTGGACTATTAGCTATAGACGTAAATCGCTCAGCTTACCAGACCGGGATCCCGTGATTTTCATTCGCTTTATGGAATCCCACCAGGTAAGTTGAGAGGTGCACTCCCTGCGGCCTGTGCCACGTCAGGTAAGTATAAATCCAATTTCAATTTGTAGGGAAGCACACTCAAATAGCAATTAGTAACAAAGTTCCATTTATTAAGTGCTTAACATACAAGCCAGGTACACAGTGTACCTGGCTTGTATGTTGAGCACTTAATAAATGGAACTTTGTTACTAATTGCTATTTGAGTGTGCTTCCCTACAAATTGAAACGGGATCCCGTGATGTAGTAAGTCTCGGAAAGTTTACAGCATCGTGGAATCACGTCGGGTAAGTAACGCACTTTTCCTAACTACATTGGCCCGTATATATGCAGGCTTAAGTTCGGTATAATAAGGAAGAGTTCATTATGTGGAGAGATGCTGAGAAGGAAGACTCTTTTTTTCGCCAGAATGCAATACAACAAACACCATATATAATAAAACCATATAACAAAATCTTTGGAACCTTGTAAAAAAAAGAGTTTCTTAGGTGTAGTTCCCATTTAATAGAACATATGATCATATCTAATGCAGGGTCAACTTGGGTCAGTGATATAGCGTTCTCTATATGACCTTCTTTACCGTACTTGCCATTATCTAATATGATTTTCTCCCCTAAAGCCATGTTATCCCTGGGTGGAAGAAAAGGTGAACTGTTCTAAGAATGAAAATATGTGATTAACATTTCTGTCATGTACAGTAAAGTATGTTTAGTGTGATGTTTACTGAGAATCGTGTCACTGAGTGGGAGGTCAAGGATTTGCCAGGAACGTCAATAAGCAAATTATCTCCAAATCAAGTCAATGGCAATTACAAATTTCTACATTTTAGGAACAGCATTGGCCAATTTCGGTTCTCAAATGGCAACAACATGCTATTTTATCTCACAGATCAAGTAATCCACACAATTAAAGGGTATCTCCACTCGTATTTTGAAGATTTGGGAATCCAGTTCTATTGAAGAATGGAGGTAAAGGAGCTGTGCCTTACCTTCCATCTTCAATAGAACAAACAGGAGCCAGGAGAGAAGGTAAGAAACTACCCGTCGCTCGCTCCCCCGGTGTGTGCCTGACAGGTCCGACGGACCTGTCTTCTATGTGCATGCACAATCTATACGCATAGAAGACAAGGTCGTCGGGACCTGTCAGACTAAGCGCGGGGGCGGAGAGCGAGCGGGTAAGTTTCTTACCTTCTCTCCTGGCTCCTGTTTGTTCTATTGAAGAATGGAAGGTAAGGCACAGCTCCTTTACCTCCCATTCTTCAATAGAACTGGATTCCCAAATCTTGAAAATACGAGTGGAGAAAGCTTTAAATCTTCATTTCCAAATTCCAACTTGTATGTCTGTTTTACCAAATAGATGGGCCACCATTATAGATCATCAATAACAAAGTTTAGACTGTCAATCTCCCAAGTAGTACCAAAGCCCTGGCGCTTAAAGGGTATCTATATAGATATATAGAAAATATACAGGGTTATTCAATAAAAGTTCTTATCGTTTAAAATGGTGCTAATTTTGCCCCAACCAATCAGATGTTAGCTTTCAAATGTTAAATAAGATCTGATTGGTTGGGGCAAAATTAGCACCATTTTAAACGATAAGAACTTTTATTGAATCTCCCTGATAATTTTCAAAATGTAACTTTAGATACAGCAGGATCACACTACTTCAAAACTTTTTTCAGATTTTAAATCTGAGCTGAGAACGCATCATTTGAAATCACAGAATTTACAGTGAAAGACCTGTAACTCCAGAAGCAGAAATTACATTATGTGACCCATTCCTGCATTCCTGCAGTGCAGTGTCCATGGTGAGCCTGTGCAGAGCTTATAAGTGTCGCAGACACTACAAGAAGGCAGGGAGTAAGGGAGGGTGGGGGAAATTAGGAACACTCACTAAACATTAATAATTTAATGACAAAGCAAGCACATATAAATATGTGATTACCACCATTTTACTTCTCAAATTGTAGTTTAAGATCATGTAAAGTGAGTATAGTGACCCTTTAAGGTTAAGTTTTCTTTTTATGGTAAGCGCAGCCAATCCTATGTGAGTTTTCCAGTGTTAGATATTTAATATACAATAGTATGGCATTTCAAGATATATCGGTAAAATTCTCATTCATTGTCACTTCTGAATAACATTCAATTGTTGAAATAATGTTTATTTGCTCATGGCCTCTTTCTCTTCTGCGAACAGTTGATATCAGCTGTTTCTTCTGAGAAAATCTCTTGTACACATGTCAATATTCGAAAGTGATCAGCGTTGTACATTGTTAGAATTTATGCTCCAGCACCGTGTCATTTCAGGGTAACACATGAATGCGATGAACACAAGCCAGATTTATAGATTATTTCATTGACAGAAAGATACTAAATATTCTAACATTGGAACGTCCAACGTTTAAGACATGAAATATTAGACTGTGTACAGGTGAGATATCAGGAACAAGTGACAGCTCACTGGCAATATTGCATCATCCTTACTCATCAATGGACTTGTTTCAACTATTTCCCTATTTATTGGATCAGACAGACAGGATGATTCGACACTCCATTGAGTGAAATCCTTGATTAAGAGCGTCAGATAAACATACTGGGTGATATCCCAGGAGATATAATAAATGTAGAGACTGTACTTTTATTATCTTAATTCTTGAATAATGATATCACTAAACACAGTCTCAGTTCATTGCCTACAGCGCTGTAAGATCGTAGCCAAAAATCTAATTTAAAAGTCAAAGTTCGCAGACATGAAGAGATTTCAAGGAAAGTCCGTTGTTCGGTATATTTATAGGTTCGTTTTGGACACCAGAGTAAATACGCGGAACAATTCGCTAGATAAATCAATGTAAAAACGTAGTGTAAGGGCACAAACAGAAAGTTATTGAAGTTCGCCATTTTCCTTTGAATGAAAAAGTCAGCAGATGATTTTCCAATAATTTTGCTTAAGGGGCAAATATACTCCCAAAATTAAAAACTAGTATTTAGGTTCAGCTTCCAAACCCCAATAATTACACAACATCCCTGAAAACTAATTCCCCTACACACTGCTGATAACGTAATAGTTAAAGGGTAACTGTGGTCCAAATATGACTTTAGGTAAATTGACAGGAATTGCTTTCCTGAGTATTTTTGCAATTTACTTTCATTATTTATTTTACATAGTTTTGAAGATATTCACATTTATATGTGTCATATGGGAGCAGCATAACCAATCCCCTGCACTTCCTGCTCTGAAACCATGTGACAGTCTCTCTTCTCTGTGTCTCCTCTACCTCGTGAGCCCCCATGGCCCCTGCCTTTGCAGCCCCCTTGAGCCTTTTCCTTAAAGCCTTCTGTGGCCCCTTCCACTCGTGGGCCCAATGACCCTTCCCACTCATGGCCCCGTGGCCCCTCCCACTCATGGGCCCCATAGCCCATCCCACTTGTGGGCCCCTCCCACTTGCCGGTCCCATGGCCCCTCCCACTCATGAGCCCCATGGCCCCTCCCCTTGCAGACCCATCCTGGCTCCTTACCTTGCAGCCCCTTGGCCCTTTCCCTTGCAGCCTCCTGTGGCCCCTCCCACTCATGGGCCCCAATGACCCCTCCCCATTGTGGGCTCCCCATTGCCCCTCCCCCACTTGCACCCCAGACCAATACACCTCCCCCCCCTTACAGGAAACTGTAAAAGCAGCCTTTTTAGCAGAGAAAGAATCAGCAGTTTTAAACTTTGTCTGATTCTTTCTCTGCTTTTACACAGTCTTCTGTAGGGGGTAGGAGGGTATTGGTCTGAGGTGCAAGTGGGTGAGGGGCCACAGGACCCACGAGTGGGTGGGGGCACAGAGTCCGTGAGAGGGAGGGGCCACAGGGGGCTGCAAGGGAAGGGGCCAGGTTGGGTCTACAAGGGGAGGGGGCACAGGGCCCACGAGTGGGAAGGGCCAGCAAGTGGGAGGCTTTAAAAAAGCAGTGCTGTGGGCTGTGCTTTTCTCCCCACCCCCTCCTACCCTTCAGTCATGCACTGAGCATGTGCCAACTGCAGATTAGAGGAGGATGTAGTATTTCTGAAGGCAGATTCAGAATCTCCCACCCCCTAACTTTCTGATCAGTGATTTCTTCATATTTTGGGCTGTGCTTGTTTTAAAGGTAGGAACCTAGCCTACCATTTAAAATAAACTTGTTTGGAGACCACAGTTCTATCATTAATGTGCATGGCCCCTTTAATTTCTTCTGATTGGCTGTTGGATTTGATCAAACATGCGCAACTAAATCAACCCAGGGACGCTGGGTCAAGGGCAAGACCATAACCGTCTCTATTAGGGGTCTTACAATCAGGAAGTCCGTATTTCAGAAGCATTTATTTATACACAAAATGCTGAATGGGCAGGTCATGGTCATTAGGATGGGAAAATACTGCTCTTTTTTCTTGATATGGATTTGCACCGAGCTTCCCCTTTAATCTTTATTTTTGCATCATAAAGGGGAAAGCGGACCAAAGGGTAACATTTCAATTGGCAACCCAGGGGGCTTGACAAAAAAAATAGCTGTCATTGGTGAATTTAGGAATTATGTCTGGATTGTTTCCAATTTTGGAAATTCAAAAATCCTTGAAAAATTGTTGAAGGTTCAAAATTCGAAAAAGTTTGAAAAGTCTGTTTGTTTGAACTTGTAAAATCCGATTCAAATTCGCGTTTGACTTCCCCCCCCCTCCCCCACCCAGGTTTTTCTGGAAAAACACTGGCCATCACAGCCAATAACTGCTGCTTCTTGAGCCTCCTCCACTGCACATGTGTGAGCTCTTAAAAGAGCTTGTAAAGCCTTAAGAGAAGGTGGCAACGTTTGTAAGGGGCCATTAAAGATCAGAAGGAATGTCTCTCTTCTGAGGTAAGTATTACAGTCATGGGGTTAGGTGGACTAAACCTTTAAAGTATGCTGTTGTATTAAAACACTGATGTGATAGATCATCTGTAACGGTAACATGCTTTGGGTGCAGCTAATACACATCCTCATTTCAATACAATGTTCTTTCATAGAGGTCCAATTTGTTGACCCCAGAACTATGATTTCGTAAATAATCATTCGTTTCTAGTATGCAATTGCCAAATGTTACTGTATATTGCTATTAGCAACAGTAATATCAACAGAATAAAATCCCGGATTTTGCAAAGAGCGCTCCTTCTGTACACATGGAAAATCCAGGATATATAATTGATCCAAACATAAACATGGTTTTTCATATATAATAAAAGTAATTATTTTCACACCTGGCTTAACGAAGGAGGATGATTGCTTTGGGGTGGTTAATACTTTTGCCAAAGTCTTTTGATCATCGTCATTCCGTGAGCTCTTTTCCCATGAATGTTAATTTATAACCTTATGCAATCTTGTTTTAAACTCAGCCACAGGGAATATAATGGGTGATAGAATATCTATGAACACAGAAGAAACATTCCTTCCAATCTGGCATAACCCTCTCAAGATTCCAGACAGAGGGATTGCCACCAAAAGGAGAGATTTATTTTCTATGTACATTTACATATTTATCAGAATAATATGAATTCTCTTGCCTGTGATGGAACCTTTAAAGGAGAACTATAGTGCCTATAAGTTATTTTCAAAAACAGTTAAAGGGTCACTGTACTCACTGAAACAACTTTACATTTTCTGAAACTACAGTTTGAGAGAAGTAAAATGGTGGTACTCACATATTTATCTGTGCTTGCTTTGATACTAAATTATTAATGTTCAGTGAGTGCTCCTAATTCCCCCCACCCTCCCTTACGCACTGCCTTCTTGTAGTGTCTGCGACACCTATGAGTTCTGCACAGCCTCACCATGGACACTGCTCTACTTACACATCTCCCCCTCCCTCCCACTTTTTTTCTTTTCACTGCTGATTCTCTTAAATGTTGCAGAAAGTGTGCTGGCAGGCAGGCAAAGAGGTCAATCATGGGTCACATATTATAATATCTGATTCTGGAGTCACAGGGTCACTAAATGCTGTGATTTCAAATGATGATTTCCTTAAAAAAAAAAAAAGTAACTGGGGCCTTCTTTAATACAGGAAGGCCCAGGGCACTAACCTGGCAGATGAAAACTGTATGTGCTATAGCTCCTAAATTAAACAATATTGGGAGGTAGGAATAATTAATCCTTCCTCCCTTCCCCAGGTACTTTTCATTTTTAAAAGGTACATTTTTACGGTGTAGTTGTCCTTAAAGGATCCAAAAAAAAAATCTGCCAGCAGCTAAATTATTATAAAATACTGCCAAAAATGAAGGTATACTTTAATAGCAATGGTAACTTACTGTAAATGTCTCGGGGAAATGGTCTAGGGAAGATGTATTAAAGCCCAAAATCTTTAAAAAAAAAACTCCAGTACCGGAAACTTCATGCGCTTCCTGTTTGGGCATTCCATGTAGGATTTTTTTATATCTCTTGAAATTTTTTTACATTTTCCATTTTAAATTTCTATAATGATAAACATCCATTAGTTTAGCTTTGAGGTAAGAAACCCTTTGCAAATAGCTGTCCCTTTTCTCTTCTTATCTTCATAAAGTAGCTTACTGCATATACTCATCCAAAATGCTTTCAAACATCCACAGCATTTGCTCCCACCTAGTGGGGAAGTACTGAGGAGCACTTTTTATACACAGCAGCAAGTATTTGATGGAGAATACTTTTTACCATTTTGTGTCATCTTTCTTTAAAGTGTCCAATCCCAAAATGAAAACTTACCTACAGGTAAATCACCCCCCAAAACCCTAAACGGTAATAGTTTGAAATGTGAAATATATAAGTCTAACCTGAAATCCTGCACAATGTCCTGTTTCCACTGTTTCTGCTTCCTGGTTTTCCAGTTAGTAACTGTCAGTTATGGATTTGACAGTTCACATCACAGCCAATGACTGAATGTTAATCCTCTGTCTGTCTCTTCCGAGAATGCCCAGGCTCAGTACAGGCTCAGTACAGGTTTCTAAATTGCTAAGTTTCCATGAGGCCTCCAGAAGCATAGCAGACATACAGTAATGAATTCATAGGACAAAGTATGATATATCAACATATTTTAAAGAGGCCATTCTTTCTAAAAGATGTTTTTATGAGGGTGGAGTTGTCCTTTAATTATAGGAAACCTGGACAGCTGTGAACCACCCTTAAAGGCACAGGGTTATTCAATTAAAGTCCTTATAGTTAAAAATGTTGCTAATTTTTCTCCAACCAATCAGATGTTAGATTTCAAATGGTAAATAATATCCGATTAGTTGGGGCAAAATTAGCACCATTATTAACGATAAGAACTTTTGCTACATAGGCCTGATAGTGCGGTACAGATTTGAAGGTGCATTGTACAAACAGTTGAAAACATTTTCAGAAAGATGTAATAAAAGTTCGTATTGTTAAAATTAGTGCTAATTTTGCCCCAACCAATCAGATATTATTTACCATTTTAAAGCTAACATCTGATTGGTTGGGACAAAATTAGCACCTTTTTTAACAATAAGAATTTCAAACTTTGATAAGATATGACAAGAACTCGAACTTGAACTATTCAAACTAGTTCGGCTTTTTCGAACTTGTGGCAGTATTTTCAAAAATTATAACTGATAACTTAATTTACGTGCCCTTCGCTAACCCTAGCATGTGTCATTCGGTAACCCTCGAATGTGTCATTCGGTAACCCTCCTATCCCTCTGGGATCTGTTCATGTATGGGCCCATAAGATGCAATGCAATGAATAATATAGTAAGGGGGAGCAGCCTAAAGTTAAAGGTCGCTGTCGGCCTTGGAAAGCAAAGCGAGAGATGAAGAATATTCCCAATACTGCAAGAAAATATCATCCCAATGACGTAAGTCATTTCTTTATTGGGTGGTACAAATATCCCATTTAGTCTCACAAAACGAAACCAACTATTGAACTATCAGTACAAACAGCTCGCGGAGAGACACTGTGGGGTCTTTGTATTCTGTAGGTCTGAGTGACATTTCTTCACTGGAGTAGTTTGTAATTTCATTTCACGTTGAGGTCAAACATCATTTTTCTACTATATGATAACAGCAGCTGTCTAGAAACTAAATTAACTTCCCAGATACAAAATGTCTGGGAGATGAAGTTTGAAATGCTTTAATTTTGGATGACTGCGAAGCTTCGTCAATAACCGCCATGAATGCCGTTATTGTGTAAACCAGGCAGCTATCTCTGCTAGAAGAAATGCGATGGGTCCACCTGTTACGAGGCCCTACAGCTTAAACAAACAATAATTATCGAGAGCAAAGGGGGGAAAAAAACATCTTGGATTAGGTCAAGTCAGTTCATTTCGATAGGATCATATCTAAGTGGATTGTAAACTCTTCAGAACTGATGCCCTCAGATTAAAAGTTATGGGACGTTGCTACTTGACACACTTCACAAAAATATTTCTGAAATTGCCCTTGTTAACCATGCACACACTGCAGCAAGCTGGGAAATAATCTTTTATATGAAAGGAATAAATAGCATAAGCTGTTGCGGACCTCTCGGTAATTGTTTGAATTCTATTCCAATCACGATGGAGACAGAATTAAAGGACAAATATACTGTAAAAATTAGCTTTTTAAAAATGAAAAGTACCTGGGACAGGGAGGTCGGATTGATTATTCCCACCTCCCAGTATTGTTTTGTTGTGGAGCTACAATACATACAGTTTTCATCTGCCAGGTTATGGCCCTGGGCCTTCCTGTTTTAAAGATAGGGCTGAAGCATTCAGGAAGCCTGGCAGAAGCAGTTTTCTTTGTGCTGCCGTTCCTCATATAAATGATATCGGGAGGTAGAAATTACCAATCCTACCTTCCTGCCTTTTCATTTTAACTGTTTACACTTACTAAAGTTCTCCTTTAATGGAAAGAACCAGTAGCCCTTCTGCCAACTCTAATGCCAGACATACTTTAAACATTATGCCCATTGGATGTTTAATATATTACCGCAGTGTTTTTCCCTCCTGATGATCTGTTCTCTAATTTGTGAAAAGAACGTTGTGGAATGCTGGGAAGTATGTCTACTAATGTATATGGTCAGCATAAGTGTGTGTGTAGAGCAGACACAAGTCTAAATTACCAAAAATGATCTGTAATTTATGAGCACAAAAAAAAAAAGCAATAACATTATTTAATAAGATTGCTCCCTTATAAATAATGTCCAAGGTGTACTAAATGCCTGCATCATATTTTCAGTGTCATTTCTAAATGTCCAACTTTTTGACCAGCTTTGTGACACAGAAATTAGCCATGGTAACGTCTAGTGATGTCATAAAAGAAGTGAATATTTCTCAGTCCTGCCTAGACCATAACAAATTAACTAACAGATTAGCACAGCCTTTACCTACTGCTCCTTTTTAATCACGATGGGAGACCGTCAAACTCCTAAATCCATTTTTTAAAGATTTCTATATTTTTTTACCATTTAATGCTTGGCTGTCCAAACCATAGTCTTCCATCCATGGTTTCCATGATCCCCTTCTATTTTTAGCCATCTTTCAGACTAATTGCTAGAATCTATGAACTACTGTATATACTTGAATATAAGCTGAGGTTTTTGGGCTTTAAAATTAGCCTGAAAGGCTTACCTTTGGCTTATACTTGGGTCAGAGCAAATTTTTACGACCACAAATTGAATGAAGACCGGAGCAGTCAGAAGGTGCTGGTAAGAGCTACAAGTAGTTTTCAAAAGCTTCTTTGGGGTCTATGGGCCTAGAGGTGGGCAGGAGCATTGGCCTATGGTAGTAAGTTTTTTGAACCTTGCCACTCCAGATATTGAGAAACTACAACTCCCAGCAACCAAAGCATGCTGGGAGTTGTAGTTTCCAAACACCATTATATTGGTGATAATTTCTACCCTCGGTTTATACTCGAGTCAATCAGTTTTGCTTGTTTTTCAGGTAAAAATAGGTACCTCGCTTATACTCGGGTCGAATTATTTTTGAGTGTATATGTTTAGTATCCAGGCAGGGTTTAAAATACTAAACTGAAGATAATTAAAATCTTAAAGGGCATGTCTTACCCTTAAAGGGCAACTTTATTTAATATAAAATAGGTTATTTTAAATTGACCATAACTGGAAACTATAACTCTTATAGTTTATGATATATTCTCTTCCTTTCTGGCAAAGTTATCAGCCTCCTCCCTCTGCTCAATGGGTTTTTTTTAGTTTGAACATGTGCAGAGGAGGCAACAGATGAAACAACTGTCATTGGTTGTGATGTCAGCAGTCACAGCCTTGATTGACTGCATGGAGGGAGGAGCCAGCTAATTCTGCCAGAATGGGGCTTATAGTTATCTTTAAATATCTGGTTAGTAATGGGGGTAATAAAATGCAAAATATATCAGTTGGGGTTGAGGGCAGGTAACAGACAATTGACCAGTTTTTTGTTTTACGGATGGACATGCCCTTTAGGCAACAAACAAAACTCTGATTTCAGCTTCTGCTAAGACATAACTGCAATTGTTGGGAAAACGTGTTTTAATGCAAACTTTCCCTTTAAATACTCTGAGTTTCCTCTGAATAGAATTCAATCACTGTCAAGATTTAGGGGTGAGAGAGGGTGGGAGTTATATTCTGCTATTAGTCCCAGGAAGCTTAGAACATGCCCCCGGGCTTGAGATATCTTATAATTATGAGATACCAACTATCATAAGGAACAATGCAGTAACATTTTTGTTTTAGGGAATTTAAGGTGAGATTCATATTATGTCTATGTCTACAGACTGTCTCTTAACCCTAGCGACAATGAATATTTGTTTCTCGAGCATGGCTGGCCACTAAACCAATTGCTGCGTTCCATAGGGCAAATTAGAGATATTTATTGGTTTTATTGCCTACTGCTCACAACCTACTTTGATTACACAACGGAATAAGACACAATAGAATAAGTCATGGTGGATTGGTCCATAAAACAGGATAGATTTAAAAAGGGAACTAACAGTCTATAGACAACATTGCCCAAATAGAAATAGCACATTCACAAAATGAAAAAAGCTGTGTCTCACCTTTACCTTTGGTACTAGTGGTCAGCTCCCATAATTCACCTAAGCTGGCAACACCCAGCTTACACTTCACAAGAAACTGCAGCCTTGCTTCCTGGAAGCTGACAGCCAATGATGTTACAGCTCAGAGATCATCCCTGCCTTTGACGCAGATTTAAGTGCAGTTTAAGTGTAAACACATTACTAATGTTCCTGTCCCCAACAATGATAAATTCCTTTACTTTTCATACAAAAACAAAAAGTAATCTTTGCAGTTTTTTGCTAGCATGGATGTTAGAAACAGAATATTAATATTTCAGTAAAAAATTAAAGTAAGTCTAGGGAATTGAACCTGCAACCTTCTATTCTGTGTCTTGCTAAAATGAAAGTGTTCTACTAGGTGGGATATCACCAGCACTTCAGCGCGAGCCATGACTGCACATGCAGAAGAGCAGGCACATTTAGAAATTTTTTTTATTGCTCCAGGAGGGCTGTTAGCAATTCATACTGGTTGGTAAATAAAAAACAGAGCTGCTATATATAAAGTTTGTAGATATGTAGAAACTTTATATTCTTTTAGAAACATGATGGAAACAAACAAAAATAAACCCCAATAAACTCAGGCAGTAGATTATTTTGTATTGTTTCATAAGTAAACCAGGAGATTTGAACCTGTGACTTCTTGGGCTGCGTGTTCCTAGAAACATGGCATTTATGTATTTTGCCACCAACAACTGTGTTGTTCTTATTGTTAAAAATGGTGCTAATTTTACACCTGATTGGTTGGGGCAAAATAAGCACCATTTTTAACTTTAATTGAATCCCCCTGTATATCTTTTGCTAGAAACAGAAGCTAGAACATAGAGACAGTGAATCCTGGGGTCAGGGGGCATGGCTCTTTGATGATTACGTGGGCTGTACTGGCAACAACATGGAAGCTTTCTTAGTTACAGAATCTATTACTTAAATTTAATAGAGAGGAATCTAACAATGTATAGGTGTTCTACAATAATACAATACAATAACATTGGAAAACCGCTTTTCCCCTAAAGGACCCAAATCAAATTTCAAGGAATAAAAACAACCATATAAGGATTTTAAAAAATTAAATGTATTTCTCCTTTAAAAATAAACCATTGAATTTCAGTTCAGTTATTGAGCCCAATGTCTGCAGCCACAACAGAGGCTCTCTGCCCTCCCCTGAGCACAGTTGAAGCTCATAGATCTCTCATTTTCTCAGCACAGGAATCTCCAGGTAGACCCTCTAGTCACTGGCCATGACATCACACACCATGGCCATAACTGGACCTACAAGGAAGAGCTGGGAGATCCTCTGTTGTGGCTGGAGACATTGGAATGAATGACTGGTTACAGAAGCACTTAAGGGCATTGTGACTATTATGGTTTCAGGGGGGGCTTTACATGTGTAGAAATTTTGGTTTGGGGATGGGCATGCCCTTTAATGAATTACATCATTTTTGGGGCTTTCTTCAATCGTTGAAGACAACTAACATCCAGCAATTATATTTGTTATACTGGTAGTAGAGTGTACTACAAATGGGAATGTTAATTCCTTTAATTAGACCTCAAGAAGTTGGACACACACAAAATTACAAGTGTTTTGCTTCCTATTAACCGTATAGACCAATTAGAAGGCAGATCATACCCTGGCCCCATATTGGGTTGATTCAATCGCCAATAAATGGACATACCTGCTGTAAATAACATCGTCCCAGCCTGTTGTTAGAACATCTGTGTGTTTATTAACTAGTGCATGGGTGCCCAACCTGCTCCAGGCCATTGGTGAGCCACTCACTAGGCAACCAAATGCCCAGACTACTCCCTGAACCGCCCATGCCCTGCACGATCCTACACCTACACGGGTCCTGCTGACCACAATTTTTCATAGACAGGCTGCAGGTTGGGCACCACTGGACTCCCTATGGCTCTTAATGGCCCTCACAGCCCAGAAGCTAAGAGGCAATGTGATGCAGAGCAAAATGGCTCCAGCATCAGACCTTCGACAGTGCTCCCTATGGCTCTTAAATGTTGAGGCAGCCAGTGACCTGGGCAAGTTTTTCAACTTGCCTCACCCACAGGGGAAGTTACTAATGGCCAGCATTAGAAGAGACAGAAAACTAGTCTGTAGTTTTAAGGGCATGTCTGCAACATGCTAGGGAAGTGCGCTGGGTAAATAGAGATTAAGGTGGGGTAGTTTATGCAATAACATGATTTAACTGTGCATTCAACATCAGATCGATGTTTTATTTATTTAATCCCAGAAAATCCCTTTCAAGAGAAACTATTACTTCTCTCTATAATCCCATCTATCATTTAAACACACTTTCTAAACTGTATTTTTATTTTTGTATTTGAAAATAGTCCCTGTATCCATAACAAAACAAATAAAGGATTTAGCTTTGATGGGGCAATATACACTGCAAGGAGCTGATGTTTTTTTCAATTGTTGATTTAAATTATTTAATAATATCACCCTGTGTCTCTCCACACTGAAATCACAACTATTACACGGGTGTTTACTAAGTGGCTAGAATTGAGGTTACGTGATACCACAGAATGTGGCACTGCACCAAAATGGCCACGAGGCACCTAAATGGTCACCATAGACTCTTGTTTGACCCAGGCCTAAAATGATGGTGAGTTGGGGCTTAAAGGACACCAATAAGGTCCGTCTCCCCTCAGTCTGGAATTCATCCATTGGGAAAAAGCAATTCTTACAGAGCGTGTCCTGCTACTGGTTAGGCTATTGCATTGTGTTTCAAAATTATGATACAAATATATAAATATGAGATCCAAATATACCCCTAGCAAGGCCATTAAGGAAACACCAACTTTGGTGTGTCAGTATTCACTTACCCGACACCCGTTCCGGCGGTGATCCCTCTCCTCGCTCGGGTGTTTCGCTTCCGGGCACGCGTTCGCAACGTACTCGCTTTCGCTAGTGTTGTTCGCCTTTCGCGCACGAACCGGCGGGTTGCCTTTTGTCCCTTAGCTTGCTGTCTAGCAGTTGAGGGGCAGAGGCGTATTGGCCAATACCTCACTGCTTTTGATTGGTCTAGACCGTTTGAGTGGGAAATTCAAATTTCAATTACCTATCCTATTTTGCCTAGTTCTTTCTTGTCGTTTTCATTGGCTCGTCTCCTATTTAGCTTCCTGTCCTTGCCTGCCTCATGCCCAATATAGTTTGTGGTTTCCCTTACTAGTGGTGTGATATTATTGTCCAGTTTCCTCGGTTCCTGATCTTTGCCTGTTCTCGTTCCTGATCCGCTGCTGCCTGCCCTGACTTCTGCTTGCCTTGACTACTCTTTTGCCTTATCCCTTGTACTCCGACTGGTTGTCTGACTCCTGTGTATCGACTTCTGGCTCCGTCCCTGTTTTCTGCTTTTGGATTCCGATTTTGTTCCACGCTTCCTACTCTGAGCTAGTTGTGCCCTGTGTTAGTTGCGCTCCTGGTTTCCTTGAGTATCCCCGGCCTCAAACAGATATTTTGCACTTTAAGTCCAGGGGGCAACCGTGTCCGGTGAGGCGCTACTAGCCTCCCGGCAAACGGGCTTGGCTATTGTGAAGCAAGTGTGTTAGATTGGGGTATCTGTGCTGAAGGGATACTTGGGGATTCCGGGGCGTCACATGGTGTTAGATTTTATTATATATATAAAGTATATATATATATATATATAAAGTTTATTTCTCTTTATTTGGGAAGGGGAACTTTATAACATCAGTGTGCAAGGTATCTTCATTTTTAAGACATTGTATGTGTAGTTCTTTACTAAATATCCCCTACTGCCACCCCAAAAACATCATTACCGACGGATCCACAGTCCTTTGCATTGTGTGCGCGTGCGCACACAGTGCATAGGAGCGTGGAAGCAGCGGAGACTGTCAGTGTAGTCGGAGGCTGTCAGCAGCGCTGGATCGTTACGCGGTAAGTTTCTTCTGGTCTCCTGTAAGTTTTACTGAAGGACAGGAGGTAAGACATATCGCATTTACCTCCTGTCCTTCAGTTAAACTGGAAACATAAAAGTTAAAATAACGGTGGACATACCCTTTAAAAGCCCTCAATCCCCTGAACTGCAAGCAGGGGGCCGTACTGAGAAGCAGCCAATCAGAGACGTGGTTGCCGCAATACAGAAAGCCAGGGGAACAAAGAATTGTAAGTAGACTTGTGAAGGTTCTCATTCATCCAGGTCATGGTATATCTGTTGTATTTAATTAGATCAACTGGACTTGAGTTTAGTTTTCTGAAGACGTGTCACTAGTCATCTGACTGGCTTTCTTAATTCAGAATGACTTGTACAAGAATCTGTGGCAATTATGTACCGGCTAAAAGGGAAGATGCACAGTGGTACTCAACACCTCAGACTACCATGATATGGTGACCATGCTCCTGGCCGATAACAACACATATGAGGCTTAACAAGGATCCCACCAGCCGTTACAAGAAAAGGGTCATAAGTACTAAAACAGCTTCAAAAGGATAAAGCCATTGATCGAGCATGTATCCTCACTCTACTACCTGGTGAGCCACATCCATGCATATATGGACCCCAAAGATACATAAGGAAGGGGCACCACTAAGACCTATAGTCAACAGCATCAACTCTGTAACATACAAGGTGGCAAAAACCTAGCCAACATCTTAGGACCATTGGTGGGAAGTTCTAAGCATCACATTAAGAACTCTCAGGATTTCACCAACAAGATTGAAGATTAGTACTCGGTGCAGAAGAAACTATGGTGTCCTATGATGCGGCATCTCTCTTCACCTGTATACCCAACAAGGAGGCTGTTATCATGGTGAGAAAACGGCTAGGCCAAGACAGCACCTCTTACCAGCATAACTGATCTCAACCCAAACAGGTGTTTCCTTACTGGACTTGTTCCTGAATACCACCTATTTCAAATACAGGGATAAGTTCTATAAGCAAAAACATGGATGTGGCTATGGGATCTCCAGTTTCACCCAATGTGGCCAACCTTTACTGGAGGGTAGAAAAACAGGCGCTTAATACCTTTAAGGGCATAGCACCCAGCCACTGGTTCAGATATGTGGATGACACCTGGTTAAAATCCACCAGAAGGAATACAAGCTTTCACAGAACACATTAATGCGGTAGACCAAAACATCAAATTTACAAGGAAGATACAAAACAACACACTGGCTTCTTGGCTGCTTGGTAGAAGTTAAGGAAAATGGTAAACTGGAAGTAGAGGTTTACAGAAAACCAACACACACAGATCAGTATTTAATGTTTGACTCCCACCACCCTTTAGATCACAAATGGTGGTCATCAGAACCCTGCAACACAGAGCTGAGAACATCCTCACTAGCACAGAGGCGAAGGCTGAAGAAATGAAACATCTCAGAGGAGCCCTTAAAACTTGTGGATATCCAGACTGGGCCTTTGTCAAAAGAAGTAAAAGGAAAGAAAAGAACACAAATACCAACAGTGAAGGGGAAAAGCAAGACAGGAGAAAGAACTGGTCATCCCATATGTAGCAGGGTCTCCGAGAAATTAAGAAGAACTTTCAATAAACACCGTATCCCTGTCTGCTTTAAACCGAACAACACACTGAGCAGCAATTGTACATCCGAAGACCCAATACCGAACACAAGAAAAGCGACATAATATACACAGTGCAGTGCAGTGAAGAATGCTCTGATTTGTAGGTGGGGGAGATCAAACAGCAACTGCATTAACGTATGGCCCAGCACAGAAGAGCCAATTCCTTGGGTCAGGACTCAGTCGTCTACCTGCATCTTAAGGATAAAGGACATACCTTTGAAGACTGTAATGTTAAGGGTATGTCCACCCCTAAAATACACTTTTAATATTCTGCCCCATGTCCCCAGCCCCAACCGCTGTTTGTTTTTTTCAAAAAGCCCCCAAACCTCTACTTACCGCCCCTCGATCCTCCGCCTCCATGCCGCCCCTCTGCTTGCGAGAATCCAAGCAGAGGGGCGGGACCGGCAGTCGCGTCTGTGATTGGCTGAGCGGCAGCCAATCACGACGCGGCTGCCGGTCTTCTACAGCGGAGGAAGCGAAGGTAAGTAAGAGTTTGGGGAGCTTTTTGAAAAAAAAAACATGCGGTTGGGGCTGGGGGACATGGGGGAGCAGCATATTAAGGGGGTTTAACGCTAGGGGGGGATAGTAGAACGGGAGGGAGAGGGAGGGGAGGGAGGGGGGAGAGGGCTGCAGTGCGCATGGCAATATCTACCGGAGGCTAGATAGCAGCAGAGACCGCTATCCTCCTGGTGGTTAGTTTTGAGACTTGGGGGGGGGGGTTTACAGGAGAACCCTATGGACTGGGATGTGAGGTAAGGATTAAACTACACTACATGGTGGGGCCAGTAGTTGGGGGGATTATAGTTTTGGGGGTGGACATGCCCTTTAACATATTGGCAAAGGAACGTGACTGGTTCAAAGAGGTGTCAAGGAGGCCATTTATGTGAAAATAAAGAAACCAAGCCTAAATAGAGGTGGGGGGGTTCGACACCAACTGTCTGCCATGTATAATGCTGTTTTGACACCTTACTCTGGGCGTTCCTATAACACCTCTTAGCCACTATCCAATCACGCCCTTAACATTGGCTGTGATATGCTTAATGGGATTTTCCAGGGTACTTAATTGCCACAGATTCTGAATTCATTCTCATTGAGAAAGCCAGTCGGATGACTAGCAAAACGTCTTCAAGAACTAAACTTCAAGTCCAGTTGATCTAATTAAATACAACAGATAAAATTGTAAGTAGAATTCTGCAGCTTTTTTAAAAAGCGGTTGGGGAAGGCTAGGGCACCCTACCATATGTTAAGAGCTTTTAGAGGTAGGGCACCCAGCAGCAAAGAGGACTAAAGAGGGATGGAGGAAAATGGCTCCGCTGCACATGCTACAGTCCTCTCAGAGGACAAAGAGGAGATGGAAACCTTCCATACAGGAAGACAGCTCCTACTCTTCAGTTTCCTGGACTTTAGAAAAGCACTGCAGGGGAACAATAAGGAGAAGTGATGTAAGGTAAGGATTTTTTAATACTTCCCAGTAGGGCCAGTATGGGGTTACATTTTAGTTTTGGGGGGCATGCCCTTTAAGATCTCCTAAAAGTGTCAATTATGGAGGACAGTGTCAGAGTGCAAAAGCTTTAAACAATATCCTCTTGGAGGCCCCCCCTAAAGAGGAGTCCTGGCTTTGTAATGAACCTGGTTTTAGTTTAAGGACAGACAGTTTCAAAAATCCACAGATCAAATGGAATTTTTGGGAATTCATGGAAAATTATAAAATCGTAAATTGCTTAAATAAGAAATTAAAAAAAAAACATTGCCATTATAGTTCAAATGGATTTTTCGTTCAATTTAATCATACTAAGTTGCCGTAAATTAACCTCTACCCATTGACATGTGGCTGCCTATCTGCACCCAGTTGGCTGTAGATATGTTCTCTATAATTCTGTGGTTACCAGTCTACCAAAACACGAACAATCAGATTTGCTTTACGCAAGTCGCGAGATATTAGCTTTTACCAGGTCTAAACCGAATCAACCGACTCAGAATATTAGCTTTTACCATACGTCTCACCGCAGCACTGACCAACACTAGATTAGCTTTTAACAGTCTACCGGCAGAAACCAATCAGATATTAGCGTTTTACCAGTCTTCCGCACAGAACCAAATCAGCTATTAATATCGCACACATTTTGCTTACCGCTATTCAGCGGGCAACAGCCCAATCAGGATATTAGCTTTTACCAGTCTACCGCAACACCAATCAGATATTAGCTTTTTACCAGTCTGCCGCAACAACCATCAGATATTAGCTTTCCAGTCTGCCGTCAACAGCAACAAAGTATATGACAAGATATGGGTATTTTTACCGTCTACTGCAGCAACCGATATTAGCTTGTTACCAGTCTATCGCAGCAACTAGATATTAGCTTTTACCAGTGCTAACGCAGCAACCATCAAATATTAGCTTTTTACCTGTCTTCCGCACACACCAATCAATATTAGCTTTTACCAGTCTAGCCGCAACACACCAATCAGTATTGAGCTTTTACCAGTCCTGCCTCAACAAACCAACAGATATTAGCTTTTTACCATCTGCCGCCCACCAAATCAGATATTAAGCTTTTACCAGTCTAGCTCGCAACTAGATATAGCTTTTTACCATCCTACCGCAGCACCAATCCGATATTAGCTTTTACCAGTCTACCGCAACAACCAATCAGATATTAGCTTTTTACCAGTCTACCTGGAGCAACCAATATTAGCTTTTACATCTACCGCAGCAACCAATCAGATATTAGCTTTTTAACCAGTCTTCCGCAGCAACCCATCAATATTAACTTTTTACAAGTCTACCGCAACAACCATCAGATATTAGCTTTTACCATTCTATCGCAGCAACTAGATATTAGCTTTTTACCATCTACCGCGCAACCATCAGATATTGCTTTTTCCGGTCTAACGCAACAACCAATCATATTTGCTTTTTACCGTCTATCCGGCAGCAACCATCAGATATTGCGTTTTTAACCAGCTACGCACAACCAATCAATATTCTCTTTTTACCAGTCTAGCTAACGTCAACCGAATCAAATATTAGCTTTTTACAGTCTTACCGCAGCACCCATCGATATTAGCTTTTCTACCATCTACGGCAGCAACAATAGATCTTGCTTTTTACACACAGTCTAGACGCGCGCACACGCAGATATTCACTTTTATCAATCTACTGCAGCCAACCAGATATTCGCTTATTACAGTCTACCGCAACAACACAATCAGATATTAGCTTTTTACCAGTCTACCGCAGCAACCAGAAGTATTAGCTTTTTACCATCTACCGCAGCAAACAATCAGAATTAGCTTTTGTACCCTGTCTTCCGCAGCACACATCAGATATTAGCTTTTTACCAGTCTGCCGTCAAAAACCAAATCATATTCTCTTTTACCAGTTTATCGCAGCAACTAGATATAGCTTTTTAACTCCCAGTCTACGCAGCAACCAATCAGATATTACTTTTTACCTGTCTTCCGCAGACAACCAATCAGATTAACTTTTTACCAGTCTACCGCAACAACACAATCAGATATTAGTTTTTTTTACCAGTCTGCCGCAACAACCAATCAATATTAGCTTTTTACCAGTCTGCCGCAAACACCCATCAGATATTAGCTTTTACCAGTCTATCGCAGCAACTAGATATTAGCTTTTTACCAGTCTACCGCAGCAACCAGATATTAGCTTTTTACCAGTCTACCGCAACAACCAATCAGATATTAGCTTTTTAACCAGTCTACCGCAGCAACCAATATTAGCTTTTTAACAGTCTACCGCAGCAACCAATCAGATATTAGCTTTTTACCAGTCTTCCGCAAACCACCAATCAGAATTAGCTTTTTACCAGTCTATCGCAGCAACTCAGATATTAGCTTTTTACCAGTCTACCGCAGCAACCAATCAATATTGCTTTTTACCGTCTTCAGCAGCAACCAATCAGATATTAGCTTTTTACCAGTCTACCGCAACAACCAATCAGATATTAGCTTTTTACCAGTCTACCGCAACAACCAATCAGATATTAGCTTTTTACCAGTCTTCCGCAGCAACAAGATATTCACTTTTTACCAGTCTACCGCAGCAACCAGATATTCGCTTTTTACCAGTCTACCGCAGCAACCAGATATTCGCTTTTTACCAGTCTACCGCAACAAATCAGATAGTAGCTTTTTACCAGTCTACCGAGCAACCAAATATTGCTTTTTACCATCTGCTATCTTTTTCTTCTACCGCAGCAACCATCAGATATTAGCTTTTTACCTGTCTTCCGCAGCAACCAATCAGATATTATTTTTTACCAGTCTACCGCAACAACCAATATTGCTTTTTACCAGTCTGCCGCACAACCAATCAGATATTAGCTTTTTACCAGATCTCCGCAACAACCAATCAGATATTAGCTTTTATACCATTCTACCGCAGCAACCAATCAGATATTAGCTTTTTATAGTCTACCGCAGCAACCAATCAGATATTACTTTCTACTAGTCTACGCAGCAACCAATCATATATTAGCTTTTTACCAGTCTACCGCAGCAACCAATCAGATATTAGCTTTTTACCAGTCTGCCGCAACAACCATCAGATATTAGCTTTTTACCATCTCTGCACAACCAATCAGATTGCTTTTTTACCAGTCTACGAGCAACAATATTAGCTTTTTACCAGTCTACCGCACAACCAATCAGATATTAGCTTTTTACCAGTCTACCACAGCAACCAATCAGATATTGCTTTTTTACCAGTCTACCGCAGCAACCAATTATTGCTTTTTACCAGTCTACCGCAGCAACCAATATTGCTTTTTACCAGTCTACCGCAACAACCATCAGATAGTTAGCTTTTTACCAGTCTACCGCAGCAACCAAATATTAGCTTTTTACCAGTCTACCGCAGCAACCAATCAGAATTAGCTTTTTACCTGTCTCCGCAGCAACCAAGTATTAACTTTTTACCAGTCTACCGCAACAACCA
Organism: Hymenochirus boettgeri; assembly: GCA_019447015.1. NCBI lineage: Eukaryota > Metazoa > Chordata > Amphibia > Anura > Pipidae > Hymenochirus > Hymenochirus boettgeri. Next base: position 16,917,008 of record CM033474.1, on the reverse strand, counting down.
ATCAGATATTAGCTTTTTACCAGTCTGCCGCAACACCAATCAATTTAGCTTTTTACCAGTCTACCGCAGCACCATCAGATATTAGCTTTTTACCGCTACTAGAGCAACCAATCAGATATAGCTTTTTACCAGTCTTACCGCAGCAACCAATCAGATATTAGCTTTTTACCAGCTCCTGCAGCCACAAGATATTCGCTTTTTACCAGTCTACCGCAGCAACCAGATATTCACTTTTTACCCAGTCTACTGCAGCAACAGATATTCGCTTTTTACCAGTCTACCGCAGCAACCAAATCATTAAGCTTTTTACCAGTCTACCGCAGCAACCAATCAATTTAGCTTTTTACCGTCTTCGCAGCAACCAATCAGATATTAAGCTTTTTACCAGTCTACCGCAACCAACCAATCAGATATTAGCTTTTTACCATCTGCCGCAACCCCAATCAGATATTAGCTTTTTACCAGTCTGCGCAACAACGAATCAGATATTAGCTTTTTCCCATCTACCGCAGCAACCAGATATTCGCTTTTTACCAGTCTACCGCAGCACCAGATATTCGCTTTTTAACCAGTCTACCGCAACAACAAATCGATATAGCTTTTTACCAGTCTACCGCAGCAACCAATATATTGCTTTTTACCAGTCTACCGCACACCAATCAGATATTAGCTTTTACCTGTCTTCCGCAGCAACCAATCAGATATTAACTTTTTACCAGTCTACCGCAACAACCATCAGATATTAGCTTTTTACCAGTCTGCCGCAACAACCAATCATATATTAGCTTTTTACCAGTCTACCGCAGCAACCAATCAGATATTCGCTTTTTACCAGTCTACTACAGCAACCATCAGATATTAGCTTTTTTACCAGTCTTCCGCAGCAACCAATCAGATATAGCTTTTTACCAGTCTACTGCAGCAACAAGATATTCGCTTTTTACCAGTCTACCGCAGCAACCAGATATTCACTTTTTACCAGTCTACTGCAGCAACCATATATTCGCTTTTTACCAGTCTACCGCAGCAACTCGAAACCCATATAGCTTTTTTACCAGTCTACCGCAGCACCCAATCAGATATTAGCTTTTTACCTGTCTTCCGCAGCAACCAATCAGATATTAACTTTTTACCAGTCTACCGCAACAACCAATCAGATATTAGCTTTTTACCAGTCTGCCGCAACAACCAATCAGATATTAGCTTTTTACCAGTCCTGCCGCAGCAACCAATCAGATATTAGCTTTTTACCAGTCTACCGCAGCAACCAGATATTCGCTTTTTACCAGTCTCCCGCAGCAACCAATATTCGCTTTTTACCAGTCTACCGCAAACAATCAGATAAAGTACTTTTTACCAGTTCCACCCGCGCAACCAATATTAGCTTTTTACCAGTCTACCGCAGCAACCAATCAGATATTAGCTTTTACCGTCTCCGCAGCAACAATCAGATATTAACTTTTTCCAGTCCTACCGCACAACCATCAGATATTAGCTTTTTACCAGTCTTCTCCGCAACAACCAATCAGATATTAAGCTTTTTACCAGTCTGCCGCAACAACTCAGATATTAGCTTTTACAGTCTATCCAGCAACTAGATATTACTTTTTTTACTCTTCTACCGCAGCAACCAATCAGATATTAGCTTTTTACATCTACCGCACAACCAATCAGATATTAGCTTTTTAACCAGTCTACCGCACAACCAAATCTAGCTTTTTAACGCTACGCAGCAACCAATCAGATATTAGCTTTTTACCAGTCTTCCGCATCAACAAGATATTCACTTTTTACCATCTACCCGCAGCAAACCAGATATTCGCTTTTTACCAGTCTACCGCAGCAACCATATATTCGCTTTTTACCAGTCTACCGCAGCAACCACAGATATTAGCTTTTTACCGTCTCCGCAAGCAACCAATCAGATATTAGCTTTTTACCAGTTTATCGCAGCAACTAGATATTAGCTTTTTACCAGTCTACCGCAGCAACCAATCAGATATTAGCTTTTTACCTGTCTTCCGCAGCAACCAATCAGATATTAACTTTTTACCAGTCTACCGCAACAACCAATCAGATATTAGCTTTTTACCAGTCTATCGCAGCAACCTAGATATTAGCTTTTTACAGTCTACCGCAGCAACCAATCAGATATTCGCTTTTTACCAGTCTACCCAACAACCATCGATATTAGCTTTTACCAGTCTCCCGCAACAACAAGAATTCACTTTTTACCAGTCTACCGCAGCAACCCATATTCGCTTTTTACCAGTCTACCGCAGCAACCAGATATTCGCTTTTTACCAGTCTACCGCAGCAACCATCAGATATAGCTTTTTACCAGTTTTCCGCGCAACAATCAGATTTAGCTTTTTACCAGTCTACCCACAAACCAATCAATATTAGCTTTTACCAGTCTGCGCAACAACCATCAAGAAAATATTAGCTTTTTACCATTCTGTCCGCAACAACCAAGATATAGCTTTTACCAGTCCCGCAGCAACCAATCGATTATTAGCTTTTTACCAGTCTACCAGCAACTAGTATTAGCTTTTTACCAGTCTACCGCAGCAACCATCAATATTAGCTTTTTACCAGTCTCCGCAGCAACCAATCAGATATTAGCTTTTTCCATGTCTATCCGCAGCAACCAATCAGATATTAGCTTTTACCTTCTCCGCAACACCAATCAGATATTGCTTTTTACCAGTCTGCCGCACAACAACAGATATTCAGCTTTTTACCAGTCTATCGCAGCAACTAGATATTAGCTTTTTACCAGTCTACCGCAGCAACCAATCAGATATTAGCTTTTTACCAGTCTACCGCAACAACCAATCAGATATTAGCTTTTTACCAGTCTACCGCAGCAACCAATATTAGCTTTTTAACAGCTTCCGCAGCAACCAATCAGATATTAGCTTTTTACCAGTCTTCCGCAGCAACCAATCAGATATTAACTTTTTACCAGTCTCCGCACACAACCATCAGATATTAGCTTTTTTTACCAGTCTAAACCCGCAACAACCAATCGATATTAGCTTTTTACCAGTCTATCGCAGCAACTAGATATAGCTTTTTACCAGTCTACCGCAGCAACCAATCAGATATTAGCTTTTTACCAGTCTACTGCAGCAACACGATTTCACTTTTACCAGTCGACCAGCAGCAACCAGATATTCGCTTTTTACCAGTCTACCGCAGCAACCAATATTCGCTTTTTACCAGTCTACCGCACAACCAAATCAGATATAGCTTTTTACCATTCTACCGCAGCACCAAATATTAGCTTTTTCCAGTCTACCGCGCAACCATCAGATATTAGCTTTTTACCTGTCTTCCGCAGCAACCAATCAGATTTAACTTTTTACCAGTCTACCAGCAACCAATCAGATATTGCTTTTTACCAGTCTACCGCAGCAACCACAGATATTGCTTTTTAACCAGTCTACCGCAGCAACCAATCAGATATTCGCTTTTTACCAGCCTACTACGCCCCCAACAGATATTAGCTTTTTACCAGTCTCCGCACAACCATCAGATATTAGCTTTTTACCATTCTACTCGCAGCAACAAGATATCGCTTTTTCCAGTCTACCGACCGCCGCAACCAGATATTCAGCTTTTTACAGTCTACTGCAGCAACCAGATATTGCTTTTTACCAGTCTACCGCAGCAACCAAATATTAGCTTTTACCAGTCTACCGCAGCAAACCATCAGATATTAGCTTTTTACCGTCTCCGCAGCAACCAATCAGATATTAACTTTTTACCAGTCCTACCGCAACAACCAACAGATATTAGCTTTTTAACCAGTCTGCCGCACAACCATCAGATATTAGCTTTTTACCAGTCTGCCGCAACAACCAATCAGATATTAGCTTTTTACCAGTCTATCCGCAGCAACTCAGATATTAGCTTTTAACAGTCTACCGCAGCAACCAATCAGATATTAGCTTTTTACCTTTCTTCCGCAGCAACCCTCAGATATTAACTTTTTACCAGTCTACCGACAACAACCAATCAGATATTAGTTTTTACCAGTCTGCAGCAACAACCAATCAGATATTAGCTTTTTACCAGTCTGCCGCAACAACCAATCAAGTATAAGCTTTTTTACCAGTCTATCGCAGCAACTAATATTAGCTTTTTACAGTCCCATCAAACCACACAACTCAGATATTAGCTTTTTTACCAGTCTACTGCAGCAACCATCAGATATTCGCTTTTTACCAGTCTACCGCAGCAACCAGATATTCACTTTTTACCAGTCACTGCAGCACCAGATATTCGCTTTTTACCAGTCTACCGCAGCAACCAAATATTAGCTTTTTTACCAGTCCTACCGCAGCAACCAATCAGATATTAGCTTTTTACCGTCTTCCGCAGCAACCAATCAATATTAAGCTTTTTACCAGTCTACCGCAACAACCAATCAGATATTAGCTTTTACCAGTCTGCCGCAACAACCAATCAATATAGCTTTTTACCAGTCTGCCGCAAACGAATCAGATTAGCTTTTTACGTCTACCGCAGCAACCATATCGCTTTTTACCATTCTACCGCAGCAACCAGATATTCGCTTTTTACCATCTACCGCCAATCAGATACTTTTTACCAGTCTACCGCAGCAACCAAATAGTAGCTTTTTACCAGTCTACCGCAGCAACCAATCAGATATTAGCTTTTTACCTGTCTTCCGCAGCAACCAATCAGATATTAACTTTTACCAGTCTACCGCACAACCAATCAGATATTAGCTTTACCAGTCTGCCGCAACAACCAATCAGATATTAGCTTTTTACCAGTCTGCCGCAACAACCAATCAGATATTAGCTTTTTTACCAGTCTATCGCAGCACCTGATATTTAGCTTTTTACTAGTCTACCGCAGCAACCAATCAGATATTAGCTTTTTACCAGTCTACCGCACAACCAATCAGATATTAGCTTTTTACCATCTACCGCAGCAACCAATCATATTAGCTTTTAACAGTCTACCGCAGCAACCAATCAATATTAGCTTTTTACCTCTTCCGCTCAAAAGATATTACTTTTTACCAGTCTACCGCAGCAACCAGTAATATTCGCTTTTACCATCCTACCGCCAAGCACCAGATATTAGCTTTTTACCAGTCTACCGCAGCAACCAATCAGATATTAGCTTTTTACCTGTCTTCCGCAGCAACCAATCAGATATTAACTTTTTACCAGTCTACCGCAACAACCAATCAGATATTAGCTTTTTACCAGTCTGCCGCAACAACCAACAGATATTAGCTTTTTACCAGTCTGCCGCAACAACCAATCAGATATTAGCTTTTTACCAGTCTGCCGCAACAACCAATCAGATATTAGCTTTTTACCAGTCTATCGCAGCAACTAATATTAGCTTTTTACCAGTCTACCGCAGCAACCAATCAGATATTAGCTTTTACCTGTCTCCGCAGCAACCAATCGATATTTAACTTTTACCAGTCTACCGCAACAACCAATCAATATTAGTTTTTACCAGTCTATCCGCAGTTACTTTACAGTCTCCGCAGAACCATCAGTATTATCTTTTTACCGTTCTACCGCAACAACCACAGATATTAGCTTTTTACCAGTCTACGCAGCAACCAATATTGCTTTTTAACAGTCTACCGCAGCAACCCAACAGATATTAGCTTTTTACCAGTCTTCCGCATCAACCAGATATCACACTTTTTACCAGTCTACCGCAGCAACCAATAGTTCGACTTTTACCAGTCTACCGCAGCAACCAGATATTCGCTTTTTACCAGTCTACCGCAGCAACCAATCAGATATTAGCTTTTTACCTGTCTTCCGCAGCAACCAATCAGATATTAACTTTTTACCAGTCTACCGCAACAACCAATCAGATATTAGCTTTTACCAGTCTGCCGCAACCCAATCAGATTTAGCTTTTTACCAGTCTGCCGCAACAAACATCATATTACTTTTTACCAGTCTGCGCACAACCAATCGATATTAGCTTTTTACCAGTCTATCGCAGCAACCTAGATATTAGCTTTTTACCAGTCTACCGCAGCAACCAATCAGATATTAGCTTTTTACCTGTCTCCGCAGCAACCAACAGATATTAACTTTTACCAGTCTACCGCAACAACCAATCAGATATTAGCTTTTTACCAGTCTGCCGCAACAACCAATCAGATATTAGCTTTTTACCAGTCTCCGCACACCATCAGATATGCTTTTACCAGTCTATCGCACACTAGATATAGCTTTTACCAGTCTACCGCAACCAACCAATCAGATATTAGCTTTTTACCAGTCTACGCAACACCAATCAGATATAAGCTTTTTACCATCTACCGCACACCAATATTAGCTTTTTAACAGTCTACCGCAGCAACCAATCGATATTAGCTTTTACCAGTCTTCCGCCACACCATCAGATATTACTTTTTACCAGTCTACCGCAACAACCAATCAGATATTAGCTTTTACCAGTCTACCGCAACAACCATCAGATATTAGCTTTTACCAGTCTACGCACAACTAATATTAGCTTTTTACCCTTCACCGCAGCACCAATCAGATATTAGCTTTTTACCAGTCTAACGGCAGCAACAAGATATTCACTTTTACCAGTCTACCGCAGCAACCAGATATTCGCTTTTTACCAGTCTACCGCAGCAACCAGATATTCGCTTTTTACCAGTCTACCGCAACAACAAATCAGATAGTAGCTTTTTACCAGTCTACCGCAGCAACCAAATATTAGCTTTTTACCAGTCTACCGCAGCAACCACTCAGATATTAGCTTTTTACCTGTCTTCCGCAGCAACCAATCAGATATTAACTTTTTACCAGTCTACCGCAGCAACCAATCAGATATTGCTTTTTACCAGTCTACCGCAGCAACCATTCAGATATTCGCTTTTTACCAGTCTACCGCAGCAACCAATCAGATATTCGCTTTTTACCAGTCTACTACAGCAACCAATCAGATATTAGCTTTTTTACAGTCTTCCGCAGCAACCAATCAGATATTAGCTTTTTACCAGTCTACTGCAGCAACAAGATATTCGCTTTTTACCAGTCAAACCGCAGCAACCAGAATATCACTTTTTACCAGTCTACTGCAGCAAACGCATATCGCTTTTTACCAGTCTACCGCAGCAACCAAATATTAGCTTTTTACCAGTCTACCGCAGCAACCAATCAGATATTAGCTTTTTACCTGTCTTCCGCAGCAACCAATCAGATATTAACTTTTTACCATTCTACCGCACAACCATCAGATATTCTTTTTACCAGTCTCCGCAACAACCATCAGATATTAGCTTTTTACCAGTCTGCCGCAACAACCAATCAGATATTAGCTTTTTACCAGTCTATCGCAGCAACTAGATATTAGCTTTTTACCAGTCTACCGCAGCAACCAATCAGATATTAGCTTTTACCTGTCTTCCGCAGCAACCAGATATTAACTTTTTACCAGTCTACCGCAACAACCAATCAGATATTAGATTTTACCAGTCTGCCGCAACAACCAATCAGATATTAGCTTTTTACCAGTCTGCCGCAACAACCAATCAGATTTAGCTTTTTACCAGTCTATCGCAGCAACTAGATATTAGCTTTTTACCAGTCTACCGCAGCAACCAATCAGATATTAGCTTTTTACCAGTCTACCGCAGCAACCAATCAGATATTAGCTTTTTACCAGTCTACCGCGCAACCAAATATAGCTTTTAACAGTCTACCGCAGCAACCTCAGATATTAGCTTTTTACCAGTCTTCCGCAGCAACAAGATATTCACTTTTTACCATTCTACCGAAGCCACAGATATTCGCTTTTTACCAGTCTACCGCAGCAACCAGATATTCGCTTTTTACCAGTCTACCGCAACAACAAATCAGATAGTACTTTTTACCAGTCTACCGCAGCAACCAAATATTAGCTTTTTACCAGTCTACCGCAGCAACCAATCAGATATTAGCTTTTTACCTGTCTTCCGCAGCAACCAATCAGATATAATTTTTTACCAGTCTACCGCAACAACCAATCAGATATTAGCTTTTTACCAGTCTGCCGCAACAACCAATCAGATATTAGCTTTTTACCAGTCTGCCGCAACAACCAATCAGATATTAGCTTTTTACCAGTCTACCGCGCACCATCAGATATTAGCTTTTTACTAGTCTACCGCAGCAACCAATCAGATATTAGCTTTCTACTAGTCTACCGCAGCAACCAAATATTAGCTTTTTACCAGTCTACCGAAGCAACCAATCAGATATTAGCTTTTTACCAGTCTGCCGCAACAACCAATCAGATATTAGCTTTTTACCAGTCTGCTGCAACAACCAATCAGATATTAGCTTTTTACCAGTCTATCGCAGCAACAAGATATTAGCTTTTTACCAGTCTACCGCAAAACCAATCAGATATTAGCTTTTTACCAGTCTACCACAGCAACCAATCAGATATTCGCTTTTTACCAGTCTACCGCAGCAACCAGATATTCGCTTTTTACCAGTCTACCGCAGCAAACCAGATATCGCTTTTTACCAGTCTACCGCAACAACAAATCAGATAGTAGCTTTTTACCAGTCTACCGCAGCAACCAAATATTAGCTTTTTACCAGTCTACGCAGCAACCAATCAGATATTAGCTTTTTACCTGTCTTCCGCAGCAACCAATCAGATATTAACTTTTACCAGTCTACCGCAACAACCAATCAGATATTAGCTTTTTACCAGTCTGCCGCACCAACCATCAGATATTAGCTTTTACCAGTCTACCGCAGCAACCATCAGATATTCGCTTTTTACCAGTCTACTACAGCACCAATCAGATATTGCTTTTTACCAGTTCTTCCGCAGCAACCATCAGATATTAGCTTTTACCAGTCTACTGCAGCAACAAGATATTCGCTTTTACCAGTCTACCGCAGCAACCAATATTCACTTTTACCAGTCTACTGCGCAACCAGATATTCGCTTTTTACCAGTCTACCGCAGCAACCAAATATTAGCTTTTTACCAGTCTACCCAGCAACCAATCAGATATTAGCTTTTTACCTGTCTTCCGCAGCAACAATCAATATTAACTTTTTACCAGTCTACGCACAACCAATCATATTAGCTTTTTACAGTCTGCGCAACAACCAATCAGATATTAGCTTTTTACCAGTCTGCCGCACAACGAATCAATATTGCTTTTTAGTCCCGCAGCAACCAGATATTCGCTTTTTACCACGTCTACCGCAGCAACCAGATATTCGCTTTTTACCAGTCTACCGCAACAACAAATCAGATAGTAGCTTTTTACCAGTCTACGCAGCAACCAAATATAGCTTTTACCGTCTACCGCAGCAACCAATCATATATAGCTTTTTACCTGTCTTCCGCAGCAACCAATCAGATATTACTTTTACCAGTTCTACCGCAACAACCAATCAGATATTAGCTTTTACCAGTCTGCCGCACACAACCAATCATATATTAGCTTTTTACCAGTCTACCGCAGCAACCAATCAATATTCGCTTTTACCAGTCTACTACACACCAATCAGATATAGCTTTTTACCAGTCTTCCGCACAACCAATCAGATATTAGCTTTTTTACCAGTCTACCTGCAGCAACAAGATATTCGCTTTTTACCAGTCTACCGCACGCAACCATATATTCACTTTTTACCAGTCTACTGCAGCAACCAGATATTCGCTTTTTACCAGTCTACCGCAGCAACCAATATTAGCTTTTTACCAGTCTACCGCAGCAACCAATCAGATATTAGCTTTTTACCTGTTCCTTCCCGCAGCAACCAATCAGATATTAACTTTTTACCAGTCTACGCAACAACCAATCAGATATTAGCTTTTTACCAGTCTGCCGCAACAACCAATCAGATATTAGCTTTTTACCAGTCTACCGCAACAACCAATCAGATATTAGCTTTTTACCAGTCTACCGCAGCAACCAAATATTAGCTTTTTACCAGTCTACCGCAGCAACCAATCAGATATTAGCTTTTTACCAGTCTTCCGCATCAACAAGATATTCACTTTTTACCAGTCTACCGCAGCAACCAGATATTCGCTTTTTACAGTCTACCGCAGCAACCAGATATTCGCTTTTTACCAGTCTACCGCAGCAACCAATCAGATATTAGCTTTTTACCTGTCTTCCGCAGCAACCAATCAGATATTACTTTTTACCAGTCTACCGCAACAAACCATCAGATATTAGCTTTTTACCAGTCTACCGCAACAACCAATCAGATATTAGCTTTTTACCAGTCTACCGCAACAACAAATCAGATAGTAGCTTTTTACCAGTCTACCGCAGCAACCAAATATTAGCTTTTTACCAGTCTCACGCAGCAACCAATCAGATATTAGCTTTTTACCTGTCTTCCGCAGCAACCAGATATTAACTTTTTACCAGTCTACCGCAACAACCAATCAGATATTAGCTTTTTACCAGTCTGCCGCACAAACCAATCAGATATTAGCTTTTTACCAGTCTACCGCAGCAACCAATCAGATATTCTTTTTACCGTCTACTACAGCAACCAATCAGATATTAGCTTTTTACCAGTCTTCCGCAGCAACCATCAGATATTAGCTTTTACCAGTCTACTGCAGCAACAAGATATTCGCTTTTTACCAGTCTACCGCAGCAACCAGATATTCACTTTTTACCAGTCTACTGCAGCAACCAGATATTCGCTTTTTACCAGTCTACCGCAGCAACCAAATATTAGCTTTTTACCAGTCTACCGCAGCAACCAATCAGATATTAGCTTTTTACCTGTCTTCCGCAGCAACCAATCAGATATTAACTTTTAACCAGTCTACCGCAACAACCAATCAGATATTAGCTTTTTACCAGTCTGCCGCAACAACCAATCAGATATTAGCTTTTTACCAGTCTGCCGCAACAACCAATCAGATATTAGCTTTTACCAGTCTATCGCAGCAACTAGATATTAGCTTTTTACCAGTCTACCGCAGCAACCAATCAGATATTGAGCTTTTTACCTGTCTTCCGCAGCAACCAATCAGATATTAACTTTTTACCAGTCTACCGCAACACCAATCAGATATTAGCTTTTACCAGTCTGCCGCAACAACCAATCAGATATTAGCTTTTTACCAGTCTGCCGCAACAACCAATCAGATATTAGCTTTTTACCAGTCTATCGCAGCAACTAGATATTAGCTTTTTACTAGTCTACCGCAGCAACCAATCAGATATTAGCTTTTTACCAGTTCTACCGCAACAACCAATCGATATTAGCTTTTTACCAGTCTACCGCAGCAACCAAATATTAGCTTTTTAACAGTCTACCGCAGCAACCAATCAGATATTAGCTTTTTACCAGTCTTCCGCATCAACAAGATATTCACTTTTTACCAGTCTACCGCAGCAACCAGATATTCGCTTTTTACCAGTCTACCGCAGCAACCAGATATTCGCTTTTTACCAGTCTACCGCAACCAACAAATCAGATAGTAGCTTTTTACCAGTCTACCGCAGCAACCAAATATTAGCTTTTTACCAGTCTACCGCAACAACCAATCAGATATTAGCTTTTTACCAGTCTTCCAGCAACCAATCAATATTAACTTTTTACCAGTCTACCGCAACAACCAATCAGATATTAGCTTTTACCAGTCTGCCGCAACAACCAATCATATTGCTTTACCAGTCTGCCGCAACAACCAATCAGATATTAGCTTTTTACCAGTCTACCGCAGCAACCAATCAGATATTAGCTTTTACTAGTCTACCGCAGCAACCAATCAGATATTAGCTTTCTACTAGTCTACCGCAGCAACCAATCAGATATTAGCTTTTTACCAGTCTACCGCAGCAACCAATCAGATATTAGATTTTTACCAGTCTGCCGCAACAACCAATCAGTATTAGCTTTTACCAGTCTGCTGCAACAACCATCAGATATTAGCTTTTTACCAGTCTATCGCAGCAACAAGATATTAGCTTTTTACCAGTCTACCGCAGCAACCAATCAGATATTAGCTTTTTACCAGTCTACCGCAGCAACCAATCAGATATTCGCTTTTTACCAGTCTACCGCAGCAACCAGATATTCGCTTTTTACCAGTCTACCGCGCAACCAGATATTCGCTTTTTACCAGTCTACCGCAGCAACCAGATATTCGCTTTTTACCAGTCTACCGCAACAACAAATCAGATAGTAGCTTTTTACCAGTCTACCGCAGCAACCAATCAGATATTCGCTTTTTACCAGTCTACCGCAGCAACCAGATATTCGCTTTTTACCAGTCTACCGCAACAACAAATCAGAAAGTAGCTTTTTACCAGTCTACCGCAGCAACCAAATATTAGCTTTTTACCAGTCTACCGCAGCAACCAGATATTCGCTTTTTACCAGTCTACCGCAGCAACCAGATATTCGCTTTTTACCAGTCTACCGCAACAACAAATCAGATAGTAGCTTTTTACCAGTCTACCGCAGCAACCAATCAGATATCTCGCTTTTACCAGTCTACGCACAACAGATATTCGATTTTTACCAGTCTACCGCACAACAATCAGATATTAGCTTTTTACCAGTCTACCGCAGCAACCAATCAGAATATTAGCTTTTTACCTGTCTTCCGCAGCAACCATCAAGTATTACTTTTTACCAGTCTACCGCAACAACCAATCAGATATTAGCTTTTTACCAGTCTGCCGCAACAACCAATCAGATATTAGCTTTTTACCAGTCTGCCGCAACAACCAATCAGATATTAGCTTTTACCAGTCTGCCGCACAACCAATCAGATATTAGCTTTTTACCAGTCTACCGCAGCAACCAATCAGATATTAGCTTTTTACCAGTCTACCGCAGCAACCAATCAGATATTAGCTTTTTCTAGTCTACCCGCAACCAATCGATATTAGCTTTTTACCAGTTACCAGCACAAACCAATCAGATTAGCTTTTACAGTCTGCCGCAACAACCAATCAGATATTAGCCTTTTTACCAGTCTGCTGCAACAACCAATCAGATATTAGCTTTTTACCAGTCTATCGCAGCAACAAGATATTAGCTTTTTACCAGTCTACCGCAGCAACCAATCAGATATTAGCTTTTTACCAGTCTACCGCAGCAACCAATCAGATATTCGCTTTTTACCAGTCTACCGCAGCAACCAATCAGATATTAGCTTTTTACTAGTCTACCGCAGCAACCAATCAGATATTAGCTTTCTACTAGTCTACCACAGCAATCAGATATTAGCTTTTTACTAGTCTTTTCTATTGCAGTTACACGCTATCTGATTGGACATTACATACAGAAGGGAAGGGTATGTATATAGGTAACATATATATCTACTTTCCATCTCACTATGTGCTACATGTGGGCCAACCTGAGCTCCAAAACCTCCCAAAGAACCTGGAGACACCAACTATTCACACACCCCTCCCTTCCTTTAACCTGTCACCTTCCCTAGTCTCAGCCTATTTCTCTACGTCACGACCCTGCACACGCAGCTCCCTGCTCCCTCCCACGCACGGTCGGTTCCCGCCCCTTTACGTACGCTCCGCCGCCATGTTATCGACGTACGCACGCACTTGACGCACTGTCTCTGACGTGGCTGCCGGGATCCGCCATCTTGTGCCGAACCAACCAACGCCTCAGAGAGCTGTGAAAAAAGGAAACGCTGGGACAGGAGGACACAGGGCGGCCCGAGACAGGTGGGACAGGTGAGAGGGATGTGTTCGGATCTGTGCTATGGAGGGGGTTTGATCGTGGTGTGTAGGCAGGGACGGCCCACTGTGTGAGATTACCTGTATGGATGGACCGGGCCTGGGGGTGATGGGGACGGGAAACCCACTAGCAAATGGTCAGGGAAAGGTCGGAAATACAGAGGGTGAGGGGCAGTTGTGTTGTGTAGGGGGTATTATGAGATAAGGGGCAGTTACGTTGTGTAGGGGTTATTATGAGTGAGGGGCAGTTATGTTGTGTAGGGGGTATTATAGGGGTGAAGGGCACTTATGTTGTGTAGGGGGTATTATAGGGTGAAGGGCACTTATGTTGTGTAGGGGGTATCGTGGGGTTAGGGGCAGTTATGTTGTGTAGGGGGTATTATGAGGTGAGGGGCAGTTATGTTGTGTAAGGGGTATCATGAGGTGAGGGGCAGTTATGTTGTGTAGGGGGGTATTATGGGGTGAGGGACAGTTGCGTTGTGTAGGGGGGTATTATGGGGTGAGGGACAGTTGCGTTGTGTAGGGGCGGTATTATGGGGTGAGGGACAGTTGCGTTGTGTAGGGGGGTATTATGGGGTGAGGGACAGTTGCGTTGTGTAGGGGGGTATTATGGGGTATGGGGCCCTAAACTTGTCATGCCATTATCTTTATAACTCTCCCGGGCCTTTACCCTGCTTCCCAATGTCCTACTGAATTCTCAGTGGTTCAAGGTCCACTGCAAGTCACTGAACCTTATACAAAAGTAGGGTTATTCATGATTTTATATTATTAGTAAATTTGTATGTATATTTACTTGTTATTGTAAAATAGTCCCCTGTTTATACTTAGTGAATATTTGCCAAAACTTGGGTCCATGTGACTGTTTGTGGCATGGATTCTGCTGTACTTAATTCTGGTAATGAGTAAACCACATACAGTACATCCTTAATTTATATATACAGTGGGAAGATCTGTTTGTCTTATCAAGTTTGCCACTGATTACCGTTTTTGTCTACATTCTTTCAGTATCATACCATATATACTCGGGTATAAACAGAGGTACCGATTTTTACCTGAAAAAAACTAGTATAAGTGATTGACTCGAGTATAAACCGATAGTAGAAATGATAACCGATACTGCCTTCTGATTCTGTATTGTTATTTTGAGGCTTTAGTTGCCCTTTAAATGGACAGCAGAATTCCCATACAGTAGTAGCCAAATCCATTAAAGTGAATAACTCTAGTATACACCGAGGTCGGCTTTCAGGCTGATTTTACAAACCTGAGAACCTCAGTTTATACTCTAGTATATACGGTAAGCCTTATAAGGACATATTGTACTGTCCTTAATGAGCACTTTAAGTATATAAAATCGGTATCTATTATTCACAGGGAGGTGAGAACGCTTATTGCTACCTCCATGTAAATAATAGAACGACTGGGGAAACAGTGCAACTAGTTCCTTACCGGCGCTCCACTCGGCATCTTCTCGGCTGTCAGGCGCAAATGCAAGTGATTGGGACAGCGCACTGCCAACTGAAAAGAGCAATGAGTGGAGCGCTGGTTAGTGTTGCAATGTTCCCCTGCCTTTCTATTATTCACAGGGAGGGTATAAGCATTCTCGCCTCCCTGTGAATAATAGATACAGATTTGGTTAACATAAAAAATAGTTTAGTGTCCGTTTTAGAAGGCCTGTAAATCACTTTCACACAAGCAGCAAATGCCTTGTTTTTCTATTGTTCAAGTTGTATTAGTTTTGCGTGACGGTTTTGTAGCGTTGGCAAAGAAATTAAAAATGTAGGACACCCCAAACCTAAGTTTCACAATACTTACCTTTTTATCTGATGCTCCTAACCTGATCTCTGCCCACATATTTACACCACCTCAGCTGTTGTTGTGAACTAGTTACAGGCTTGCACAACAGCAGTGGATGCAGATTCCCTTGCAGCCGTCTGCCATTAGTTATACAATTGCCTTGACAAGCCACTTTGCGGAAGAACCAGCAAAAGAGAGCTTCACTGAGGGATCAGTGTTTGTAAGTGTTGAATGAAAAGGTAAATATTGTGAAACCTAGGTTTGGGGGGCTTTATTTAAATAAAATATTTTGTTTTCAGGGTTAGCAAAAGAACCCTACTCATGCCTACATTTTAAGCAGCTTTCAATGAGTTCTTAGGGCACAGCCACACTGTGCCGCAATTGCACATGGAATCGCATGCAATGTCATGTACGATTTCGTTGCGTTTGCGCATGCGTTTTTCATTAAGTATAGGGAAACACATGCGATTACGATTAAAAGTGCGGACCGCAAATCGCAATCTCGATGCGCGTTTTCAGTGCGTTGCAGCATTTTCAATAATATGGAAAGGCGCATGCGCAAACGCAAGAAATACGCGATAGTGTAGCCTAGCCCATAGGGAGTTCTGAGGTGGGACAAAAACTGAAACTGGGCTAAGGTATCTTAGTAACCAGATAGGCTATAAAGGATTAGATACATTGCCACTGCAATGCTATTGTACTGTCCTACTTATGTCGATTCATTTGATTCATACCTTCACAGTATTTATGCACATTGCATGCATTCCAATAAGAATAGAGAAAACGGCCAAATTGCGTATAAAATAAACCCACTAAGACACATTGTGAAAAGGCAGTACTTTTCTGTGCTTTAAGTCGGATCTTGGACCTAAGGGGAAAAACTGCCCTGTTTAAACCCAAATCCAGATTTTTGCTACACTTTTGCATAAAATTGCAGCATGCAAAAATTAAGCTTGCAGCTGCACAGCCATCTTGTACATGGTACTGTTATACTGCATTTGAAGCAGAGAAGTCTTGTTCTCACAAAGCATCTTTTAATTGTCCAGATTCTATCATGCATGAAAATCAGATGGGCAAAAGCACAATACAATTACTGTATTGAAGTAAAAATATCTACTTTTGTAGATCACTTTATTCTTTAGAAACACTGCTCTTTGACACGATTAGTAATATTGAAAGAATAATGTATGGTTGTGTGTGTTTGATAGGTAGTTTGCTGCTTAATGTTTCATCTTAAGGGAAGTCTATGGAAACCTGTCATGAAGGATACTTGCAAGGCAAATGCTTACTGCTCCCTATATTCAGAAGTATTTTTACTGGTTTGTCAACTGTAGTTGATTGCTAGTGCTGTGCACAAAGCCAAGCAAGTGTTGGAGGGACGCAGTGTTTCAGCTAGGGGTTACGAACCTATTGCTGTTAAGATGCAAATATATATATACTAGAGTATAAACTGAGGTTTTCAGGCTTTAAAAAAAAAGCCTAAAAATCTTACCTCGGTTTATACTCGAGTCAATCTGTCTTCTACCTTGTCCGGCGGCCGCGCAATCCGCATCCTCAGTGCGCTTCCGGATGACGTCGCTACCCAGCGCCTCTCACTTTGCGGCGCCGAGTAGTGACATCATCCTGAAGCGCAGAGGATGAGGAGCGAGCGGCCGCCGGACAAGGTAGGAGAATACCACAGGGACACCAGGGCACACAATACTTACAAATAAGAGTAAAACCTTCTTTATTTGTGCTGGCTTCTGCAGATGTTTGAAAACTACAACTCCCAGCAATTAAAGCATGCTGGGAGTTGTAGTTTCCAAACATCTTAAGTGGCAAATACTAGTAGGGGTTATACCCTCGATTTATACTCGAGTCAATCTTTTTTTTTCTTTTTCTCTTTTTGGTAAAACTCGGTATCTCGGTTTATACTCGGGACGGTTTATACTCGAGTATATACGGTACCTATAAAATCTATATGCTGAAAGGCTAAAGCAGCCCTTTCTCCATAGATGGGCGCTGGAAGTACTGATTGGATTGCACAACTAAGATTATGTGGCTGCTTTTGGGATTGTAAGAATTTTCCAACAAGTCACATCAGCTTTGTTTTATAGGCTTCCCAATATCACGGGGCAGTCTATTGAACAGACCTAAAGGTTCGTACACACACTCAATTTCCGAGCGAGGAACGAGTATATAGGCTTCCCAATATCACCGGGCAGTCTATTGAACAGACCTAAAAGTTCCTACACACGCTCAATTTCCAAGTGCTACACTTGTCAAACTGCCGTTTGGCCGACAATCGTCCGTGTGTATGCGTTCGGACGGGGGTCATTCGCCGATCCGCCGCATGCATACACAAACGATTGTCGGCCGAAACGGCAGTTCGTCGCGTGTAGCACTCGGGCCATCGGGGGTCGTTCCTCGCTCGGAAATTGAGCGTGTGTACGAACCTTCACACCGGCCAAATCAATCTAATTAAATAGTTGTCCTGCTTACTTAAGCTTTAAAGGGTAAGTGGTCTTCAATTTTTCTAAACATTTTAGGTTTATTTTAGAAGCCATTTGTTGTACTTTCAAAATGAACCCTGAGGGCACGGCCACACTGCAACGCACCAGAAGCGCGCACGTTCTGCACATAAAGTTTGTCCGTTTTCGTTATGGTATTACATGCGATTGCGCAAAAAAAGTAGACTGCGTGTGTTACCAAAACGGATGCATTAATCACAACGCATTTGAAATTGCAAAATTTAAAATTGCATGCGCAAACGCATTTCAGAGATGTGGCCCAGGGCTTATTTTAAAGGGGAAGTTCAGTGCAAATACATATGCTTTTCAGAAAAAAGAGCAATAGTTTTTCATCCCAATAACCTTAATCTGCCAATTCAGCATTTTGTCTGCGTATAAATAAATGCAACCGGAATACTGACTTGCTGTTTGCAGGACCCCTAGTAGAGACTTATGGTCTTGCTCTTGACCCAGCGCCTGGGCTGATTCAATTGCTCAGTAGAGATCTGAGCATCTTTGACCCATCCAACAGCCAATCAGTAGAAATTACTGTTTGGAACATTCCAAGGATAAGGTGCATCCTGGGAAGAAGGAGGACCATTAGAACCTGAAATGTCAGCTTTCTAATGTCAACAGCAGGGAACAGCAAAGGGTATGAAATCAACTGATTTTTCAAAATGGGAGAGAATATGTAGAATAGCTAAGAAGGCATTACACAAACTAACAATTTAACAAATATTGATCATTTCCACTGAACTGTCCCTTTAAAGGAAAGACTGCAGACTTTTTTAAATTTAAACCTAACTTGTTTGGAGACCACGGTCACCCTTGCGTACCAGTTCATTTAATGGGTGCTATATGGCTGTACTGAACCTAATGCAGCCTACCATGATACTGATGTTAAAGGGCATGTCTATCCACGGAATAAAAATTTGTACACCTAATGAGGAGTCCCAAAAATGATTTTTTGCTACTTACTACTTAAAGATGCTTTTAACCTTACTTACACAGCACGATCCCTCAGCTTCCAGCCAGCAAGGGATCAGGTTGCGTAAGTAGGGTTCGTAAGTATATTTGGTAAAAGAAAAGTGACGTTTTTTATATGTTCATTCTTTGGGTGGATATGCTGTTTAATAGTGACTGGCACCTATATGATTGTTTTATTTGGCGCATGTAGTTTTTGTGTTTGGTTTAGAAGTGGAAAATGTGGCAACCAGGCGTATTTAAGACAAATCTAGCAAGTGAAGTGAAGTGAAGTGAAGTGAAGTGAAGTGAAGTGAAGTGAAGTGAAGGGAGTGAAGTGAAGTGAAGTGAAGTGAAGTGAAGTGAAGTGAAGTGAAGTGAAGTGAAGTGAAGTGAAGTGAAGTGAAGTGAAGTGAAGTGAAGTGAAGTGAAGTGAAGTGAAGTGAAGTGCCTTGCTGATTCCTTAACAAGGAATGTGACATGCGCTGTGGAGCCCTTTGCTGCCCTCCATCAGGATCCATCCTCTTCTGGTGTTGCATCTAGTGTAAAAAGGTTTAGTTACAAGGTAGGTGCTCCCTGTCCACCCCCAAAATATTTTTGCAAAATAATGCTCCCATTATTACTTACGGACCATTCTCTCCCGCACCGACTTGAATGATGTCAGCCGCAGCATCTTAGCCAATCACAGACGCGGCTGCGAGTCCAGTCCCTGCTTGCAGCTTCCGCAAGCAGGGAGCTGGATTATAGACGGTGTGGGAGAGAATGGTCTGTAAGTAACGATGAAAGCATTGGTGGTTGGGGGTGGGCATTTGGTGGTTGGGGGGTGGGCAAGGGGCACCTACCTTGTAACCAAAATTGAGTTTTGGGGCTGGACATGCCCTTTAACAAAATAGTTAATGTCAGTAATTTTTACCTGATAGTGCAAACTTTTTATTAGCAGGATTGGGCAGGCTGAAATATTGCCTGCATACTTTATCTTCCTATTGACAGACAATAATCAGTATATCTTGATAGATCTGTCTGTATGTACGGGTTGATCCAATTGTTCCTGCCCTAGGCTAGGTAACACACAAGGCAATATTTTGACCTGTTGGACCAATCTTCCCGTATTTTGGACAATGTGGTTAAAATATCGGTGTGGTGCGGTTTGGCTGCAACAGTTTGATGTTGGCAGGTATCCCACCCCTCCCAGATTGTCCAGGAGTCTCCCTTATTCTGGGCAAGAACACCCCAGACTTGAGAGGAGGCTTGAGTCTCCTCCCAAGTCATACCCACTTTCTGAGGTCACGCCCCTGGAACACCCCTAACCCCGCCTCCCACCACCCTAGAACATTGACCACGCCCATTGCGTTGTCACACCCCACCCCCTGTGTGACGTCTCACACCCGTTACACGCCCCCTTTCCCAACCTGCCCGAAAGCCTGAAGGGGCAGGGTGGGATGTCTGTGTTAATTAAACCTTTTGTCCAAACCAGATTAAGCTTGATCCTGTCGAACATCCCTACTGGACGATCTGCCAAAATATTGCTTAATTAGTTATCATGTGTACCTAGCCTAAAGGTTTACTGTAGTTCAGGTAAGGCATGTGTTAAAATATCAAATATATATCATAAACTTAGTCTTTTAATTCTATTTTGTTTTAAGGTTTCTGGCTGTACTTGTCACAGTATTTTCTCTAGAAACTTGAACAGAGCTGTGGTTTCAGGTAAATGTTTACTTTATATTTTTACATGTGAGCTTTGAAGTAGATGTATATTTATATATTCTAAATTACTATTATATGTTATTTTTAGGTATGTTTGTATTTTTATTTTATTTCTTATATAGCGCTACATATTCCACAGCACTTTACAATTATTTACTCAATTCACATCAGGCCTTGGCCCGAAGAGCTTACAATCGAATCACTTTATTTACACATACAACCCATCAGTATGTTTTTATGATTGTGGGGGAAACCGGAGTGCCCGGAGGAAACCCACGCAAGCATGGGGAGAACATTCAAACTCCAGATGTGTCCATGGGTGGAATCGAACTCGGGACCTCAGCGCTGCAAGGCATCAGTGCTAACCACTGAGCCCTCCGTGCTGCGCTTTGGTATATTACTATCAAATATTACCAGAAATATATGCATATAAAGTATATAGCACTTGGGTACATGACAAAATATCTAAAGTTTATAACTGTACTTACAGCTGAAACCCCTATTTTAATATGGAATAGTCCAAATGGTAGGTTTAGCCACACTTCTATCACTGGTAAACTCACTGACAGATGGGAAAAACTTTGCATGTCTGTCACACCCAGAATTCTCGGAGAAATGGGCAGTTTTTCCCTCTTTTCCAATATTGATATATTAATAGGATGAGGCTATGATTTTTGGGGTTTTTTTTTTCCTATTGTCATACAAAAGATATATGAATACAATATATCTAGAAATTTAAGATACCAAACTGAAAGGTCATTAGTGTTATTTGTTTAATATATTGAATATGATTAAGCTGAAACTGATATAGTTTCTCCAGGTCTTATGGCTACACTTAAAAAGGGAAAAGAAAAAAATTAAAGAAGAAAAGATACTAACAATACTTAAATACATAAAATACTCAATACCTAAAAGGTATATATTGAACACTTTAATAAATACAACAATAACGAACTTCCTCAAGATATAATAATCATTAAAACCCACTTAAGTCTACTACTAACCCCCAAAACACTAGATAGCTCAGAGAAAACCCACAGAATGGGAATACCCAAGAGCTTACAAAACGATAAAACTCAAAACCAAACGAGTTTAACAATACTTAAAAAACCCACCCATTCGTTCTAGCAGAGAAACAATAAGAAAAGAAATTATCTAAACAGCAACCACCTTAATACTAAAAAAACAACTAACAAAAGCAAATACAACCCATATTAAAAATGACGATAAAAATGACATATTAGAGGACTAAACTCCCCATTCAAATGAAACTCTATATGGAAAGAAGCTCAACAATATAATGTATGCATACAGGAAAAACACTTTGCAAAAAACAAAAGCCCTCCTTTTAAACACTAAAACTACCCACACATATTTACTTCAACAAATGAAAAAAGAAAGCAGGTGTAATTATAGCAATAAGAGATTCAATAGCATTCCAACTTAAAACATTAACAACAGATAACAACGGAAGATACGTCATACTTTCGGGTCTCATAAACAACAAACCCATGACTATAGCAAATATATACACACCAAATTAAAAACAAAACAAATTCATCAAAAAAATAACAAAAACAAAACACACAAACACAAATATAATATGTGGAGAACTATTGACGCAGAAAGAGACACCACAAATTTAAAAAAAAATAAGTTTGCTAAAACTCTCCTGATAGACCTGTATGACAGCTGGAGATGTCTCAAACCTTTAGAAAAAGACTACACCTATTATTCAAAAACCCACAACTGCTATTCAAGAATAGATTTAATAATGATCGACAAATGGCTACTACAACAAATACAAAAAGTAGAAATACAAACAAGAACAATATCAGACCATTCACCAGTCATAGCAACAATAGAAGAAGATGAAAATCTAAAACTAAACAGAATATGGAGACTAAACTTATACCTTTTACATAACCCAGAAACAAACAAAAAAATTTAACACATCAAAGAATATTTCGTAATAAACAATACAGACAATGTAAATACATATACCCTTTGGTATGCACACAAAGCATACATAAGAAATAAAGACAAAACCTACTCAATCAAATTAGAAAACTAGAATCATCCCACAAAACACAAACAATAGAAACTAGAGATAAACTAAGACAAGACCTACACAACTTAATTTATACAAATTTGAAAAAGATAAAAATACTACGGGCAATACACTACTCACAAGGAATTAAAACAAGCAAATACTCAAAACTACTCAAAACTAAAATAGCATACATATATGATGAAAACAACAAAAAAACAATAAACCCTAAACACATAAGAGGCATTTAGTAAATACTACCAAAACTTATACAACGTAAAAAGCAATAAACGAACACATACCTACAGAAGCAGAAATAAACCAATTTCTAAATAAACTAAAATTACCAGCAATAACCGAAGAAAACAACAAAATGTTAAACAAAGAAATTACAACCCAAGAAATACAATATACAATCAAAAACCTACAAAAAAAATAGTGAAATAAAGACGGTTTCATTATGAATACTATACAACATACAGCCACATTCTAATTCCGAATCTACACTCAATGTACAAATGGAACAATTAAAGCCAGTAAATTCCCAGAAGAAATCATCCAATCTTTATTAATACCAATCCTAAAACCAGGAAATGACCCTTCAATAATTACAAATTATCGACAGATATCAGTAATCAATTCAGATATAAAAATATACTAAAATTTTAGCTAATAGATTCTCTACTCCTACCTGAGCTGATAGATCCTGATCAAGTAGGATTCATCCCACAACGTCAACCATATGATGCTACAAGAAGGACAATAAATCTTATAAATTGGGTGGAAAACAAAAACATGTATTTCTTACACTGGATGCCAAAAAGGCGCTCAATAGAGTTAATTGGACCTACATGGGAAAAAAAAGTTAGAAAAATTTCAAACATGCAATCAAAACCCTCCCAAATCACAAATGGAACAAGATAAGGGTGCCCATTGTCACCCCTAATTTTCGCATTAATAATAGAACCACTAGCCCAATCAATTAGAGAAAACAAAGAAATATTAGGAATTAAAAAGGAATATCAAAATTCTACAAAATGGCAAGAAGACCTACAAACTCCAATAGAAGAAAATCAATGGGATACAGCATATGAAATCCCATTTAAACTATCCAAATGTACTACTCACTGGGAAACTAACAGAAAAATATTATACCGAATGCATATAACACCATACCTTAAAGCAAATTGGTACCAAGACACATCCTCAGAATGGAGATCATGTAACAATACAGGAACAATCCTCCACATATGGTGGAACTGCCCTAAAATAAAAAAAATATGGTACAAGACTCAAAATATGATCTCAAAAATATTCAAAATAAACTTCACCATAACCCCTCAACTATCACTATTCAATATAGGAATAATGGAATTACCGTATAACCAAAGAACAATAATATTCCACATACTCACTACAAATTTTTTTTCCAAAAATGAAAAACACCAAAAGTACCTACAATAAAAGAAACACAAATTATCTATCTAAAAACATGCATTATGAAAAAATGTTCCATGTATCACAACCATTTTGAAGGATTTTATAAAAAAAATGGGAATGGTGGTACACAGATCCTTTATCTATGTGCTAAACAAAATATATACAAACTAGATAAATCAGAATAATTGGTTGAAGTAAGACGCAGTAACATTATACAGGGTGTTCTATGATGCTTTATAAATAATGGAAAATGTTTAGAATCTGCTAACCCCCCCCCTTACCTGACACTGTAACTCAAAAATGTATTTTATCAATATTACCTTACTTTTTATTGTTTTTTCTCTTTTATGTTTATATGATTTATGGTAGTGATATGTATAAGAATGTACAATTATACATGCATGTACTATTTATTTACTTACAGCCAAAATCTAATAAATGTTAATGTTACAAAAAAAAAAAAAATAGGATGAGGCTGTGAAGTACCTTCTGTTGTAGGAAGACTCTATTTCATTGTATTCTCTGAGAAGGGCTTTTTTCCTCCTTTAAGCCCACATCACCTTAATCTATATAGCTAACTGATGTCTTGTGCTCCCAAGTCCTATCCTATAGAAACCATGGACCTGTTTCCTGCACTGATGAAATCTAACAAGATTGAAACTTGGCAGGATAGTCTGGGTTCTTTTTATAGGACCTCAAGCATTCCAATAGTGATCCCTCTCTAACAGACTCCCTGGTGACAGCTGTGAGTCAATCGGAGGGGGGGGGGGGAAGTATTGGAGGATGGTTTAAATGTTTCCATTATAAAAAGTTCCGGTGTATCTCCTCTTGATTATTGGATAGAAGATTGATATATTTAAAGGGAATGTCCAGTGTAAAAAAAAAAAAAAAAGTTAAAAAAAGCTTTAAATGTAGACCGCCCCTCCCCCAACCTAGGTTTCGCATTATCAACATTTTCCAAAGATGTCCCTGAAGTTCCTTGCCTGACCCGGTCACGGACGTAGATTTACAGCTGCAGGATTGCAAACTTTCGATACCACAGATTTTTAAATATGACCCTAAGCTGCAATTTATGCATATTTGTAAATGTTTTGTATGATAGGGCCATATTTAGAAGTGATACCGCAACTTTACCAAGCATTGCCTCAATCGGAAATGTACAACGGTGGTCGTAAATCAAGGATTGCAATCGGAAATTTACGGTCACAATCGTAGATCGTAACCACGATCGTAAATTAACGAATGCCTATAGTATACCATTGCGGTATTTTACTACCGTCTGGTATTCTACGAACTAACGTGCATTTATGGCTGCAATCGTACATTAAGGATAACCCGAGGAATTGCAATTTTTTAAATATGGCCCATATTTAGGGGAACTTTTCACACAGTGTCATATTTACAAAGTCGCGATACTGTGGGTTGTCGTAAAAGTATGATCACGGGTGCACATTTATGGCTGCGATTGTGCACTTATGAACGAACTTTCCTTTGTACAATACCATGGGCTAGTAAAATACCTCAATAGTATTGTATAGCCGATCGTATTGGCCCACACTAAAAGGTATTTGTATCTCCAGTAATAATTATTTAAACTGTGTACACATACCCACATAGCCCTATACCTCACTCACACGAATCTAAATGTCTCTACCTATATGTAAATATCTTTGGTAATGGTGTTTCATAGTGTCCCATACATTACAAAGGTTGCCCAAGTACAATAATAATGTTTAGTGTTGTGCAACTAACACTGTCCACATTTCTAATACCCCCCCCCCCCCCATACTTACAAAGTTCATTACTCATATGTAGAAAATAAACAATTGTGGCCTCATTTACCACTGGGCGCTATTTCAGAATTAGTGGTTAAAGGGGCTATTAAATAGGCAAGTGAGTTTAACCCCTCCCTTGCAATGGCTGCGCATAGCTGCCTCAATGTATTCAGTAACAACGTTTATGCTAATTGCTGGTCGCTTTGGGATTTCTTCTACTAAATACCAGAACACATTTACCCAGAAGGATTGCGGCTCTCGGTAAATGGGACCCTTGATGGCGTAACTGCAGTGAACTAGCCAGGAAATGTCCCATAAACACCTGCAGATAAAACTTCCACTTCATGCAAAGCTGCAAACCATTCAAAGTTTATGTCCAATTTAAGCATCAAAGTAACGTAAACACACGGTCAGTGTATGGTCAGCATTACTTGTTACTTTGAGATAAGTTCTAAGGTAAATATATGTAAATAAATGGAAAAGTTAGATCCTCATTCTAAATCTATTGAATTCATCACTTGCATGCTCTTTAAAGCTAGAGAAATGTAGTATAGTAGATATTTTTTTCTTTAGTGCAAATTAATTTTTTATTTTTACTGCTGTTTATATAAATAATGTTATCTGTTTCCTACATTACACTCAACGGCTTATCAGAAAGGAAATAGAAACTTCAATGGATTATATAATAGTTTTAAATTCTATTGCTTCTCTGCATCTGATTGTATTTTAATGTCCCAATTGTTTGTTCTTTCAGGTTTAATCAACATCTTTGCTAGCCTCATATTTCCAATATGGGAAATGTGTTTGCCAACCTCTTCAAAGGCCTTTTTGGCAAAAAAGAAATGCGTATTCTTATGGTTGGTCTAGATGCAGCTGGGAAAACTACCATTTTGTACAAGCTGAAACTTGGAGAAATCGTAACAACAATTCCAACAATAGGTAAACACTAGTGGATCTGACTTGTTGTTTTAAATCAATGTGGAAATGTGACTTGCTGACACTTGTTGTTCCTTATTTAAATGGAGATGACCCATTTGTCCAAAATTCTTAGTGTTCGTAAGCGTAAATGCCATTGTCATGGCCAATGCCGTTCCCCAAGCTGCCTCTTCTGAGCATATGTGACCTTTTCCACCATTTATCTCATCTGGCTGTATTAAAGGAGAATTATGGACTCAATAAATGTTTGGTTTTGTAATGAGCTAGTCACTAATTAGATGTAACATGGTTTCATTTTCATGGTAATTTTACATTATTAATATATAATATATATATTAATATATGCTGTACAGTTTACAGTAACTGAAAAGTCACCAGAAGGTGCATTGTCTACTTCAGTTTCTTCAACCCTTCCATGGCTAAACAGCTGCTGGCATGATGCTTTGTGTCACTGCTCTCTGTCTCCTAAAGTCTCTTTGAAACTTGTTGGATAAAATGTCAGGATGTAAGTGGTCTGTGTTTCATTCTCCAGTTATAGAGATCTATTGAATGCAAAATGAATTGGTGCAGTTAGGCCATATTAAAAAAGGTGTTAATACTATGGCAGCATGGGGCATAGTACACAAATGAACTAAGCACATTTGCACCCTGTCCTTGGCTCTCAGGTGGAGAGGACTTTGTACAAGTCAACTTGCTCTTTATCTGGTCCATGTGCCACATCTCTTATCCAGTCACTTGCTTCCCTGTCTAATATAGAACCGTGACAGGATTAACTAGAGACTGCTGTAACAGTTTCCTGCAGTATTTTAGGGTTAGGCATGTGCACAGAACATAATGGTCAGTGACCACACTGGGATTCTGGAACACTGAGAAAAAATAAATCAAACCATGTTAGAAAGGTAAATTTCCTAACACCCACGTAAACACGGGAGGTGAAACACAGATTACCGCTTTATATCAAGGTTCTCTGTCTTCTCCTTCAGTGTTGTTCTGAGGCTTTAGTTATCTTTTAAATATTTTTTTTCGCCTTGCATGGTTGTCTGCTTTCTTCTAATTGATTAGTTTGTGTAATGTTCAGTCATTGATTTTAACTATTTCATTTCTGTTACCAGGTTTTAATGTTGAAACTGTAGAATACAAGAACATTAGTTTCACAGTCTGGGATGTTGGCGGTCAGGATAAGATTAGACCCCTCTGGCGTCACTATTTCCAAAACACACAAGGTGGGTATCCCCGATTTAACACCATTGGTTTTGGCAGCATTGTAGAATGTTACTATGGAATATTGGTTAATCTATAACAGACACAATTGTGATTGGTAAAGCTGCAATTTGAAAATTACCTGGATTGCCTGGATTTTCTTTCATCCACTGTCTCCATATACACAGTAACAGGTCTTTGTTTGCATCCTGAGTCACATTTCCCAGGATATATAGTTACAGGGTTTATGTGGCTTAATTTCTTTAACATACCCATTAAATACACTGTTATTATTCATGTAGTGGTGGGATAAATTGTTATTAATTGGTTTTGATCACTGCTGCATTCTTTTGTACAGTTTAATATGGAGCTTTGGCTTTAAAATATACAGACTCAAGGCAGTAAGATTCCCCCGACCAACTTAAATTGCTCACTTTTACTTTCCCCTTGCAATTGAACATTGACCACAACCTCCCCTTTTCTAACCAGTCTTGCAGGGATTCCTGTAGTAATTTAGTCAATGGCCACCTGAACTTGTGAGCAGAGTTTTGAAAAGAAAGGTTGAGTGATGGGCAATCAAGGCTTGGGACAGAAAGCTAAACAGACTGTTGGGAAGCGAGTAACTTAAGGGTAGAATGGGCACAGTGGGCTCAAAAGGGCATGAAGCAGGTAGGCAATTGGAAGGGTGGTTTGTTATGTAGGAGATGAACTTGCTGTCCAGCTGGGAGTGTAAAGACAAATATATATCAAGCTAAGTGCAATTTTTTTGACAATGTTTTCTTGTTAGTGTTAATGTCTTTAAAGGGGAACTGTGGTCCCAAAACAACTTTTCTTAATATAATTAGCCGTCAGTACTCTCCAAAGTTCTCTAACCAGGAGGAGCGCAATCTGTCGTCAGAATCCTGGTCCTGCCCTCTGAAATGTGGTTCTCCGATCACTCTTCCTGCTTTCTGTCGTTTTCCGTTATTCCATATTTCAGAGGGCTGTGTACATCGAAGGTGGAACATGTATGATTTTTTTTTTTTTAAGTAATGACATGGCTAATTTTATGAACAGGTTGGTTTGGGACCACATTCTCCTTTAATGAAGTGTAATTGCAACCCAGCTCACCTCTTAATACGTTGCAGGTCTGATTTTTGTGGTGGACAGTAATGACCGTGAGAGAGTGAATGAAGCAAGGGAAGAACTTATGAGAATGTTGGCAGAAGATGAACTCCGTGATGCCGTCTTACTAGTTTTTGCTAACAAACAGGTTGGTGTTAAAGGGGTTGTGGTACTTTCCACATAGTAAATATGTGCAATAAGAGGGAAACATAAAATGTAATAAATTCATGTAATGCACTTTGTAGCAAGCACTTGAACCACTGGTGCTATCCCTTCTTGTTTCCCTTGATCCTCTGTGACAGGGGATGTCTGGCCCCATACAAGTCTATTGGGCTGGTACAAAATAAGCATTTGGCTAACCAGAAAGGTAAACTGGTAGCAAAGGAGCTTGGGTAGAATAGGTGGAGCATACCATACAATCACATAAAAGTTTATGTAAATGAAAACAAATATGGTCTTCTGGGTATATATGTTGACTTGATATTTAATGATTATTATACCAATTCGACATGTTTAAAAATTCATTGTTTGACCTGTTGGGTAAAACAATTTACAGCCCTGCAAAGGTTTAATGCCTCTTGGTTACTGAGATTGCTGTTACATCTCCAGCATCCTGCTCTACCCCACCCTGATAGTCTGTGTATTAAAAATGTATGGGTGGGAAAAGAGCATATTTTTTGGTTTTAGCAGGTGATGTGTGTCTAATTTGCATGCCAAAAATTCCTCTGTCTTTTAAGAGTGTGACGTAAGCCCAGAAAATGTCTGTTTGCTTGACTAGGTATACCTTATATACAGCCAAATGAACATTTACCAGGCTTTTGCTAATGCAGGAAGATTGGTCTCATATCTTCTGGTAATTCAGGCAGATTGGTCACATATCTGCAAGCTGATGAGAGCAGGAAATATTAATTTATACTACTTAACCTTTCCAGCAATGCAGCTTTTCCTAGAGATGTGACCCTGGGTTCAAGACGAAAAGACCACACTTGTACTTATGTTTATTTAATTTATTAATATGCTTTATTCTTCAACCTACTATTCATATTCTGGCTAATGGAATAAAAGTTCCAAATGTTTGCCCAGGATATTAATATGCAGCAAACAATCAGTTGTTGGCGTTTTACTGGGTTAATGCAGTTGATTTATATCACAGACAAATGTTTGCATAATGATTTCTTTCCACTTCATTTTTGTTGGGTATTAAAACACCAGGACATCAACTATTTAATATTCAATTAGGTCTTGTATTTATACTGTGGAATAGAGAATAGCAGGAATCGCTTTTCGTGGCTAAGCTACTCCTTTTTAATTATCGAGTTACTTTATCAGGTGATACCAACTTGTACAAAGGCTATTCTTCCAGGAAAGAATGCAGGATCACGTTTCCCTGTGATGTTTATAAAGACTAAACAATAATGAGGTACAGTGGCTCCTAATAAATTATGAAGATGCTTGGGCAGCATATAAAGGCCTGACTTCGTAGAAGCCATTTTATACTTCTTAAGGGAAAAAAACCTAAATATAAAAAGGATACATTGAAACTAAATCAGAAGTGCTGGCCATGGGACAAACGTATGTGCTGACCCAGACTCTTGGAGGCGAACAAGAAGTAAATCTTCTCTCCTTGCTGGGTATGCTGGTCGCTGTGAATTAGAAGGGGTTAGGTAGGGGTGACGAGGTGGAATGTATGATAGCGGGTAATGTTCATCTCTCCTTGCTGTCTGTTGACCTATGTGATTATGGGGGGGGGGGGGTATTGCTGTGTGCTAATCAACCCCTCTCCCCTTCAATAATCACATTTATCAGCACACTGAACCCCCCCCCCCATAATCACATGGATTGTTACTTTGCTTGAGAAAGTCCATTATTCCCAAACAGTGAAAACTGCTAGGATGTTCCGATTGGTGGAAGTTACTTGGAGTAGTCCGAGCAAGCAGGGTCCTTTTATGAAAGAGCGGCTGTACGCATGAAGGGATTTTTAGCCCTGCTCACTGCTTTACAGCCAACTTTATCCATCAGTACTCTGGAATGCAGCCTCAGATTGCAGCAGGGAAGGAGGCATTAAATAGGGAATAAAGCAGCCAAAACATATTAGCATATCATTTTGGGGGTGGACATCAGGAGGTAAGCTTCCTAATGTATTGCCATCTTCAGTCCCTAAAATGCCCCTACCTGTGTCACAAACACTGATTATAGCTTTTAAGATTGCTGTTGAGTATTTATATGTATGATCAAGCTAGCCAGTCCTATGACATCTTCTATTGCAAGGCAGAACTAAAGAAAAAAAGATTCCCTTAGAAGAACAGTATTGAATAGAAAATAAATTTAGCCTGTGCTAATGAGAACTTTTTGCAAGGTGCCAGTATATTTTACACCATTATTGCTGCAGTGCCACCTAGTGCATAACATCGTAAGACGTCTTAGAGCCTTTCTGTTCCCCCTTGCTACAAACCTGGTTGCATTGTCCTGATCTTAACAGGTATTTCCTGGTGCTTGTAAACATGGCACTAATGACATTCTCCAATGTCGTTAGTGACATTTTTTACCCAACATGGTTGCAAATTCAGTTTTTTTTTAAAGCTTTTTGATTTGGTAGTGTGTGCTTGCTCACTATTTGGAGATCTACAACTGCTCTTTCTTTCTTCTAGGACTTACCTAATGCTATGAATGCAGCAGAAATCACAGACAAATTGGGTCTGCACTCCCTTCGCCATAGAAACTGGTACATTCAGGCAACATGTGCAACTAGCGGAGATGGGCTGTATGAAGGACTGGATTGGCTGTCCAATCAGCTCCGAAACCAGAAATGAAACCTCTGCATCCTTATTGGTTTTTCTTTTGTTTTTCCCTATCCATGCCTTCCTTGTTTCTTCTAACCCCTACGCTTTTCTCCGATGTGGCAGTCTGTGCTACTTTGCGGTATTGAGTGCAGAATCTGTTCATTTTCCTCCCCACAGTAAGTATTGCATCATGCTGTAAATGGGGCAGAGAAGAGCCTGAAAACAGCTAGGTGTTTTATTTAATGTAAATAGTCTGTTTCCAATGAGGCAGTTTCTGGTACTCCTATGCAATATTAGCCTACATTTTTTTTTTAACGTATCAAATCACCACTTCGTACTGGAAAAGGGGCACAAGCGGAAAAATCAAGAGTTTTATGTGCTCACAAGGCTTGTGCTCCCCACTGCAGGAATCCGTTTCATTGCTCATTTTTAACAAAACAGGAAATCTTTTCTGACAATAGGGTTTACTTTTCTTTTTTTGGTCACAAGCTTGGTTTTACTCTAGCCGCCAAACCGTATGAAAGCAGGTTGACCCCTTTTACTACAGTGTGGTTAAGTGCGACTATTCAGCTGTATGCTAGCTGGTACTGGAAGAGGTTAAATTGTAGGATTGCCTTTTGAAATAGAGCAGGGCTATAAAAACCTTTTTAACCTCTGGTGCTAGAGGCTTTGTTGTAATGTTACATAAAAGGGGTTAAAACAGTGATTGGTTTTTGTTTTCTCGTTTTTCTTTGCATGGTTATAATACAGGTCCACGGAATTGTTATGCCACTGGGCCTGTCTGCATTTTATAGCTTCTGTGCTTAATGATTGTGCGCAAGTGAAGACTAAAACTATTTATTATGTGACTCTAAAACCAATCCGAGAGTGTAAATAACGTGGAATTTTCTTTTTTCATTGTTGCCATTACACTGGAACATGATCTGATTTGTCATGGATAAAGTTTTTCCTAAATACCGGGCCTTCCTTCTTGGTTCTGGGGGTTCTATATGCGATATCATAAAGCTGCCTCGTTATTTGGCCACATGGTAACAAGTGGCTTATTTCACTGCTGCTGTTGGCAGTGGAAAACCTACTAAATGGTTTGACTTTGGGGTTGAAATAATAAGCTGCCTAGCTTTAATAGGTTATCTAGTTAGATAGCGTCTGTAATCCTTCTGTCTGAAAACCAGCAACAGATTTTAAATAAACGGTAGGCTTGTACAGGCTAATAAGGTGGTGAATAGCATTGCAGCTTTCTTGTACATGGGTAATAGTTGCATTGAGAAAAGCATGTAAAATACCAGTCCTGCACTGTCATTAGGTGGATGGTACTATATCTTATAAGAAACACACCTAGCAGTCTTTTTAGTAGAAATCCATGATTGCCATTCCAATTTCAAAAACCTTTTTTTTTTTCGTAATTTCAATTTATTTTGGTGCCCATCTTGGATTATGTTTAAGCATTCCCCACTGGCAAACCTCATGCTTCAAGGAACAAATCTTGAACCTCTTCTATTTTATCTTCCTTCTGATCAACACTGAAAAAGCTGGACTTACCAGAGCGTGAGAACCTGTCAGAGCTGGTTTATTTATGTGGAATCTTTATTGCTTTCAGTAAACAAATTGTAATCAACTGTTTTTGTTTTGTTTTTTTGTATTTCTTGTTTTCGTTTTGACGAACAAGCACTGTAATTAAAGCTACTAGAATAAAATTCCATCTATTTCACATTTTGGCATTTGTGGAATCTAAATACATATCTTAATGTTATGTAATTGGTAAATCATTTTTGAGGTCCATTTCAGTTATACACTTCAAGTGTCAATTATGGGAATTAAAGATCATTTATTCTGGAAAAATGTCTACCTCATTTTAATCTATAATTAAATACATTTAAACAGTCCTTACTCTGAGGTGTGTGTTGCTCAGTAATCTCAGACTGCAATGGGAAAGGTTATTTCCCACTATGCAATTCACACAACTGCCATCCTTTCCAGTTACAACAAAACTGCACACAGATGAAGAGTTTATGGTAATATGCAAGTTGATTGACGGCTGAAATGCAAGACGGTGGGAAACAGATTAAAGGATAATTATACTCACCTCCTCCTCGCTCCTCTTCTTCCATAGCTGCATGGTACCTTGGGTGAAAACCTAAACCGCTAAGTCCTCACCCCATGGCACTTAACCTAGCAAGTGCGGGTATGTACACTATAAATTCAACTTAGTATTGCTAGCTTAGGCTTTAAATGTAAAGTGCATTTTTTAGGGGGGGTTCTAGGACCCTCCTGTACCCTACCTTTTAGTCAAAGTTGCTATCTTCCTCCTTCTGTCCTGTGGAGTGTTTAGCTCCACCCCTTAAGATTGGCCAAATCCCATTGCCAAGGAAAGTGTTTTCCCATCCGTAGAGCGTGCGCTGACGTCATCACATTGCAGTGTGATGTCAATGCGTGCACTCTTGCGCCGGCGTTGCCGCAACCGTGCATGCGCACAGACGTCATGCATGCTCTACGGGCGGGAACACTATCCCTGCCAATGGGATTTGGCCAATCTCGAGGGGGCGGAGTTGTACACTGAAGGAGGACAGAAGGAGGAAGATAGCATCTTTTCAAAGACTAAAGGTAGGGTAATGGAGAGTCCTAGAACCAAAAAAAACTAATGCATTTTACATTGAAAGCCTAAGCTAGTAATACTAAGTTGAATTTACAGTATACATACCCTTTAAGTTTCTCTCTGCCTTCTGGTCCTCTTCAGCAAACCACGATGTACCCAATTGGAAGACGTGCTCTGCAAAGAAGAGGAGCGCCAAGGGAATAAGTTGTCCTTTAACAATAAATGGTATGTGGTTGGTGTGAGTAATTTTAGATTTCCAGTGTTAATGTCCTTTAACATGTATTAATCAATACAGTCATTAGAGCTCGTACACGTAATACTATTTTTCAGCTTGATCAACTGTCCTGTCTGGTTGGATCTGGCAGGGGATTGTGTGTGGTTTACCACCCCAACTATTGGTTATAAAAGAAAGATCAGGTATGTCTAAGTCACAGCTGATCATGTGTATTACGATACGCTTGCTTGGTCAATCAAGCTAAAATATCAACTGCACTAGTTTAAGGTTGAATTACAGATCGATGTGGTAGATCTTTGTTGGTAATATTGAAGGAATGTAAGATCTACTATTCTAATGACTTCCTCATTAGTAAAAAGTTCAAATATTGCACTAAAAGGTACTTCCTCTGAATTATAGGTTAACACATAATTATTTAGCACAGCCCAGAGTGCAGCAGAACAAATGCATCACTATCCAGCCAGCATCGTCAAAGTAACCACCAGGAAGGATCACTAAATGATATTAGTAATGGCCTGGGCACGTTGAATTGGTCATTAATTTTCTGAATTGACCGACTTGTGTAATGAGTGTACAGGCCTTTAAGGGAATATCCCTTTACTAGTTTGGTGTGAACAGTGCTATTTCTGCAGTGTGTTAACCATTAGTATTATTTCCTGTTAGCTCTCATCCAGACTGCATTGGTCTTTAAACAGCCAAGCAAAAAAACATTATTTTTATTTTTAATTGGCTGTGACGATGTTACTGCTCGGACACTTCGTTGAATAGTCGGCAAGGCCCAAACATCTTCCTGTGTGTACCCAGTTTAAGTGGCAATCTCTTAACCACATTTCTGTAGACAGACTGCTTTAACCTGCGTTGATTAGTGATAAACAAACTAAGTCTGGGTACACACGAAGGGACTATTTGTCGCAACAGAGTGCTCGGTACGAGCCGCAGTTGATACTTCGTAAGATGATTTGCCGACACGGATGATCGAGGGCGGCCGCCCGCCCCACGCAGCAAATGTTTTTGACCAATCGACCGATAGTGCCATGGATCAGTCGGTCGGCCGAAAATATCTGCTGGTGTGTACCCAGCCTAACTGGTCTAGTATCTTGACTGCACCCTTACCAGCCACACCACTTTTAACTGAGGACACAGCTCTATGGGCAAGGCCACACTGCAACACACCGGCATTGCTTACGCAATTGAGTGTGTTTGCGAATACGATTCAGCAATGCACTGCTATGGTAACGCATGCGATTGCACAAAAAAAGTGATTGCATGCAAAAAGTGAAACTGTTGGAAATTGCGAAGTTTTTAATCCTTCCGGCAAGTTCCATTATAATAAAATTGCATGCGCAGCGGTGCTAGTGTGGCCTAGCTCTAAATTTGTGTTTCTGTGTCCAGTTGAGACCAATATGGGGTTGTGAAGATGTCAGCTGAGATGTTTAAGGAGAACTAAATGTAAACATTGATTAAATGTTAAAGAAAATAACTGCTGAATTTGCAGAGACCACAGCTCCTCCGTGATTAGGACTTGGTCATTGTTTGCATGCAAAATCTTTTACGTTGTCTAAATGACATATTTTATTTGGTGGGAGGTACGCGCTGTGTTGCCACTCCTGGTCATGATAAAGGGAGCTGTCCTGTCCAAAGCTGAATACATGAGCAAAGATTCCATCAGGATGAACACATGTAGTCACCTGCATGCATCCACAGATTCTCAATGTTTCCCACTCGCTCTTCAGGTAAATCATAAGAATAAAGGTGGATTCTGGACACTTACAGGTTTATTCAATAAAAGTTCTTATCGTTAAAAATGGTGCTAATTTTGCCCCAACCAATCAGATGTTAGCTTTCAAATGTTACATAAGCTCTGATTGGTTGGGGCAATATTAGCACCATTTAAACGATAAGAACTTTTATTGAATCGCCCTGTTAATGCTGCCCAAGCCAAAACTACGTGCATGACGTGGTTCAGGTATAACCCTTTATCAAGTTGTACCTAATAACGTGTTATACCCAAAACGTGAATAAAAGCTCTTTTGGCTTGAGCATCATAAAGTGTCCAGGATCCACCTTTATGCTTATGATCATCAAAAGAGGACAGACAGAATCTTTATTAATTTGGCTTGAAAAAGCCAAATTACTGTTCTTTCTATTTCTTCTTCTTTTTCCGTTTTATTCTTCCGCTTTTTTGGACCGTATCTCCTCCCACAGTTTTTGAGCTAGAGACATGAAATTCGGTACAGCCGTGCGGAAGCGTTACGGCATTATCAGCGAATTTCCGGACATTTTTTCCCATAGACTATAATGGTAACAATCCTCAAATGTGGATATTTCAAAACAGTTTTTTTCATGGTCATAAATACAAATGGTGATACCCCCAACCCCCCACACAGACTCAGGTACACCCACCTACTGACCTACTGTTTCATTCCCATGGAAGCCATATTTAAAGGGTAACTAAAGTCAAAAAAACAAATTTAGATTTATCCTCAATAAAAGAGAGTTTTATGGTTATAAACACAAAAAGACATACCCCCTCAACCAGACCCAGGTACACACACCTACTAATCTACTTATCCATTACTCTGGCAGCCATACTTAAAGGGTAACTAAAGTAAAAAAACTAATTTAGATTTATCCTCAATAAAAAATAGTTTTATGGTTGTAAACACAAAAAAGACATACCCCTCAACCAGACCCAGGTACACACTCCTACTGATCTACTTATCTATTACTGCGGAAGCTATACTTTAAAGGGTAATTAAAGTCAAAAAAGCAAATTTTGATCAATGATCAAAAAACTTTGTTTTTTTAACCCCCAACATGATACAGGTATACACGGCTACTGACCTACCCCTCCATTACTGTTGCAGCTATACTTAAAGGGTAACTAAAGTAAAAAAAAACTAATTTTGACCAATCATCAAAAAAGTTTTTTTTTTTTTTTAACTCTCAACCCGACACGGGTACACACACCTACTGATCTACTTATCCATTACTATGGCAGCCATACGTAAAGGGTAACTAAAGTAAAAAAAACTCATTTTGACCAATCATCAAAAAAGTTAGTATTTTATCCCCCAACCTGATATGAATACACACACACCAACTGACCTACCTTTAATGCATGTGACATATTTAAAGTAAAAAACATCAATGTCCTCTTCATTGACATTATTGAGTTTTAAAATCTGCAGCACAAACACACAAATTCCCTTCCAAAATGCAGTCTTTCAAGCCAAATTCAAAGTTTATACTTAAAACTTTCCCTTTCTAGTTTTAATCTGTAATTTCTAAAAGATCCGGCTACACACAGTCCTGAGTGTTCTAACTATATAAAGTATAGGGAGAACGTTCGGGACTGCCACATTTCCTTCAGCCGCATCCGACTTCCTATACTTTAGTACAGGGGGCCGAATACGGGCAAGGGAAATTTCCGTGCAGCTCCGTGTGATGCTGAGGCAGGCGGTAAACGTTGCCTGCCTCGAAAACGCTCAGAACTGGTACACGCACTTTAGCGGTAGAGTCAATCTGATGGAATCGTCCCTTTAAAATTAGAAAAGTAGGAAGGGAATATGACACAGGTTTAGTGTCTGCAAGCGACATGTTTTGGTGGGTCCTTTCTCAAGCTGTCCCTTTATCGTTGAATATATGTTGTATTCAATTAGATCAACTGGACTTGAAGTTTAGTTCTTGAAGACGTTTCGCTAGTCATCCGACTGGATCTCTCAATTCAGAATGACTTGTACAAGAATCAGTGGCAATTAAGTACCCTGGAAAGTCCCAATTAGCATATCACAGCCAGGTGTTAAGGGTGTGATTGTGATATGGTAATTAGGATTTTCCAGGGTACATAATTGCCACAGATTCTTGTACAAGTCATTCTGAATTGAGAAAGCCAGTCGGATGACTAGGGAAACGTCTTCAAGAACTAAACTTCAAGTCCAGTTGATCTAATTGAATACAACAGATATTCCGTGACCTGGATGAATGAATATTACAGATATACCATGACCTGGATGAATGAATATTACAGATATACCATGACCTGGATGGATGAATATTACAGATATACCATGACCTGGATGAATGAGAACCTTCACAAGCTTGATCGTTGAAGTGTGTAACCAGCACAACAGTCCCTCTGTTCCTGACAGCCCCTCTTATCTCTACCATAGGCATGCATGTCCATGAGAGAGCAGTAAGGCAGCTGTCAAAAGCAAGAATGTCACTCACAAGTGACTACATTTAACAGCATTCACAAAGGTGCCCTTAAAACACAATGCTGGCAAACTACTGCTGTTGTCATGGTGGACTATCAGTGCGGACTGAAAACTTTTGTTGAACATTATGAACAACATCTGGTTATAATGCAATGTTTACATCATCACTCAGGAAGTTTCAGTTACATAACATACAATACATACCGTATATACTCAGGGGCACTTCTAGGGTTTTTGCTGCCTGAGCCAAACTTTTGAATGCTGCCCTTGTTTATTTCCAGGAAGTGCGCCGCCGCCACACTAAAGTGGGCGTGGTTTTGTTGATGGGCGCAGCAAAACTAAAGTAGGTACAAAAAGTAGAATTCTAGTGCACAAACAATTCTAATTGCATATTGGCTACCTCCATAATGTTGCTGCTACAAACAGTCTGCTAAACCCTGGTAAATAAAAGCAATTAGTTCAATAAGTTGGACAAATTATTTTAAGTCCAGTCACCGCATCAAGGTTGCTTTATTTAACTGGGTCTAAACTAGGAACAGATTAGAATCAAGTGCGAACAGACCGCAAAACACTAATTTTACTATACCATTATTATTTCAATGCAACTAGTAAAAACATTATGTTAAGATGTATTCATTCTTATCTGGTGCCATCTTCTCTTCAGCAAGTCCCACCATAACCATAACCCCATTATACCCCTAAATAACTCCTCCCTATAGAGAATCATCACCAATATCTCCCAGCAGCCCCCATGACCACATAATCCACATTATACCTCTAACTAACCCCTCCCTATACAGACCCATCACCAATATCTCCCAGCAGCCCCCATACCTAAAATAATCCCTCCCATCCCCCAGCAGTAGGCCATAAGATATTCAAACAGTGCCTACATTTCCCATAATCCAACCCAACAAGTTTTTTTAAAATATAATCAAATCAATCATCAATATGTGTAACAGTCTTTATCTTTAGTAGTACTAGTGTGTGTACTTACTTAATGACTGTCCCTACTGTCAGTGACGGTGTGTGTACATACTGGCCATCTCTTCTGTCAGTGACAGTGTGTTATCAACAACTTTTCTCTCGAGTCTCGATAGACTCCTTGGTCTCCTCCTTACTACTAATCACAGCAAGGCTCAGCTCTGCGTGCGTAAACCTGCTCCAGGCGGCAACTCCGGACTGGCAGAACTGCACAATACAGTCTGCCGCGCCACCTCCTGGGTCAGTGATGTCCGGCTTTTCCCAGACTGCAGCTCTTCTACTCCTCTGGGGGGTGTGTTAAATCTTCGGCTTCTGATTGGCCAAAAGAAGGATGGGGGCCGAGGAAGAAGGGAGCCGCGCAGCAGCAGCATTACACAGCTCCCGGTAGGATTAGGGATGTACTGCACGCGGCTGCTGGTCGCGACTCGCGCACACGCATTATCAGTGGCACGCCCGCAGAGGCTGCTAGTTAAGGACACTTTTTCCCCCCACTTCTTGCCGCCTTTGTTCTTTCGCCCCAGGGTGCCGCCTGAGTCACATGGCTCAGTGTGCCTAATGGTAGATGCGGCCCTGGGCCTAGGCACTCCTTCAGGCAATGTGCCAGTATCTTGCAGGTGCTGCTTCCCTCAGTCCTCTACCTTCAGGACTTTAAGCTATAGCACAAGCATAAAAAGTTTGATGGAAGCGCACTCTGTTAATCAGAAAATGTTCTGATGAAGGAGACATAGCGTTCTCCGAAACGTTGTGTATGTTTGTGTGATGCAATAAACAGAACATTTTCTGATTAACAGAGTGCGCTTCCATCAAACTTTTTATGCTTATGGGATGAAGAGGACAGGTCGTGAGCGGACATGATAGAAGCAGGCGAGAGACTTCTGAATGGGTCACAGGAACAAAAGATCCAAGAGTAGCTGAGGGAGTTCAGGGCAACATAATCTGAGAGTCATCCCTAGGACCAGAGATCTGCATGCGGATGGACTCCACTTTATGTTGAAAGTAATGTGCAAAGTCCTGGGGAGAGTGCGGAGAAAGGAGAGGGTCAGCTGATGAGGGGAGCAGAAGGTTGAGAATGGAGAACAGGCGACGTGGGTTCGATTTGTTGTTATTTATAAGTTTCTGGTAATAGTTCTGTTTTGCCAGCAGGAGCCCAGAGCCAAGACATTGCAGCATGAACTTGTAATGGAGAAAGTCAGCCTTTGTACAGGACTTTCTCCATGCACGTTCAGCAGCACGCGCGCACCTACGTATAAAATGGGAAGTGGAATTGAGCCACGGATGAGGATTAGAGTTTCCTCGACTGCAGGAATGCAAGGGGGCAAAATAGATTTATCGGAATTGGCAAGTGAGTCAGGGTCAACGACTGTCAAAAGGGAGGAGAGACTAGAGGACAGGGATGAGGCGAGTGACGGGAGATCTATGGATCTAGTATTACGAACAGACACACAAGAGGGAGGGACAGGAGGAAGAAGAGGGTGTTTAGCCTGAAACGTAATAAGATGATGATCTGAAAGCGGGAAGGGGTTAGATTGAAAAGACGAGACAGAGAGGTTTTTAGTGAACACTAGGTCCATGAAGTGGCCATCCTTGTGAGTACTAGCGTTAGTCCATTGCTGAAGTTTGAACGAGGAAGTAAAGTGTAGGAAGCGAGTGGGCCAGGGGAGGGAGGAATTGTCAATGTGACAGTTAAAGTCCCCCAGAATCAGAACAGGACAGTCAGCAGAGAGGAAAAAAGTAAGCCAAGTTCGGAGAGAAATGCGGATGGAGATGCTGTAGACGGCGGTCTGTACACCACAGCTACTCGTAGGGACAAGGGGTGGGAGAGCTGAATTGAATGAGCCTCAAAAGATGTGAATGAAAGGTCAGGCGGGAGAGCCCACCATGAGCAAGCAAGGCCTCAATAGCAGAGTCATGTTGGGAAAGCCATGTTTCGGTAAGGGCAGGAAGGTGAAAATTATTAGAGTAGAAGAGATCATGAATGAGGGTAGATTTGTTAACCAGCGAGTGAACATTAAGCAGAGCACAGGAGAAGGGCAGA
The DNA here is from genome assembly GCA_019447015.1 of Hymenochirus boettgeri. Classification (NCBI taxonomy): domain Eukaryota; kingdom Metazoa; phylum Chordata; class Amphibia; order Anura; family Pipidae; genus Hymenochirus; species Hymenochirus boettgeri. The sequence goes on along the minus strand of CM033474.1, from coordinate 16,874,980 downwards.
CAAGATTGAGGAATCAGAGGAATAGATAAAATATGAAATATGTTGATATATCATACTTTGTCCTATGAATTACTGTATGCCTGCTGTGCTTCTGGATGCCTCATGGAAACTGAGCAATTTGGAAACCTGTACTGAGCCTGAGCATGCTTAGAAGAGGCAAACGGGATTAACATTCAGCCATTGGCTGTGATGTCAACTGTCAAACCCATAACTGACAATTACTAACTGGAAGAACCAGGAAGCAGAAACGGGGAAACAGGACATTGTGCAGGATTTCAGGTTAGACTTATATATTTCACATTTCAAACTATTACCGTTTAGGGTTTTGGGGGGTGATTTACCTGCATGTAAGTTTTCATTTTGCCCTTTAAATCTCCCGTGACAGAAAGCTACCTGGCTCCCTATTAAACAATGTATCATTTACAAAATCCAGATACAAACATTACACGGAAATAAAATCACATAAACCAGTAAAGGTCTTTACCAGTGGTAGAGAGAAGTCTCTGGTTTGGATTTAGAATTGCTGGTTTCGAAAATCCGTGAAACAGGCAGATTTTATGGAATTTGAAAGTCAGAATTTTTTAAAAATTCTGTTTCAATTGTGTTTTTGGAATTTCAAAACGTTCCATGGAACCGCTGGTGGAACAAAAGTCACTGGGTGAAATGTGGTCCAGAACTAACAGATGGGACAAGTATGGTATCGTTCAGCCCAATCGAAATGAAGATAATCTTGTCCCACACACAAACATTGATATTCTAATCTTTACATTTCTGATTAATAACCTCAGGATCTACTGGCTAATTCCAGAATGCTGAGAGATTACCACCACCAATGGAAGGACAATGCTCCCAATCATGACAAATCCTAGGACATTTTGAACTGGCAAGGGCTATATTTATAAAGCCGCGTTATCAGTTTTTAGTGATACCGCGACTTTAACGATTGGTATCGTGAATTTATGAACGCTAAACTGATCGGAGATTAACGATCGGTTTAACGATCGTAAATTTACAATACCGATCATAAATTTACAATACCGAGCGTAAATTTACAATAACGAAATCGTAGATTTACGATCCCCATAGAATACCATTGTAGTAGTTAATTAACGAACGTTCAGTCGTAAATGTACGATCGCACATTTATGACCGCAATCGGAAATTAACTAAACCGTGGTATTGCTAAAAAGCGATACCGGGAGCAGCAGTAAATCATAAACGAGAATTATACTCCAGCAGTAACTGACTTCTTTCTGGCTCCTTCCTCCCAGAGCCATTGTCACCGACAATCCTCCAATCCCGGACATTGGAGAAAATTGTATAGAGTATAATTCTCTTTAACTCATGACGTCATATGCCATGGTCATGACTAACTGCTGCAACCCAGCAGAACCTAGAATAGAAGGAACATTTTAAAGGGGAACTGTGGTCTCCAAATAAGTTAAGTTTAAATGAAAGGCCAGTTTCCTACCTTTAAAACGAGCCATCAACCACCTCTCTATGTGCTGCACAGCCCAAGATATACAGAAATGACTGACTAGAAAGTTAATGGGTGGGAGGCTGACTTATGACATTCCTGAGGCTTCTCCTGCACAGTGCCACTGGCGAGCACAGCCTCAGACTCCCTCAGTGTGTGAGGGAGACATGAAGTCCCTCCTCTTCTCTGCTGTGTGAATTCCTGAGAGAGAAGGTAAGGGAATCTACAGCCCTTCTCTTTCACTGTGTGAAAACAGCCTTTTCAGGCAGAGTTCTCACTCTACCTGAAAAGGCTGATTCCACATAGTTTTCTGGGGGGGGGGGGTCTGAGTAACCCATGGCACCCACGAGTGGGCGGGGCCACGACACTCGCAAGTGGGCGGGGCCACATGGGGCTGTAAGATAATGGGCCATGGGGGCCGCAAAGGGGAGGAGGAGACACAGGACAGATTGACTGACAGTTTCAGAGCAGGAAGCAGGAAGTGCAGGGGACCTGGTGATGCTGCTGCCATATCACACACAAAAATGTAAATATCTTCAAAACTATGCAAAATAAACAATGGAAATAAATTGTAAAACTTCTCAGGTGAGCAATTCCTATCAATTTACCTAAAGTCATTTTTGGACCACAGTTACCCTTTAAGCAGTGAAACTACTGCAGTTGGGGTGGACATGCCCTTTAACTTTTACCATCTTTACTCCATTGCTTACATAGCTTTCAGGGTTATTCAATAAAAGTTCATATCATTAAAAATGGTGCTAATTTTGCCCCAACCAATCAGATGTTAGCTTTCAAATGTTAAATAATTTCGGTTGGGGCAAAATTAGCTCCATTTTTAATGATAAGAACTTTTATTGAATCTGTTTATTTTATCCTTATAACATTCCAGGTACCTACACCACCTCTATAGTCACAGGTTGCCCCGATGTCTGTTCTATAACATAGGTACGATATAGTATGAAAGCACATAGAGCAAACAATGAATCACGCAAACTCTATTGCTTATAACACACGTGCATTTAATGTGCACACAACTTGTTTTGGACAGTCTAGGTCCTTTATCAAGTGTCGATTGAGAGAAGACCTTGATTGTCCTTAACATGTTGCATGCACGTGTTATAAGCAATACTCTTGAGGTTGCTCCATGTGCTTTCATACCATCTCTCTTTTTCCACATTGCCGTCACCTTTGCAACTGAGACATTTGAACTGTGACCAGCAGATCTTACAAAAATTGCCCACGCTGGTCTCCAGTTTGGTGAACCAATTACTCTCCCTTTAATGGCAAGTGGCCTGTAAATTCTACCTCCTTCACTCCAATTGTCCTGTAGACTTCATCATAATGAACAGAAAAACAGCTTGTCCCCTTCCAGATACTTTTGTTTATTCAACCTCTGATGCCATGTAACAATGTGAATTGAGCAACAGAAATATTACATGAAAATACCCCCCAACTCCCTTTACAAGGACCACACATTGGAGAGAGCTGGGTTTTCAGATTTCATGCATCCACACAATTGCATTTACTGTCTGGAAAAGTAATAAAAACATTGAAATCTAAGTTGTTCTGGATCTAAATCTTGCCAAACCTTGATGGAACTCAGATCGCAGCGAGATGATAACGTTTTAGAACCAAAACAGCCGGAAAGCTGAAAAAGCTTCTAGATTGTATCATTCTTTTTCCTTTCATCATTCCTTCTCATCAAAAACAACAGTTCACTCGTGTTTAGCATCAATACGTCTCTGGGTCCCCTCTAGCAGTGTCATCTCTGTCCATAGCTTTACACTAACATATTTCTGCTGGGTCTATATCTTACACCTCCAAGGTCCTCCAAAATTGATCTATAAGCAATTCATCTTGTCAACTGAATTGTCCTATCATTTCACGGTTTATTATTAACCCCATGAGCAAAATTAAATATATATAGGATAACTTATCCATATTGTGGAAGGGACTGCAATAAAAGATGCAAAATTGTGCCCGTTCTTTTAATCTGCACCAACCAATCCAATGTTATCTAACTGCAGTAACCCAGTTAAAAGCAGACATTTTATTGCAAACTATTGCTCCTTTTATTGCATCACCCCCTATTATCTGCGATTACAGACAACCATTGTTTGTTGGGTTAAGGCTTTAATGAAGGTTCTTTAACTCTACAGCATTAAAATTGTATTTAGATTTATTTTATTAGGGGTTATGAAAGTCTATGTAAAGGAGGCCATACAAACGCCAATCCTGATCGTACCATAGACGCACTGTACAATCGGTATTGGTCTGATAACACTTTTAAATGTGTCAAATTGTTAAGGTTCGTACACATGTGGAATCGTAGGTCCCGACCCGCGACGATGTTTGGCTGATAATCGCCCTGTGCATGGGCACTTTATCGACTGACTTCGGTCGTTCGTTCGGTAGTCGTTGCCCGATCTGCCAGGCGGATCACCGCACATGGAATGAATATACACAGATATCCATGACCCTGGATGGGAGGAATATTACAGATATACCATGGACATTGGATAAATGAATATTATACAGATATACGCCATGCCCCTGGATTATGAATTATTACGATATCCACTGCATGACCTGGATGAATGAATATTACAGGTGATATAAACCTAATGACCTGGATGAATGAGTATTACAGATATATACCATGACCCTGATAATGAATATTCAGATTACCATGACCTGGATTGAATGAATATTACAGATATCCATTTGAACCTGGATGATGAATATGACAGATTTACCATCCTTGTCTGGATGAATATTTACAGATATACATGACCATGACCTGGATGGATGAATATTAACAGATATCAACCATGACCTGGATTAATTGAGAACCTGAGAAACCTCACAAGCGTGATTCGTTTGAAGTGTGTAACCATCACAAACATGTCCCCTCCCTCTGTTCCGACAAAAAGCCCCTCTTATCTCTACCATAGGCATAAATGCAATGTCCATGAGAAGAGCAGGTAAGGCAGCTGTCAAAATCAAGAATGTCACTCACAATGACTACATTTACCAGCATTCACCAAGGTTCCCTAAAACACCATGCTGGCAATTGACTCGTGTATAAAAGTCGAGGGTAAGTTTCCGCTCCAGCCAGGAAACGCCAGAAATAAAACCTATTTTCCCTTCACCCATCTTTCACCCTGCCACCTACACTACACTACTACCTTACACTACCCTACTTAAACTCTCCCTGCACCCTCTTCTCACCCTGCCCTACACTACACTACAACACTACTACAGTACCTACAACTACTCTCCCTGCCCCCTCTTCTCACACCTGGCCTACACTACTACACTACTACTAAGGACTAATGCCTTATAACCTTGCAGGAGAGTCCGGGCCCCCCCGACATCTTGATGGAGGAATGGGCTGGCCCACTCCACTGATGGTCGCATCCACTGACTCACACTTTCACGACTCGGCGCCGGTTCCTAATTTTCCCCGGCGCTGAGTCGTGACGTCATTGATGCGACCATCATTGGACGCGGCAGCCGGATTCCTCCACCAGTAAGTTACTGACTCGAGTATAAGTAATCGAGGTTCGTTTTTCAGCGCGGTTTTTCCATCACACCGGAAAACCTCGACTTACGACTCGAGTATACGGTATAATATACCACCCATAATTGTCCTCAGCCAGTCGCTTAAACTAAGAAGCCACTTGATAGTGGTGTGGTCTTTAATAACTAAAGCTATGTAAAGAGAAATATCTACCAATGAAATGAATTTTGGGTAGGGTTGAAAACTATCAATTTAAAATGAAATATGAAACCTCGATAATGTCACGTGAATATTAATAATCTGCATTATAAAAACAGATTTGATTGGATCAAGACCAAACACCATCATGAACCTGGAAAAACTATTCAGAACCTACAAACACATCTGTTACCACCTTAGTTCTTTTTCAGATTGCCCCTGGGTGAGCTGAAATTCACGCTACACACGCACAAAATACGATATGTTTTCTGTCTCACTTTGGCATCCGTTTAGCCCTACACCCATTGGTGGAAAGCATGATTAACAAGAGAGCATAGGAGCTAAGTGTAATTGTTCCTTAAGGGCAAACTGTGGTCTCAAACAAGTGGATAGGTTACTGCAACCTGCAGTATTTGCTTAACCAGACAATCCCAGCTCCCCTGCCGAACCATGACTTTCCGGCCGGTGGGGACGAAGGGATGTGGCCGATTACAGACATCACTAAACGTGGGTGTGGGTCAGGGGAGATGCCAGTTACACGCCCCTAACGCCCGACTCTAACGTGACGTAATTACGTCATGTTGAGGCTGTGGCTAGGGGCGTAACTGGCCCGTGTACGTAATTTAGCACAGGCGTGGCCAGAAGAAGGAGGCCGGACTCTCAGGTAGGTTCACAGTCAACGGGAGTTTGGGGTGGTCTCATGGGGTTGCGGTGAGAACCACCCCCAAAATCACGGGAGACCATTCACGCCAGCTCCCGGGAGGGTGGGATACCTGCTTTAACACTGATGACCAACATCACATCTCTGCTGGACCTGTGAGAAATTACCAGAACTGGGGGTGAATGTTCAACTCTTCCTGCTTCCAGTGGTTGAGTGCATCACCTTATCTCTGCCTGCCCATCCGTCCCCACGTGGGTCGAAGCATCTCCGTAAGAGACTTAATATGCTGGTGAACTCAGGAAGTACCTGGCCGGGGGGGAAATTGCATTGAGAAGGGTAGCCTATTAATGCAGACAACTGTCACAGACTACAAACTGGATCACATGGCTGAAACCGAAAGTTCAAGCAGCGGAAGATATATTGCTGAACCTTTCCCAGCATAAACTTCTCCAGAAATGATTACCGTGAGAGCTTGATTTATGTTTACTACTGTGAACGGTGTGGGAAGGCCTTGTTATATCATTCTACTGGTTTGGAAGAATTGGAGACCAAAGTTTACTATTTTACACTATAAACAATATAGTTAAAAAAACCAAAGTGATCACATTGCTGAAAACTGTGGTCCTAGTCCTTCCCCCATAGATAAGCCCTTTTTTAACTGCTTATTGCGCTAAAACAGGTCGCCGCACCCACCCCTTTGGGATTTATACAGTTTTAAAGCAGCAGGCAGAAGCATGCAGATTTTTTTGCAATGTTCTGCCAAGCTGATATGCCTATGTGTGTTCTTTCTTTTTACATCTGTGTGCCTGCATTTTGCACAAATATTGTGCTACCACGCGTTTTCAGTTTTTAATAGATCGCTGCGTGCATAGTGGGAACTACATCCGATAGTATTGCGTGGCAATGGGAATCGTGAATCGTTATGATCCCAAATCACGGCTCAGTCAATCTGGCAGGACAGTTTCGCTAAACGCGTCACCAATATACGTCCACACAACTATACTGACTATTTCATAAAGATTAATAGGATTTTTTAATTTAAAGACAACGTTATCACAGCAGTTAAACGAAAAAACACGAAAAAAGAAAAAATTTCAACAGACTGACTCGATACTGCACAAGCAAAAGACAGGCCGAAAGAAAAAGTTTTTGTCGCAGTAATGTTACTTTCGTTTTTTTCAGGAATATTCTTCAGATAGAGTAGGCCACACACGTGCGCTGTCTGGGGTAGGTAGACTCTCTGATCTAGCAGCTGAATAGCAGGCCAGTCTGAGGTTAAGTATTTGTTTCGATCCTTGTGTTTCATATTTTGCCTAAGAAAAATTATATTTAGGAAAGGGCAAAGAGGATTTGACAGACGTCTACACGGAGGTCTACTTTAACCCACCCCAACCTAAAAACATTTTGCTGAGGCCCATATTTTAAATGACAATCCGCCATAGCTGGGGAAATACATCTCTGAACTATTTGTCAACTTTATGGCTGGAATATGCCCTAAGGGCATTACTCATGTTTTTGACAAGATTAACCCACGAACTGTCTCCTCTTAGGATAAACTGATTCCTTACCCCACACATAATAGTCATACATTGTACTGGTTGGTTTTATTGATTAGATATCTTAGATGAAGCCAGCCAGGTGTACCTAGCAACCAGTAAGCCATCTTATTGCCTGAGGCGGTTCTAACGCACAAGTCAGACAGTTGGCATTACGAGCACATGATGTAGCATGAAGGGTCTTAGCCGTGCTATTTGATAAATGTGCTGTCATTTTGATCAATTTACATTGAGCAGTTGAATCATCAGTGACCTGAACACTAAAAAATACAACTGTTCGGACATGCTTTACTATCATCCACATCTATGCATTAGAATTGCAGTGCATGTCAATGGGGGTGGGCACATCCGTGATCCGTTTTCTTTCGGGGGGACATTGGCTGAGACACACTGCAAAAGCACAGGAATCGCGAACAAAATCGCGAGCGTTATCGCACGCGATTGTGTGCACTTTTCATGTGCGTTCCAAACGCGAAACGGACGGCGCATCGAAATCGCGTGAATTTTTGCGTTCCCGCGATTTCCATTTTAGAAGCAAAATCGCGGGCGCATTCTCGCGAGCACGAAACGCGTGCGCAAATGCGCGAAAAACTCGCTAGTGTGGCCTAGCCCTAAATCAGCTCTTTTTTTTTTTGCAAATCGTTTGCGCTCTGGTTATGCAAATTGCAGCGCAAACAACGGTAGCATGCTAAATGGTGTTGTTACCTTCTCTCCTGCTCTGATTGGTCTATTGAAGAACAGAAGTAAGACACAGCTCTTTTACCTAAACTCCCGTTCTTCAATAAAACTGATACCCAAAAGTTGTTAATATGAGTGGAGATACCTTTTATTAAAACTTTACAGGCACCGCGACAATTCAGACGGCCTTAATGAACGGAAACATTTCCTTGCACAATGGTCGCTCTCTATACTTAAGTATGGGATTTGAGACGATTGTGTACTTAGTCACGAGTGATCCCTCTATACGTATATAAGGACACTCTCATGAATGTTTTAATGATTGCTGCTGTGGAACCCAGCTAAGCAGCATCCCAGCCAATCAAAAATTACCCTGCAATAAGTGTTAGAACAAAATTCTGATTGCTTAGAACTACAACGCATGAAGTAAATTGAAATTGTTTTGAAAGTTTTCTCCCTAAGTATAAAGGTTCGTACACACGTGCGATAGCGGCGAGTGTTGCGGCCATATTTGTCCCGTGTATGGACGCTTTATGAGGCAGTTACGGTCGCATTTCGGTGATCCGCCCGGTGGATCGGGCAATGGGCCGCTGAACGAACGGCCAATAAAGTGCCCGATGCACGGGCCGAAACATTCATCTTTCTAACCATCGTCTTCGGGGTGGGGACCCGTGTCGCATGTGTGTACGAACCTGAAAGTGGTCATGTTACCACGTTTATAAATTGAACCACAGTGATGTTTTTATCTGCCTGTACCATGTTAAACGGCCTATTTAAAAAGATGCAGTATCACACAAATGTAAAATACAGCACAGAGCTAGAATTTATTGGTCTCATCTGTATTTACAACCACATCGCAAAACAGCAAAAATACGGATACGGATGTAAAAACGCCAATACATTATATATATAATAACTGTGTTGTTATTTTAGGTCATCCAAAAACCAACATGTCAGTAAGGAGATGATGAATATAAATAATACCCTTCCATTGGTAAAAGCTACATCAGTGTTCAGTGCACATTTTTGGCTTTGGTTCAGGCATCTAAAATGTCAAAGTGTAAACATTATGTTGTTTAACCTGTCGTTCAGTAAAAGGTTATATCACGTGCATTTCTTGTATGTACACTAGACATGTATGCACACCAGAAATTGTATGTATCTGACAGGAATGCACCAAAACTCTAATGCAGCTAGACATGGATGTACACCAGCCTTTTATGCATGCAAACATCAACATCAAACAGTATTTACAACCCCAGACTTGTATGCATACCAGAATTGTTGTACGCTAGACAGGAATGCATCACAGACCTTAATGCATGCTATCATGGATGTACACTAGCTAGCCTTTATGCATGCAAGACATGTATTCACACCAGACTTTTATCCTTACAGAATTGATGTACCCTAAACATGTATGCAACCGCAGACTTTTTTATGCATGCCAAACCTGCATGGAACCCCAGGCTTATACGGTATGTATGCAAGACTGTATGAACACCATTTTGTATGCCGGCTTACATAGTATGATGCTAGATTTATATCCATTTCTAGACTTGTCTGCACACCAGACTTGTTTACACACACTTGTTTTAGCTGTGGAAGCTGTGCTTGCGGGTTCCCTTATGAACCCCACACAATTGTCCAGAAATACTTAAACACAATACTATTAAGCTGCTTGTCGATTTGTGCCTGTGAGCCCTGGGTAGCTTTTCTTTCTTCGTGTTACAATGGCTGTGCTTCCTTCCACCCTCACTTGCTGCTAGTTGAGGACCTGCACCATGCTGGAGCGGAGGCCTATTCATCATGTGATAACCCCACAGCAGTCTCCTCCTCTGGCGGACTGTGCCATTCTCTCCCCCCAACCCTCTCATTTCCAGCCTGACAATGGGTTAATTGCTAAACATTTGACTGCTCAATAGCATTCCCCCTTCCCCGACCGTGGAAGGGGAGACGCCACATCATTGGGGTTTTAATTGACCTTTCATTAGTTACAAAGACAGAAGACTCCCCTGCAGACTAGAGGGTAGGACACAACCATTAAAATCAGGCCTGACACGAGTTGAGAATCAGGGAGACTCAATGGCTCTCCTCAGAATACCATATTTATCTCCCACAAGACTGCTAAGCCTAATACACTCTCAGACCCCACAAAGATACCAAGAGGGGGTTGTGGGGGGAAGCCATTATCACGGGTCCTTCTCTGGCAGGAAGGTGATCAGTCTACAAATATCCCAAAGGGTAAATTGTATCGTAAACTTATCTATCATCCACAGAACCTTTACCAAGTAGCCACAGTAAAAGAGCTAAAGAACCATAGTTAAAAAAACCTCTTTGTTGTCCATGATCAGTTGGTGCCATTTCCTGTTCTCATTGTCTTTTCCAACCACCGTCAGGTCTTAGATTCCCATAAATTAGAAATTCTAAAAAGAATAGGAACCTGCCAGTAACAATAGCTAAGTGAATAAAATAAATTGCTCGCTACTTATTTTATTCAGTAAATACTCAATTGAAGAACAATATTGGAAAAAAAAAATCACGGTTTTGGTTACTTATAGTTTATTCTGCCCAGCCTGATCTGCCTACAGTGCTAGTCAATCTAACTCTTAATACTGACAAGGCTCAGGACAAAATTATCCCTTTACCTCTGTTAAAAATATTCATCATTTTTTCTGAATAATCCAAAACCTCCCAGAACTACCAGAGAGCACGCAAGGAGTCTGACCATGTCCTGTTCCACCTTCGCTTGGGTTCCTAGACCTTTGCTGGTGGGGTAACATTCCTGCGTGTGTTTTTAATAGACATTCTCTAATTTTTAGAATGATCCGGTGTGATGTGTATGAAACGCCCATTTCGGGCAATTCAGATAGCCCGTGTATGGCCACTTTATCTGACGAAATGGACTTTCGTTCAGGCTCATTGCCCATCTGCTGCCGGGTGGATCTCCAAATGAGTGGCTTTTTCGGCCGATAAAGTGCCCATACACAGCCGATTATCACCCAAAACACTGTTCGTACACATCATGTGCGTCATGGGGTCGGCACCCCCGATCACACTTGTTGTACGAACCTTTACATTGCACTAATAACTTTTGGAAAATTGAAATAAGCAATCTAAAATGCAAAATTGTTGTCTCAAATTATTGGGTGTATCAACGGTAAAAAGCATTAGGTACAGTTAACAGACCACACAATGCATTTCTTCTTCTTGTCATGGCTGCCTTTGATTCCAAGCTGTCTCATATTGATTCCAATGTTCAAGGTCAGTAAGAGCTAAAAAGAGAGCATTACACGTAAACAGTCTATAATAACCAATAATGTTGCCTTTGCTACTATTTCCAAGCCCCACCTTCTAAAAGCAATTCCAATATAATGCAGGTGAGTGTTGTTGTGTGTGGGGGGGGTTAGTTTTAAAATGTTCACAATTAGGTGAGACATAAAAGCAGAAATAGGTTAAACTTCCCCTTAAAGTACCAACAACGATCGTGACTGTTCATTAACTGTCATATCCTCTAGAGGACACTCAAACACAATGAAGGAAATGTGGATTTAAATAAGGCTTTCCTTGCGTTCACAGAATCCCATACCCCACCCCTCCCCATGCGAAAGGCTTCGATACAGGGATTGAACACACAGTCATATCCTCTGACATCACTTCCCCGTTCATTTATGGAGAGTCAAAAATGATCACAGCAGCAAGTGGCCATTAAATGCACCTTCTCTGGGAGGTCAGCTCACAGCTACGGCTTCTTGCCGACACAAGGCTTTTGTTTTACAATCCACGGCTTGTGCTCTCTTCCTGTGTGAATCAGAGGTGACCACACACAGAAGGTGTGTAAGACGACATTTTTTTTCTAAAAAAAAAAAAAAAAAACATCGTTCCCGAATGACTAATGTTTAGGTAGAAAAAATATATAACAATGATCAAACCCAGTCTTCTAAGATTCCAAAATAAATCTGGTTCCACAGTTTGTTCTGTCTTCTTAAAACAAACATTGTACGGCTACCGTTCATTCATTTAATGACAAAAACTTGTTTATGTGGTAATAATTCTTCGGTTTGCTCGTTACTATCTAATGAATGAAATCCGGTGCTTTTAAAATAAGAGTTTGTTGCACTAAAATGCCCTTGACCGTTACACACCGTGTTTTTAGAATAAGAGGTTTCCAAATAATCACATACTCATGGTCATCTATGAAGATGACTTCACACTATTTTTAACAATAAGAATTTTTTTATTGAATTTCCCTGTTTGTGATAGTGGTTTTCAAGAAATTTCTGAAAGAAAACTGGCCTATCAAACCTGTCCATACTGTATACAACTTTGCTGAAGGATCATCTCCTGGATGGCGCACCCGATGCCTTAAACTGAACCTTACTATAGCTGAACTTTGTTTTCCCACTATTTCTGTTGACAATGCCGATTTGCCCTACTCAGCCGACACATTGTTTAGGGGTAATTATTATAATTAATAATGTTGCTAAAACACGATGCTTATTTCTCTCTGCAATATTACAAAAATCTGTAGGTCTTTTTTTTTTTCTTCCAACCTTCGCCTGCTTACTATGCTCTCATCCTAACACACTTGACTATTGTAACCCCTCTGCTTACTGGTCATGCTGCTTTCCCACAAGCAGAATTTAGTATGAGCTTAACATGGGCATGCTTAAAGATGGAAGGAAAATTCTAGATGTAAGGCAGGCATTGAATATGTGGGTGAGTATAGGGTAAGCCCATGATGACGTGCTTCAGTAATTCAGAGGGCATGGGATGAAGAGGTCTGTTATAACATACGTATGGGCCTAGGCAGGGCACTTCTAGGGTTTTTGCTGCCTGAGCCAAACTTTTGAATGCTGTGCCCTTGTTTATTTCCAGGAAGTGCGCCGCCGCCACACTAGTGGCGGGGTTTGTTGATGGGCGCACAAAACAAAGTAGGTACAAATGTAGAATTCTAGTGCACAAACAATTCTAATTGCATATTGGCTACCTCCATAAGGTTGCTACTAAACAACAGCCTGCTAAACCCGGATAATAAAAGCAATTATGTTCAATAAGTTGACAAATTATTTAAGCCTAGTCACCATTCAAGGTTGCTTTCTTTAACTGGGTCTAAACTAGGAACATTTAGAAGAATCAAGTGCGAACAGACCGCAAAACACTAATTTTACTATATCATTATTATTTCAACAATGCACTAGTAAAAAACATATGTTAAGATGTATTCATTCTTATCTGGTGCCATCTTCTCTTCACAAGTCCCACCATAACCATAACCCCATTATAACCCCTAATACTCCCCTATAGAGATCATCACCAATATCTCCCAGCAGCCCCCAGACCACATAATCCACATATAACCTCTAACTAACCCCTCCCTATACAGACCCATCACCAATATCTCCCAGCAGCCCCCATACCTAAAATAATCCCTCCCATCCCCCAGCAGTAGGCCATAAGATATTCAAACAGTGCCTACATTTCCCATAATCCAACCCAACAAGTTTTTTAAAATAAACAAAAATCAAATCATCATCAATATGTGTAACCAGTCTTTATCTTTAGTAGTACTAGTGTGTGTACTTACTTAATGACTGTCCCTACTGTCAGTGACAGTGTGTGTACATACTGCCATCTCTTCTGTCAGGTGTTATCAACAACTTTTTCTTCGAGTCTCGATATACTCCTTGGTCTCCTCCTTACTACTAATCACAGCAAGCTCAGCTCTGCGTGCGTAACCCTGCTCCAGGCGGCAACTCCGGACTGGCAGAACTGCACAATACGTCTGCCGCGCCACCTCCTGGGTCAGTGATGTCCGCTTTTCCCAGACTGCAGCTCTCTTACTCCTCTGGGGGGGGTGTTTAAATCTTCGGCTTCTGATTGGCCAAAGAAGGTGGGGGCCGAGGAAGAGGAGCCCGCCCAGCGCAGCATTACACAGCTCCCGTATGATTGGATGTACTGGGACGGCCGGCGGCTGCTGGTCGCGACTCGCGGCACACCATTATCAGTGGCACGCCCGCAGAGGCTGCTAGTTAAGGACACTTTTCCCCTTCCCCCACTTCTTGCCGCCTTTGTTCTTTCTCCCCAGGGTGCCGCCTGAGTCAACATGGCTCAGTGTGCCTAATGGTAGATGCGGCCTGCCCCTGGGCCTAGGCCTCCTTCAGGCAATGTTGCCAGTATCTTGCAGGTGCTGCTTTCCCTCATTCCTCTACCTTCAGGACTTTAAGCTATAGCACAAGCATAAAAAGTTTGATGGAAGCGCACTCTGTTAATCAAAAATTGTTCTGATAAGGAGACATAGCGTTCTCCGAAACGTTGTTATTGTTTGTGTGATGCAATAAACAGAACATTTTCTGATTAACAGAGTGCGCTTCCATCAAACTTTTTATGCTTTGGTGAGAGGGACAGGTCGTGAGCGGACATGATAGAAGCAGGGCGAGAGACTTCTGAATGGGTCACAGAACAAAAGATCCAAGAGTAGCTAGGGAGTTCAGGGCAAATAATCTGAGAGTCATCCCTAGGACCAGAGATCTGCATGCGGATGGACTCCACTTTATGTTGAAATGAATGTTGCAAAGTCCTGGGAGAGTGCGGAGAAAGGAGAGGGTCACTGATGAGGGGGACAGAAGGTTGAATGGAGAACAGGCGACGTGGTTGATTTGTTGTTATTTATAAGTTTTTCTGGTAATAGTTCTGTTTTGCCAGCAGGAGCCCAGAGCCAAAATTGCAGCATGAACTTGTAATGGAGAAATCAGCCTTTGTACAGGACTTTCTCCACGCACGTTCAGCAGCACGCGCGCACCTACGTATAAATGGGAAGTGGAATTGAGCCACGGATAGGGATTAGGTTTCCTCGACTGCAGGAATGCAAGGGGGCAAAATAGATTTATCGGAATTGGCAAGTGAGTAGCGGTCAACGACTGTCAAAAGGGAGGAGAGACTAGAGGACAGGGATGAGGCGAGTGACGGGAGATCTATGGATCTATTATTTACGAACAGACACACAAGAGGGAGGGACAGTAGGAAGAAGAGGGTGTTTAGCCTAAACGTAATAATTATTGATCTGAAAGCGGAAGGGGTTAGATTAAAAGACAGACAGAAGGTTTTTAGTGAACACTAGGTCCTGAAGTGGCCATCCTTGTGAGTACTAGCGTAGTCCATTGCTGAATTTGAACGAGGAAGTAAAGTGTAGGAAGCGAGTGGGCCAGGAGGGGAGGAATTGTCAATGTGACAGTTAAAGTCCCCCAGAATCAGAACAACAGTCAGCAAGAGGAAAAAATAAGCCAAGTTCGGAGAGAGATGCGGATGGAGATGCTGTAGACGGCGGTCTGTACACCCAGCTACTCTAGGACAAGGGGGGAGAGCTGAATTGAATGAGCCTCAAAAGATTTGAATGAAAGGTCAGCGGGAAGCCCACCATGAGCAAGCAAGGCCTCAAAAGCAGAGTCATGTTAACCATGTTTCGGTAGGGCAGGAAGGTGAAAATTATTAGAGTAGAAGAGATCATGAATGAGGGTAGATTAACCAGCAGAGTGAACATTAAGCAGAGCACAGGAGAAGGGCAGACAGATTGAGAATCAGAGGAATAGATAAATATGAAATATGTTGATATATCATCCTTTGTCCTATGAATTACTGTATGCCTGCTATGCTTCTGGATGCCTCATGGAAACTGAGCAATTTGGAAACCTGTACTGATCTGAGCATGCTTAGAAGAGGCAAACGGGATTAACATTCAGCCATTGGCTGTGATGTCAACTGTCAAACCCATAACTGACAGTTACTAACTGGAAGAACCAGGAAGCAGAAAGCGGGGAAACAGGACATTGTGCAGGATTTCAGGTTAGACTTATATTTCACATTTCAAACTATTACCTTAGGGTTTTGGGGGGTGATTTACCTGCATGTAAGTTTCACATTTTCCCTTTAATCTCTAACCCGTGACAGAAAGCTACCTGGCTCCCTATTAAACAATGTATCATTTACAAAATCCAGATACAACATTACACGGAAATAAAATCACATAAACCAGTTAAATGTCTTTACCGTGGTAGAGAGAAGTCTCTGGTTTGGATTTAGAAATTGCTGGTTTCGAAAATCCGTGAAACAGGCACGATTTTATGGAATTTGAAAGTCGGAATTTTTTAAAAATTCTGTTTCATATGGTTTTTGGAATTTCAAAACGTTCCTGGAACCGCTGGTGGAAACAAAGTCACTGGGTAAATTGTGGTCCAGAACTAACAGATGGGACAAGTATGGTATCGTTCAGCCCATCGAATGAAGATAATTCTTGTCCCACACACACAAACATTGATTTCTAATCTTTACATTTCTGATTAATAACCTCAGGATCTACTGGCTAATACCAGAATGCTAGAGATCACCACCACCAATGGAAGGACAATGCCTCCCAATCATGACAAATCCTAGACATTTTGAACTGGCAAGGGCTAATTTATAAAGCCGCGTTATCAGTTTTTAGCGATACCGCGACTTTAACGATTGGTATCGTGAATTTATGAACGCTAAACGATGATCGGAGATTACACATCGGTTTAACGATCGTAAATTTACAATACCGATCATAAATTTACAATCCGAGCGTAAATTTACAATAACGAAATCGTAGATTTACGATCCCCATAGAATACATTGTAGTAGTTAATTACGAACGTTCAGTCGTAAATGTACGATCGCACATTTATGACCGCAATCGGAAATTAACTAAACCGTGGTATTGCTAAAAAGCGATACCGGGAGTCAGCAGTAAATCATAACGAGAATTATACTCCAGCAGTAACTGCTTCTTTCTGGCTCCTTCCTCCAGAGCCATGTCACCGACAATCCTCCAATCCCGGACATTGGAGAAAATTGTATAGAGTATAATTCCTCTTAACTCTGACGTCATATGCCATGGTCATGACTAACTGCTGCACCCAGCAGAACCTAGAATAGAAGGAACATTTTAAAGGGGAACTGTGTCTCCAAAATACATATTACAGATATACCATGACCTGGATGGATGAACATTACAGATATACCATGACCTGGATGGATGAATATTACAGATATACCATGACCTGGATGGATGAATATTACAGATATACCATGACCTGGATGAATGAGAACCTTCACAAGCTGACCTAAACCCTGTTCTTCTGCTTTCTGGGTGGAGAAGGCTATCCAGGGCGCTTCATTTTCACCTTTTCAGTTGCCTACGGGATCTTTAGTAGGGATGGATGAACTTACTTACAGTGGCGCTGTAACGGTACACAGGGGCGCTGTAACGGTACACAGGGGCGCTGTAACGGTACACAGGGGCGCTGTAACGGTACACAGGGGCGCTGTAACGGTACACAGGGGCGCTGTAACTGTACACAGGGGCGCTGTAACGGTACACAGGGGAACTGTAACGGTACACAGGGGCACTGTAACGGTACACAGGGGCAGTGTAACGGTACACAGGGGAACTGTAACGGTACACAGGGGCACTGTAACGGTACACAGGGGCACTGTAACTGTATACTAGGATACTAT
Organism: Hymenochirus boettgeri; assembly: GCA_019447015.1. Lineage (NCBI taxonomy): Eukaryota > Metazoa > Chordata > Amphibia > Anura > Pipidae > Hymenochirus > Hymenochirus boettgeri. The sequence continues at coordinate 16,857,350 of CM033474.1, read as the reverse complement.
ACTATTCTTCATTACAGAACTGTAAAAAAAAATAGAAGCGTCAAATGAACAATAGCAAAATAATCTTTTTAATACTGGGTCTGAAAATAAAACCGCATTATGGATTTATTTTAAAAAATGATCCTTTAATAAAATATTACTGTAAATAGGGAGACGTACATTTTCCTGTCCAGTGCTTATATGTTAATATCTCTGGGGATAATAAAGATTTTTTTCTGTCCCATCAGAATGTGCGAGATTCCACCCTCATCATAAACACAGACACACGCAGCTTGATTTGATAGGCGCCTTATTTCTCGCAATTCAAAGTCCTAAGGCAGAAGATGGTCACGATGGCACCTTTCAAACACAGCCCGCTGTGCAATCTCCTCACTTAATCATCCGAGTCCGTGTCGTGCCTCTTCCTGGCCCCACGTGGAGATCCCGACCTCCTTCTCTTCTGAGGGTGTGAGTATCTCCTGTCACGACTTCGGCTTCTAGACCTAGCAGGGGGCCGTGCCAGTCGGCGTGGAGAACCCTCATCAGAAGAATGGGTGTCATGGTGCTGTCTTCTGTGTGTCCTCAGCGAGCTCCTCTCATCTGATGAATGGCTGTCAGGCCTGCGGACTCCAATCTGCCGAGATGATGATGAATTACATCTAGGGGAGCCGGCTTTTCTCCACCTTTCAATACAGAAACAAAAAACACACACGAGAAGGGAACAGGTCAGACTGTCACATTAAACAACAAGGCTATTGTGAGGCAGTAGGAGGAGAGAAAATAAACAAAAAAAAGAAAATGAACAAAAGCTTTGGGGAGAGGAGGACTGTGTAATTCAAAAGGGTAAAAGTGCATTAGTGTGTCAGACAGAATGGGGTGAGAAATGGCTTGACGTTGCGGACAGAGACTTCAGCCTGCAGTCCGACATGAAGAAATGTAGCGTACGAGTGTGTAATTGTGTGTCACTTAAACTAGTCAACTGTGCGAGATGCTGCCCAAAAGGACAGGCTTAGATAAAAAGTTGTGGGGACCCCCTAAAAAGTTTCTTTAAATCAAGAATAGCAACTTCAACCAAGTTAAACGGCATGTCTACCACCAGAATAACATTCTATTATATTATTACTGGGAGGAAGCACTGGGGAAAGGTACTTTTTAAGTACATATTACGATCTTCGGTTTCAGAGGGGTGGGGAAGGGGAGTATGAAATAATATTCAGGCGGTGGACATGCCCTTTAAACAGGAGCGGAAAAACAGGGGCCCGGGGCCTCCCGCAGGCTTGGAGGCAGCCCTTGACACTCCCCCGCTCTGGACCAAACAGCTGTTTTTAAACAGCTGATCGCGCGTCCTTATTAAATATACGTGCGATCAGCTGTTTCAAACACACGTTTATTTACCAAGGGTGTGCGACCAGCTATTTAAAACCAGCAGATTGAGGGCCCCCTCGGTCCCCCGCTGCTGTGGCGTTGGTACGCTACTGCCTTTAAACCAACGGAAGTATTGTTGCAATGTGGGGGGGGGATGTAGTATTACTTAGTTAGGAAAACAAAATGGCTGCAGTGTTAACCAATAACTAGTTCCGACATTTCATTTAAAAATGAGCTTGGGGCATCGACATGATAAAAGATCTCACTTTGCTGATCAAGAGTGGATATCCGCATATGGTGGTACATTGAGGGAGATTTTGTCGACTCCATACATAGCCATATCTGTAGATGTGGATGGGAGTTGCCATAGTTATTCCCTAATCTTATTTAGAAAAGCGGTATATTATATTCCCCAAATATAATATACGGAAATCGATTTAAAGGAATGTGGCAGATTTTTGGATTTAATGATGAAAAGGGAAGCGTAGCCCAGAAGTGTTATTTTCCTATTAGACTGCTCTGCAATATAATTCTCATATCCTTACCTACAAATGTCTCCTTAATGACGTTTCATTTAATAAAGTTCACGGAAGCAGTGAAGGAGTAAAAGGATTACAAGAATGACCAGTGTGTGAATCCTGGGGTTAGCCAACTGCTTCTTTTGAACCACAGCGCCTCCTTGTGCTAAATGTGAGCAGCGCTTGGAATTCAGTAAATCCCAGCTTGACATGTGTCATATTTTAAATGTTTTAACACTGCATATTCCAAAAGATCCAATAGGAGTCAGTAGGAAATAAACTATTATTTTTAGAACATATCAATAAAGGCTACACTAAATAAAGATATGTACAAAGCTTAGCCTACTGTGTGTGTATACAAGTTAAACCCTAAAATCCATTTAAATTAAGAAGAAACTTTTATAAATTCACTGATTTATTATCATTTTTTTCTGACGTATAGCCTGGGAATTTCTAAAATAATTCCGGTCCTACACACCCTACCTGATGGGAACACACATACTCACCCTGGGAGATACGTTCAAGCTCCATAACAATCTACTTAATCTCACCTCTGTGCTAAGGGATAGACTATCAGGATGTACCTGTCTTTATAAAGCTTAAATTCTATGTAGTATTCATAAAAAAGGGCAATCACCTAAACCCTTCACACTAACAGAACCCTAAACCGCTAGGTTTCGACATGTGGTGGATAGTGTAGACAGATTATTGGGTGCGGCTGGGAGAGACCCAGCGGTCTTGGTTCACATTGGGGCCAATGACAAAGTTAACAGAGGAGGACAGGACCTCCGTGGTATATTCAGAAACAGATTTCCAGGACCCCCAGGGTAGTATTTTCAGGAAAAGCTACAGCAGCCACTTGCCATGCTAGGGAGGCAAAGGCCTTAGGATTATTAATGTGTGGCTAAGAAGTTGATGTGTTTGGATTTTTAGAGAACTGGGCTGACTTTTCAGTTGCCTACGGGATCTTTAGTAGGGATGGATGAACTTACTGAAGTTCAGTTCATTTCTGAACTTCAGTAAAAGTTTGGAAGTTTGTAAACAAACCCATTTAAGTCCATGGGGAACAGGTGTGTTCCTTACTGGACTTGTGCCTGAATACCACCTATATCAAATTCCTGGGATACATTCTATAAGCAACAACATGGATGTGCTATGGGATCTCCAGTTTCACCCATTGTGGCCAACCTTTACATGGAGGAGGTAGAAACACAGGCGCTTAATACATTTAAGGGCATAGCACCCAGCCACTGGTTCAGATATGTTGATGACACCTGGGTTAAAATCCACCAGAAGGAAGTACAAGCTTTCACAGAACACATTAATGCGGTAGACCAAAACATCAAATTTACAAGGGAAGAGGTACAAAACAACAAACTGGCTTTCTTGGACTGCTTGGTAGAAGTTAAGGAAAATGGTAAACTGGAAGTAGAGGTTTACAGAAAACCAACACACACAGATCAGTATTTGATGTTTGACTCCCACCACCCTTTAGATCACAAGCTGGGGGTCATCAGAACCCTGCAACACAGCTGAGAACATCCCCACTAGCACAGAGGCGAAGGCTAAAGAAATGAAACATCTCAGAGGAGCCCTTAAAACTTGTGGATATCCAGACTGGGCCTTTGTCAAAAGAAGTAGAAGGAAAGAAAAGAACACGAATACCAACAGTGAAGGGGAAAAGCAAGACAGGAGAAAGAACATGGTCATCCCATATGTAGCAGGGGTCTCCGAGAAATTAACAAGAATTTGCAATAAACACCGTATCCCTGTCTGCTTTAAACCGAACAACACACTGAGGCAGCAATTGGTAGATCCGAAAGACCCAATACCAAAACACAAGAAAAGCGACATCATATATGCAGTGCAGTGCAGTGAAGAATGCTCTGATTTGTATGTGGGGGAGACCAAACAGCAACTGCATCAACGTATGGCCCAGCACAGAAGAGCCAATTCCTTGGGTCAGGACTCCTCAGCTGTGTACCTGCATCTTAAGGATAAAGGACATACCTTTGAACATTGTAATGTTAACATATTGGCAAAGGAACGTGACTGGTTCAAGAGAGGTGTTAAGGAGGCCATTTATGTGAAAATAAAGAAACCAAGCCTAAATAGAGGTGGGGGAGTTCGACACCAACTGTCTGCCATGTACAATGCTGTTTTGACACCTTACTCTAGGCGTTTCTATAACACCTCTTAGCCACTATCCAATCACGCCCTTAACACCTGGCTGTGATATGGTAATTGGGCTTTTCCAGGGTACATAATTGCCAACAGATTCTTGTACAAGTTATTCTGAATTGAGAAAGCCAGTCGGATGACTAGCGAAATGTCTTCAAGAACTAAACTTCAAGTCCAGTTGATCTAATTGAATACAACAGATATATCAATGGGGAGCTAATAATTCGAAAAATTCTGATAAATAACAGATAAGATAACAATGGTAACTTACTGTAAATGGCTGTGGCACCTGGGAAATGGTCTGGGGAACATGCACCTGTCACCAAAATGTGTTAACTTCTTTCCCCACGATTGGCAATTGTTGGCTTTACCCACGCTACATTCTAGGATTACGTCCAATTCAAGTGTTACCAAATGATAGTTTTGAGGGTTACCGAAATCGAAACGGAAGGCTACATTGGAGGGTTATCGAAACGGAAGGCTACATTGGAGGGTTATCGATTCAAGAATTCGATTATTAAATTTTTCAATAATTATCGGAAATAAGTCCACGAGTTTGAATAGAGTTCAGGTAGTTAAAATTTCGGCTGAAATCGGGTTCATCGCTACTCTTTAGTAGGGATGAACTACACCTCAATGATGATGCAGCTGTTTTTTGGGGGGGGTTATTTTAGACTACACTGGATAGAGGGGTAAGGGATCAGGGGTTTAATAAGATAATGGAGGAAGGAGAGGGGGTAGCACAGAGAAAAGGGAGGCATTACGTCAAAATGTGGAAATAAATTAAATGATAATCTAAAATGTAAATTTACAAATGCAAGAAGTCAAGCTGGAAAAACTGGAAAACTAGAACTGATAGCCATAAAAGAAAAGTATGATGTGATCAGTATAGCAGAAACATGGATAATTAATTCACACGACTGTGAATTTGGAAGGATAATCCTGGTTAGGTCACAATAGACTAAATAAGAAAGGAGGGGGATATGCATGTATGTTAAACAAGAATTGAAGCCAAATCTAAAAGATAGTAGTAGATAATTAGAAGATGAAATAGTTGGAAGTATAAACGATAAGGCAGAAACAATATGGGTGGAGCGGTGTACGGAAAGCAAGAAGGTGGGGAAATTAATTGTAGGAGTCGACTATAAGCTGTGGAAATTCACCTGCAGGTTTAGGGCACGTTCTTTTTTCAATATATGGTGAAAGGGTTCAGAGGGATCCTTTCCGAATGCCATTTGGAGTCAGGAAGGATTTGTTTCCCCTTTAAAGCATTTTTTTGCATTCCTCTGGATCTACTGTTAGGTAGGGTTAATGTGTAGGTTATTAAGTTTGGACTAGATGGATGTACGTGTCTAATATCTACTATATAAGGTAGAAATCTTGTATGTATGTATATATGTATGTATGAATGTATGTATGCATGCGCTCACCTCACAGCCACACCCCTGAATGCATCCATATAATGGCGACGCCCTCTGAAAGGGTTGACGCCCATGAAGTCCAGTTTGACCAATAAAAAGCCTGCACGTCACCAATTCAGTAACTCAGATGAAGGGCCTGGGCTCCGTGCACTGTCCGACTTCAACAACACAGACACAGAGTCCACTTCAGTGACACAACAACAGCTTAATGTACGGCTACACAACTCAGAGAGCTGCACACACAGAACAACAGCTTCTATAACAGAGGGAACCAGACATTTCCCTTAAGGTCTGTAAGACATTACAATTTGCTCCTGGAAGGTTTCAAATATAAACCCTGGAAAGACTATGTTACTATTGGTGATAACAAATATAAACCCTGGAAAGACTATGTTACTATTGGAGATATGAATCATATTTTTGGTTATTGTCATGCTAACAAATTTGAAGCAGAGCCTCCTGGAATGTGACCACGCCCCCAGATATTGCTGACATGACCACACCCCCAAACATCACGGCCATGCTCATACCCCAACCATTAAGGCCACGCCCCCAAAGATAACTGCCATGCCACTAGATATTGTGGTCACCCCCCCCAAAAAAAAGCCATTACGGTCTGCCCCCATTCATCAAGGCCATGCCCCCAAACATCACAGGTACATCCCAGTATTACGCCCACATCAACAAACATCCTGTCCATGCCTCCAAACATCACAGACACACCCCCAAAAACCACACCCACGCCCCCAAATATCGTGACCGCCAAATGTCACGTCCAAGTTTCCTGGACACCACAACATCACAGACATGCCCCCAGAACATCCACACCCTAGAATGCCGTGCCCCCACCCACTGCAACGGTTGGGGGGGCTGTTTGAACTGTATACAGGGGCACATGTAACCGTTTATATCAGGGGCACTGTAACTGTTGATTACTAGGATATTGTGACTTTAAACAGGGGCACTGACAACTGTACACAGGGGAGCTTGTTTGTAATTGTAACTGTAAACAGGGCGTGATTAAACTGTACAAGGGGCGCTGTGTAACGTTATACTAGGATATTGTAACTGTACACAGGGGCACTAAATGTACACTAGGATATTGTAACTGTATACAGGGGCACTGTAACTGTTACAACAGGATATTGTAACTGTACACAGGGGCGCTTTTGTTGTAACTGTACACTTAGGAATTGTAACTGTACAGGGCGGCGCTTGTAATGTACACAGGGGCGGTTTTTTTGTTGTAACTGGACACAGGGGCACTGGTGTTAACTGTACACAGGGGGCCCTGTTAACGTAAACTAGGATATTGTAACTGTATACAGGAGCACGTGTGTAACTGTATACCAGGGGGTACTGTAACTGTACACGAGGATATTGTAACTGTATACAGGGGCACTAAATGTACACTAGGATATTGTAAACTGTATACAGGGGTACTGTAACTGTTACACTAGGATATTGTAACTTACACAGGGGCGCTGAAACTGTACACAGGGGCGCTGAAACTGTACACAGGGGCGCTGAAACTGTACACAGGGGCGCTGAAACTGTACACAGGGCGCTGGATTGTGACTGATTGAAAAAATGCTACACAGGGGCGCTGTTTGTTGTTTTGTAACTGTACCACAGGGGCCGCTGTGCTAAACTGTACACAGGGGCCCGCTGAAAACTGTACACAGGGGGCGGCTGATTGATGATGAAACGTACACAAGGGGCGCTTGATGAAAATGTAACAGGGGCGCTGAAAAGAAACTGTACACAGGGGCGCTGTTTTGGAACTGTACACAGGGCGCGCTTTGTAATGTATACTAGGATATGTAACTTACACAGGGGCGCGGTTGTGGTAATGTACACAGGCGGGCTGTGCTTGTAACTGTACACACGGGGCGCTGTTTGGGTAACTGTTACTAGGGATATGTAACTGACACAGGGGAGCGGAAGGTGGATTGAAACTGTACACAGGGCCTGAAACTGTACACAGGGGGCACTTGGAATGTATCACAGGGCGCTGTAACCTGTACACAGGGGCACTGTTGTAACTGTACCACAGGGGGCGCTGAAACTTGGAAAAGGGGCACTGTAACTGTACACAGGGGCGCTGTAACTGTATACTAGGATATTGTAACTGTACACAGGGGCGCGCTGTGTTTTGGAACTGACACAGGGGCGCTTTTTTTTGAACTGTAAACAGGGGAGCTGGTGTAACTGTTATACTAGGATATTGGTAACTGTACACAGGGGCACTAAACTGTTACCCACAGGGGCACTGTAACTGTACAAAGGGGCACTGGTAATGTTACACAGGGGCACTGGTGTAACTGTACACAGGGGCCACTGTACCTGTACACAAGGGGCACTGTACTGGATACTAGGAGAGTTGTAACTGTACACAGGGCGAGTGGGTTTTGTTTGTTGTAACTGTACACAGGAGGCGCTTGTTGTAAACTGTAGACTAGGATATATTGTTGAACTCGTACACAGGGACGCTTTGTTTGTGTTTGTTTTGTGTTTGCTGTAACGGTACCACAGGGGCGCTGGTAACTGTTACACAGGGGCGCTTTTGTTGTAACTGTACACAGGGGCGGCTTGAATGAACTTGAACTGTACACAGGGGCGCTTGTGTATGTGTGTTGTGGTTGTATTGTAACTGTAACAGGGGCGCTGTAACTGTTCACAGGGGGCTGTAACTGTACACTCAGGGGCGGCTTTGGTAACTGTACACAGGGGCGCTGTGTAAACCGTACAACGGCGGCGCTCGTTGATAGTAACTGTACCCGAGGGCGCGGTTGTAACTGTACACAGGGGCGCTTTGTAACTGTACACAGGGGCGCTGTTGTGGAACGTACAAGGGGCGCTCTGTATTTGTTTGTAACTGGTACACAGGGGTGCTGTTTTTTGTAACGGTACCAAGGGGCACTGTAAACTGTACACCTGGGGCACTGTAAATGTTAGACATAGGATATTGTACCTGTTTACCAGGGGCACTGAACACTGTACACGACTATCAGGATGTACCTGTCGTTATTAAAGTATAAATTTATGTAGTATTCATAAAAGGGCAATCACCTAAAACCCTTCACCCTAACCAGAACCTAAACCGTAGGTTCGACATGTGGTGGATAGTGTAGACAGATTTATTGGGTGCGGCTGGGGGAGGAACCAGCGGTTCTGGTTCACATTGGGGCCAATCAATGAAAAAGTTTAACAGAGTGAGGACAGGACCTCCGTGGTCTGGTAGGGTATATTCAGAAACCAGATTTCCAGGGACCCCCAGGGTAGTATTTTTCAGGAAAAGCTTCCAGCGCCCCTTCCATGCTAGGGAGGCAAAGGCCATCTTAGGATTAGTAAATGTGTGGCTAAGAAGTTGATGGTTTGGATGTTTTTTAGGAAAAAAACCCTTGGGGCTCTGACTTTTCAGTGGCCTACGGGATCTTTAGTAGGGATGGATGAAACTACTTACACGTGGCGCTTGTAGTGTATGTTGTACGCGTAAACAGGGGCGCTGATGTTTGTAACGGTACACAGGGGCGCTATTTCTCGCTGTTTGTGTTTTTTGTTTGTAACGTTGCGTAACGGTAAACAAGGGCGTCGCTGTTGTAATTGTGTCTTGTTTTTTTTTGTACGGGTACAACCAGGGGCGCGTTTGTGTATTGCTTTGTAAAAGGTACACCAGGGGCGCTGTGTGTGTAACGGTACAAGGGGCGCTTTGTTGTGTTTTTTTGTAGCGGTACAAGGGGCGCTTTTTGTAGCGTACCCAGGGGCGCTGTTGTTTAGTTTTTGTTTGTTGTTGTTTCTTTTGTAACGGTACACAGGGGCGCTGTGTATTCTTTTGTGTTTATTTTTTTTGGATGTATTGTAACGGTAAACAAGGGGCGCTTTGTTTTTTGTGCCCTGACTCACTTTGTAATGTTTTGTGGTTTGTTTTGTATTTGTATTATGTTGTCCTGTTGTGTTGTAGTATGTATTTTGTGTTTTGTATGTAACGTACAAAGGGCGCGTGGAGCGGTACACAGGGGCGCTTGTAGCGGTGCCACAGGGGCGCTGTTGTAAACGGGACACAGGGGCGCTGTGGTGTTTAATGGTGGTAACTGTAAAGGGGCGCTGTTTGTGTATATTAGCGGTACCCACAAGGAGCATCCCTTTGTTTAGATGGTATTAAGCCGGAGTACAAACGGGGGCCACAGATTTGTAATTTGTATGATTTTTTTGTAACGGTACACAGGGGCGCTGTTGAGCGGTTACAAGGCGATTTGAGCGGTTACAAGGGGCCGCTCTTGTTGTATGTTTTTGTGGTAACGGTACCAACGGGGCGCTTTGTTTTTTGGTTAACGGCTTACACAGGGGCCGCTGTTTGTTATTTGTGTTTTTGTGTGGTTGTTTCGTTTGTAACGGTCACAGGGGCGCTGTTTTGTAATGTATTTGTTGTTGTGTAACGGTACGACAGCGGGCGCTTGTTTTTCTGGTTTTTTGTATTGTAAAGGTACACAGGGGCGCCTTTGTTAACCCCCCCAGTGGGTTTTGTAATTGTTGTTGTTGGAACTGTACACCGGGGGCGCTGTTGTATTCTTTTGTGTTTTTCTGTTTGTTTTTTTTGTTTGGTTGTATGTATTTTTTTTTTGTTGGTGTTGTATTGTTTTTGTGTGTATGTTTATTTTTTTGTTTTTCTGTTTTGTCTATTTTTTTTTGTGTGTTATTGTGGTTTGTAACGGTACACAGGGGCGCTGTTTTGTAAACTGTACACAGGGGCGCGGTATTTTGTAACGGTTACACAGGGGCGCTGTTTTTGTAACTGTAACCGGGGGCGCTGTAACGGTACAAGGGAGATGTAACGGTTACACAGGGGCGCCTGTAACGGTAAACAGGGGCTTTGTATGTATTGTTTGTTTGTAACGGTACACAGGGGCGCTTGTAAATGGTAACGTACAAAGGGGCCGCTTGTGTGTAACTGTACACGGGGCGCTGTTGTATTTTGTAACGGTAACAAAGGGGCGCTGTTTTGTTTGTAAACAGTGTTGTAACTGTACACAGGGGCGCTTTTTTTTTGATGTACGGTAAACAGGGTCGCTGTTACGTACACAGGGGCGCTGTAACTGTACACAGGGGCGCTGTTTGTAAACTGCTACACAGGGGCGCGTTATGGTAACTGTACACAGGGGCGCTTTTTTTTTTGTTGTTGTAACGGTACAAGGGGCGCTATGGTAACTGTCCACAGGGGCGCTGGCTGTTGTGTTTGTGTATTGATATTGTAACGGTACACAGGGGAGCTGTGTAACGGTACACCAGGGGCGCTTGTCCCTGTAACGGTACACAGGGGCGTTGTTGTTAACGGTACACAGGGGCGCTTGTATGTTATTGTTGGGGGTACGGTACAAAAGGGGCGCGTGTTGTTTCTTGTAACGGTACACAGGGCGCTGTTGTTGTGTTTGTAATTTTTTGTAACGTACACAGGGGCGCTTGTTGTATTTGTGGTAACGGTACACAGGGGCGCTTGTTTTTCTTGTAAACTGTCACAGGGGCGCTGGTTGTAATTGTTGTTGTAACGGTACACAGGGGACACGGTACGGTACACAGGGGCACTTGTAACGGTAACAGGGCAACATGTAACGGTACACAGGGGCATGTAAACTGTACACAGGGGCACTGTAACTGTATACTAGGATACTATACTATTCTTCCATTACCGAACTGTAAAAAAAAAATAGAAGCGTCAATATGAACAATAAGCAAAATATCTTTTTAATACATGGGTCTGAAACTAAAAACCGCTTAGGGATTTATTTTACAAAATGATCCTTTAATTAAATTTACGTCAATAGGGAGGAGAGACATTTTCCTGTTCAAGTGCCTTATATCTAATATCTATGGGGATAATAAAGATTTTTTTCTGTCCCATCAGAATGGGCGAGATTCCACACTCACATAACCACAGACACACGCACTTGATTTGATTAGGCGCCTTATTCTCGCCAATCAAAGTCCTACGGCAGAAGATGGTTCACAGATGGCACCTTTCACAAACCACACCCGCGTGCATTATCCTCAATTAATCTAAGAAGTCCGTTCGTGTGCCTCCTTCCTGGCCCCACGTGGAGATCACCGACCTCCTCTATTCTGAGGGTGTGAGTATATCCTGTCACGACTTCGCTTCGGCTTCTAGACCTAGCAGGGGGCCGTCCAGTCGGCGTGGAGAAGAACCCTCATCAGAAGACATGGGTGTATGGGGCTGTCTTATGTTGTGTCCTCAGCGAAGCTCCTTCAAATGATGAATGGCATGTCAGGCCTGCGGGCTCCAATCTGCCGAGATGGATGATGATGATGAATACATCTAGGGGGAAGCCGGCTTTTCTCACCTTTCAATACAGAACAAAAAAAACACACGAGAAGGGAACAGGTAAGACGGTCACCATTAAACAAACAAGGCTATTTGTGAGGCAGTAGGTAGGAGGGAGCGAAAGAGAAAATAAAACAAAAAAAACGAAAATGAACAAAAGCTTTGGGGATGAGGAGGGACTGTGTAATCAAAAAAGGGTTTTAAAAGTGCATTAGTGTGTCCGACAGAATGGGGTGAGGAAAAGAAGAAATGGCTTGACGTTGCGGACAGAGACTTCGCCCTGCAGTCCGACATGCAGAAATGAGCGTACGAGTGTGTAATTGTGTGTCACTTTAAACTAGCAACTTGTGCGAGATGAGGCCCAAAAGGGACCCAGGCTTAGATTAAAAAGTTGCTGGGGACCCCCTAAAAAGTTTCTTTTAAATCAAGAATAGCACCTTCAACCAAGTTTAAACGGCATGGTCTACCACCAGAATAACCATTCTATTATATTATTACTAGGAGGAGGACAGCCACTGGGGAAAGGTACTTTTTAAGTACATATTACGACTTCGGTTTCAGGGGGTGGGGAAGGGGAGTATGAAATAATATTCAGGCGGTGGACATGCCCTTTTAAACCAGGAGTGGAAAAACAGGGGCCCGGGGCCGCCCGCAGGTTGGAGGCTTGCCCCTGACAATACCCGATCTGGACCCAAACAGCTGTTTTTAACAGCTGATCGAGCGTCCTATTAAAAATATTACGTGCGATCAGCGTTTCAAACACACGTTATTACCAAGGGTGTGCGACCGAGCTATTTAAAACCAGCAGATTGAGGGCCCCCCTCGGCCCCCGCTCTGTGTGGCTGGTACGCTATGCCTTTAAAGACCCAAGGAAGTATTGTTGCAATGTGGGGGGGGGGGGGGGGATGGGAGTGGAGTATTACGTAGTTAGGAGGAAAACAAAATGGCTTGCAGTGTTTAACCAATAACTAGTGCCGGACATTTCATTAAAAATGAAGCTTGGGAAATCGACATGATAAAAAGATCTCACGTTGTAATCAAGATGATATCCGCATATGGTGGGAGGACATTTGAGGGGAGGGGGGGGGGGATTTGTCGACTCCATAAATGGCCATATCATGTAGAGTGGATGGGAAGATTGCCATTTAGTTATTCCCTAATCTTATTTAGAAAAGCGGTATATTATATTCCACAAATATAATTATACGGAAAATCGATTTAAAGGAAATGTGGCAAATTTTTGGATTTAATGATTTTTGAAAAGGGAAGCGTATTTTAGCCCCGACAGTGTTATTTTTCTATTAGAATGCTCGCAATATAATTCTCAGTATCCTTACCTACACCCATAATGTTCCTAAATACGTTTAATTTAAAGAAAGTTCCACGGGAGGAAGCAGTGAAGGAGGTAAAAGGATTACAAGAATGACCAGTGTGTGAATACCTTGGGGTTAGGCCAAACTGCTTATTTTGAACCACAGCGCCTCTTGGCTTTAATATGTGAGCAGCGCTTGAATTCAGTAAATCCCAGATTGACATGGTTCATATTTTAATGTTTTACACTGCATAGTCCAAAAAAAGATTCCAATCGGAGCAGAGGAAAACAATAAACTATTATTTTTTGACGAACATATCAATAAAGGCGAACTAGTTAAAAGATAGGTAACAAAGCTAGCTACTGTGTGTGTATACAGTTTAATCCCTAAAATCCATTTTTGAAATTAAGAGACACTAATTTTATAAATTCACTGATTTATTTTATCATGTTTTCTGACGTTATTAGCCTGGAATTCTAAAAAATTCCGCGTTCATACACACCCTACTGATGGAAACACACATACTCACCCGGGGAGTAAGTTCAAGCTCCAATAACAAATCTTATTATTCACTCTGTGGAAGGGATAGACTATCAGGACTGGACCTTGTCTGTATAAGATAAGAAAGTTAATTCGATGTAGAGTATTCATAAAAAAGGGCAATCACCTAAACCCTCACACTAACAGAACCCAAACCGCTTCCTAGGTTTCGACATGGGTGGATAGTTTGTCAGAAGATTATTGGGTGCGGCTGGGCGAGACCAGCGGTCTTGGTTAACATTGCGGGCCAATGACAAAGTTAACAGAGGGCAGGATCAGGACCTCCGTTGGTATATTCAGAAACAGATTTCCCAGGGACCCCCAGCGGTAGTATTTTTTCAGGAAAAGCATACAGCAGCCCACTTGCCATGCTAGGGAGGCAAAGGGCCGTCAGGATTACTTAGGAGTAGTAATGGGTGGCTAAGAAGGTGATGTTGTTTGGATTCTAGAGAACTGGGCTGACTTTCAGTTGCGACGGGGACTTTAGTAGGGATGGAGCACTTTACTTGAAGGCAGTTCATTTCTGAACTTCAGTAAAAGTTGGAAGTTTGTAAACAAACCCATTTAAGTCCATGGGGGGGGAACAGGTGTGGTTCCTACTGGACTTGTGCCTGAATACCACCAATCAAATTCTGGGATTACATTATATAAGCAACAACAGTGATGTGCTATGGGAATCTCCAGTTGCACCCATTGTGGCCAACCTTTACATGGAGGAGTTGAGGGTAGGAAACAACAGGCGCTTATACATTTAAGGGCATAGCACCCAGCCATGGTCAGATTATGTGATGACACATGGTTAAAATCCCCCAGAGAAGGGAAGTACAAGCTTTCCACCGAACAATTAAGGAGGGGACCAAAACATTAAATTCACAAGGGAAGATGGTACCAAACAAACAAACTGGCTTCTTGGACTGCTGGTAGAAGTTATACGGAAAATGGTTAACTGGAAGATAGAGGTTTACAGAAAACCAACACACCCGTCCTTATTTGATGTTTGACTCCACCACCCTTAGTCACAAAGCGGGGGGCATCAGACCCCTGCACACAGCTGAGAACATCCCCACTAGCACAGAGGCGAAAGGCTATTAACTAAAGAAAAATGAAACATCTCAGAGGAGCCCTTTAAAACTTGTGGATATCCCAGACGGGGGCCTTTGTCAAACAGAAAGTAGAATAAGGAAAGAAACAGAACACGGAAAAGAATACCAACAGTGAGGGGGAAAAGCAAGCACAGGAGGGAAGAAAGACAAAAAGGAACAGGGGTCATCCCATATATGTAGTTGTAGCCAGGGGTCTCCGAGGAAATTAACAAGAAGTGCAATAAACATCGTATCCCTGTATGCTTTAAACCGAACAACACCACTGAGGCGCAAATTGGTAGGATCGAAAAGATACCAATACCAAAACACAAGAAAAGCGAATCATATATGCAGTCAGTTGACAGAATGCTTTGATTTGTATGGGGGGGAGACCAAAACAGCAACCTGCATCAAAGTATCGCCCCCAGCACAGAAGATGCAATTCCGTGGGTCGGATCTCCTCAGCTGTGTACTGCATCTTAAGGATAAAGGGGACATCATTACCTTTGAAATTGTAAATGTTAACATATGGCAAAGGAACGTGAGTCTGGTTCAAGAGACGGTTTAAGGAGGCCCCATTTATGTGTGAAAATAAAAGAAGAAACCAAGCCCTAAAATAGAGGTTGGGGAGTTCACACCAACTGTCTGCATGTACAATGCTGTTTGGACACCTACTCTTAGGCAGTTTCATATAACACCTTCTTAGCCCACTATCCAATAACGCCCTTAACACCTGGCTGTCTGTGATATGGTAATGGGCTTTTCCAGGATACTAATTGCCACGATTCTGGTACAAGTTTATTCGAATGGAGAAAGAGGGGAAAGCAGGTGGAGGATATGAATAGCCGAAAGATGTCTTCAAGACTATAAAACTTCAAGGCTCCAGTTGATTATCTAATTGAAATACAACAGAATAATCAATGGGGAGCTAATAATTCGAAAAATTTGATAAATAACAGATACGATAACAATGGTAAACTTACTGTAAATGGCGCTGTGGGCACCGGGAAATGCCCTGGGAGGAAATGGTTCTGCGGGGGAACATGCAACACTGTCACCAAAAAGTGTAACTTTTCCCAACCTGGCCATTGTTGGCTTTACCCACGCTAATTCTAGGATTAAGTCCAATTCAATGTACCAAATGATAGTTGTGAGGGTTACCGAAATCGAAAACGGAAAGGCTACATGGGGAGGGTTATCGAAACGGAATAAGGCTACATTGGAGGGTTACGATTCAAGGAATTCGAGTATTAAATTTTCAATAAATTATCGGAAATAAGTCCACGAGTTTGAATAGAGTTCAGGTAGTTAAAATTTCGGTGAAATAGGTTCATCGCTACTCTTTAGTAGGGATGAATTACACCTCAATGATGATGGCAGCTTGCAGCTGTTTTTTGGGGGGGTGATTTCTAGACTACACTGTGATTAGAGGGGTAAGGGTCAGGGGTTTAATAAGATAATGGAGGAAGGAGCGGGGTTGGTTCTTTGGTTTAGCCACAGAGGAAAAGGGAGGCATTACGGGTCAAAGTGTGGAAATAAAATTACATGTAATCTCTACAATGTAAAGTTACAAATGCAAGAAAGTCAAGCTGGAAAAAACTGGGGAAAACTAGAAACTGATAGCCATGAAAAGAAAACGTATGATTGTGATCAGTTATATACGCAGAAACATGGATTAATTAATTCACTACGACTGGAATTTGGAAGGATAATCCTGGTTAGGTCACAATAGACAAATTAAGAAAGGAGGGGGATAGATGGATGTTAAACAAGAATTGAAGCCCACTCTAAAGATAGTGTAGTCCTTCGGACGATGAAATAGGTGGAGTGAGTATCAAACGATAAGGCAGAGAAACAACTGGGTGGAGCGGGTTGTCCGGCACGCAGAAAGAAGGTGGGGAATAATTGTAGGAGTCGAATCTAAGCTGTGAAATTCACATTGCAGGTTTAGGGCACGTTCGTTTTCAATATATGGTGAAAGGGTCAGAGGGGATCCTTTTCCGAATGGGCCATTTGGAGTCAGGAGGAATTTGTTTCCCCTTAAAGCATTTTTTTGCATTCAGATGATCATACTGGTAAGGGTAGGCGTAATGTGTAGGTTATTATTAAGTTTGGACTAGATGGATGTTACGTGTCGAAGATCTCTAGATAAGGTAGAAAAGGAAATCGTGTATGTCTGTAATATGTATGTCATGAATGTATGTATGCATGCGCTCACCTCCACAGCCACCCCCCGAATGCATCAATAATGGCGACACGCCCCTTCTGAAAGGGTTGACGCCCATTGAAGTCCGTTTTTGACCAAATTAAAAAGCCATGCACGTCAACAATTCATAAATCTCAGATGAAGGGCCGGTCGTGCACTGTCAGACGTAAACAACACCGACCACATCGTCCACTTCAGGTGACACAACAACAGCTTAATGTACGGCTACACAACTCAGAGAGCTGCACACAAAACAACAGCGTCTATAACAGAGGGAACCAGAAATTTCCTTAAGGTCTGTAAGCCATTACAATTTGCGTCCTGGAAGGTTTCCAAATATAAACCCTGGAAATAGGACTAGTTACTAATTGGTGATTGATAGGAATGGACATTAATACAAAATATAAACCCTGGAAAGACTATGTACTATTGGTGATATGAATGAATTTATATACAAATATAAACACTGGAAGAGCTATGATTACTATTGGTGATATGAATCATATTATATACAAATATAAACCCTGGATAAGGAAAGACATGTTTACTAGTGGTGAAGGAAGCACATTTATAGTAACAAATATAAACACTGGAAAGACTATGTTACTATGGTGATATTGAATGACATGTAATACAAATTAAACCCTGGAAAGACTATGCTACTATGGTGATATGAATCCTATTGCATATACTACATATAAACCATGGCAAGGACTCATGTTACTATTGGTGATATGAATTCACAGTTATTATACAAATTATAAACCCTGGAAAGACTATGTTACTATTCTGGGGTACTAATGACATTTAATATACAAATATAAACCCTGGAAAAGATCTGTACGAGGGTTGATATGGAATCACCTATATATACAAATATAAACCATGGGAAAATAGAATCATGTTACTATGGTGAGATGAATCACATTATATACAAATATCAAACCCTGGAAAGGGGGACTATTTACTTGGGATATGAATCAAATTTATATACAAATATAAACCATGGAAGACTATGTTACTTTGGAGGATATGCATCACTTTATATAACAAAATATAAACCATGGAAAAAGAATTATGTTACTATCGGTTGACTCCTATGGAATGACATATATACAAATATTAAACCTGGAAAGACTATGTACTATTGGTGATATGAATACATATATATAAAAATATAAACCATGGAAAAGACTATGTTACTATTGGTGATATGAATCAACATTTATATACAAATATAACCGGAAAACTATGTTACTATTGGGGATATTCAGAAATTTATATACAAAATATTAAACCATGGAAAGACTATGTTACATTGGTGATATGGAAGACATTATATACACATATATAAACCCTGGAAAGGGACTATGTTACTTATTGGTGATATGAATCAAATTATATAAAATATAAAACCCTGGAAAAAGACTATGTTTTACTATTGGGGGAATGATGACATTATATACAAATAAAACCCTGGAAAGACTATGTTACTATTGGTGATATGAATGACATTTATATAAAATATTAACCCTGACGTGGAAAGACTATGTTAATATTTGGGGATATTAATGAATTTATATACGAAATATAAACCCTGGAAAAGACTATGTTACTATGAGAGATATGAATTCATATGTTGGTTATTGTCTGCTAACAAATTGGAGAGCAATGAGCCCTAATGAAGTGACCACAGCCCCCCCCCACACAGATATTGGACATGACCACACCCCCCCAAACATCACGGCATGCTCATAACCCCAACCATTAAGGTCCCACGCCCCCAAAGAGAACTGCCAATGCCATAGCGATTGTGGGCACACCCCCAAAAAAAAAAAGCCATTACGGTCTGCCCCATATTAATTCCAAAGGCCATGCCCCCAACCATCACAGGGGTACATTCCCAGTATTACGCCCACCTTCAAACAAACATCCTGTCCAGCCTCCAAAAACAATAACAGACACACCCCCAAAAACCACAAACACGCCCCCAAATATCAGTGGACGCCAAATGTCACGGTTCCAAGTTTCCTGGACACCACAACATCACAGACATGCCCCCAGAACATCCACACCCTAGAATGCCGTGCCCCCACCCACTGCAACGGTTGGGGGGTATGGGCTACATGGGAATTACCTGCATTACCTGGACTTAAGCACCAGACACACACTGCCCACATGTCACACACTTCACAGACAGTTACAACTAAAGAACAAAGACATCATGGCACTTTCAATTCGGACCAGAAAGGAACTTTATTGATTGGGATCTAATAGTCAATATAAAGTGGTCCTTGTGCAAGGATGAAGTGTTAAAGTGCAAACAAGGTGACAAACTGCTCACTAATGTGCAAAAAATTAGCACGCTTAATAAAAACACAGAACGCTCCGACAGCGCAACATGGGTAGGGTATAAAGGTTGGACTAGATGGACGTATGTCTTTATACAACCTCCAATACTATGTTACTATGTAACTGTTAGAGATTATGGGTAGGATATAAAGGTTGGACTATATACAGACATTATGGTAGGGTTATAAAGGTTGGACTAGGATGATGACGTATATTCTTATACAACCTCAATACTATGTTACCATGTGAATGTTATACAGATCATTATGGGTAGGATATAAAGGGCTGGACTAGATGGAACCTATGTTTTATACAACCTCAACTATGTTACTATTGTAACGGTTATACAGACAGTATCGGGTCGGGTATAAGGTTTGGACTCGATGGACGTTATGTCTTTATACAACCTCCAATATATGTTCCTATGTAATGTTAGAGATTATGAGTCGTGGTATAATGGTGACTAGAGGACGTATGTCTTATACAACCTCCAAAAAAACTGTGTACTATGTACCGTTAGACAGCGTTATGGGATTAGGGTTATATAAAGTGGGATTAGATGGGACGTGATGCTTTATACAAACATCCAATACTATGTACTATGTAACTGTAAGACAGAACATTATGGGTAGGGAGTATAAGGTTTGGACTAGATGGACGTCTGTCTTTAGACAAATCGCAAATACTCCGTTACTATGAACAGGTAGATAGACATTATGGGTAGGGTGATAAAGGGTGGACTAGAGGACGTATGCATTTATACAAACCTCCAATACTATGTTACTATGTAACGTTAGACCGACATTCGGGGTAGGGGTTAGGGGTTGAACTCGAGGGACGTATGTCTTTAACAACCTCCAATACTATGTTAATATATAACTGTTATACAGGACATTATGGGGTAGGGTTATAAGGTTGGATAGAGGGAACGTATGTATTTATACACCCTCCAATATATGTACTATTAACTGTGACAGCATTTGGGTAGGGTATAAAGGTTTGGGACTAGATGGATGGATGTCTTATAAACCTCCAAAATACTATGTTACTATGTTACTGTTATGACAGACATTATGGGTAGGGTTTAAAGGTGGACTAGATGGATCTATGTCTGAACAACCTCCAATACTATGTTACTATGTAAACTGTTTTATACAGACATTATGGGTAGGGTAAAGGTTGGACTAGTGGGGACGGTAGTCTTATACAACCTCAATACTATGTTACTATATAACTGTTATACAGACATTATGGGTAGGGTATACAAGGTTGGACTAGATGGACGTATGTATTTATACAACCTCCAATACTATGTTAATAGTAACTGTTATACAGACATTATGGGTAGGGTATAAAGGTTGGACTAGATGGATGTATTGTCTTTATATAACCTTCCAATACTATTGAACTATGTAACTGTTATACGAACATGAGGGTAGGGTATAAAAGGTTGGACTAAGATGGACGTATGGATTTATACAACTCAATACTCTGTAACTGTTAGAAATTGTATTGTAATGACCTACCCCTATTGCAGTGTATTGTAACAACCTACCCCTCTCTGTCATCACGCCTAGTCCCTATAAGACTCATGAGGGGCCGCGAAGAAAACCGAAACAAGCAAATAATAAATACAGTTTGAAGGGCCCGCTGGCCCCATAGGAGTACAGGGCCCTCTGCCCCCTAGAGTACAAGGGCCCTTGCCCCCATAGAGTAGGCCCTCTGCCCCAATAGAGTAAAGGGCCCTCTGGCCCCCTAATGGGCCCTCCCCATAGAGTAAAGGGCCCTCTGCCGCCCCATAGAGTAAAGGGCCCGGTCGGCCCGCCATGAGTAAGACCCCAAGGAAGCCCTCTGCAGAGTAGGCCTGACCCCTATTAGCCCCTGGTCCTGCTACTTATCTCCCTCGGCGCTGTGATTCCGATCCCTCCCCACTGCACTTTGAGTGACCGGTCACTGAGGCAGCCAGTGAAGACGCTGCTCTGCAAGGAGGCTTTGTCCTTCTCATTGGCTTTCTCTCCGACTGTCACTGCAGTGCTGGGGGAGGAGATCCGACCGGAGCTTACGAGGAAGATTACAATGAGTAGTGCAGGACTTTTGTAATACCCAGAGTGAGACTTTGTGTGTTAGGTCCTCTCCCTGGTACTTTTGCGTGGAATGGATCGGGAAATAGTAGTTAATTGCCCTTCTTTAAAATTTTGTAGAATGTAGGAACTTCCAATGCACTGTGTACAAAAAGGACATCTTTGAAATGAATGGTTCAGATGAAGGGCTATAAAATTAATAAGGGGATAGTGAGCTTGAATACAAGAGAGACTGCAAAGTTACATTATGTACGCTGGAGAAATAGGGCGCTGTTGGGGATGATTACTGTGTATAAATACATTAACGGCCAACATAACTATCTGGGACAGTGGTTCACCAATAACATGTCAGAGGACACAAGACGATCCCTTTAAGAACTTGAAGAAAAAGGTTTGGCTTCAAGCTCGGAAAGGGTTTTTCACCTGTAGAACGTAGGCTATGGAACTTCCTTCCAGTTGGACGTTGTTCTGCGCAGTTCATTGGTCGTTTTAATATAAGCTGGATTAGTTTCTACAAACACAGGAATGTTTACAAAGTTACTGGAATTGATACATAAAGTAGAGTTTGGAAAGGGTTTGTCACTTGTGAGAACGGTAAGCTATGGAACTGTCCTTCCAGTGACGGTGTTATGGCAGTTTCTATTGTCGTTTAATAAAAAGCTGGATGAGTGTTCTCACAAACAAGGACGTTTACAAGTTACTGTATTGTATCATAGTAAGTTGGGAAAGGGTTTTTCACTGTGATACGGTAAAGCTATTGAAACTTTGTTTTTTCTTCAGTGACGTTGTTGTAGGCAGTTCTTAGTCATGTTTAATAAAAAGCTGGATGAGTTTCTACAAACAAGAATTTATCAAGTTACTGGTATTGATACTAGAAAGTAGAGGTTGGGAAAGGGTTTGTCACTGTGAGAAGCGTAAGCTATGGCACGGTCTTCCAGGGACGTTGTAATCTGGCAGTTTCATTTGGTTCGTTTATATAAAAGCTGGAAGTTTTCTACAAACAAGGAATGTTACAAGTTACGGGGATTGATCATAAGGGTTGGGAAAAGGGTTTGTCACTGTGAAACGGTAAAGCTATGGAACTGTCTTCCAGTGGACGTTGTTATGGCATGTTCTTGGTCAGTTTAATAAAAGAGCTGGATGAGTTTCTCCAACAAGGAAGTTACAAGTTACTGGGTATTGATACATAAAGAGTTGGGAAAAGGCTTTCACTGTGGATAACGGTAAAGCTATGGAACTGGTCTTCCGTGGACGTGTGTAATGGCAGTTCATTGGTCAGTTTATAAAAGCTGGATGATTTTCTGCCAACAAGGAATGTTACAAGTTACTGGTATTGATACATAAAGTAGGTTGGGGAAAGGGAATTTTTTTCCCCCTTCATAAATTTGGTGGTTTTTTTTTGGCCTTCCTCGGATCAACCGTTAGCAAGGAATGGGAATTGCTAAATGGGTTGGACTGGATGGACGCTATGTTCTTATTCAACCTCAAATACTATACTTATCTAACTACTATACTATACTACTATAATATACTATACTATAACTTTATCAATTCACTGTTGAGTAGTTTGTTTTTCCTCCCCACCTTTAGAACAACAATATATGCCTATCTCACAGCCTGTCTGGTGCCACAAAATGGTGCCCACAGGTTTTTAGCCAGATGCTTGTTATTGCTGCATGGTGTTAACTGAAAACTCCTGAGGCTTGCTAGACCATAAATAAAAATCATCCACGGTGCACATCTGTATTGCCTTTACTTATAACAAGAAGACACTTTCCTGTTATTTCCCCGCTTTTGAGGTTCGTGTATGTTTATCATGATTCAACTGATTGAAATTTAAGATTCTAAACGTTGTGTTGGGAAACTTATATTTAGAGCAGTGATAGAAGATATCTATATGTTTCCCATCACTGTCCCAACCTTCATGAATGATCAAATCCTCCCTTTTTAGTTTTCTGTCCGATTAAATACTAGACGTTTCTTTTTTTCTACATTTACATTGCCAGCACCAAATACTGGAACCCCCCAAGAACCGCCACAGATAAGGGAAATGGTGGAAGCAGAGGAAGAAGATCAAGATCAAGGTATTGGTAGACATTTTAAGGTACATGGTTATCTTGTAATTTAAGCCAGCCCTATGTTTTAAGAAAGGTGTGGATTCCCTCCCTTATTCTAGGTGGCGAAAATAAGTTAAATCGTCATTGCTGGGAGCAATTCCTGGTACAGCAGCTCTACAGATCTTCTCACCGCAAAACCAGTTTTAGAGGACTGATGAAATAACTGGTAAAAAGATTAATTTCATGGGGACTTTTTAATCCTAAAATTTTTTAGGATTTTAACCCTTCAATTATAATCTAAGGGTATCATTTCGCTCCTGTGTTATCCAAGTTTTTCACCATTTTTGCATGTTGCCATTTCTGGTTGCCAGTGCTTTAGTACCCCCCCTACTGTATATGCTTAAAGGTAATATCGGATTATGATGTCCAAGACTTGCTAGCTCAGTTTCGACATTAGGAAATGTCATATTGAATTATTGAATAGTTGGACGTAGTGTGGTAGGATTGGTGAACACTATAGTCAGTCCAATATTTAATCAGCTTGGCAGTGCAATGGCAGCACCCACCGTCTTGTAATGTAATTGGGGGGGGTTAAGTCCTTTAACTCGCTGACACTGTTTTTACATTGTTTATTTAAAGCAACAAGAAGGCCCCGGAGGAAGACAAAAGAAGAGAAAAGCAAAGAAAAAAAAATTGAAAAAGAGAAGCATCGAAGGAAGACTCTCGCCTCATCCGCCTAGTCCCTATAAGACTCATGAGGGGCCGCGAAGAAAACCGAAACAAGCAAATAATAAATACAGTTTGAAGGGCCCGCTGGCCCCATAGGAGTACAGGGCCCTCTGCCCCCTAGAGTACAAGGGCCCTTGCCCCCATAGAGTAGGCCCTCTGCCCCAGCATAGAAGTAAAGGGCCTCCTACCCCCATATAGTAAAGGGCCCTCTGCCCCCCCATAGAGTAAAGGGCCCGGCCCCCATGAGAAAGGCCCTCTGGTCCTGCCTCTTGTATCTCCCTCGGGGGCGCGTGATCCGATCCCCCCCACTGGCACTTTGAGTGCCGTCACTAGGCAGCCAGTGAAGGACGCTGCTCTGCAAGGATGCTTTGTCTTCTCTTGGCTGCTGTCCTCCCACTGTCACTGCAGTGCTGGGGAGGAGATCCGACGAGCTTACGAGGAAGATTACAAGTGAGTAGTGCAGGACTTTTGTAAGTACCCGAGTGAGGACTTTGTGTTTTAGGTCTCTCCCTGGTACTTTTGCGTGAATGGATCGGGGAATGTAAGTATAATTGCCCCTTCTTTAAAATTTTGTAGAATGTAAACTTCCAATGCACTGTTACAAAAAGGACATCTTTGAAATGAATGGTTCAGATAAGGGCTATAAATTAATAAGGGGATATGTTAGCTTGAATACAAAGAGAGACTGCAAGTTACAATTAGTACGCTGGAGAAAAAAGGCCTGCTTGTTGGGGATAATTACTGTGTATAAATACATTAACGGCCATACATAACTATCTGGGACATTGTTCACCAATAGAACATGTCATAGAACACAGACGTCCCTTTAAGATACTTGAAGAAAAAATGGTTTAGGCTTCAAGCTCGGAAAGGGTTTTCACTGTGAGAACGTAGCTATGGAAACTTCTTCCATTGGACGTTGTTCTGCGGTTCATTGGTCGTTTTAATATAAGCTGGATTATTTCTACAAACACACGGAATGTTACAAAGGTTACTGGTAATTGATACATAAAGTAGAGTTTGGAAAGGGTTGTCACTTGTGAGACGTAAGCTATGGAACTGTCTTCCATGAACGGTGGTTATGGCAGTTTCCTTTGTCCGTTTAATAAAAAGCTGGATGAGTTGTCCACAAACAAAGCGAAGGTTACAAGTTACGGATTGTACATAGTAAGTTGGGAAAGGGTTTTTCACTGTGATAACGGTAAGCTATTGAACGTCTTCCAGTGGACGTTGTTGGGCAGTTCATTAGTCATTTTAAAAAAAGCTGGATGAGTTTCTACAAACAAGGAATGTTACAAGTTACTGGTATGATACTAAAGTAGAGGTTGGGAAAGGGTTTGTCACTGTGAGAACGTAAAGCTATGACGGTCTTCCAGGGAACGTTGTAACTGGCAGTTCATTTGGTTCCGTTTATAAAAAGCGGAAGTTTTCTACAAACAAGAATGTTCACAAGTTACGGGGATTGATCATAAAGTAGAGTTGGGAAAGGAGTTTGTCACTGTAGAAAGGTAAAGCTATGGAACTGTCTTCCAGTGGACGTTGTTAGGCCGTTCACATTGGTCAGTTTAATAAAAGGCTGGATGATTTTCCTCCAACAAGGAAGTTACAAGTTACTGGTATTGATACATAAAGAAGTTGGGAAAAGGGCTTTCCTGGGATAACGTAAAGCTATGGAACTGTCTCCAGTGGACTGTTTGTCAATGGCAGTTCATTGGTCAGTTTAATAAAAGCTGGATAATTTCTGCCAACAAGGAATGTTACAATTACTGGTATTGATACATAAAGTAGAGTTGGGAAAGGGCAATTTTTTTCCCCCTTCATAAATTTGTTGGTTTTTTTTTGCCTTCCTCGGATCAACAGTTAGGCAGGAAATGAGGAAATTGTAATGGGTTGGACTGGATGGTGCGCTATGTTCTGTATCAACCTCAAATACATACTATATCTATACTCACTATACTATCCTACTATACTATAACTATACATACTTTATCAATTCACTGTTAGTATTTGTTTTTCCTCCCACCTTTAGAACAACAATATTGCCTATCTCACAGCCTGTCTGGTGGCCACAAAATGGTGCCACCAGGTTTTTAGCCAGATGTCTTGATTCATTGCTGCTGGTGTTAACTGAAAACTCCTGAGGCTTGCTAGACAAATAAATAAAAAAATACATCCACGGGCACCATCTTGTATTGCTTATTATGATAACAAGAAGACATTTCTTTTTTCCCCGCTTTTGCAAGCGCCTTTTCTCCAGCGTACATAATTGTAACTTTTCCAGTCTCTCTTCGTATTCAAGCTCCCCTAATCCCCTTATTAATTTATATGCCCTTCTCTGAACCCATTCCATTTCAAAGATGTCCTTTTTGTACACAGTGCCATGTAAGTTACATTTCTACAAAATTTTAAAGGACAATTATACTTACTATTTCCCCCGATCCATTCCCGCAAAGTACCCAGGGTGAGGACCTAAAACACAAAGTCCTCACCTCTGGGTACTTTACAAAAGTCCTGCACTACTCACTTGTAATCTTCCTTGTAGCTCCGGTCGGATCCTCCCCACTGGCACGGTCAGTGACAGTCCGGGAAGCAGCCAATGAGAAGACAAGCCTCCTTGCGCCCTCCGTGCAGAGCGCGTTCTTCCCACTGGCTGCCTCGTGACCTGTCACTCAAAAGTGGCCAGTGGGGAGGATCGGATCACACAGCGCCGGAGGGGAGATTACAAGTAGTGCAGGACCAGAGGGCCCTTTACTCCTATGGGGGTCAGAGGGCCCTTTTATCTATGGGGGTCAGATGGGCCCTACTCTATGGGGGGTCAGAGGGCCCTTTACTCTATGGGGGCCCAGAGGGGCCCCTTTACTCTATGGGGGCCAGAGGCCCTTTAACCTATGGGGGCCAGAGGCCCTTTACTCCTATGGGGGCCAGAGGCCCTTACTCCTATTGGGCTCAGGCAGGGACAGGGTGTCCCGAAACGTCGTCGTCGTTTTTTCAACACAATCACAAACTGTGGATGCACCCATTGCAGTGTGCTCCCCTATACTTTTCGTTGCTATAAAGAAATTATCCTTGCCCGATGATGGAGGGCAAGTGGACTGCACCTCTGATTTGTCGGCTAAAAGCCAACAGCGGTGTGCTGGAGTGTTGCTTGGACTGTATTGATTTAACTCAAGAGAGATCAGTCTCCAATCAGTGAAATCTAATCATTCTACTTTGAACCTAACCTCCGTTTCAGTGGGTGTTTTTATTTACCATCAACATCAAACACGTAACCCACTAAAAGCAGAATAGTCTCCCTAATACATCAGAAAATAGCTTACTTTTTGGGGGGGTAAAAATAGAGAAACCCTTTTTTCCGTTGCTTCTTTTGTCTTCTTTAGAAGCATCATCCTGCTGGAGGAAGAGCTTGGCGGGGTACAAATATATCAGAACAGATAATATTGATCAGATTAAGTTTCAATGATACAGTAACACTGGCACTTGGACTCCGGATCTGTAACTAGTAAAAACTTACCAGATGCGGTAACACTGGCACTAATTCTGATTGGGGCTGTCAGACGAACCCCTGGTTCGGTGCGAAATCGTTTAGCTAGTTTCCTGGGATGAGGGCTCCATCTGGATTTGTGATTTTCAGTATATAACCCCATTAGTATAAGCTCCAACTTTTATTTGTCGGGCACCGCATTAATTTTAACTTTTTAGGATGGGAGTATTAACAGGCATTCACTGTCTGTCATTTCCGTTCTATTCTTAATTCTACCTCTATTTCCTCCCCTCCTTCAGTCAGTGCGGTTTTTTCTCAGTGGTTTTACCTATTTAGATGGATTATGTTGGGGGTTTTCTGCTTCTTCTGCTTGAAATTAAACTGGTGACAAGAGTTAAATTGATGTATCCCTTCCTAATATCCGATAGGTTTGTATATATGGTGATGGGTTGTACCTTATTTACTCATGAGTCCATCATCCTTTGTAGGATTTAGGAAATGTGGCGGTTATTTTTATTATGTATTGTTGCGTGTTTCACAGTTGTAGCACTTTAACAACCGCTTGCCACTTTGTTATGCACTATGTCACTTTGCAAGCGCAGTGCCATTTTTTTTAGATGGATTGCAAAATTTATCCTTGAAATAGTCCCATCTTCTATGTATAGAAAAACACTGGCAATAGACAATGATGAACTGGTTAAACATGATGCTATAACTGAAACACTGGCAATAGACTCTGATTGATAACTGGTAAACATTACTGTCTATACGGAAACAACTTGCATAGACTCTGATTGATAACTGGTAAACATTATGCTATACGGAAACACTGCAACAGACTGATTGAGAACTGGTAACATTTGCTATACAGAACACTGGCAACATACTGATTGCAGAACTGTGTAAACATTAGGCTATACGGAAACACTGGCAAGAGACTGATTGATAACCGTAAACATTAATTCTATACGGACACACTGGCAATAGACTAATGGTTAACTGTTAAACATTATGCTATAAGAACACTGGGCCTAGACGGATTGGTAACCGGTAAACTTATGCTATACAGAAACCACGGGCAATAGACTGTTGGTAACTGGTAAACATTATGCTTATACGGAAACACTGGCAATAGACTGATTGAGACTGGTAAACATTATGGCTATCAAAATAAAGATCGGAAACACTGGCACTAGACTGTTGGTAAACTGGTAAACATTTGCTATAGCAACACTGGCAATAGACTTATTGATAACCGGTAAACTTTTCTATACGGAACCACTGGCAATAGACTAATGGGTAACTGGTAAACCTTATGCTATACGGAAACACTGGGCAATAGACGGTTGGTAACTGGTAAACATTATGCTATAACTGAAACACTGGCAAATAACTGATTGAAACTGTAAACATTATGCTATAACGGAAACACTGGCAATATACTGATTGGTACCTGGTAAACATATTCTAGACTGAAACACTGGAATTAGAACTGATTGATTAACCGGTAAACAGTATGCTATACGGAAACACTGCAATGCTCTGATTGATCACTGTTAAAACATTATGCTATACGGAAACACTGCACTAGAACTCTGATTGATAACTGGTAAACATTATGCTATCAACGGAAACACCTGGCAATAGCTGATGATAACTGGTAAACATTATTCTATACGGAACACTGGCAATAGACTCTGATTGATAACCGGTAAACATTATGCTATCCCGGAAACAACTGGCAATAGACTGATTGATAACTGGGTGTAAACATTATCTATATCACACACGGAAACACTGGCATGAGAACTGATTGGTAAACCCGGTAAACATTATGCTATACGGAACACTGGCAATAGACTGATGATACCGTAAACATTATGCCTATATACGGAAACAACTGGGGCCATAGACTTCTGATTGATACTGGGTAAACATGATGCTATAATATACGGAAACCTGGCAATAGACCTGATTGGTAACGGTAAACATTATGCTATACGGAAACACTGGCAATAGAACTGATTGGTAACTGGTAAACATTTGGCTATACGGAACACTGGAAATAGACTCTGATTTATAAATGGTAACTTATGCTATAACGGAAACACTGGCAAATATAACTGAATTGATACTGGGTAAACATTATGCTATCGGAAACACTGGCAATAGACTAATGGTACTGGTAACATTCTGCGATAAGCGGAAACCCTGGCAATAGACGAATTGGTAACTGGTAAACATTATGCTTCGGAAACACTGCATAGACTGATGATAACCACCGGTAAACATTATGCTATAACGGAAACCTGGCAATAGACTATTGGTACTGGTACACATTATGCTCTACAGAACACTGGCAATAGACTAATTGGTAACAGTAACATTTCAAGATCTTTAACACTTTGGCACGGACTCAATTAGTAAAACCTTACACTGTAAACTGGCATTCAGGCTCTGATCTGAAACTGGTAAACAATTATTGGTACTGTAACACTGGCACTACTGGATTCTGATTGGTCAACCTTACCGGATCTGTAACACTGGCACTGGGCTCTAATCGTCAATTGGTACATTCCTCAAGATCTATAAATACCTTGAGCTTCCTAGCCCAACACGCGGTCCACATCTTTCTCATTCTCTCTCTCCACACCTTCCTCTCCCTTCAGCTTCAGCAAACGCCTGATTGTTAAGCACAGAAAGGCAAAATCTGTCAACTTAAAGGGCATGTCCATCCCCTAAAACTACAATTAAACCTATACGGCCCCATTGTGTGCTTAAATATTATCCTTACGGTTAACAATCCCAAATCCCATTTCCTTACGTTTTTCTTCTGCAATGTCCATCCAAAGTCCAGAAATCACGGAGTAGTAGCTGTAATCCTGAGGGAAAGGTTTTCTTTCTTCTGCCTCTACATCGTCCCGCAGTAGTTTTGACATGCTCAGTGAAGCCCCTCTCCCATTTTTCCCTCATCCTCCCCCCTTACTCCAAGCCTGTTTTCTGTAGTGCAGGCTCCCTCTTTGTCCAACCCCAAAAAGCTACAGGTATTTTTTAAATTGTTTAACTTCCTTTCCCCCGCTCCTATACCTGCAGCGCGTCCGTGATGGCTTGCCTCTCAGGCCAATCACGGACCGCGGCTGCTGGTTCAGGCCCCCTGCTTGCAGTTCCAGCAAGCAGAAGCGCTGGGTGTACAGGGCGTGGAATGAAGCAAAGTAAGTATTGTTAAAAGCGATTTTTTAACAAATACTATAGCATTTGGGGGTGGGAGAGGGAGCCCAGGAAATTTCTGGGGTGGCATGCCCTTGAAAGGACAACTGAACTTTAAAAAACAGCAAACGGGGCAAGGGCCAGAAATGAGACAGTGAAAAGGTTGTACTTGCAATTACTATGAACTTATGGAGTTCCAATAGAAAGAGAATTTTTCATTGTACACAGCCACACAAGACAAATCTTTATATGTACGTCAGATAACTCACCTCCTTGCTGAACGTGGGTTGGCGCTGTCACGTTCTTAGATCCCCTGAAACACAGGATACAGAGAAATCATCGTTCAGAAGCTTTAGGACAATCTATAATGCTAAAAAAAATATTTGGTATAGAACTAAACTAGAAAGCAAGGTTTGGACCGAAAATGTTGATGGACAAATACCTATATCTAGTATAAATACTACAGTTATATCTTACTCCGGGGAATTGCCCCTTGTGAATGACAGAATGAGTCCACAAAGAAATGTCAATATTTATTGTAAGGTAATAGTCCATAAGCTTAAAATTCCATTAGGTGGTGCGTCTTCACCTTAAGGGCAACCGTCCACCTATATGACAAAAATGTTAATACTACTGTTACCTACCACCCCCCAAATAAGACTGTTACCCTACCCCCCAATTCATCTGAATATTCGCCTGCGCTTTATGACTGTATTACTAACCATATATTTAAGGTCTGTCCACCTAAGAACTACTTTGGGTTTCAGTTTTTATTGAATAACGGGAGGTAAAGGATTTGTGTCCTTACCCCTGTTTCCTCAATAAACCTTGCAGGAGCCAGAAACTTACCCGAATCCGGGCTCCTCCGTCCGCTTTCCTCTGACAGGTCCTGACGGATGTTGTCTCCTATGCTCTCTTAGCTTACCCACAATACTTGCAGAGTATATTTTTACAATGGCTGGAAAAGAGCACGGCCCTGTTCCGTGCAGAATGCCTGTGATTACGATACTATAAAAGAGTACCCCCACCCCGATCGATCACTGGAGGGAATAATTCATTAAAAAGCAACACAAGGCCAGAACTGTGGAATGGTCTCCATGTGGCACTTGCCATGCTTTCATGGGCTCCCAACCCATACGTCTTACAAGCAGTGTCTATGAGAAGGGTCGCAGGTTTGTATAAATCAGATTAAGGAAGGGGCATAACCCGAAACGCTGCCATCCTCCTCTTCGTTATAAACTGTTCGCTACCTTGAGACAGGAGAACAGTACCATATATTCTACTACAAGTAATTGAATAGAAGAGGGGGGGTAGATATGTCCCAGTGTAAAACTGACTTTTAACCTCTTTGTTATGAATATTCAATTGAAGGAAAGGGATTAAGCCCTTACTGCAGCAACTGGCCTCTTCTTCCTCTGCCTGACAGCCGCCATCACTTCCTGCTCCCTGGTTAATTTCACTCCTCATATCTTTTGCTTCGCATAACCAGGTCAGGTCTTTACATTTCTGCCATCGCCATCCGCTACAGGGGCCATTAGGGATTTCTACCAAGGAACCAAAGCCACAGTTCTTCTCATTAATCTAAAATCGACGATAATAGTCTAAGAAACTGCCAATTAAATCAATGGGGTCATTTTCAGAATGTCATTTCTAACCAGACATATAAATTATACACTGATGCAAAATCAGTTTTAAATGGTTCCCTACATAAGCCCAGCCTCTCAATTCTTAAATCTTATTACAAGGATATCCCATAGTAGCTGAATGCATAGCATCACTGAGCATGCCGAGCCAGTGGCATAGAGAAGTAGAAAGGTTTTGGAATTCCTCTAAAAGGATATATTGTTTTGCTTCAATGTTGGTGATGAGAAATGTGTTTAGGCTGAAATTGGTGTGAATAAAAATAACATCCTGAAAGCAAAAAAGTCTAAAAATGAATTAAGTTCAGGTGAGTAGATAAAGATTTTTTTCTTTTTTAAATGCTAAACCAGGCCAATAATTGATTCTCTTTCTTGTTACCCATTTCCTCAGTTGCTTGGGATAATAATAAAATGCTGCCAGAGAAAGCTTTGACCATGCCGAGGATCTTTGGATGAGGCAGTACCCCACAAACACAGCACTTTTTATTCAACTGATTTCTAACATTAAAAACTAGAAATAGGTCTAGCCTAAAAAAAAAAATATTAGACTTCTCATTTAAATTCTTTGTCTTCCTTGGCGATGGCTATAAGTAAAACGAAGTGATGGTCACACACAAACAGGCTATTTTAGTAGCCCCCACCAACCACATTGCGAATGTTAACCATTAGTTTATAAAGACCCGATAGTCCCATGCCTACTGGACTTTCATCTGGCTTACTACAATTAAGGCAGTGAATCCGAGAATTCCTGATTGTTGCCTTACTCCTCGAAAGCTTATACTTTTAAAGGTGGACTGAATGTGGATTATATTGTTTAAATTTTTTGTAACAATGAACCTCACCAATATAATTTTCTCTCTGTTTATATCCGTTTTTCACATCTTCCCAGTTAAATGTCTTGCCCTCCTCGGCACCAGCTCCTCTTGATGATCCAACATTGTACAACTGGGAAATTAAAATCTGTATCAAAACGTCCAACTCCTTCTGCAGCACCACATGACAATATTTCGGTAAAATAATGTCTGTTTTTGTTTTTGCCGTTGCCCTTCCCAAAAATGCCCCATGCAATGTTCCCAGCGGCAAACATCTGAAAACGCCAGTAGGTTACTTTCACACGGGCCTTGTACTCGAGTGATTCCAGTGTTTGCTGCTAGAGAAGACCACATGTAGTTGTTTCAGGGACCGCTCAGGAAACTTTCCGCGAACAGCATTAAACTTTCATCTGAAATACCTAAGATGCTGAAAAAACCCTATTACTTTATATCGCATCACCGCCCATCTCTTGGGTCAAATGTGATTCTTAAGCTTGTACACACAATCCAACAAGTCGGACATTTCAAGTGTGTCGTTGGGGGCCAAATTATTGTATGCTCCTTGTGGTCGGCAGCAACCGATCACCGACCTTCCTCTCTGAATCGGCCGAAAGAACGATCGTCGGGTCGGAAAATTACAACCGATCGTGCGCTCCTCTATGACCCACGTCGGTCATGCCTAACTATCGGTACGCGGCTGCTTTTGCCGCAACTGACAGTCTTCCTCCTTGCCAACCGGTCGAAGCCTCGAACAGTCAGTTTTCTGGAGGAAGGATCGTATAGTGTGCACTAGCTTAACAGTACCAAATTCATTCACTCTTTAAGGGACAGACTGCATATTGCTCAGAAACATCCTCTCCTCTTCCACCTGTCAATTAGCTCATCCTGATGAAAAATGCTCCATCCTCAGCATCCAAAATCCAATTTTTTCTGTAGAGAAGATCAAGTATACGGCAGACAGAAGGACTCTGCACAACCCCATGTATTTAGG
Source organism: Hymenochirus boettgeri (assembly GCA_019447015.1). NCBI lineage: Eukaryota > Metazoa > Chordata > Amphibia > Anura > Pipidae > Hymenochirus > Hymenochirus boettgeri. The sequence goes on along the minus strand of CM033474.1, from coordinate 16,823,058 downwards.
TGTTGTCATTTACTTACAGTGGCCACAAATAAACACAATCAACACCTAATACATTGGGTTGTGCAGAGTCCTTCGGTCCGTCCTTCTCTACAAGAGAAGCTTGGATAATGGCTAAGACCCTAAACCACTATGGTGGCCATGACACAAACGTGATCACACGATCATATTGGCCAATGTAAGAAATTTCCCTGTTTGGGAAAAATAAAAAGGCCATGGCCATAAATGGCAGGCGATTGACAATACTGAGGACAGCCCACCCAGTAAATCTCTGAAGGAAAAGTAGTGCGGGGATTAACTAAACGATTGACCAATACATATCGTCTGACCATGATATTTTAGATTTGGTTCCATATGGTCCATAACAGGCAGGGGATTTACCGATCCGTTCGTCCGACCATTATATGTTAGGGTTTTGGTCCTAACACAGGCAGGCGATTTGAATCGTAACCATACGTCCCGACCATGATTGTTAGGATTTGGTCCATAATGGTCTATACACGTGCAGGGGGCGGATTGATCGATATAAAAACGTATCATCTGACCATGAATTAGGTTATGATTTGGTCCATAATGGCCTCTATACACATGCATTATGGTCGCATAATGGACTATACAACTGGCAGAGGCGATTGGATCGATACCCTATCACCCACCATGATATGTTAGGATTTGGTCCATAATGGTCTATACACTGCAGGCGATTGATCGATACCCATCACCAACCATGATATGTTAGGATTTGGTCATAATGGTCCATCACGGGCAGGGTATTGACCGATACCGTATCATCTGACCATGATATGTTAGGATTTTGGTCCATAATGGCTTATCAAGGGGCATGGGATGACCGATACTGTATCGCCCACCATGATATGTTAGGATTTGGTCCATAATGGACTATACAACAACGGGGCAGGCGTTGATCTATCCCCTATCACACCCAACCATGATTATGTTGGATTTGGTCCCATAATGTCGATAAACAAATGCAGGCGATTGATCGATACCCTATCACCCCCCATGAATGTTAGGATTTGGTCCATAATGGTCTATACACAACTGCAGGCGTTGATCGATACCCCCTATCACCCAACCCATATCTGTTAGGATTTGGTCCATAATGGTCCATACAACCTGGCATGGGATTGACGCGATACCGTTTCGCCCGACCATTATATTTTCGGATTTGGTCCAATATGGCCATACCGTGCAGGGGGTTGACCGATACCGTATCATCTGACCTGATTAAATGTCGGATTGGTCCATAATGGCTTATACAGGGCCGGGGGATTGACCGATACTGTATCGCCCCGACCATGATATGTTAAGGATTTGGTCCATAAGGTCCCATACACGGCCAAGGGGATTGACCAATACCGTTTCGCGCCCGACATGATAATTTAGGATTTTGGTCCAAATGGACATACACGGGCAGGCGTTGATTTTCGATACACCTATCACCACCCAACCATGTATGTTGGATTTGGTCCATAATGGTCCATACACGGGCAGGGGATTGACCGATACCGTATCATCTGACCCATGATATTTTATGATTTGGTCCATAATGGCTTCTACAGGGGCAGGGGATTGCCCGATACTGTAATCGCCCGACCCATGATATGTTATGATTGGTCCATATGGACTAGACCGGGCATGGCGATTGATCGATACCTACCCCCTATCACCCAACCATGATATGTTCGGATTTGGTCCATAATTTCCATAACAAACGGGCAGGGGATTGACCGATAACCGTTGCGCCCGACCATGATATGTTAGGATTTGGTCCAAATGGCCCATACACTGGCAGGGCAGATTGACCGATACCCTTCGTCCCACCATGATATGGTTCGGATGGTCGAATAAAGGACTATACAACGGGCAGGGATTGACGCGATACTAAACTGGATTGGCCCGACCTGATATTTTAGGATTTGGTTCCATAATGGACTATCACGGCAGGGGATTGACGATCCATATCTCCCGACCATGATAATTTTCGGATTTATTGTGGTCCATAATGTCCGCATACACAGGCAAGTGATTGATCGATACCGTATTCGTCTGAACCATGATATGTAGGATTTGTCATATGCACAGATACACCGGCAGGCGATTGATCGAGAACCCTATCGTCCAACCCATTATATGTTAGGATTTGGTCCATAATTGTCTCAATAAACACCGGCAGGCGTTGAAGCGATACCCGATCACCCCAACCATGATATTTTAGATTTGGTCCATACTGGTCTATACACGCGCAGGGATTTTTTTGTACAATACCGTATCACCCTACCAGGATATGTTAGGATTTGTCCATAATGGTCTATACACGGGCAGGAGATTGACCGATACCTGTATTGTTCCAACCATGATATGTTTAGGATTTTGGTCAATAATGGACTATACACGGGGCAGGGGATTGACCGATACTGTATTCTCCGACATATGTTAAGTATTTTGGGTCCTAACTGGTCCATATACCGGCAAGGCGATTGATCGATACCCTATCGTCCAACCATGATATGTTTAGATTTGGTCTATGGTTCTATAACACGGGCAGGGGATTGTACAATACCTATCACCCTACCAGGATATGTTAGGATTGGTCCAATAATGGTCTATACAACGGGCAGGAGATTGACGATAAAAAACCGTAATTGTCGCAACCAAAAAAAAATTATATGTTAGGAATTTGGTCAATAATGGCTATACAACGGGCAGGGATTGACCGATTAAGCCGTATTGCTCGACCATATGTTAGGATTTGGGTCACTTAATGTACCTATACAACGGCATCGTCCGAACCATGATATGTAGGAATTGGTCCATATGGTCCATACAACAGGCAGGGGATTGACGTACCGTATCATCCTACCATGATATGTTTAGGATTTGGGTCCATAATGGCCCATACCTGGGCAAGAGTGCGATTGACGCTACCACCCTAATCGCCCGACCATGATATGTTAGTGGATTTTGTGGACTGGTGGAAGGTGGTTCCATAGACCGTGGTCCGCCATCCTCTGCAGGATGAATGGGGAGAGGTGGCTACCCGGGTGGTAAAACTGCGACCACAGGGGTGCACATTCTACTTTTCCTATGTACCCCCCTCTGTAGACTTACCAGGAAGGGCCCCCATAGTAATGTGCTGGGGGCCCATCAGATTCCTGATACCAGTCCTATTGCATCAAAGCATAAGTGTAGGGACTTACCTGGTCTGTACAACTACCCCCCCCCACCTACCTACTACTGATCCTCTTATAACACATTACACAGCACTGTTACAAACTGCTGCAAAGACTACAACTCCCAGAGTTCCCTTGCAGCTATTGTCCGATGGAATGCTGGTAGGGGATGTTTTAGCAGCAGCGTAAAGAGAATATAGAACATCCTGGCAATAACAATGAGTCCCTATGGACCATAAATCCCTCCAATCCCACCGCTAACAACACGCCGATAAACTCACTTACGATCCCGTGATCTGTCAGATTATCAATGTTCCCAGCACTCCGGGAGAGGTGGAAAGAGGAGACGTGATGGGAAGCAATACGCAGCGCCGCCATATTTCCTTCTCCGGTCAGACCACTAGTACTGTGCGCTTGTGCACGTACAAAAATTCCATTCGATGCCTCGGTGGATTGAATAGGATTGAAGTAATAATAAATGCCCTTGTAACCTACCTAAACGCAATTTGCTGCTCATTTCTAGGGGGAAATGTAGTTTATTGGCTGGATTTATAATCATTTACCTGGGAGGTACAGCTCAGTTGGTAATCCCAGAAACTCTCAGTGATGCTGCTCCATAGAAGGCTGGTACTCTAATCCATATACTGACATGCAGCCTGGTGGGGATTAAATGCCCATGTTAAGCTATTAAAGACAGTAGGATTGGCGTGATCTACAACTACAACATGTCCTGATCATTAACCATCCAATGGTTGTAGGCGATTGGTCCAGACCAGACAGCCCTATACCCGGGATTGGATTTTGAGCGATTTTGGTACTTTGATTGAATCACTCAAATATTGATCCAGTGTAATGCGTTTCCTGATCTGACCATATCGGGAAAATGAAGATCAGGCCAGGCAAACATTTTCCACCGACACTATCTTTTAAGTCCTCATCTTTGTCCATTATCGATCGACATTTTTGTGGATCGCTGTGCTCTGACTGCGGACTAAAGCCACATATCGCATTGTAAGGCCTGTGAAACATCGTCAACGATGGCTGCACATGCTGCATCGTTGAAAATGATCGGCTTTATACATACGGCAAAATACATCTTTGCATTTCCAGCAAAAAATAGCGATCCTTTATAAAAAAAATGCCCCAAGACCTGAATGTGCTGGTTACAGTATTGGAGCACATTAAATAGATGGACCCACTGTGTCTAGATCCAGTCATTCGGTTAAATGTTAATGGGTAAGTTATAACTTCCAAATGCCAGTAACCCCCAGATCACACTTTATTTACTTTACTTCCAGTAAGAAGAGCCGGCAGAGCGATGAGGACCAGGTTTAGTAAGTCCCTTCCGAGGCATCTTTGACATCTAAATAATGCGAAAACAAGGTTTGGGGTGGAATCCTCTACAGACTTTAAGTTTATTTTAGCTTGGAACCTGCCCTTAAACTTTTTACGTAAACCTATGAAAAGGGGGCAGCACAGGATTTTTTCAAGGGGGCGGGGGGGGACTTCCTGAATGTGTTTCCCCCCGGACATGATAAGTGGATCATATATTAATATACTATATCTCTAATTCTCTAACTGCCCATAATATCATAACAGACACCCATGTGGTAATATAATATATATACCGTATATATCAAAATACGTAGCCAGGTTTTTTATTTTTTTTAAATGGGCCTTAAAAGCCACCCGTGCCTTAACTTAGGTCACTACTTACAAGAGAGGACGACACCGAAAAAAGAGCTGCAAATAATTACCGCACTCACATACCTAATTTAGCTGTAAATACCAGGATGAGGAGCTGTAGACCAACGGGACAATCTTGCATGCAGCGGCAGTAGTTTAACGCACTCTCATTAAACCGGACATACTTTGGGGAGATTCCATAAAAGTTCGTATTGCTCAAAATGGTGCTAATTTTTGCCCCAACCAATCAGAATTCTTATTTAACATTAGAAGGTAACATCGATTGGTTTGGGCACAAATAGGCACTATTTTTAAAGGCAAGAACTTTATTGAATCTCCTGACTGTACCATGGAGTGAGCATGCAAGGAGCTCTCAATCTCCTGTCAGAGATGGGCAGAGCATTTTTCCTTTTTTTGGCTTGTTTGGCTAATAATGGTTGCTATAACTGTTGCTTGAACCTTGCCACTCCAATTTTTAGAAACTACAACGTCCCAGCAACCAAAGCATGCTGGAGTTGTAGTTTCCAAACAACCTGGGATGCCAAGGCAATAAGGGGGTTACTGTATTGTGTCTATGGAGGGTTTAGAGTGGAGCGAGGAGCATAATTTGGTACCCCGAGTATAAGCCAAGGTACCCCATTTTTCCTGAACAACTGATTGACTCGAGCAGAAGTCGAGGGTAGAATCAGTTTTTTTCAGAAAAAAATGAGGTACCGCCATCGGCTTATACTCAGCCAGGTTATATTTTGAGTATATACGGTATTCCATTTAACGTTCTGTGTTTACTGAGACATCCACATTGTGCTACAGGATGATTAGTGTCTTTCTAGTCAGAGCTGTGACACGGATGGTGGATCTATATTGTCATTATGGCAACCTATCGGGTACGATGATCCCGGTGAAAGTTTGTTCAGAATGGTTGGTAAATTTTCATCTGACAGCGCAAATCTTAATGGACGCACAAAATCAGCCGCACCAAATATCTGCAGCCGGGATGTTAGCACACAGACGATACCTTTAGATAATTGACTTGGGAATAAAGCGTCAATGTTCAACTTAAAGGACATTCTACTCACCTTCCCTCCGCTCCTCTTCTGGTGTTTGATTGCTTTTTACCCAGGGTGAGGACCTGACCGGCTGTTCCTTGCCCCTGTGTTCACGAAGCTTACAACCAGTCTTCGAGCAACGCTGCTTCTGGTAGGCTTCCGCCCCTCCTCCCATCAGCGACGAGGCCAATAGGAAGGCACGCTCTGCAACAAGCTGTGAGAACCAGAGCCGGTTTTCAGTCTCACCCTGGGTAAAAACTATGGACACATAAGAGGAGGAAAGAAGGGAAGTGAGTATAATTATCCTTTACTAACGAATCGACCATAGAACGCACACACAGGTGATTTTTTTGTAAAGCGGTTTTTTACTAATGATATTTTATATCCATTATTTACCAAGGACCATGGCTCGTTTATCTGATCAAACGTAATTAGTCAAGTGTTTTTACCATAACCACCTTTCAGATTCTAGTACGACACGTATCCCGACCCATTTAGCGCACAGCATTGTGCTCTGATTTCCCGTATAGATATGGCCACCAATCTACAGAGCTTATTTAAGTAATGAACATTTAACCTAATTATGTAGAAACAAAACAACATCAAGAAAAAAGAAAAAAGGTTTTTATTCTAAAGGTCTTATTTAATGGATCTTTCTAGCATTTATTCTTCTTCCAGAATTTACTGTAATTCTTTCTATACTGAAACCGTCATCGAACTGTTTCTCCTCCTCTCCTTGCTTGGGTTTGATGTTTCTTAGACTGTTCCCCGTTTCCGTAGCCTTGCTTCCTTCTTCTTCGGACAGAGTGGTAATGTCTACGGGCCATCTGGTAAGGAGGGGGTGGAGAGACATGTCTGCAGATTTACATACCGACTAAGTTGTGTGCAGATTACATTAATTTACTCTAGAGGGGCTAGGCCCACACAGCGCTTTAAAGCAACGATCTGCAAATGTCACACCACGCACACCACGGTTGTAGTGTGGCTCCACCCTACTAGACCACATTCAATCCGCTTGATATTGCACCTATGCATGAGAAAATGTTTGCATCACTTTGCATGTATTACCATGGAAAACGAGCATTCGACCCTACATCACATCCTTCACACATTAGAGTCTATTTAAGGGCATTTTTAACCCCCAAAATGAAAAATTCTAAAACCCACAACTACAAGAGTTAGAATCTGACAATGTAGGGCTAATCTTTAAGAACCAAATGTTGCTTCCCCCTTCCCTCTGCTCATTGACAACTACTCCTGTAAGAACATCCAGTTGCTTTTAGTTAGTCTTACATCTAAACAGTCAATTGTTTAAGTTTTGGGGTTTGGGGGGCAAGTAATCTACTACCATGTGAGGGTGGACTTACCCTTTAAATACCTTTTTAAAATGCACAGCCATTGTTGTTCAGTGAAAGTTTAAGAGACAAACAACTATATTTCTTGCCAATCTAAATAAACTGGAAGCTCTCATTGAGATAATTTACGTTTAAATGTTTGAACACATGCCTGCTTTTTTCTTTATGTACAGTATGAACACGTGATCAGTCCGTAGGTAATATACAGTATCGATAAATTATACCAACCAAAAAGTTCACATAAATTAAAGCTGCTTATCATTATGACTTCTTCAAAGTCGTTAAAAACATGCAACTTCTCGGTGGAGAAAAAGTCCCAATACTGTTTTTCCCAGAACAAACCGAATTGAACTACTACTAATTTAAAGAGGAAACCACAATTGTCTAAAAGGTCCGAGTGTCAAAGATTGAAGAATATCTTCTTCCTCCTTCAGCGACAAACCCTGCCCGGGTGCTCGCACCTTTCACATGATTTAGAAGCAATGGGTACAATGTTGCACTGTTGGGAGGGGGGTAGGACGAAGTGAGGTCAAAGTGGAGAAGAAGACCGTTCAGACTAGTCAATGAGGGATGATCTAAGGTTACACAAGGGAACTTTTATTGAAACTTTTATTTTTGGCCCATAGTTGCCTTTTAATCATACTAATTACATTGAAAAGCGGATTTAAATGTTGACTGATCTCCATACAGTGCCCTCCAGACAGAGCTCTTCTGTATTTTTTTTTAAATGGCTATGACTATGTTCCTCAATCTGCTCTGGATCTTACGCTATTGGCGTGTAAATTTTACTTTGTCTGAACTGACAGGCACTTGATGAGCTGTGTAAAAAGTCCCTACCCCTAAAAAAATCATCCTCTTCTGAAGCTATATTTTTTAGGCTTTAAAATGATTAAGAAGTTCAGGGATGGGGCTTACTGATGCATCCTGATGATACAAGTGGGCATTCCCACAACCTGAGGCTTGGGGACATAGCAGTGGTGTTGGTGATGTCACGGCTCCCATTTATAGGCAGGAAAAAAATGCCTTAAAGGAACAGTTTCACTCGAAAATTCCTGGGAGGTTATAGAATATATTTGAGGTTGAATAAGACATACAATCCACCAGTCAAACCAGCTAGCAATATCCATCCTCATTTCCTGCCTAACTGTTTTCCAACTTCCATAGGAGGGCACAAAAAAAACCCACCAAATTTAGGAAGGGTAAAAAAAATTCAATCCTGACTCCAATGGCAAATCGGAGATTTTTATCCTGATCAACTCTACTTTTATGGTATCAATCCCAGTAATGTAACATTCCTGTTTGCAAAACTCATCCAGCCCTTTTTATTAAACTGACCCATGAACCTGCCATAATCAACGTCCACTGGAAACCGTTCCATAGCTTTAACGTTCTCACAGGACAACCTTTCCCAACTCTACTTTATGTATCAATCCCAGTAACCTTGTACTTCCCTTGTTTGTAGAAACGCATCCGCTTTTTATTAAACTGACGCAATGAACCTGCCATAACAATGTCCACTGGAAAGACAGTTCCATAGCTTTACCCGTCTCACAGTGAAAAGACCCTTTCCGAGCTGAAGCCTAAACCCTTCACGTCATTCCTCGTGTCTCTGAATGCGCTATTGGTGAACAATGCCCCAGTTTAATTGCAAAATGGCTCGTTATGTATTTTACACATTATTCATATCCCCCACGCAAGCGCCTTTTCCTCCAGTGGTACAAAAATTGTAACTTTCCAGTCTCTTCATATTCAAGCTCCCCCAACCCCTTATTAATTTAGTTGCCCTTTTTTCTGAACCCTTTCCATTTCTCTAAGATGTCCTTTTTGTAACATATCCAAATTGCACTGCATATTCCCCAAACTAGGCTTACCCATGCTTTGTAAAGAGGGAGAATTACATTTTCCTCCTTGAATCCATACCTCTCCTTTTACAAGAGATGTTTAAGGAGCTATGCCTTACCTCCTGTTCTATAATGAAGCAGGAGCCACAGGGATGAAGTAAAAAAAATGTATATTTACCCTTGCTCAATCCCACCCTCTGCAGAGATGAAAATCTCCGACCGCTTCCTGCTTCTAATCCTCTATAAATCGTGCAGCGCAATATTGCGTGCTATCGTGGATTAAACCAGGAAGATTTAAGATTTTTCATCCTCTGCAGCAGTGATTGTGAAAAGGTAAATTACTAACCTTCCGTTACTGGCTCCTCCTCAATTGATGGAAGAACGGGAGGTAAGGCCTAGCTCCTTAACCTCCAGGCTTCAATCAATACATAAAGGAATATTTCCACTCTTAGTGAGAATATTACTTTAAACTGTAACTTTTTATAGACGGCAGCTATAGGTGGTGGATTATGGGAGTCTTTTAAAGATAGGAGTGTGCTCTTTTTAGACCATTTCCCCTTGAAATTTTCCAATATTAACATTTCCAAATGACTTCTACTTTGAGATCCTGCGTGGTTCCTTGTACGAATAGAGATAGTGGAGCCGTCTGGTTGGACCAGCAACAACTGGATATTGCCTAATGTGCGTCTTTCCTGCCACATCGAACCTGTACGTCCTGTTCGAGTTTCTTCATTCCAGGCGGAGATGTGTAAATGGCAAAGGTTTGGGAGAAACATTCTAATGAACCTTGATGCAGAAATCTTAAAGAAAAATGTTCAGAATCAAACAAGTTTTTAATGTAGTGAACAATATTCCCATCCCACATCTTATATTTGTAAATCAGCTCAGCCAATTTACCTGGTGCCTCGCGATTGAGGAACTTTAAACAAAAGATGGAAAATTCAGAACTAAGTTTTAGCTTGTTTCGGTCCGCATTAAAAACTAAACAAATGGTCATTGGTCATTACCGGCCCCCCCATCCTATATATATATATATATTTTGCCTTTATTTACCAACCAAGATATTTAAGGATAATTATTGTCCTATTCTTTGCAGATTAAGCTGGCTCCTCCCTCCCTGCCGTCATCAGGCTGACACTGATATATTAGCCAATGATTGACTGCTGGTTCACCTGCTGCCTCCTCTGCACATAATTCAATTAATATGAAATTTAAATAATACAAATGATTTGTTTTCCACTAAACCTGTTCTGAGCGAATTCAACCTTACACATACACCATTGAAAAATGTAATTATATAGAGAATAACCTTTAAAAGCCAGGGTGGATTTTGATTTACATCAACTGATTTAAATCACTTGTCATAAGGCCTTGATTTTAAATCATCTAGTTTTCCACATAAAGACTAATTCTTGGTATAATAACTTTAATATTCAAGTAGATATTTTTAGAATAACAACTTAACAATTTATCACTGAAACAAGAACATTACAGCATTGTATTGCTTAACAAACAACCGGTCTATTCCCCACTCCAAACATCATAAAAAAACTTCTTAAACTTAAAGCACTGAAGGGGTTACTTCTGTTTTCATTAAAAAGGATATGTTTTTAGCATTATCTAATCACACACAGGAGCTGGTGCCGGTCGAGCCCCTCCTGCTTAAACTTCCGTTCTCGGAAAACATAGGGCAGCATAGGGAACGAAGGCTGGTAAAGTAGATTTGGGGACATCTTTGGCAGCGTTACACCTCGCGAGTTCGTAGATTTACAGCCTTTTCCTGCCACATACTAAATTTAGTTTGGGGGGGCTGATATACCCTTTAAGGTCTTTTTTTTCCCAGCTCTGTTTCATGTTATAGGACATTTTGCTATGAGAATAGGCCTGTGATCTCTGCCGAGTCTCAATTCAGTTTTTGAGAACTGGAAAATAAACTAGCATCATCTCTTTGTAGGCAGATAAACTGCCCATAATCTTAGAAAAACTCTGGAAGAGCGTGCCATTGTCAATGGATTCATGAATTTATTTACCAGAAAATAACCATACAGCCTTATTCTACATACCGGTAATTAAAATCTAGATTTTTATCCAACCTGTGGCACCCTGGCCACATACGCATGGCTCAAAAACTTACCTAAAAGCTGTGTGAAGGGCCATGCGGAATCCTTTTGACCGTCCACAGTTTAGGGTTTTTTACATGTAACGGAAGAACCCAGAGACTAATTTTGTGCCACAGGCTGAATCTGACGCATCGGAGTTTTCAATCTAAAATACAGAAGAAAGAATGCATTTAATAGGACTTAAGCGCAAAACTAAAGCTGGGCCAACACAATTACGGATAAAGGGCTCCGGTCCCTTTTTGTAACTGTTTATAGGTGCTATACAATATTAGAATACAAAAAGTCATACAAGTGGACAGTAAATAAATATATAAATAAATTGACATCATAACTAACAATTTGCTTGAACATGTAACAAGAGGGCAGTGGTCCCTAGCCCCATAGAGCTTACAAGCAATTAGTGGGTAACATACAGTACATAGAAAGGGTGGAAGGCCAGGCCATAGTAATAACCGGGGCAGTGTCAACATGTCCTGTGCTGTGCTCAGAGAGATAGGATGAGAGGTTAAGGGTCGTACACACGCTGCGATCGGGGTCCCGACCCACGACACACGATGTGTACCAACGATGTGTATTTTGAGCCGTGTACCATCGGCCAAAATAAGGCGCTCATTCAGATATCCTCCTGTTGGTCAAACGATCACCGCCGAACGGCCTATAAAGTTCCCATACCGGGCCGATTATCGCCCAAACGGATTGCCCATCACATCAAGGTTCGTAAAGGTACAACACCTTTAGAATTTAAAGTTGTTTATTGAGGTTCTTGATTAGATAGAGCACAAGATAGAAAGTTTTAAAGGCGAGAGGAGGCAGTGTGAGTGGGGGGTCTATATATAGATGGTTCGTGATGAAGCGGAGTACGGGGCGGGACGCCTAGGGGACACTAGAGAGAAAGGTTTAAGGTGAGAGGAGGCGTGGTGAGTGGAGGTCTATATAAAGAAAGATGGTTCTGTGATGAGCGGAGGGTACAGCAGGGCCATATGGGGACACTAGAGAGAAAGTTTTAAAGCAAGAGGAGGCAGTGTGGAGTGGGGGTCCTATATAAGATGGATCTGTTGATGTAGCGGAGGGTACGGTCAGGAACATATGGACACTAGAGAAGATACTTTAAGGCGAGAGGAGGCAGTGTTAGTGGGGGTTCTATATAGAGATGGTTCTTGATGAGGCGGGGGTACAGGCATGACATATGGGGACACAGAGAGAAAGGTTAGGTGAGAGGAAGGCAGTGTTGAGTGGGGTCTATATAAGAGATTGTTCTGTGATGACGAGGGTACGGGCAGGGGACATCTGGGGACACTAGAGAGAAAGGTTAAGTGAGATGAGGCAGTGTGGAGTGGGGGTCTAGATAATAAATGGGTTCTGTGATGAGCGGAGGTACGGGCAGGGACATATGGGGACACTAAGAGAAAGGTTTAAGGTGAGATGGAGGCTGTGAGTGGGGGGTCTATATAAGAGAATTTTTCTGTATGAGCATAGGTACGGGCAGGGACATATTTGGACAACTAGAGAGAAATGTGAGGGTTTAGGTGAGATGAGGCCAGTGTGGAGTGGGGGGTCTATATAAGTATGGTTACTTGTGATGATGCAAAGGGTACGGGCAGGGACATATGGGGGCACTGGAGAACATATAAAGAAGGAGCACAGAGTAAGGGATTTCAATGTTACAGAAGGATTTTGGTATAAATATTTAATGGAGCCAGGTAGCTCAAACTATTGCTTCCCTCCTCTGCTGGATAATGGCATCTGCAAGCTCTGTCCGACGATATCTCCTGGGCTCCTTTTGCTTCCTAGGCCTCCAAAGGGTAAGTTCCAGTGGCACCATGTGAACACGACATGACTACAATGTGCACGCACTGGCGTGACCATGTTTTGCCGTCATTGTTCCGCGACCAAACGCTGCACAATGTGGTACATATCCTTTACATGTCTCTCAGTACCCACCGCCCTTATGCACTTCTAAACCCTCCTAGATTAGTGGATGTCGAACTTGGCATGCTAGGGAGTTGTAAGTTTCCCAACTGCTGTCAGAAGGAAAATCTTGCCTGAAAGGAATTTAAAAACTTGGTTCAATACCTCCTGCTGCACTGTGGAGACTGTAACGTTCTGGTGAGGCGGATCACATGTCATTGGGCCACTGTTAAAGGACACATACCCAAAAAAATCATCCCCCATTACACTGTCACACTTCCAGCAGCTGAATCACTTACTCTTAGATATCCCACAGCAAAGATGCCCAGGGCCATCATTAACAGATCACTTTTTTTTTGTCTTGGCCGGTAGGAATGTCTGAAACAGCCTACATAATCAAGCTTATCAAGGGTGGGTGCAGAGTGTTTTCTTCGCATGCTAGCTCTGAGTACAGTTAGGAGGCAGACAGAATTGTTACGACCCCTTCACAGCAGGCTCTAATGAAGGCTAATTGAAGACAGAGAGAGGCCTTCGAATCAGGGGAAAAATGTATAGGGGAGGCTCATACGTTGTACTCTTTCTAACAGGCAGTTTTTTTTTTTAAAAATGCATTGAGGCCAAATACAGTTATCCTTTACACCAGCATGGTAACACCAGTGACATTTCCTCCTGACCAACTTTTTGGCTCTTCCGGTTGTCAGGATGGAGGTAGGACTGCTGGTCGTGGCGAGAGTGGCCCGCAGCCAACAGTTTGAATTAAATCAACCGATCGTTGGTCCCATAGAGGGCTGCACGATTGGATGTGGTTTTCCGCACATGTCCTATTCGACGAACGGTCAGTCATACATGGCCGAAAACCCGTCGATTATTTCGTCCATACACTGAACTATCTGTCAATCCGGATCGAAATATTGCATGGTGTATCAATAATTTCTTATTTCTGCATAGAAATGAAGAGATGCCAGGGCACACCACAGAAGTAGTTATTATTTTATAGCTAAATAGTGATTAATGCTTCCAAAGCATCTGTTGCACTAGAGATGCCCTAACTTCGTTTTTGTTTTAGAACTATCGAACTTCAGTAAAGTTCTTACAGTTTGACAATGGACCCAATTTTAAAGTCACTGAGAAGAAAACAGTTTGAAAAGTTCTGATAAAATACAGATAAAATAGCAATGGTCATTACTGTAAATGGCTCTGTGCCCTGTAAATGGTCCTGGGGAACACGTCACTGTCACAACACTAGTTTAATGCTACATTTCCTCAGATTGGCCCTGTTGGGTTTTAGCATGAATTTTCCAGCGTTAATGAAATCGATCGCCACATTCGAGGGTTCATTCAGGGTTAGCGTCACATTCCGATGGTAAATGGTCGAATTCCGGGTTTGGCGTCACATTCCGAGGGTTCTGTTCGAATTCCAGGGTTAGCGTCACATTCACGGGTTAGCGTCACATTCGAGGGTTTATGGTCCGAATTCCGGTTGCGTCACATTCGAGGGTTATGTTCGAATTCCAGGTTAGCGTCACATTCGAGGGTTATGTTCGAATTCCAGGGTTTAGCGTCACTTCGAGGGTTAGTTTCGAATTCCCAGGGTTAGCGTCACCATTCGGGTTATGGTCGAATTCCAGGGTTAGCGTCACATTCGAGGGTTATGTCGAATTCCAGGGTTAGCGTCACATTCGCGGGTTATGGTTGAATTCCGGGTTAGCGTCACATTCAAGGGTTATGGTCGTATTCCAGGGTTGGCGGTCACATCGAGGGTGATGTTCGAATTCCAGGGTTAGCGTCACAATTCGAGGGTTATGGTCGAATTCCCAGGGTTAGCGTCACATTCGAGGGTTAGTTTCGATTCCAGGGTTAGCGTCACATTCGGGGTTATTGGTCTAATTCCAGGGTTAGCCGTCACAATTCGAGGTTTATGGTTGAATTCCAGGTTAGCGTCACATTCGAGGGTTATGTCGAATTCCGGTTTAGCGTCACATTCCGAGGGTTATGGTCCGTATTCCAGGTTGGCGTCACATTTCGAGGGTTATGGTCCGAATTCGAATGTTAGTGCCATCCGCTAGCCCCTCAAATTTGCCCATAAACTTTGGAAGTGACATTCGTTACCATCTAATTCATCTTTCTTAAACATCGTATGCAGCAATTCTTAGGAAATTTCCAAATTTTTTATGATTATCGTAACATAACGTCTGCGAGTGCGTAAAACCCGAAAGTTTCTAAAAGCCGATTCGTACAAATCATAATCCACCCGTTATTCGTGGTTTAGACCATCTCTTATTCACCTAATCAAGGCCTGGGTCCATCTCATCAGCTGTTAACAGTCTTACCTACTGAAAGCCATTGGGAAAGCACAGCCTGGAAAGGCCCAGCTCCAAACTCCCCGCGTGCTTTGGATAGGATAAAATACAGACATGCTGGGAGTTGTAGTTTCTAAAGATCCTGGACATCCTGTCCATACCGATTAATGTTAAAAAAAAAAAAAATCCCGGCGGCCTTGTGACTGACCTATCACCATAATAATGAAGAGGGTGGCACCGTAGGTTTTAGTTAGAGACACTTACTTTATGCTCTCTTGTACTACAACTCCTCCCATCATCACGTCTGAGATAGAGTCTTCTGCTGACAAATACGGTACGAGCTCACACAACGTATTAGATGTCACTTTGTTCTTTATGCAAACCTACAAGAACCTATGAGTCCCGACAGAATAATGTACCCACTTAGATGACATCCGCTACTCACCTCGGTCACCGCGCCAAGATGATGACGTGTTGGGAGCGCGACGTTTCCCACGTGCTTGTACTATTTCCTGTTGAGCAGTGCTCTAGAGCGAACAAGTTTATGTGTGCCCCGCCCCCCGTCGTGGTGATGCCACGCCCTCCCATAACAGCTTCGCTACTGTTTATCATCAGGCCACAAACCTTTTTTACATAAACCCCGCCCTGGTTTTCCTCCCCAACCACGCCTCTTTTACTGATAGTGTCCTGTTCTCACACGTGGTCCGCGCCCATTCGCAGCCAGAGAGCTCTGAGAGTGCCCATGATTTGGCTGGTGTAGAGGCAGATTCCCGGGCAAGCGGCTACAGGTACAGATGGTTGTGTGGGTTATCAGCTCCCCCTGTCACTTCCTCTCATCTCGGTTTGTTAGTATTATCGTTTTAGCCTTCCCTGTAAACAGACTGGCCACCTCATCTCCATCCTCAACCTCCACCTCACCCTCTACCCCTCCCTTTCCCCTCACCCTCACCTCTTCTTCCCCATTACCCTCCACCTCACACCCCACCTTCTACCCTCACCCTTCCTCTCAACCCTCCACTCACTCACCCTCACCCGCATTTACACCCTCCCCCTTCTCTCACAACTCACCCTCCACCTCACACTCACCCTCAATCAATCCTAACCTTTCTCTCACCCCCTACCCTGCATCTTCCCTCTCAACCTCCAATCCACATCTTCCCACACCCCATCTTCGCTCAACCCTCAACCATCATCTTTTCTCTCACCTCAGGCCTGCATCTTCCTCTCATTCCTCTAACCTCATCTTTCCTCTTATCCTCTAACCTCATCTTCCTCTATATCCTCTAACCTCATCTTCCTCTTCGCCCCTAACCTCATCTTCCTCTTAATCCTCTAACCTCATCTTCCTCTTATCCTCTAACCCAGCGTCCTCGTATCCTCTAACCTCATCTGTCCCTCACATCCTCTAACTTCATCTTCCTCCTATCCTCTAATCATCTTCCACTCACTCTTAAACCTTCATCTTCCTTTCAACACCCTCAACCTTCAGATCATCCTCCACCTCACCTCATCATCTCTCTAACCTCACTTCCGCTCATCCGCCTCTAATCTTCATCTTCCTCTCACCTCCTAATCTCATCTTCCTCTCATCCTCTAATCCCATCTTCCTCTCATCCTCTAATCTCACTTCCTCTCATCCTCTAATCTCATCTTCCTCTCATCCTCTAATCTATCTTCCTCTCATCCTCGAATCTATCTTTCTCTCATCCTCTATCTCTCTTCCCTCTCATTCCTCTACTCCCATCTTTCCCTCTCATCCTCTCAATCTCATCTCCTCTCATTCCTCTCATCTCTAATCTCTCTTACTCTCACTCTACCTCCTCTTCTCTCCCCTCAACCTTCATCTGCCTCCTTCTTCCTCAACCTTCCATCTTCCTCTCACTCAACTTCATCTTCCTCTCACACCCTCTACCTTCATCTTCCTCTCACACCCTCTACCCTCATCTTCCTCTCACTCTCACCCTCATCTTCCTCTCACCCTCTCACCTTCATCTCCTCCTCACCCTCTACCTTCATCTTCCTCTCACACCCTCTAACCCTCACTAATAACCCTATCTTCTCTCACCCTCTAACCCCTCATCTTTTCCTCCTCCCCACCCTCTATACCCTCATCTTCCCTCACCCTCTACCCTCATCTTCCTGCTCAACCCTCTAACCTCATCATCCGCTATCTAACCTCATCATCCTCTCATCCTCTAACCACCTTATCATCCTCTACACTCATCTTTCCCTCATCCTCTAACTCATCTTCTTTCTCACCCTCAACCTTCCTCTTTTTCTCACACCTCACCTTCATCTTCTTCCTCTCAAACCTCACCTACCTCTCTTAAGCTGTACCCACATTCACCTCACCCTCTACCCTCAATCTTCACCTCTGCTTCATCTCCACTCTACCCTCTCCTTTCTCCCACACATCCTCTCACCTTCCTAACTACCCTAATCTTTTTCTCACATTTTAACGCTCATCTTCTCTTCCTTGACCACAATCTTCCTTACACTCATCTCCCTCACCATCCTCAATAAACTCTACCCTCACCATCCTCCTACCTTACTCTCACACTCAACATCCTCATACACTCTACCCTCTGGCATCCTCATACTCTCTACCCTCAACATCCTCATACCTCTATACCGAACCTTCGTTCCTCATACACTATAACCCGCCCATCTTCATACACTCTACCCTTACCATCTTCCAACACTCTACCCTCACATCCTCATACACTCTACCCTCCACCTTCCTCATACACTCTAACCCCACCATCTTCAGACCTCTACCCTTACCATCTTCTACACTCTACCCTCACCATCTTCATACACTCTATACCCTCACCCTCTTCATACACTCTACCCCCTTCACCATTCATACACTCGTACTACACCCTTACCATCTTCATAACTCTACCCTTCAAACACCATCTTCATACACTCTACCCTCCCAGCTTCATACACTCTACCCCTCACCATCCTCTTTACACTCTACCCGCAACCATCTTCATACACTCTAACCCTCAACATTCTCATTACACTCTATACCCTCAACATCCTCATACCTCTAACCTCAACATCCCATACCCTCTAAACCGCATCAACTCCTCATACCTCTATCCTCAACATCCCATACACTCTAAACCCTCACCATCTTCATACACTCTAAAGACCCTCACCAGCTTCATACACTCACCCTCACCATCCTCTTACACTCTAAACCTCACCATCTTCATACCCTCTACTAAAGAACCCTCAACATCCCGCAACACTCTAACTACCCTCAACATCCTCATACCCTCTAAACACTCTACTCTAACCCTCAACATCTCATACACTCTATCTACCCTCAACATCCTCATAATACATCGACCCTCACATCCTCTACCTCTACTAACCCCTCAACATCCCATACAGTCTACCCTCACCATCTTTTCTTCATACACGCTACTCCTCACCATCTTCATACACTCTACTACCCCTACCCTCAACATCTTCATACACCTACCACTCCCTCCTCTACCTCCTACCCTCCCAACATCCTCATCCACTCTACCCGCACCATCTTCTAACACTCTACCCTCCCCATCTTCATACACTCTAACCCCAACATCCTCTCACAACTCTAACCCTCAACATCCTCATACACTCATTCCTCAACATCCTCATACACTCTACCCTCACCATCTTCATACCACTCTATCCTCAACATCCTCATACCCTCTACTACTACCCCTCACCATCTTCATACACTCCTAACTCTAACGCAATACCCTCCAATCGTCATACAACCCTCTACTACCCTCACCATCTCATACACTCTACCCTCAACCATCCTCATACAACACTCTAGTCCTCAACACCTCATACACTCTACCCTCCCATCTTCATACAACACCTCTACCCTCACCATCATTCATACACTCTAACCCTCAACATCCTCATACACTCTAACCCTCAACATCCTCATACACTCTACCCTCAACATCCTCATACACTCTACCCTCAACATCCTCATACACTCTACCCTCAACATCCTCATACACTCTAACCCCAACATCCTCATACCCTCTACCCCTCAACAACAATCTCATACACCTCTAATCTACCCTCACACCATCCTCATAAATACCTCTAACCCTCAACCATCTCATACACTCTACTACCTCAACATCCTCATACACTCGACCCTCAGCATCCTCATAACACTCTACCCTCACATCCTCATACACTCTATCTATACCCTCACCTCCTCATATAACTCTACCCTCACATCCTCATACACTCTACCCTCACATCTCATACACTCTACCCATAACCCGCAACATCCTCATACACCTACTACCCTCTCCTTCCTCTCATACACTACCTCTTCCTTCCTCTCATACACTACCCTCTCCTTCCTCTCATTCACCTACCCTCTCCTTCCTCTCATAACACTACCCTCTTCCTCCTCTCAACCCTACCCTCTCCTTCTCCTCTCATAACACTACCCTCTCCTTCTCTCATACACTACCCTCTCCTTCTCTCATACACTACCCCTCCTTCCTCTCATACACACCCTCTCCTCTTCCTCCATACACTACCCCCTCTCCTTCCTCCATACACGCCCTCTCCTTCCCTCTCATACACTATAACCCCCGTCTTCCTCTCATACACTAAGACCCTATCCTTCCTCTCATACACTACTCCCTCTCCTTCCTCCATAATACCTACCCACCCCTCCTTCCTCTCATACACGACCCTCTCCCTTCCTCCATACACTACCCTCGTCCTTCCCTCATACACTACTTACATACCCCTCCTCCTTCCTCTCATACACTACCCTCTACCCCTCCTTCCCCTCATACACTAACCACCCTCTCCTCCCCTCGCACTCTACCCTCATCTTTTCACTCTAACCCTCATGCTTCTCACTCTAAACTACCCTCATGCTTCTCACTCAACTTACCCTCATTCTTCTTTCTCATCTACTCATGCTCTTCACTCTAAACCTCATGCTTCTCACTCTACCCTCATAGCTTCTCACTCTAACCCTCATGCTTCTCACTCTACCCTCCATGCTTCTCACTCTACCCTCATGCTTCTCACTCTACCCTCATCCTTCTCACTCACCCTCATCTCTCCTCACTCTAAAAAACCCAACCCGCATGCTTCTCACTCTACCCTCATCCTTCTTTCTCACTCTACCCTCATGCTCGCACTCTAACTAGCTAAAACCCCCTCTCCTTCTCAACTCTCAACCCTCATGCTTCTCACTCTACCCTCATCCTTCTCACTCTAAAAAAACTACCCTCATCTTCTCCCTCTACTACTCATCTTTTTTCTCGCACTCTACCCTCATGTCAGTGACAGTCCGGGAAGCAGCCAATGAGAAGACAAGCCTCCTTGCAGAGCGCGTCTTCCCACTGGCTGCCTCGTGACCTGTCACTCAAAGTGCCAGTGGGGAGGATCGGATCACAGCGCCGAGGGAGATTACAAGTAGTGCAGGACCAGAGGGCCCTTTACTCTATGGGGGTCAGAGGGCCCTTTACTCTATGGGGGTCAGAGGGCCCTTTACTCTATGGGGGCCAGAGGGCCCTTTACTCTATGGGGGCCAGAGGGCCCTTTACTCTATGGGGGCCAGAGGGCCCTTTACTCTATGGGGCTCAGGCAGGGACAGGGTGTCCCGAAACGTCGTCGTCGTTTTTTCAACACAATCACAAACTGTGGATGCACCCATTGCAGTGTGCTCCCCTATACTTTTCGTTGCTATAAAGAAATTATCCTTGCCCGATGATGGAGGGCAAGTGGACTGCACCTCTGATTTGTCGGCTAAAAGCCAACAGCGGTGTGCTGGAGTGTTGCTTGGACTGTATTGATTTAACTCAAGAGAGATCAGTCTCCAATCAGTGAAATCTAATCATTCTACTTTGAACCTAACCTCCGTTTCAGTGGGTGTTTTTATTTACCATCAACATCAAACACGTAACCCACTAAAAGCAGAATAGTCTCCCTAATACATCAGAAAATAGCTTACTTTTTGGGGGGGTAAAAATAGAGAAACCCTTTTTTCCGTTGCTTCTTTTGTCTTCTTTAGAAGCATCATCCTGCTGGAGGAAGAGCTTGGCGGGGTACAAATATATCAGAACAGATAATATTGATCAGATTAAGTTTCAATGATACAGTAACACTGGCACTTGGACTCCGGATCTGTAACTAGTAAAAACTTACCAGATGCGGTAACACTGGCACTAATTCTGATTGGGGCTGTCAGACGAACCCCTGGTTCGGTGCGAAATCGTTTAGCTAGTTTCCTGGGATGAGGGCTCCATCTGGATTTGTGATTTTCAGTATATAACCCCATTAGTATAAGCTCCAACTTTTATTTGTCGGGCACCGCATTAATTTTAACTTTTTAGGATGGGAGTATTAACAGGCATTCACTGTCTGTCATTTCCGTTCTATTCTTAATTCTACCTCTATTTCCTCCCCTCCTTCAGTCAGTGCGGTTTTTTCTCAGTGGTTTTACCTATTTAGATGGATTATGTTGGGGGTTTTCTGCTTCTTCTGCTTGAAATTAAACTGGTGACAAGAGTTAAATTGATGTATCCCTTCCTAATATCCGATAGGTTTGTATATATGGTGATGGGTTGTACCTTATTTACTCATGAGTCCATCATCCTTTGTAGGATTTAGGAAATGTGGCGGTTATTTTTATTATGTATTGTTGCGTGTTTCACAGTTGTAGCACTTTAACAACCGCTTGCCACTTTGTTATGCACTATGTCACTTTGCAAGCGCAGTGCCATTTTTTTTAGATGGATTGCAAAATTTATCCTTGAAATAGTCCCATCTTCTATGTATAGAAAAACACTGGCAATAGACAATGATGAACTGGTTAAACATGATGCTATAACTGAAACACTGGCAATAGACTCTGATTGATAACTGGTAAACATTACTGTCTATACGGAAACAACTTGCATAGACTCTGATTGATAACTGGTAAACATTATGCTATACGGAAACACTGCAACAGACTGATTGAGAACTGGTAACATTTGCTATACAGAACACTGGCAACATACTGATTGCAGAACTGTGTAAACATTAGGCTATACGGAAACACTGGCAAGAGACTGATTGATAACCGTAAACATTAATTCTATACGGACACACTGGCAATAGACTAATGGTTAACTGTTAAACATTATGCTATAAGAACACTGGGCCTAGACGGATTGGTAACCGGTAAACTTATGCTATACAGAAACCACGGGCAATAGACTGTTGGTAACTGGTAAACATTATGCTTATACGGAAACACTGGCAATAGACTGATTGAGACTGGTAAACATTATGGCTATCAAAATAAAGATCGGAAACACTGGCACTAGACTGTTGGTAAACTGGTAAACATTTGCTATAGCAACACTGGCAATAGACTTATTGATAACCGGTAAACTTTTCTATACGGAACCACTGGCAATAGACTAATGGGTAACTGGTAAACCTTATGCTATACGGAAACACTGGGCAATAGACGGTTGGTAACTGGTAAACATTATGCTATAACTGAAACACTGGCAAATAACTGATTGAAACTGTAAACATTATGCTATAACGGAAACACTGGCAATATACTGATTGGTACCTGGTAAACATATTCTAGACTGAAACACTGGAATTAGAACTGATTGATTAACCGGTAAACAGTATGCTATACGGAAACACTGCAATGCTCTGATTGATCACTGTTAAAACATTATGCTATACGGAAACACTGCACTAGAACTCTGATTGATAACTGGTAAACATTATGCTATCAACGGAAACACCTGGCAATAGCTGATGATAACTGGTAAACATTATTCTATACGGAACACTGGCAATAGACTCTGATTGATAACCGGTAAACATTATGCTATCCCGGAAACAACTGGCAATAGACTGATTGATAACTGGGTGTAAACATTATCTATATCACACACGGAAACACTGGCATGAGAACTGATTGGTAAACCCGGTAAACATTATGCTATACGGAACACTGGCAATAGACTGATGATACCGTAAACATTATGCCTATATACGGAAACAACTGGGGCCATAGACTTCTGATTGATACTGGGTAAACATGATGCTATAATATACGGAAACCTGGCAATAGACCTGATTGGTAACGGTAAACATTATGCTATACGGAAACACTGGCAATAGAACTGATTGGTAACTGGTAAACATTTGGCTATACGGAACACTGGAAATAGACTCTGATTTATAAATGGTAACTTATGCTATAACGGAAACACTGGCAAATATAACTGAATTGATACTGGGTAAACATTATGCTATCGGAAACACTGGCAATAGACTAATGGTACTGGTAACATTCTGCGATAAGCGGAAACCCTGGCAATAGACGAATTGGTAACTGGTAAACATTATGCTTCGGAAACACTGCATAGACTGATGATAACCACCGGTAAACATTATGCTATAACGGAAACCTGGCAATAGACTATTGGTACTGGTACACATTATGCTCTACAGAACACTGGCAATAGACTAATTGGTAACAGTAACATTTCAAGATCTTTAACACTTTGGCACGGACTCAATTAGTAAAACCTTACACTGTAAACTGGCATTCAGGCTCTGATCTGAAACTGGTAAACAATTATTGGTACTGTAACACTGGCACTACTGGATTCTGATTGGTCAACCTTACCGGATCTGTAACACTGGCACTGGGCTCTAATCGTCAATTGGTACATTCCTCAAGATCTATAAATACCTTGAGCTTCCTAGCCCAACACGCGGTCCACATCTTTCTCATTCTCTCTCTCCACACCTTCCTCTCCCTTCAGCTTCAGCAAACGCCTGATTGTTAAGCACAGAAAGGCAAAATCTGTCAACTTAAAGGGCATGTCCATCCCCTAAAACTACAATTAAACCTATACGGCCCCATTGTGTGCTTAAATATTATCCTTACGGTTAACAATCCCAAATCCCATTTCCTTACGTTTTTCTTCTGCAATGTCCATCCAAAGTCCAGAAATCACGGAGTAGTAGCTGTAATCCTGAGGGAAAGGTTTTCTTTCTTCTGCCTCTACATCGTCCCGCAGTAGTTTTGACATGCTCAGTGAAGCCCCTCTCCCATTTTTCCCTCATCCTCCCCCCTTACTCCAAGCCTGTTTTCTGTAGTGCAGGCTCCCTCTTTGTCCAACCCCAAAAAGCTACAGGTATTTTTTAAATTGTTTAACTTCCTTTCCCCCGCTCCTATACCTGCAGCGCGTCCGTGATGGCTTGCCTCTCAGGCCAATCACGGACCGCGGCTGCTGGTTCAGGCCCCCTGCTTGCAGTTCCAGCAAGCAGAAGCGCTGGGTGTACAGGGCGTGGAATGAAGCAAAGTAAGTATTGTTAAAAGCGATTTTTTAACAAATACTATAGCATTTGGGGGTGGGAGAGGGAGCCCAGGAAATTTCTGGGGTGGCATGCCCTTGAAAGGACAACTGAACTTTAAAAAACAGCAAACGGGGCAAGGGCCAGAAATGAGACAGTGAAAAGGTTGTACTTGCAATTACTATGAACTTATGGAGTTCCAATAGAAAGAGAATTTTTCATTGTACACAGCCACACAAGACAAATCTTTATATGTACGTCAGATAACTCACCTCCTTGCTGAACGTGGGTTGGCGCTGTCACGTTCTTAGATCCCCTGAAACACAGGATACAGAGAAATCATCGTTCAGAAGCTTTAGGACAATCTATAATGCTAAAAAAAATATTTGGTATAGAACTAAACTAGAAAGCAAGGTTTGGACCGAAAATGTTGATGGACAAATACCTATATCTAGTATAAATACTACAGTTATATCTTACTCCGGGGAATTGCCCCTTGTGAATGACAGAATGAGTCCACAAAGAAATGTCAATATTTATTGTAAGGTAATAGTCCATAAGCTTAAAATTCCATTAGGTGGTGCGTCTTCACCTTAAGGGCAACCGTCCACCTATATGACAAAAATGTTAATACTACTGTTACCTACCACCCCCCAAATAAGACTGTTACCCTACCCCCCAATTCATCTGAATATTCGCCTGCGCTTTATGACTGTATTACTAACCATATATTTAAGGTCTGTCCACCTAAGAACTACTTTGGGTTTCAGTTTTTATTGAATAACGGGAGGTAAAGGATTTGTGTCCTTACCCCTGTTTCCTCAATAAACCTTGCAGGAGCCAGAAACTTACCCGAATCCGGGCTCCTCCGTCCGCTTTCCTCTGACAGGTCCTGACGGATGTTGTCTCCTATGCTCTCTTAGCTTACCCACAATACTTGCAGAGTATATTTTTACAATGGCTGGAAAAGAGCACGGCCCTGTTCCGTGCAGAATGCCTGTGATTACGATACTATAAAAGAGTACCCCCACCCCGATCGATCACTGGAGGGAATAATTCATTAAAAAGCAACACAAGGCCAGAACTGTGGAATGGTCTCCATGTGGCACTTGCCATGCTTTCATGGGCTCCCAACCCATACGTCTTACAAGCAGTGTCTATGAGAAGGGTCGCAGGTTTGTATAAATCAGATTAAGGAAGGGGCATAACCCGAAACGCTGCCATCCTCCTCTTCGTTATAAACTGTTCGCTACCTTGAGACAGGAGAACAGTACCATATATTCTACTACAAGTAATTGAATAGAAGAGGGGGGGTAGATATGTCCCAGTGTAAAACTGACTTTTAACCTCTTTGTTATGAATATTCAATTGAAGGAAAGGGATTAAGCCCTTACTGCAGCAACTGGCCTCTTCTTCCTCTGCCTGACAGCCGCCATCACTTCCTGCTCCCTGGTTAATTTCACTCCTCATATCTTTTGCTTCGCATAACCAGGTCAGGTCTTTACATTTCTGCCATCGCCATCCGCTACAGGGGCCATTAGGGATTTCTACCAAGGAACCAAAGCCACAGTTCTTCTCATTAATCTAAAATCGACGATAATAGTCTAAGAAACTGCCAATTAAATCAATGGGGTCATTTTCAGAATGTCATTTCTAACCAGACATATAAATTATACACTGATGCAAAATCAGTTTTAAATGGTTCCCTACATAAGCCCAGCCTCTCAATTCTTAAATCTTATTACAAGGATATCCCATAGTAGCTGAATGCATAGCATCACTGAGCATGCCGAGCCAGTGGCATAGAGAAGTAGAAAGGTTTTGGAATTCCTCTAAAAGGATATATTGTTTTGCTTCAATGTTGGTGATGAGAAATGTGTTTAGGCTGAAATTGGTGTGAATAAAAATAACATCCTGAAAGCAAAAAAGTCTAAAAATGAATTAAGTTCAGGTGAGTAGATAAAGATTTTTTTCTTTTTTAAATGCTAAACCAGGCCAATAATTGATTCTCTTTCTTGTTACCCATTTCCTCAGTTGCTTGGGATAATAATAAAATGCTGCCAGAGAAAGCTTTGACCATGCCGAGGATCTTTGGATGAGGCAGTACCCCACAAACACAGCACTTTTTATTCAACTGATTTCTAACATTAAAAACTAGAAATAGGTCTAGCCTAAAAAAAAAAATATTAGACTTCTCATTTAAATTCTTTGTCTTCCTTGGCGATGGCTATAAGTAAAACGAAGTGATGGTCACACACAAACAGGCTATTTTAGTAGCCCCCACCAACCACATTGCGAATGTTAACCATTAGTTTATAAAGACCCGATAGTCCCATGCCTACTGGACTTTCATCTGGCTTACTACAATTAAGGCAGTGAATCCGAGAATTCCTGATTGTTGCCTTACTCCTCGAAAGCTTATACTTTTAAAGGTGGACTGAATGTGGATTATATTGTTTAAATTTTTTGTAACAATGAACCTCACCAATATAATTTTCTCTCTGTTTATATCCGTTTTTCACATCTTCCCAGTTAAATGTCTTGCCCTCCTCGGCACCAGCTCCTCTTGATGATCCAACATTGTACAACTGGGAAATTAAAATCTGTATCAAAACGTCCAACTCCTTCTGCAGCACCACATGACAATATTTCGGTAAAATAATGTCTGTTTTTGTTTTTGCCGTTGCCCTTCCCAAAAATGCCCCATGCAATGTTCCCAGCGGCAAACATCTGAAAACGCCAGTAGGTTACTTTCACACGGGCCTTGTACTCGAGTGATTCCAGTGTTTGCTGCTAGAGAAGACCACATGTAGTTGTTTCAGGGACCGCTCAGGAAACTTTCCGCGAACAGCATTAAACTTTCATCTGAAATACCTAAGATGCTGAAAAAACCCTATTACTTTATATCGCATCACCGCCCATCTCTTGGGTCAAATGTGATTCTTAAGCTTGTACACACAATCCAACAAGTCGGACATTTCAAGTGTGTCGTTGGGGGCCAAATTATTGTATGCTCCTTGTGGTCGGCAGCAACCGATCACCGACCTTCCTCTCTGAATCGGCCGAAAGAACGATCGTCGGGTCGGAAAATTACAACCGATCGTGCGCTCCTCTATGACCCACGTCGGTCATGCCTAACTATCGGTACGCGGCTGCTTTTGCCGCAACTGACAGTCTTCCTCCTTGCCAACCGGTCGAAGCCTCGAACAGTCAGTTTTCTGGAGGAAGGATCGTATAGTGTGCACTAGCTTAACAGTACCAAATTCATTCACTCTTTAAGGGACAGACTGCATATTGCTCAGAAACATCCTCTCCTCTTCCACCTGTCAATTAGCTCATCCTGATGAAAAATGCTCCATCCTCAGCATCCAAAATCCAATTTTTTCTGTAGAGAAGATCAAGTATACGGCAGACAGAAGGACTCTGCACAACCCCATGTATTTAGGTGTTGTCATTTACTTACAGTGGCCACAAATAAACACAATCAACACCTAATACATTGGGTTGTGCAGAGTCCTTCGGTCCGTCCTTCTCTACAAGAGAAGCTTGGATAATGGCTAAGACCCTAAACCACTATGGTGGCCATGACACAAACGTGATCACACGATCATATTGGCCAATGTAAGAAATTTCCCTGTTTGGGAAAAATAAAAAGGCCATGGCCATAAATGGCAGGCGATTGACAATACTGAGGACAGCCCACCCAGTAAATCTCTGAAGGAAAAGTAGTGCGGGGATTAACTAAACGATTGACCAATACATATCGTCTGACCATGATATTTTAGATTTGGTTCCATATGGTCCATAACAGGCAGGGGATTTACCGATCCGTTCGTCCGACCATTATATGTTAGGGTTTTGGTCCTAACACAGGCAGGCGATTTGAATCGTAACCATACGTCCCGACCATGATTGTTAGGATTTGGTCCATAATGGTCTATACACGTGCAGGGGGCGGATTGATCGATATAAAAACGTATCATCTGACCATGAATTAGGTTATGATTTGGTCCATAATGGCCTCTATACACATGCATTATGGTCGCATAATGGACTATACAACTGGCAGAGGCGATTGGATCGATACCCTATCACCCACCATGATATGTTAGGATTTGGTCCATAATGGTCTATACACTGCAGGCGATTGATCGATACCCATCACCAACCATGATATGTTAGGATTTGGTCATAATGGTCCATCACGGGCAGGGTATTGACCGATACCGTATCATCTGACCATGATATGTTAGGATTTTGGTCCATAATGGCTTATCAAGGGGCATGGGATGACCGATACTGTATCGCCCACCATGATATGTTAGGATTTGGTCCATAATGGACTATACAACAACGGGGCAGGCGTTGATCTATCCCCTATCACACCCAACCATGATTATGTTGGATTTGGTCCCATAATGTCGATAAACAAATGCAGGCGATTGATCGATACCCTATCACCCCCCATGAATGTTAGGATTTGGTCCATAATGGTCTATACACAACTGCAGGCGTTGATCGATACCCCCTATCACCCAACCCATATCTGTTAGGATTTGGTCCATAATGGTCCATACAACCTGGCATGGGATTGACGCGATACCGTTTCGCCCGACCATTATATTTTCGGATTTGGTCCAATATGGCCATACCGTGCAGGGGGTTGACCGATACCGTATCATCTGACCTGATTAAATGTCGGATTGGTCCATAATGGCTTATACAGGGCCGGGGGATTGACCGATACTGTATCGCCCCGACCATGATATGTTAAGGATTTGGTCCATAAGGTCCCATACACGGCCAAGGGGATTGACCAATACCGTTTCGCGCCCGACATGATAATTTAGGATTTTGGTCCAAATGGACATACACGGGCAGGCGTTGATTTTCGATACACCTATCACCACCCAACCATGTATGTTGGATTTGGTCCATAATGGTCCATACACGGGCAGGGGATTGACCGATACCGTATCATCTGACCCATGATATTTTATGATTTGGTCCATAATGGCTTCTACAGGGGCAGGGGATTGCCCGATACTGTAATCGCCCGACCCATGATATGTTATGATTGGTCCATATGGACTAGACCGGGCATGGCGATTGATCGATACCTACCCCCTATCACCCAACCATGATATGTTCGGATTTGGTCCATAATTTCCATAACAAACGGGCAGGGGATTGACCGATAACCGTTGCGCCCGACCATGATATGTTAGGATTTGGTCCAAATGGCCCATACACTGGCAGGGCAGATTGACCGATACCCTTCGTCCCACCATGATATGGTTCGGATGGTCGAATAAAGGACTATACAACGGGCAGGGATTGACGCGATACTAAACTGGATTGGCCCGACCTGATATTTTAGGATTTGGTTCCATAATGGACTATCACGGCAGGGGATTGACGATCCATATCTCCCGACCATGATAATTTTCGGATTTATTGTGGTCCATAATGTCCGCATACACAGGCAAGTGATTGATCGATACCGTATTCGTCTGAACCATGATATGTAGGATTTGTCATATGCACAGATACACCGGCAGGCGATTGATCGAGAACCCTATCGTCCAACCCATTATATGTTAGGATTTGGTCCATAATTGTCTCAATAAACACCGGCAGGCGTTGAAGCGATACCCGATCACCCCAACCATGATATTTTAGATTTGGTCCATACTGGTCTATACACGCGCAGGGATTTTTTTGTACAATACCGTATCACCCTACCAGGATATGTTAGGATTTGTCCATAATGGTCTATACACGGGCAGGAGATTGACCGATACCTGTATTGTTCCAACCATGATATGTTTAGGATTTTGGTCAATAATGGACTATACACGGGGCAGGGGATTGACCGATACTGTATTCTCCGACATATGTTAAGTATTTTGGGTCCTAACTGGTCCATATACCGGCAAGGCGATTGATCGATACCCTATCGTCCAACCATGATATGTTTAGATTTGGTCTATGGTTCTATAACACGGGCAGGGGATTGTACAATACCTATCACCCTACCAGGATATGTTAGGATTGGTCCAATAATGGTCTATACAACGGGCAGGAGATTGACGATAAAAAACCGTAATTGTCGCAACCAAAAAAAAATTATATGTTAGGAATTTGGTCAATAATGGCTATACAACGGGCAGGGATTGACCGATTAAGCCGTATTGCTCGACCATATGTTAGGATTTGGGTCACTTAATGTACCTATACAACGGCATCGTCCGAACCATGATATGTAGGAATTGGTCCATATGGTCCATACAACAGGCAGGGGATTGACGTACCGTATCATCCTACCATGATATGTTTAGGATTTGGGTCCATAATGGCCCATACCTGGGCAAGAGTGCGATTGACGCTACCACCCTAATCGCCCGACCATGATATGTTAGTGGATTTTGTGGACTGGTGGAAGGTGGTTCCATAGACCGTGGTCCGCCATCCTCTGCAGGATGAATGGGGAGAGGTGGCTACCCGGGTGGTAAAACTGCGACCACAGGGGTGCACATTCTACTTTTCCTATGTACCCCCCTCTGTAGACTTACCAGGAAGGGCCCCCATAGTAATGTGCTGGGGGCCCATCAGATTCCTGATACCAGTCCTATTGCATCAAAGCATAAGTGTAGGGACTTACCTGGTCTGTACAACTACCCCCCCCCACCTACCTACTACTGATCCTCTTATAACACATTACACAGCACTGTTACAAACTGCTGCAAAGACTACAACTCCCAGAGTTCCCTTGCAGCTATTGTCCGATGGAATGCTGGTAGGGGATGTTTTAGCAGCAGCGTAAAGAGAATATAGAACATCCTGGCAATAACAATGAGTCCCTATGGACCATAAATCCCTCCAATCCCACCGCTAACAACACGCCGATAAACTCACTTACGATCCCGTGATCTGTCAGATTATCAATGTTCCCAGCACTCCGGGAGAGGTGGAAAGAGGAGACGTGATGGGAAGCAATACGCAGCGCCGCCATATTTCCTTCTCCGGTCAGACCACTAGTACTGTGCGCTTGTGCACGTACAAAAATTCCATTCGATGCCTCGGTGGATTGAATAGGATTGAAGTAATAATAAATGCCCTTGTAACCTACCTAAACGCAATTTGCTGCTCATTTCTAGGGGGAAATGTAGTTTATTGGCTGGATTTATAATCATTTACCTGGGAGGTACAGCTCAGTTGGTAATCCCAGAAACTCTCAGTGATGCTGCTCCATAGAAGGCTGGTACTCTAATCCATATACTGACATGCAGCCTGGTGGGGATTAAATGCCCATGTTAAGCTATTAAAGACAGTAGGATTGGCGTGATCTACAACTACAACATGTCCTGATCATTAACCATCCAATGGTTGTAGGCGATTGGTCCAGACCAGACAGCCCTATACCCGGGATTGGATTTTGAGCGATTTTGGTACTTTGATTGAATCACTCAAATATTGATCCAGTGTAATGCGTTTCCTGATCTGACCATATCGGGAAAATGAAGATCAGGCCAGGCAAACATTTTCCACCGACACTATCTTTTAAGTCCTCATCTTTGTCCATTATCGATCGACATTTTTGTGGATCGCTGTGCTCTGACTGCGGACTAAAGCCACATATCGCATTGTAAGGCCTGTGAAACATCGTCAACGATGGCTGCACATGCTGCATCGTTGAAAATGATCGGCTTTATACATACGGCAAAATACATCTTTGCATTTCCAGCAAAAAATAGCGATCCTTTATAAAAAAAATGCCCCAAGACCTGAATGTGCTGGTTACAGTATTGGAGCACATTAAATAGATGGACCCACTGTGTCTAGATCCAGTCATTCGGTTAAATGTTAATGGGTAAGTTATAACTTCCAAATGCCAGTAACCCCCAGATCACACTTTATTTACTTTACTTCCAGTAAGAAGAGCCGGCAGAGCGATGAGGACCAGGTTTAGTAAGTCCCTTCCGAGGCATCTTTGACATCTAAATAATGCGAAAACAAGGTTTGGGGTGGAATCCTCTACAGACTTTAAGTTTATTTTAGCTTGGAACCTGCCCTTAAACTTTTTACGTAAACCTATGAAAAGGGGGCAGCACAGGATTTTTTCAAGGGGGCGGGGGGGGACTTCCTGAATGTGTTTCCCCCCGGACATGATAAGTGGATCATATATTAATATACTATATCTCTAATTCTCTAACTGCCCATAATATCATAACAGACACCCATGTGGTAATATAATATATATACCGTATATATCAAAATACGTAGCCAGGTTTTTTATTTTTTTTAAATGGGCCTTAAAAGCCACCCGTGCCTTAACTTAGGTCACTACTTACAAGAGAGGACGACACCGAAAAAAGAGCTGCAAATAATTACCGCACTCACATACCTAATTTAGCTGTAAATACCAGGATGAGGAGCTGTAGACCAACGGGACAATCTTGCATGCAGCGGCAGTAGTTTAACGCACTCTCATTAAACCGGACATACTTTGGGGAGATTCCATAAAAGTTCGTATTGCTCAAAATGGTGCTAATTTTTGCCCCAACCAATCAGAATTCTTATTTAACATTAGAAGGTAACATCGATTGGTTTGGGCACAAATAGGCACTATTTTTAAAGGCAAGAACTTTATTGAATCTCCTGACTGTACCATGGAGTGAGCATGCAAGGAGCTCTCAATCTCCTGTCAGAGATGGGCAGAGCATTTTTCCTTTTTTTGGCTTGTTTGGCTAATAATGGTTGCTATAACTGTTGCTTGAACCTTGCCACTCCAATTTTTAGAAACTACAACGTCCCAGCAACCAAAGCATGCTGGAGTTGTAGTTTCCAAACAACCTGGGATGCCAAGGCAATAAGGGGGTTACTGTATTGTGTCTATGGAGGGTTTAGAGTGGAGCGAGGAGCATAATTTGGTACCCCGAGTATAAGCCAAGGTACCCCATTTTTCCTGAACAACTGATTGACTCGAGCAGAAGTCGAGGGTAGAATCAGTTTTTTTCAGAAAAAAATGAGGTACCGCCATCGGCTTATACTCAGCCAGGTTATATTTTGAGTATATACGGTATTCCATTTAACGTTCTGTGTTTACTGAGACATCCACATTGTGCTACAGGATGATTAGTGTCTTTCTAGTCAGAGCTGTGACACGGATGGTGGATCTATATTGTCATTATGGCAACCTATCGGGTACGATGATCCCGGTGAAAGTTTGTTCAGAATGGTTGGTAAATTTTCATCTGACAGCGCAAATCTTAATGGACGCACAAAATCAGCCGCACCAAATATCTGCAGCCGGGATGTTAGCACACAGACGATACCTTTAGATAATTGACTTGGGAATAAAGCGTCAATGTTCAACTTAAAGGACATTCTACTCACCTTCCCTCCGCTCCTCTTCTGGTGTTTGATTGCTTTTTACCCAGGGTGAGGACCTGACCGGCTGTTCCTTGCCCCTGTGTTCACGAAGCTTACAACCAGTCTTCGAGCAACGCTGCTTCTGGTAGGCTTCCGCCCCTCCTCCCATCAGCGACGAGGCCAATAGGAAGGCACGCTCTGCAACAAGCTGTGAGAACCAGAGCCGGTTTTCAGTCTCACCCTGGGTAAAAACTATGGACACATAAGAGGAGGAAAGAAGGGAAGTGAGTATAATTATCCTTTACTAACGAATCGACCATAGAACGCACACACAGGTGATTTTTTTGTAAAGCGGTTTTTTACTAATGATATTTTATATCCATTATTTACCAAGGACCATGGCTCGTTTATCTGATCAAACGTAATTAGTCAAGTGTTTTTACCATAACCACCTTTCAGATTCTAGTACGACACGTATCCCGACCCATTTAGCGCACAGCATTGTGCTCTGATTTCCCGTATAGATATGGCCACCAATCTACAGAGCTTATTTAAGTAATGAACATTTAACCTAATTATGTAGAAACAAAACAACATCAAGAAAAAAGAAAAAAGGTTTTTATTCTAAAGGTCTTATTTAATGGATCTTTCTAGCATTTATTCTTCTTCCAGAATTTACTGTAATTCTTTCTATACTGAAACCGTCATCGAACTGTTTCTCCTCCTCTCCTTGCTTGGGTTTGATGTTTCTTAGACTGTTCCCCGTTTCCGTAGCCTTGCTTCCTTCTTCTTCGGACAGAGTGGTAATGTCTACGGGCCATCTGGTAAGGAGGGGGTGGAGAGACATGTCTGCAGATTTACATACCGACTAAGTTGTGTGCAGATTACATTAATTTACTCTAGAGGGGCTAGGCCCACACAGCGCTTTAAAGCAACGATCTGCAAATGTCACACCACGCACACCACGGTTGTAGTGTGGCTCCACCCTACTAGACCACATTCAATCCGCTTGATATTGCACCTATGCATGAGAAAATGTTTGCATCACTTTGCATGTATTACCATGGAAAACGAGCATTCGACCCTACATCACATCCTTCACACATTAGAGTCTATTTAAGGGCATTTTTAACCCCCAAAATGAAAAATTCTAAAACCCACAACTACAAGAGTTAGAATCTGACAATGTAGGGCTAATCTTTAAGAACCAAATGTTGCTTCCCCCTTCCCTCTGCTCATTGACAACTACTCCTGTAAGAACATCCAGTTGCTTTTAGTTAGTCTTACATCTAAACAGTCAATTGTTTAAGTTTTGGGGTTTGGGGGGCAAGTAATCTACTACCATGTGAGGGTGGACTTACCCTTTAAATACCTTTTTAAAATGCACAGCCATTGTTGTTCAGTGAAAGTTTAAGAGACAAACAACTATATTTCTTGCCAATCTAAATAAACTGGAAGCTCTCATTGAGATAATTTACGTTTAAATGTTTGAACACATGCCTGCTTTTTTCTTTATGTACAGTATGAACACGTGATCAGTCCGTAGGTAATATACAGTATCGATAAATTATACCAACCAAAAAGTTCACATAAATTAAAGCTGCTTATCATTATGACTTCTTCAAAGTCGTTAAAAACATGCAACTTCTCGGTGGAGAAAAAGTCCCAATACTGTTTTTCCCAGAACAAACCGAATTGAACTACTACTAATTTAAAGAGGAAACCACAATTGTCTAAAAGGTCCGAGTGTCAAAGATTGAAGAATATCTTCTTCCTCCTTCAGCGACAAACCCTGCCCGGGTGCTCGCACCTTTCACATGATTTAGAAGCAATGGGTACAATGTTGCACTGTTGGGAGGGGGGTAGGACGAAGTGAGGTCAAAGTGGAGAAGAAGACCGTTCAGACTAGTCAATGAGGGATGATCTAAGGTTACACAAGGGAACTTTTATTGAAACTTTTATTTTTGGCCCATAGTTGCCTTTTAATCATACTAATTACATTGAAAAGCGGATTTAAATGTTGACTGATCTCCATACAGTGCCCTCCAGACAGAGCTCTTCTGTATTTTTTTTTAAATGGCTATGACTATGTTCCTCAATCTGCTCTGGATCTTACGCTATTGGCGTGTAAATTTTACTTTGTCTGAACTGACAGGCACTTGATGAGCTGTGTAAAAAGTCCCTACCCCTAAAAAAATCATCCTCTTCTGAAGCTATATTTTTTAGGCTTTAAAATGATTAAGAAGTTCAGGGATGGGGCTTACTGATGCATCCTGATGATACAAGTGGGCATTCCCACAACCTGAGGCTTGGGGACATAGCAGTGGTGTTGGTGATGTCACGGCTCCCATTTATAGGCAGGAAAAAAATGCCTTAAAGGAACAGTTTCACTCGAAAATTCCTGGGAGGTTATAGAATATATTTGAGGTTGAATAAGACATACAATCCACCAGTCAAACCAGCTAGCAATATCCATCCTCATTTCCTGCCTAACTGTTTTCCAACTTCCATAGGAGGGCACAAAAAAAACCCACCAAATTTAGGAAGGGTAAAAAAAATTCAATCCTGACTCCAATGGCAAATCGGAGATTTTTATCCTGATCAACTCTACTTTTATGGTATCAATCCCAGTAATGTAACATTCCTGTTTGCAAAACTCATCCAGCCCTTTTTATTAAACTGACCCATGAACCTGCCATAATCAACGTCCACTGGAAACCGTTCCATAGCTTTAACGTTCTCACAGGACAACCTTTCCCAACTCTACTTTATGTATCAATCCCAGTAACCTTGTACTTCCCTTGTTTGTAGAAACGCATCCGCTTTTTATTAAACTGACGCAATGAACCTGCCATAACAATGTCCACTGGAAAGACAGTTCCATAGCTTTACCCGTCTCACAGTGAAAAGACCCTTTCCGAGCTGAAGCCTAAACCCTTCACGTCATTCCTCGTGTCTCTGAATGCGCTATTGGTGAACAATGCCCCAGTTTAATTGCAAAATGGCTCGTTATGTATTTTACACATTATTCATATCCCCCACGCAAGCGCCTTTTCCTCCAGTGGTACAAAAATTGTAACTTTCCAGTCTCTTCATATTCAAGCTCCCCCAACCCCTTATTAATTTAGTTGCCCTTTTTTCTGAACCCTTTCCATTTCTCTAAGATGTCCTTTTTGTAACATATCCAAATTGCACTGCATATTCCCCAAACTAGGCTTACCCATGCTTTGTAAAGAGGGAGAATTACATTTTCCTCCTTGAATCCATACCTCTCCTTTTACAAGAGATGTTTAAGGAGCTATGCCTTACCTCCTGTTCTATAATGAAGCAGGAGCCACAGGGATGAAGTAAAAAAAATGTATATTTACCCTTGCTCAATCCCACCCTCTGCAGAGATGAAAATCTCCGACCGCTTCCTGCTTCTAATCCTCTATAAATCGTGCAGCGCAATATTGCGTGCTATCGTGGATTAAACCAGGAAGATTTAAGATTTTTCATCCTCTGCAGCAGTGATTGTGAAAAGGTAAATTACTAACCTTCCGTTACTGGCTCCTCCTCAATTGATGGAAGAACGGGAGGTAAGGCCTAGCTCCTTAACCTCCAGGCTTCAATCAATACATAAAGGAATATTTCCACTCTTAGTGAGAATATTACTTTAAACTGTAACTTTTTATAGACGGCAGCTATAGGTGGTGGATTATGGGAGTCTTTTAAAGATAGGAGTGTGCTCTTTTTAGACCATTTCCCCTTGAAATTTTCCAATATTAACATTTCCAAATGACTTCTACTTTGAGATCCTGCGTGGTTCCTTGTACGAATAGAGATAGTGGAGCCGTCTGGTTGGACCAGCAACAACTGGATATTGCCTAATGTGCGTCTTTCCTGCCACATCGAACCTGTACGTCCTGTTCGAGTTTCTTCATTCCAGGCGGAGATGTGTAAATGGCAAAGGTTTGGGAGAAACATTCTAATGAACCTTGATGCAGAAATCTTAAAGAAAAATGTTCAGAATCAAACAAGTTTTTAATGTAGTGAACAATATTCCCATCCCACATCTTATATTTGTAAATCAGCTCAGCCAATTTACCTGGTGCCTCGCGATTGAGGAACTTTAAACAAAAGATGGAAAATTCAGAACTAAGTTTTAGCTTGTTTCGGTCCGCATTAAAAACTAAACAAATGGTCATTGGTCATTACCGGCCCCCCCATCCTATATATATATATATATTTTGCCTTTATTTACCAACCAAGATATTTAAGGATAATTATTGTCCTATTCTTTGCAGATTAAGCTGGCTCCTCCCTCCCTGCCGTCATCAGGCTGACACTGATATATTAGCCAATGATTGACTGCTGGTTCACCTGCTGCCTCCTCTGCACATAATTCAATTAATATGAAATTTAAATAATACAAATGATTTGTTTTCCACTAAACCTGTTCTGAGCGAATTCAACCTTACACATACACCATTGAAAAATGTAATTATATAGAGAATAACCTTTAAAAGCCAGGGTGGATTTTGATTTACATCAACTGATTTAAATCACTTGTCATAAGGCCTTGATTTTAAATCATCTAGTTTTCCACATAAAGACTAATTCTTGGTATAATAACTTTAATATTCAAGTAGATATTTTTAGAATAACAACTTAACAATTTATCACTGAAACAAGAACATTACAGCATTGTATTGCTTAACAAACAACCGGTCTATTCCCCACTCCAAACATCATAAAAAAACTTCTTAAACTTAAAGCACTGAAGGGGTTACTTCTGTTTTCATTAAAAAGGATATGTTTTTAGCATTATCTAATCACACACAGGAGCTGGTGCCGGTCGAGCCCCTCCTGCTTAAACTTCCGTTCTCGGAAAACATAGGGCAGCATAGGGAACGAAGGCTGGTAAAGTAGATTTGGGGACATCTTTGGCAGCGTTACACCTCGCGAGTTCGTAGATTTACAGCCTTTTCCTGCCACATACTAAATTTAGTTTGGGGGGGCTGATATACCCTTTAAGGTCTTTTTTTTCCCAGCTCTGTTTCATGTTATAGGACATTTTGCTATGAGAATAGGCCTGTGATCTCTGCCGAGTCTCAATTCAGTTTTTGAGAACTGGAAAATAAACTAGCATCATCTCTTTGTAGGCAGATAAACTGCCCATAATCTTAGAAAAACTCTGGAAGAGCGTGCCATTGTCAATGGATTCATGAATTTATTTACCAGAAAATAACCATACAGCCTTATTCTACATACCGGTAATTAAAATCTAGATTTTTATCCAACCTGTGGCACCCTGGCCACATACGCATGGCTCAAAAACTTACCTAAAAGCTGTGTGAAGGGCCATGCGGAATCCTTTTGACCGTCCACAGTTTAGGGTTTTTTACATGTAACGGAAGAACCCAGAGACTAATTTTGTGCCACAGGCTGAATCTGACGCATCGGAGTTTTCAATCTAAAATACAGAAGAAAGAATGCATTTAATAGGACTTAAGCGCAAAACTAAAGCTGGGCCAACACAATTACGGATAAAGGGCTCCGGTCCCTTTTTGTAACTGTTTATAGGTGCTATACAATATTAGAATACAAAAAGTCATACAAGTGGACAGTAAATAAATATATAAATAAATTGACATCATAACTAACAATTTGCTTGAACATGTAACAAGAGGGCAGTGGTCCCTAGCCCCATAGAGCTTACAAGCAATTAGTGGGTAACATACAGTACATAGAAAGGGTGGAAGGCCAGGCCATAGTAATAACCGGGGCAGTGTCAACATGTCCTGTGCTGTGCTCAGAGAGATAGGATGAGAGGTTAAGGGTCGTACACACGCTGCGATCGGGGTCCCGACCCACGACACACGATGTGTACCAACGATGTGTATTTTGAGCCGTGTACCATCGGCCAAAATAAGGCGCTCATTCAGATATCCTCCTGTTGGTCAAACGATCACCGCCGAACGGCCTATAAAGTTCCCATACCGGGCCGATTATCGCCCAAACGGATTGCCCATCACATCAAGGTTCGTAAAGGTACAACACCTTTAGAATTTAAAGTTGTTTATTGAGGTTCTTGATTAGATAGAGCACAAGATAGAAAGTTTTAAAGGCGAGAGGAGGCAGTGTGAGTGGGGGGTCTATATATAGATGGTTCGTGATGAAGCGGAGTACGGGGCGGGACGCCTAGGGGACACTAGAGAGAAAGGTTTAAGGTGAGAGGAGGCGTGGTGAGTGGAGGTCTATATAAAGAAAGATGGTTCTGTGATGAGCGGAGGGTACAGCAGGGCCATATGGGGACACTAGAGAGAAAGTTTTAAAGCAAGAGGAGGCAGTGTGGAGTGGGGGTCCTATATAAGATGGATCTGTTGATGTAGCGGAGGGTACGGTCAGGAACATATGGACACTAGAGAAGATACTTTAAGGCGAGAGGAGGCAGTGTTAGTGGGGGTTCTATATAGAGATGGTTCTTGATGAGGCGGGGGTACAGGCATGACATATGGGGACACAGAGAGAAAGGTTAGGTGAGAGGAAGGCAGTGTTGAGTGGGGTCTATATAAGAGATTGTTCTGTGATGACGAGGGTACGGGCAGGGGACATCTGGGGACACTAGAGAGAAAGGTTAAGTGAGATGAGGCAGTGTGGAGTGGGGGTCTAGATAATAAATGGGTTCTGTGATGAGCGGAGGTACGGGCAGGGACATATGGGGACACTAAGAGAAAGGTTTAAGGTGAGATGGAGGCTGTGAGTGGGGGGTCTATATAAGAGAATTTTTCTGTATGAGCATAGGTACGGGCAGGGACATATTTGGACAACTAGAGAGAAATGTGAGGGTTTAGGTGAGATGAGGCCAGTGTGGAGTGGGGGGTCTATATAAGTATGGTTACTTGTGATGATGCAAAGGGTACGGGCAGGGACATATGGGGGCACTGGAGAACATATAAAGAAGGAGCACAGAGTAAGGGATTTCAATGTTACAGAAGGATTTTGGTATAAATATTTAATGGAGCCAGGTAGCTCAAACTATTGCTTCCCTCCTCTGCTGGATAATGGCATCTGCAAGCTCTGTCCGACGATATCTCCTGGGCTCCTTTTGCTTCCTAGGCCTCCAAAGGGTAAGTTCCAGTGGCACCATGTGAACACGACATGACTACAATGTGCACGCACTGGCGTGACCATGTTTTGCCGTCATTGTTCCGCGACCAAACGCTGCACAATGTGGTACATATCCTTTACATGTCTCTCAGTACCCACCGCCCTTATGCACTTCTAAACCCTCCTAGATTAGTGGATGTCGAACTTGGCATGCTAGGGAGTTGTAAGTTTCCCAACTGCTGTCAGAAGGAAAATCTTGCCTGAAAGGAATTTAAAAACTTGGTTCAATACCTCCTGCTGCACTGTGGAGACTGTAACGTTCTGGTGAGGCGGATCACATGTCATTGGGCCACTGTTAAAGGACACATACCCAAAAAAATCATCCCCCATTACACTGTCACACTTCCAGCAGCTGAATCACTTACTCTTAGATATCCCACAGCAAAGATGCCCAGGGCCATCATTAACAGATCACTTTTTTTTTGTCTTGGCCGGTAGGAATGTCTGAAACAGCCTACATAATCAAGCTTATCAAGGGTGGGTGCAGAGTGTTTTCTTCGCATGCTAGCTCTGAGTACAGTTAGGAGGCAGACAGAATTGTTACGACCCCTTCACAGCAGGCTCTAATGAAGGCTAATTGAAGACAGAGAGAGGCCTTCGAATCAGGGGAAAAATGTATAGGGGAGGCTCATACGTTGTACTCTTTCTAACAGGCAGTTTTTTTTTTTAAAAATGCATTGAGGCCAAATACAGTTATCCTTTACACCAGCATGGTAACACCAGTGACATTTCCTCCTGACCAACTTTTTGGCTCTTCCGGTTGTCAGGATGGAGGTAGGACTGCTGGTCGTGGCGAGAGTGGCCCGCAGCCAACAGTTTGAATTAAATCAACCGATCGTTGGTCCCATAGAGGGCTGCACGATTGGATGTGGTTTTCCGCACATGTCCTATTCGACGAACGGT
Source organism: Hymenochirus boettgeri (assembly GCA_019447015.1). Taxonomy (NCBI): domain Eukaryota; kingdom Metazoa; phylum Chordata; class Amphibia; order Anura; family Pipidae; genus Hymenochirus; species Hymenochirus boettgeri. The sequence continues at coordinate 16,780,806 of CM033474.1, read as the reverse complement.
CAGTCATACATGGCCGAAAACCCGTCGATTATTTCGTCCATACACTGAACTATCTGTCAATCCGGATCGAAATATTGCATGGTGTATCAATAATTTCTTATTTCTGCATAGAAATGAAGAGATGCCAGGGCACACCACAGAAGTAGTTATTATTTTATAGCTAAATAGTGATTAATGCTTCCAAAGCATCTGTTGCACTAGAGATGCCCTAACTTCGTTTTTGTTTTAGAACTATCGAACTTCAGTAAAGTTCTTACAGTTTGACAATGGACCCAATTTTAAAGTCACTGAGAAGAAAACAGTTTGAAAAGTTCTGATAAAATACAGATAAAATAGCAATGGTCATTACTGTAAATGGCTCTGTGCCCTGTAAATGGTCCTGGGGAACACGTCACTGTCACAACACTAGTTTAATGCTACATTTCCTCAGATTGGCCCTGTTGGGTTTTAGCATGAATTTTCCAGCGTTAATGAAATCGATCGCCACATTCGAGGGTTCATTCAGGGTTAGCGTCACATTCCGATGGTAAATGGTCGAATTCCGGGTTTGGCGTCACATTCCGAGGGTTCTGTTCGAATTCCAGGGTTAGCGTCACATTCACGGGTTAGCGTCACATTCGAGGGTTTATGGTCCGAATTCCGGTTGCGTCACATTCGAGGGTTATGTTCGAATTCCAGGTTAGCGTCACATTCGAGGGTTATGTTCGAATTCCAGGGTTTAGCGTCACTTCGAGGGTTAGTTTCGAATTCCCAGGGTTAGCGTCACCATTCGGGTTATGGTCGAATTCCAGGGTTAGCGTCACATTCGAGGGTTATGTCGAATTCCAGGGTTAGCGTCACATTCGCGGGTTATGGTTGAATTCCGGGTTAGCGTCACATTCAAGGGTTATGGTCGTATTCCAGGGTTGGCGGTCACATCGAGGGTGATGTTCGAATTCCAGGGTTAGCGTCACAATTCGAGGGTTATGGTCGAATTCCCAGGGTTAGCGTCACATTCGAGGGTTAGTTTCGATTCCAGGGTTAGCGTCACATTCGGGGTTATTGGTCTAATTCCAGGGTTAGCCGTCACAATTCGAGGTTTATGGTTGAATTCCAGGTTAGCGTCACATTCGAGGGTTATGTCGAATTCCGGTTTAGCGTCACATTCCGAGGGTTATGGTCCGTATTCCAGGTTGGCGTCACATTTCGAGGGTTATGGTCCGAATTCGAATGTTAGTGCCATCCGCTAGCCCCTCAAATTTGCCCATAAACTTTGGAAGTGACATTCGTTACCATCTAATTCATCTTTCTTAAACATCGTATGCAGCAATTCTTAGGAAATTTCCAAATTTTTTATGATTATCGTAACATAACGTCTGCGAGTGCGTAAAACCCGAAAGTTTCTAAAAGCCGATTCGTACAAATCATAATCCACCCGTTATTCGTGGTTTAGACCATCTCTTATTCACCTAATCAAGGCCTGGGTCCATCTCATCAGCTGTTAACAGTCTTACCTACTGAAAGCCATTGGGAAAGCACAGCCTGGAAAGGCCCAGCTCCAAACTCCCCGCGTGCTTTGGATAGGATAAAATACAGACATGCTGGGAGTTGTAGTTTCTAAAGATCCTGGACATCCTGTCCATACCGATTAATGTTAAAAAAAAAAAAAATCCCGGCGGCCTTGTGACTGACCTATCACCATAATAATGAAGAGGGTGGCACCGTAGGTTTTAGTTAGAGACACTTACTTTATGCTCTCTTGTACTACAACTCCTCCCATCATCACGTCTGAGATAGAGTCTTCTGCTGACAAATACGGTACGAGCTCACACAACGTATTAGATGTCACTTTGTTCTTTATGCAAACCTACAAGAACCTATGAGTCCCGACAGAATAATGTACCCACTTAGATGACATCCGCTACTCACCTCGGTCACCGCGCCAAGATGATGACGTGTTGGGAGCGCGACGTTTCCCACGTGCTTGTACTATTTCCTGTTGAGCAGTGCTCTAGAGCGAACAAGTTTATGTGTGCCCCGCCCCCCGTCGTGGTGATGCCACGCCCTCCCATAACAGCTTCGCTACTGTTTATCATCAGGCCACAAACCTTTTTTACATAAACCCCGCCCTGGTTTTCCTCCCCAACCACGCCTCTTTTACTGATAGTGTCCTGTTCTCACACGTGGTCCGCGCCCATTCGCAGCCAGAGAGCTCTGAGAGTGCCCATGATTTGGCTGGTGTAGAGGCAGATTCCCGGGCAAGCGGCTACAGGTACAGATGGTTGTGTGGGTTATCAGCTCCCCCTGTCACTTCCTCTCATCTCGGTTTGTTAGTATTATCGTTTTAGCCTTCCCTGTAAACAGACTGGCCACCTCATCTCCATCCTCAACCTCCACCTCACCCTCTACCCCTCCCTTTCCCCTCACCCTCACCTCTTCTTCCCCATTACCCTCCACCTCACACCCCACCTTCTACCCTCACCCTTCCTCTCAACCCTCCACTCACTCACCCTCACCCGCATTTACACCCTCCCCCTTCTCTCACAACTCACCCTCCACCTCACACTCACCCTCAATCAATCCTAACCTTTCTCTCACCCCCTACCCTGCATCTTCCCTCTCAACCTCCAATCCACATCTTCCCACACCCCATCTTCGCTCAACCCTCAACCATCATCTTTTCTCTCACCTCAGGCCTGCATCTTCCTCTCATTCCTCTAACCTCATCTTTCCTCTTATCCTCTAACCTCATCTTCCTCTATATCCTCTAACCTCATCTTCCTCTTCGCCCCTAACCTCATCTTCCTCTTAATCCTCTAACCTCATCTTCCTCTTATCCTCTAACCCAGCGTCCTCGTATCCTCTAACCTCATCTGTCCCTCACATCCTCTAACTTCATCTTCCTCCTATCCTCTAATCATCTTCCACTCACTCTTAAACCTTCATCTTCCTTTCAACACCCTCAACCTTCAGATCATCCTCCACCTCACCTCATCATCTCTCTAACCTCACTTCCGCTCATCCGCCTCTAATCTTCATCTTCCTCTCACCTCCTAATCTCATCTTCCTCTCATCCTCTAATCCCATCTTCCTCTCATCCTCTAATCTCACTTCCTCTCATCCTCTAATCTCATCTTCCTCTCATCCTCTAATCTATCTTCCTCTCATCCTCGAATCTATCTTTCTCTCATCCTCTATCTCTCTTCCCTCTCATTCCTCTACTCCCATCTTTCCCTCTCATCCTCTCAATCTCATCTCCTCTCATTCCTCTCATCTCTAATCTCTCTTACTCTCACTCTACCTCCTCTTCTCTCCCCTCAACCTTCATCTGCCTCCTTCTTCCTCAACCTTCCATCTTCCTCTCACTCAACTTCATCTTCCTCTCACACCCTCTACCTTCATCTTCCTCTCACACCCTCTACCCTCATCTTCCTCTCACTCTCACCCTCATCTTCCTCTCACCCTCTCACCTTCATCTCCTCCTCACCCTCTACCTTCATCTTCCTCTCACACCCTCTAACCCTCACTAATAACCCTATCTTCTCTCACCCTCTAACCCCTCATCTTTTCCTCCTCCCCACCCTCTATACCCTCATCTTCCCTCACCCTCTACCCTCATCTTCCTGCTCAACCCTCTAACCTCATCATCCGCTATCTAACCTCATCATCCTCTCATCCTCTAACCACCTTATCATCCTCTACACTCATCTTTCCCTCATCCTCTAACTCATCTTCTTTCTCACCCTCAACCTTCCTCTTTTTCTCACACCTCACCTTCATCTTCTTCCTCTCAAACCTCACCTACCTCTCTTAAGCTGTACCCACATTCACCTCACCCTCTACCCTCAATCTTCACCTCTGCTTCATCTCCACTCTACCCTCTCCTTTCTCCCACACATCCTCTCACCTTCCTAACTACCCTAATCTTTTTCTCACATTTTAACGCTCATCTTCTCTTCCTTGACCACAATCTTCCTTACACTCATCTCCCTCACCATCCTCAATAAACTCTACCCTCACCATCCTCCTACCTTACTCTCACACTCAACATCCTCATACACTCTACCCTCTGGCATCCTCATACTCTCTACCCTCAACATCCTCATACCTCTATACCGAACCTTCGTTCCTCATACACTATAACCCGCCCATCTTCATACACTCTACCCTTACCATCTTCCAACACTCTACCCTCACATCCTCATACACTCTACCCTCCACCTTCCTCATACACTCTAACCCCACCATCTTCAGACCTCTACCCTTACCATCTTCTACACTCTACCCTCACCATCTTCATACACTCTATACCCTCACCCTCTTCATACACTCTACCCCCTTCACCATTCATACACTCGTACTACACCCTTACCATCTTCATAACTCTACCCTTCAAACACCATCTTCATACACTCTACCCTCCCAGCTTCATACACTCTACCCCTCACCATCCTCTTTACACTCTACCCGCAACCATCTTCATACACTCTAACCCTCAACATTCTCATTACACTCTATACCCTCAACATCCTCATACCTCTAACCTCAACATCCCATACCCTCTAAACCGCATCAACTCCTCATACCTCTATCCTCAACATCCCATACACTCTAAACCCTCACCATCTTCATACACTCTAAAGACCCTCACCAGCTTCATACACTCACCCTCACCATCCTCTTACACTCTAAACCTCACCATCTTCATACCCTCTACTAAAGAACCCTCAACATCCCGCAACACTCTAACTACCCTCAACATCCTCATACCCTCTAAACACTCTACTCTAACCCTCAACATCTCATACACTCTATCTACCCTCAACATCCTCATAATACATCGACCCTCACATCCTCTACCTCTACTAACCCCTCAACATCCCATACAGTCTACCCTCACCATCTTTTCTTCATACACGCTACTCCTCACCATCTTCATACACTCTACTACCCCTACCCTCAACATCTTCATACACCTACCACTCCCTCCTCTACCTCCTACCCTCCCAACATCCTCATCCACTCTACCCGCACCATCTTCTAACACTCTACCCTCCCCATCTTCATACACTCTAACCCCAACATCCTCTCACAACTCTAACCCTCAACATCCTCATACACTCATTCCTCAACATCCTCATACACTCTACCCTCACCATCTTCATACCACTCTATCCTCAACATCCTCATACCCTCTACTACTACCCCTCACCATCTTCATACACTCCTAACTCTAACGCAATACCCTCCAATCGTCATACAACCCTCTACTACCCTCACCATCTCATACACTCTACCCTCAACCATCCTCATACAACACTCTAGTCCTCAACACCTCATACACTCTACCCTCCCATCTTCATACAACACCTCTACCCTCACCATCTTCATACACTCTACCCTCAACATCCTCATACACTCTACCCTCAACATCCTCATACACTCTACCCTCAACATCCTCATACACTCTACCCTCAACATCCTCATACACTCTACCCTCAACATCCTCATACACTCTACCCTCACCATCCTCATACCCTCTACCCCTCAACAACAATCTCATACACCTCTAATCTACCCTCACACCATCCTCATAAATACCTCTAACCCTCAACCATCTCATACACTCTACTACCTCAACATCCTCATACACTCGACCCTCAGCATCCTCATAACACTCTACCCTCACATCCTCATACACTCTATCTATACCCTCACCTCCTCATATAACTCTACCCTCACATCCTCATACACTCTACCCTCACATCTCATACACTCTACCCATAACCCGCAACATCCTCATACACCTACTACCCTCTCCTTCCTCTCATACACTACCTCTTCCTTCCTCTCATACACTACCCTCTCCTTCCTCTCATTCACCTACCCTCTCCTTCCTCTCATAACACTACCCTCTTCCTCCTCTCAACCCTACCCTCTCCTTCTCCTCTCATAACACTACCCTCTCCTTCTCTCATACACTACCCTCTCCTTCTCTCATACACTACCCCTCCTTCCTCTCATACACACCCTCTCCTCTTCCTCCATACACTACCCCCTCTCCTTCCTCCATACACGCCCTCTCCTTCCCTCTCATACACTATAACCCCCGTCTTCCTCTCATACACTAAGACCCTATCCTTCCTCTCATACACTACTCCCTCTCCTTCCTCCATAATACCTACCCACCCCTCCTTCCTCTCATACACGACCCTCTCCCTTCCTCCATACACTACCCTCGTCCTTCCCTCATACACTACTTACATACCCCTCCTCCTTCCTCTCATACACTACCCTCTACCCCTCCTTCCCCTCATACACTAACCACCCTCTCCTCCCCTCGCACTCTACCCTCATCTTTTCACTCTAACCCTCATGCTTCTCACTCTAAACTACCCTCATGCTTCTCACTCAACTTACCCTCATTCTTCTTTCTCATCTACTCATGCTCTTCACTCTAAACCTCATGCTTCTCACTCTACCCTCATAGCTTCTCACTCTAACCCTCATGCTTCTCACTCTACCCTCCATGCTTCTCACTCTACCCTCATGCTTCTCACTCTACCCTCATCCTTCTCACTCACCCTCATCTCTCCTCACTCTAAAAAACCCAACCCGCATGCTTCTCACTCTACCCTCATCCTTCTTTCTCACTCTACCCTCATGCTCGCACTCTAACTAGCTAAAACCCCCTCTCCTTCTCAACTCTCAACCCTCATGCTTCTCACTCTACCCTCATCCTTCTCACTCTAAAAAAACTACCCTCATCTTCTCCCTCTACTACTCATCTTTTTTCTCGCACTCTACCCTCATGCCCTTTACTCTATGGGGCTCAGGCAGGGACAGGGTGTCCCGAAACGTCGTCGTCGTTTTTTCACAATAAAAACTTTGGATTCACCATTGCAGTGTGCTCCCCTATACTTTCTTTTGCTATAAAAATTATCTGGCCCTAGGAGTGGAGGGCAGGGGGACTGCACCTACTGACTGATTTGTCGGCTAAAAGCCAACAGCGGTGTGCTGGAGTGTTGCTTGGACTGTATTGATTTAACTCAAGAGAGATCAGTCTCCAATCAGTGAAATCTAATCATTCTACTTTGAACCTAACCTCCGTTTCAGTGGGTGTTTTTATTTACCATCAACATCAAACACGTAACCCACTAAAAGCAGAATAGTCTCCCTAATACATCAGAAAATAGCTTACTTTTTGGGGGGGTAAAAATAGAGAAACCCTTTTTTCCGTTGCTTCTTTTGTCTTCTTTAGAAGCATCATCCTGCTGGAGGAAGAGCTTGGCGGGGTACAAATATATCAGAACAGATAATATTGATCAGATTAAGTTTCAATGATACAGTAACACTGGCACTTGGACTCCGGATCTGTAACTAGTAAAAACTTACCAGATGCGGTAACACTGGCACTAATTCTGATTGGGGCTGTCAGACGAACCCCTGGTTCGGTGCGAAATCGTTTAGCTAGTTTCCTGGGATGAGGGCTCCATCTGGATTTGTGATTTTCAGTATATAACCCCATTAGTATAAGCTCCAACTTTTATTTGTCGGGCACCGCATTAATTTTAACTTTTTAGGATGGGAGTATTAACAGGCATTCACTGTCTGTCATTTCCGTTCTATTCTTAATTCTACCTCTATTTCCTCCCCTCCTTCAGTCAGTGCGGTTTTTTCTCAGTGGTTTTACCTATTTAGATGGATTATGTTGGGGGTTTTCTGCTTCTTCTGCTTGAAATTAAACTGGTGACAAGAGTTAAATTGATGTATCCCTTCCTAATATCCGATAGGTTTGTATATATGGTGATGGGTTGTACCTTATTTACTCATGAGTCCATCATCCTTTGTAGGATTTAGGAAATGTGGCGGTTATTTTTATTATGTATTGTTGCGTGTTTCACAGTTGTAGCACTTTAACAACCGCTTGCCACTTTGTTATGCACTATGTCACTTTGCAAGCGCAGTGCCATTTTTTTTAGATGGATTGCAAAATTTATCCTTGAAATAGTCCCATCTTCTATGTATAGAAAAACACTGGCAATAGACAATGATGAACTGGTTAAACATGATGCTATAACTGAAACACTGGCAATAGACTCTGATTGATAACTGGTAAACATTACTGTCTATACGGAAACAACTTGCATAGACTCTGATTGATAACTGGTAAACATTATGCTATACGGAAACACTGCAACAGACTGATTGAGAACTGGTAACATTTGCTATACAGAACACTGGCAACATACTGATTGCAGAACTGTGTAAACATTAGGCTATACGGAAACACTGGCAAGAGACTGATTGATAACCGTAAACATTAATTCTATACGGACACACTGGCAATAGACTAATGGTTAACTGTTAAACATTATGCTATAAGAACACTGGGCCTAGACGGATTGGTAACCGGTAAACTTATGCTATACAGAAACCACGGGCAATAGACTGTTGGTAACTGGTAAACATTATGCTTATACGGAAACACTGGCAATAGACTGATTGAGACTGGTAAACATTATGGCTATCAAAATAAAGATCGGAAACACTGGCACTAGACTGTTGGTAAACTGGTAAACATTTGCTATAGCAACACTGGCAATAGACTTATTGATAACCGGTAAACTTTTCTATACGGAACCACTGGCAATAGACTAATGGGTAACTGGTAAACCTTATGCTATACGGAAACACTGGGCAATAGACGGTTGGTAACTGGTAAACATTATGCTATAACTGAAACACTGGCAAATAACTGATTGAAACTGTAAACATTATGCTATAACGGAAACACTGGCAATATACTGATTGGTACCTGGTAAACATATTCTAGACTGAAACACTGGAATTAGAACTGATTGATTAACCGGTAAACAGTATGCTATACGGAAACACTGCAATGCTCTGATTGATCACTGTTAAAACATTATGCTATACGGAAACACTGCACTAGAACTCTGATTGATAACTGGTAAACATTATGCTATCAACGGAAACACCTGGCAATAGCTGATGATAACTGGTAAACATTATTCTATACGGAACACTGGCAATAGACTCTGATTGATAACCGGTAAACATTATGCTATCCCGGAAACAACTGGCAATAGACTGATTGATAACTGGGTGTAAACATTATCTATATCACACACGGAAACACTGGCATGAGAACTGATTGGTAAACCCGGTAAACATTATGCTATACGGAACACTGGCAATAGACTGATGATACCGTAAACATTATGCCTATATACGGAAACAACTGGGGCCATAGACTTCTGATTGATACTGGGTAAACATGATGCTATAATATACGGAAACCTGGCAATAGACCTGATTGGTAACGGTAAACATTATGCTATACGGAAACACTGGCAATAGAACTGATTGGTAACTGGTAAACATTTGGCTATACGGAACACTGGAAATAGACTCTGATTTATAAATGGTAACTTATGCTATAACGGAAACACTGGCAAATATAACTGAATTGATACTGGGTAAACATTATGCTATCGGAAACACTGGCAATAGACTAATGGTACTGGTAACATTCTGCGATAAGCGGAAACCCTGGCAATAGACGAATTGGTAACTGGTAAACATTATGCTTCGGAAACACTGCATAGACTGATGATAACCACCGGTAAACATTATGCTATAACGGAAACCTGGCAATAGACTATTGGTACTGGTACACATTATGCTCTACAGAACACTGGCAATAGACTAATTGGTAACAGTAACATTTCAAGATCTTTAACACTTTGGCACGGACTCAATTAGTAAAACCTTACACTGTAAACTGGCATTCAGGCTCTGATCTGAAACTGGTAAACAATTATTGGTACTGTAACACTGGCACTACTGGATTCTGATTGGTCAACCTTACCGGATCTGTAACACTGGCACTGGGCTCTAATCGTCAATTGGTACATTCCTCAAGATCTATAAATACCTTGAGCTTCCTAGCCCAACACGCGGTCCACATCTTTCTCATTCTCTCTCTCCACACCTTCCTCTCCCTTCAGCTTCAGCAAACGCCTGATTGTTAAGCACAGAAAGGCAAAATCTGTCAACTTAAAGGGCATGTCCATCCCCTAAAACTACAATTAAACCTATACGGCCCCATTGTGTGCTTAAATATTATCCTTACGGTTAACAATCCCAAATCCCATTTCCTTACGTTTTTCTTCTGCAATGTCCATCCAAAGTCCAGAAATCACGGAGTAGTAGCTGTAATCCTGAGGGAAAGGTTTTCTTTCTTCTGCCTCTACATCGTCCCGCAGTAGTTTTGACATGCTCAGTGAAGCCCCTCTCCCATTTTTCCCTCATCCTCCCCCCTTACTCCAAGCCTGTTTTCTGTAGTGCAGGCTCCCTCTTTGTCCAACCCCAAAAAGCTACAGGTATTTTTTAAATTGTTTAACTTCCTTTCCCCCGCTCCTATACCTGCAGCGCGTCCGTGATGGCTTGCCTCTCAGGCCAATCACGGACCGCGGCTGCTGGTTCAGGCCCCCTGCTTGCAGTTCCAGCAAGCAGAAGCGCTGGGTGTACAGGGCGTGGAATGAAGCAAAGTAAGTATTGTTAAAAGCGATTTTTTAACAAATACTATAGCATTTGGGGGTGGGAGAGGGAGCCCAGGAAATTTCTGGGGTGGCATGCCCTTGAAAGGACAACTGAACTTTAAAAAACAGCAAACGGGGCAAGGGCCAGAAATGAGACAGTGAAAAGGTTGTACTTGCAATTACTATGAACTTATGGAGTTCCAATAGAAAGAGAATTTTTCATTGTACACAGCCACACAAGACAAATCTTTATATGTACGTCAGATAACTCACCTCCTTGCTGAACGTGGGTTGGCGCTGTCACGTTCTTAGATCCCCTGAAACACAGGATACAGAGAAATCATCGTTCAGAAGCTTTAGGACAATCTATAATGCTAAAAAAAATATTTGGTATAGAACTAAACTAGAAAGCAAGGTTTGGACCGAAAATGTTGATGGACAAATACCTATATCTAGTATAAATACTACAGTTATATCTTACTCCGGGGAATTGCCCCTTGTGAATGACAGAATGAGTCCACAAAGAAATGTCAATATTTATTGTAAGGTAATAGTCCATAAGCTTAAAATTCCATTAGGTGGTGCGTCTTCACCTTAAGGGCAACCGTCCACCTATATGACAAAAATGTTAATACTACTGTTACCTACCACCCCCCAAATAAGACTGTTACCCTACCCCCCAATTCATCTGAATATTCGCCTGCGCTTTATGACTGTATTACTAACCATATATTTAAGGTCTGTCCACCTAAGAACTACTTTGGGTTTCAGTTTTTATTGAATAACGGGAGGTAAAGGATTTGTGTCCTTACCCCTGTTTCCTCAATAAACCTTGCAGGAGCCAGAAACTTACCCGAATCCGGGCTCCTCCGTCCGCTTTCCTCTGACAGGTCCTGACGGATGTTGTCTCCTATGCTCTCTTAGCTTACCCACAATACTTGCAGAGTATATTTTTACAATGGCTGGAAAAGAGCACGGCCCTGTTCCGTGCAGAATGCCTGTGATTACGATACTATAAAAGAGTACCCCCACCCCGATCGATCACTGGAGGGAATAATTCATTAAAAAGCAACACAAGGCCAGAACTGTGGAATGGTCTCCATGTGGCACTTGCCATGCTTTCATGGGCTCCCAACCCATACGTCTTACAAGCAGTGTCTATGAGAAGGGTCGCAGGTTTGTATAAATCAGATTAAGGAAGGGGCATAACCCGAAACGCTGCCATCCTCCTCTTCGTTATAAACTGTTCGCTACCTTGAGACAGGAGAACAGTACCATATATTCTACTACAAGTAATTGAATAGAAGAGGGGGGGTAGATATGTCCCAGTGTAAAACTGACTTTTAACCTCTTTGTTATGAATATTCAATTGAAGGAAAGGGATTAAGCCCTTACTGCAGCAACTGGCCTCTTCTTCCTCTGCCTGACAGCCGCCATCACTTCCTGCTCCCTGGTTAATTTCACTCCTCATATCTTTTGCTTCGCATAACCAGGTCAGGTCTTTACATTTCTGCCATCGCCATCCGCTACAGGGGCCATTAGGGATTTCTACCAAGGAACCAAAGCCACAGTTCTTCTCATTAATCTAAAATCGACGATAATAGTCTAAGAAACTGCCAATTAAATCAATGGGGTCATTTTCAGAATGTCATTTCTAACCAGACATATAAATTATACACTGATGCAAAATCAGTTTTAAATGGTTCCCTACATAAGCCCAGCCTCTCAATTCTTAAATCTTATTACAAGGATATCCCATAGTAGCTGAATGCATAGCATCACTGAGCATGCCGAGCCAGTGGCATAGAGAAGTAGAAAGGTTTTGGAATTCCTCTAAAAGGATATATTGTTTTGCTTCAATGTTGGTGATGAGAAATGTGTTTAGGCTGAAATTGGTGTGAATAAAAATAACATCCTGAAAGCAAAAAAGTCTAAAAATGAATTAAGTTCAGGTGAGTAGATAAAGATTTTTTTCTTTTTTAAATGCTAAACCAGGCCAATAATTGATTCTCTTTCTTGTTACCCATTTCCTCAGTTGCTTGGGATAATAATAAAATGCTGCCAGAGAAAGCTTTGACCATGCCGAGGATCTTTGGATGAGGCAGTACCCCACAAACACAGCACTTTTTATTCAACTGATTTCTAACATTAAAAACTAGAAATAGGTCTAGCCTAAAAAAAAAAATATTAGACTTCTCATTTAAATTCTTTGTCTTCCTTGGCGATGGCTATAAGTAAAACGAAGTGATGGTCACACACAAACAGGCTATTTTAGTAGCCCCCACCAACCACATTGCGAATGTTAACCATTAGTTTATAAAGACCCGATAGTCCCATGCCTACTGGACTTTCATCTGGCTTACTACAATTAAGGCAGTGAATCCGAGAATTCCTGATTGTTGCCTTACTCCTCGAAAGCTTATACTTTTAAAGGTGGACTGAATGTGGATTATATTGTTTAAATTTTTTGTAACAATGAACCTCACCAATATAATTTTCTCTCTGTTTATATCCGTTTTTCACATCTTCCCAGTTAAATGTCTTGCCCTCCTCGGCACCAGCTCCTCTTGATGATCCAACATTGTACAACTGGGAAATTAAAATCTGTATCAAAACGTCCAACTCCTTCTGCAGCACCACATGACAATATTTCGGTAAAATAATGTCTGTTTTTGTTTTTGCCGTTGCCCTTCCCAAAAATGCCCCATGCAATGTTCCCAGCGGCAAACATCTGAAAACGCCAGTAGGTTACTTTCACACGGGCCTTGTACTCGAGTGATTCCAGTGTTTGCTGCTAGAGAAGACCACATGTAGTTGTTTCAGGGACCGCTCAGGAAACTTTCCGCGAACAGCATTAAACTTTCATCTGAAATACCTAAGATGCTGAAAAAACCCTATTACTTTATATCGCATCACCGCCCATCTCTTGGGTCAAATGTGATTCTTAAGCTTGTACACACAATCCAACAAGTCGGACATTTCAAGTGTGTCGTTGGGGGCCAAATTATTGTATGCTCCTTGTGGTCGGCAGCAACCGATCACCGACCTTCCTCTCTGAATCGGCCGAAAGAACGATCGTCGGGTCGGAAAATTACAACCGATCGTGCGCTCCTCTATGACCCACGTCGGTCATGCCTAACTATCGGTACGCGGCTGCTTTTGCCGCAACTGACAGTCTTCCTCCTTGCCAACCGGTCGAAGCCTCGAACAGTCAGTTTTCTGGAGGAAGGATCGTATAGTGTGCACTAGCTTAACAGTACCAAATTCATTCACTCTTTAAGGGACAGACTGCATATTGCTCAGAAACATCCTCTCCTCTTCCACCTGTCAATTAGCTCATCCTGATGAAAAATGCTCCATCCTCAGCATCCAAAATCCAATTTTTTCTGTAGAGAAGATCAAGTATACGGCAGACAGAAGGACTCTGCACAACCCCATGTATTTAGGTGTTGTCATTTACTTACAGTGGCCACAAATAAACACAATCAACACCTAATACATTGGGTTGTGCAGAGTCCTTCGGTCCGTCCTTCTCTACAAGAGAAGCTTGGATAATGGCTAAGACCCTAAACCACTATGGTGGCCATGACACAAACGTGATCACACGATCATATTGGCCAATGTAAGAAATTTCCCTGTTTGGGAAAAATAAAAAGGCCATGGCCATAAATGGCAGGCGATTGACAATACTGAGGACAGCCCACCCAGTAAATCTCTGAAGGAAAAGTAGTGCGGGGATTAACTAAACGATTGACCAATACATATCGTCTGACCATGATATTTTAGATTTGGTTCCATATGGTCCATAACAGGCAGGGGATTTACCGATCCGTTCGTCCGACCATTATATGTTAGGGTTTTGGTCCTAACACAGGCAGGCGATTTGAATCGTAACCATACGTCCCGACCATGATTGTTAGGATTTGGTCCATAATGGTCTATACACGTGCAGGGGGCGGATTGATCGATATAAAAACGTATCATCTGACCATGAATTAGGTTATGATTTGGTCCATAATGGCCTCTATACACATGCATTATGGTCGCATAATGGACTATACAACTGGCAGAGGCGATTGGATCGATACCCTATCACCCACCATGATATGTTAGGATTTGGTCCATAATGGTCTATACACTGCAGGCGATTGATCGATACCCATCACCAACCATGATATGTTAGGATTTGGTCATAATGGTCCATCACGGGCAGGGTATTGACCGATACCGTATCATCTGACCATGATATGTTAGGATTTTGGTCCATAATGGCTTATCAAGGGGCATGGGATGACCGATACTGTATCGCCCACCATGATATGTTAGGATTTGGTCCATAATGGACTATACAACAACGGGGCAGGCGTTGATCTATCCCCTATCACACCCAACCATGATTATGTTGGATTTGGTCCCATAATGTCGATAAACAAATGCAGGCGATTGATCGATACCCTATCACCCCCCATGAATGTTAGGATTTGGTCCATAATGGTCTATACACAACTGCAGGCGTTGATCGATACCCCCTATCACCCAACCCATATCTGTTAGGATTTGGTCCATAATGGTCCATACAACCTGGCATGGGATTGACGCGATACCGTTTCGCCCGACCATTATATTTTCGGATTTGGTCCAATATGGCCATACCGTGCAGGGGGTTGACCGATACCGTATCATCTGACCTGATTAAATGTCGGATTGGTCCATAATGGCTTATACAGGGCCGGGGGATTGACCGATACTGTATCGCCCCGACCATGATATGTTAAGGATTTGGTCCATAAGGTCCCATACACGGCCAAGGGGATTGACCAATACCGTTTCGCGCCCGACATGATAATTTAGGATTTTGGTCCAAATGGACATACACGGGCAGGCGTTGATTTTCGATACACCTATCACCACCCAACCATGTATGTTGGATTTGGTCCATAATGGTCCATACACGGGCAGGGGATTGACCGATACCGTATCATCTGACCCATGATATTTTATGATTTGGTCCATAATGGCTTCTACAGGGGCAGGGGATTGCCCGATACTGTAATCGCCCGACCCATGATATGTTATGATTGGTCCATATGGACTAGACCGGGCATGGCGATTGATCGATACCTACCCCCTATCACCCAACCATGATATGTTCGGATTTGGTCCATAATTTCCATAACAAACGGGCAGGGGATTGACCGATAACCGTTGCGCCCGACCATGATATGTTAGGATTTGGTCCAAATGGCCCATACACTGGCAGGGCAGATTGACCGATACCCTTCGTCCCACCATGATATGGTTCGGATGGTCGAATAAAGGACTATACAACGGGCAGGGATTGACGCGATACTAAACTGGATTGGCCCGACCTGATATTTTAGGATTTGGTTCCATAATGGACTATCACGGCAGGGGATTGACGATCCATATCTCCCGACCATGATAATTTTCGGATTTATTGTGGTCCATAATGTCCGCATACACAGGCAAGTGATTGATCGATACCGTATTCGTCTGAACCATGATATGTAGGATTTGTCATATGCACAGATACACCGGCAGGCGATTGATCGAGAACCCTATCGTCCAACCCATTATATGTTAGGATTTGGTCCATAATTGTCTCAATAAACACCGGCAGGCGTTGAAGCGATACCCGATCACCCCAACCATGATATTTTAGATTTGGTCCATACTGGTCTATACACGCGCAGGGATTTTTTTGTACAATACCGTATCACCCTACCAGGATATGTTAGGATTTGTCCATAATGGTCTATACACGGGCAGGAGATTGACCGATACCTGTATTGTTCCAACCATGATATGTTTAGGATTTTGGTCAATAATGGACTATACACGGGGCAGGGGATTGACCGATACTGTATTCTCCGACATATGTTAAGTATTTTGGGTCCTAACTGGTCCATATACCGGCAAGGCGATTGATCGATACCCTATCGTCCAACCATGATATGTTTAGATTTGGTCTATGGTTCTATAACACGGGCAGGGGATTGTACAATACCTATCACCCTACCAGGATATGTTAGGATTGGTCCAATAATGGTCTATACAACGGGCAGGAGATTGACGATAAAAAACCGTAATTGTCGCAACCAAAAAAAAATTATATGTTAGGAATTTGGTCAATAATGGCTATACAACGGGCAGGGATTGACCGATTAAGCCGTATTGCTCGACCATATGTTAGGATTTGGGTCACTTAATGTACCTATACAACGGCATCGTCCGAACCATGATATGTAGGAATTGGTCCATATGGTCCATACAACAGGCAGGGGATTGACGTACCGTATCATCCTACCATGATATGTTTAGGATTTGGGTCCATAATGGCCCATACCTGGGCAAGAGTGCGATTGACGCTACCACCCTAATCGCCCGACCATGATATGTTAGTGGATTTTGTGGACTGGTGGAAGGTGGTTCCATAGACCGTGGTCCGCCATCCTCTGCAGGATGAATGGGGAGAGGTGGCTACCCGGGTGGTAAAACTGCGACCACAGGGGTGCACATTCTACTTTTCCTATGTACCCCCCTCTGTAGACTTACCAGGAAGGGCCCCCATAGTAATGTGCTGGGGGCCCATCAGATTCCTGATACCAGTCCTATTGCATCAAAGCATAAGTGTAGGGACTTACCTGGTCTGTACAACTACCCCCCCCCACCTACCTACTACTGATCCTCTTATAACACATTACACAGCACTGTTACAAACTGCTGCAAAGACTACAACTCCCAGAGTTCCCTTGCAGCTATTGTCCGATGGAATGCTGGTAGGGGATGTTTTAGCAGCAGCGTAAAGAGAATATAGAACATCCTGGCAATAACAATGAGTCCCTATGGACCATAAATCCCTCCAATCCCACCGCTAACAACACGCCGATAAACTCACTTACGATCCCGTGATCTGTCAGATTATCAATGTTCCCAGCACTCCGGGAGAGGTGGAAAGAGGAGACGTGATGGGAAGCAATACGCAGCGCCGCCATATTTCCTTCTCCGGTCAGACCACTAGTACTGTGCGCTTGTGCACGTACAAAAATTCCATTCGATGCCTCGGTGGATTGAATAGGATTGAAGTAATAATAAATGCCCTTGTAACCTACCTAAACGCAATTTGCTGCTCATTTCTAGGGGGAAATGTAGTTTATTGGCTGGATTTATAATCATTTACCTGGGAGGTACAGCTCAGTTGGTAATCCCAGAAACTCTCAGTGATGCTGCTCCATAGAAGGCTGGTACTCTAATCCATATACTGACATGCAGCCTGGTGGGGATTAAATGCCCATGTTAAGCTATTAAAGACAGTAGGATTGGCGTGATCTACAACTACAACATGTCCTGATCATTAACCATCCAATGGTTGTAGGCGATTGGTCCAGACCAGACAGCCCTATACCCGGGATTGGATTTTGAGCGATTTTGGTACTTTGATTGAATCACTCAAATATTGATCCAGTGTAATGCGTTTCCTGATCTGACCATATCGGGAAAATGAAGATCAGGCCAGGCAAACATTTTCCACCGACACTATCTTTTAAGTCCTCATCTTTGTCCATTATCGATCGACATTTTTGTGGATCGCTGTGCTCTGACTGCGGACTAAAGCCACATATCGCATTGTAAGGCCTGTGAAACATCGTCAACGATGGCTGCACATGCTGCATCGTTGAAAATGATCGGCTTTATACATACGGCAAAATACATCTTTGCATTTCCAGCAAAAAATAGCGATCCTTTATAAAAAAAATGCCCCAAGACCTGAATGTGCTGGTTACAGTATTGGAGCACATTAAATAGATGGACCCACTGTGTCTAGATCCAGTCATTCGGTTAAATGTTAATGGGTAAGTTATAACTTCCAAATGCCAGTAACCCCCAGATCACACTTTATTTACTTTACTTCCAGTAAGAAGAGCCGGCAGAGCGATGAGGACCAGGTTTAGTAAGTCCCTTCCGAGGCATCTTTGACATCTAAATAATGCGAAAACAAGGTTTGGGGTGGAATCCTCTACAGACTTTAAGTTTATTTTAGCTTGGAACCTGCCCTTAAACTTTTTACGTAAACCTATGAAAAGGGGGCAGCACAGGATTTTTTCAAGGGGGCGGGGGGGGACTTCCTGAATGTGTTTCCCCCCGGACATGATAAGTGGATCATATATTAATATACTATATCTCTAATTCTCTAACTGCCCATAATATCATAACAGACACCCATGTGGTAATATAATATATATACCGTATATATCAAAATACGTAGCCAGGTTTTTTATTTTTTTTAAATGGGCCTTAAAAGCCACCCGTGCCTTAACTTAGGTCACTACTTACAAGAGAGGACGACACCGAAAAAAGAGCTGCAAATAATTACCGCACTCACATACCTAATTTAGCTGTAAATACCAGGATGAGGAGCTGTAGACCAACGGGACAATCTTGCATGCAGCGGCAGTAGTTTAACGCACTCTCATTAAACCGGACATACTTTGGGGAGATTCCATAAAAGTTCGTATTGCTCAAAATGGTGCTAATTTTTGCCCCAACCAATCAGAATTCTTATTTAACATTAGAAGGTAACATCGATTGGTTTGGGCACAAATAGGCACTATTTTTAAAGGCAAGAACTTTATTGAATCTCCTGACTGTACCATGGAGTGAGCATGCAAGGAGCTCTCAATCTCCTGTCAGAGATGGGCAGAGCATTTTTCCTTTTTTTGGCTTGTTTGGCTAATAATGGTTGCTATAACTGTTGCTTGAACCTTGCCACTCCAATTTTTAGAAACTACAACGTCCCAGCAACCAAAGCATGCTGGAGTTGTAGTTTCCAAACAACCTGGGATGCCAAGGCAATAAGGGGGTTACTGTATTGTGTCTATGGAGGGTTTAGAGTGGAGCGAGGAGCATAATTTGGTACCCCGAGTATAAGCCAAGGTACCCCATTTTTCCTGAACAACTGATTGACTCGAGCAGAAGTCGAGGGTAGAATCAGTTTTTTTCAGAAAAAAATGAGGTACCGCCATCGGCTTATACTCAGCCAGGTTATATTTTGAGTATATACGGTATTCCATTTAACGTTCTGTGTTTACTGAGACATCCACATTGTGCTACAGGATGATTAGTGTCTTTCTAGTCAGAGCTGTGACACGGATGGTGGATCTATATTGTCATTATGGCAACCTATCGGGTACGATGATCCCGGTGAAAGTTTGTTCAGAATGGTTGGTAAATTTTCATCTGACAGCGCAAATCTTAATGGACGCACAAAATCAGCCGCACCAAATATCTGCAGCCGGGATGTTAGCACACAGACGATACCTTTAGATAATTGACTTGGGAATAAAGCGTCAATGTTCAACTTAAAGGACATTCTACTCACCTTCCCTCCGCTCCTCTTCTGGTGTTTGATTGCTTTTTACCCAGGGTGAGGACCTGACCGGCTGTTCCTTGCCCCTGTGTTCACGAAGCTTACAACCAGTCTTCGAGCAACGCTGCTTCTGGTAGGCTTCCGCCCCTCCTCCCATCAGCGACGAGGCCAATAGGAAGGCACGCTCTGCAACAAGCTGTGAGAACCAGAGCCGGTTTTCAGTCTCACCCTGGGTAAAAACTATGGACACATAAGAGGAGGAAAGAAGGGAAGTGAGTATAATTATCCTTTACTAACGAATCGACCATAGAACGCACACACAGGTGATTTTTTTGTAAAGCGGTTTTTTACTAATGATATTTTATATCCATTATTTACCAAGGACCATGGCTCGTTTATCTGATCAAACGTAATTAGTCAAGTGTTTTTACCATAACCACCTTTCAGATTCTAGTACGACACGTATCCCGACCCATTTAGCGCACAGCATTGTGCTCTGATTTCCCGTATAGATATGGCCACCAATCTACAGAGCTTATTTAAGTAATGAACATTTAACCTAATTATGTAGAAACAAAACAACATCAAGAAAAAAGAAAAAAGGTTTTTATTCTAAAGGTCTTATTTAATGGATCTTTCTAGCATTTATTCTTCTTCCAGAATTTACTGTAATTCTTTCTATACTGAAACCGTCATCGAACTGTTTCTCCTCCTCTCCTTGCTTGGGTTTGATGTTTCTTAGACTGTTCCCCGTTTCCGTAGCCTTGCTTCCTTCTTCTTCGGACAGAGTGGTAATGTCTACGGGCCATCTGGTAAGGAGGGGGTGGAGAGACATGTCTGCAGATTTACATACCGACTAAGTTGTGTGCAGATTACATTAATTTACTCTAGAGGGGCTAGGCCCACACAGCGCTTTAAAGCAACGATCTGCAAATGTCACACCACGCACACCACGGTTGTAGTGTGGCTCCACCCTACTAGACCACATTCAATCCGCTTGATATTGCACCTATGCATGAGAAAATGTTTGCATCACTTTGCATGTATTACCATGGAAAACGAGCATTCGACCCTACATCACATCCTTCACACATTAGAGTCTATTTAAGGGCATTTTTAACCCCCAAAATGAAAAATTCTAAAACCCACAACTACAAGAGTTAGAATCTGACAATGTAGGGCTAATCTTTAAGAACCAAATGTTGCTTCCCCCTTCCCTCTGCTCATTGACAACTACTCCTGTAAGAACATCCAGTTGCTTTTAGTTAGTCTTACATCTAAACAGTCAATTGTTTAAGTTTTGGGGTTTGGGGGGCAAGTAATCTACTACCATGTGAGGGTGGACTTACCCTTTAAATACCTTTTTAAAATGCACAGCCATTGTTGTTCAGTGAAAGTTTAAGAGACAAACAACTATATTTCTTGCCAATCTAAATAAACTGGAAGCTCTCATTGAGATAATTTACGTTTAAATGTTTGAACACATGCCTGCTTTTTTCTTTATGTACAGTATGAACACGTGATCAGTCCGTAGGTAATATACAGTATCGATAAATTATACCAACCAAAAAGTTCACATAAATTAAAGCTGCTTATCATTATGACTTCTTCAAAGTCGTTAAAAACATGCAACTTCTCGGTGGAGAAAAAGTCCCAATACTGTTTTTCCCAGAACAAACCGAATTGAACTACTACTAATTTAAAGAGGAAACCACAATTGTCTAAAAGGTCCGAGTGTCAAAGATTGAAGAATATCTTCTTCCTCCTTCAGCGACAAACCCTGCCCGGGTGCTCGCACCTTTCACATGATTTAGAAGCAATGGGTACAATGTTGCACTGTTGGGAGGGGGGTAGGACGAAGTGAGGTCAAAGTGGAGAAGAAGACCGTTCAGACTAGTCAATGAGGGATGATCTAAGGTTACACAAGGGAACTTTTATTGAAACTTTTATTTTTGGCCCATAGTTGCCTTTTAATCATACTAATTACATTGAAAAGCGGATTTAAATGTTGACTGATCTCCATACAGTGCCCTCCAGACAGAGCTCTTCTGTATTTTTTTTTAAATGGCTATGACTATGTTCCTCAATCTGCTCTGGATCTTACGCTATTGGCGTGTAAATTTTACTTTGTCTGAACTGACAGGCACTTGATGAGCTGTGTAAAAAGTCCCTACCCCTAAAAAAATCATCCTCTTCTGAAGCTATATTTTTTAGGCTTTAAAATGATTAAGAAGTTCAGGGATGGGGCTTACTGATGCATCCTGATGATACAAGTGGGCATTCCCACAACCTGAGGCTTGGGGACATAGCAGTGGTGTTGGTGATGTCACGGCTCCCATTTATAGGCAGGAAAAAAATGCCTTAAAGGAACAGTTTCACTCGAAAATTCCTGGGAGGTTATAGAATATATTTGAGGTTGAATAAGACATACAATCCACCAGTCAAACCAGCTAGCAATATCCATCCTCATTTCCTGCCTAACTGTTTTCCAACTTCCATAGGAGGGCACAAAAAAAACCCACCAAATTTAGGAAGGGTAAAAAAAATTCAATCCTGACTCCAATGGCAAATCGGAGATTTTTATCCTGATCAACTCTACTTTTATGGTATCAATCCCAGTAATGTAACATTCCTGTTTGCAAAACTCATCCAGCCCTTTTTATTAAACTGACCCATGAACCTGCCATAATCAACGTCCACTGGAAACCGTTCCATAGCTTTAACGTTCTCACAGGACAACCTTTCCCAACTCTACTTTATGTATCAATCCCAGTAACCTTGTACTTCCCTTGTTTGTAGAAACGCATCCGCTTTTTATTAAACTGACGCAATGAACCTGCCATAACAATGTCCACTGGAAAGACAGTTCCATAGCTTTACCCGTCTCACAGTGAAAAGACCCTTTCCGAGCTGAAGCCTAAACCCTTCACGTCATTCCTCGTGTCTCTGAATGCGCTATTGGTGAACAATGCCCCAGTTTAATTGCAAAATGGCTCGTTATGTATTTTACACATTATTCATATCCCCCACGCAAGCGCCTTTTCCTCCAGTGGTACAAAAATTGTAACTTTCCAGTCTCTTCATATTCAAGCTCCCCCAACCCCTTATTAATTTAGTTGCCCTTTTTTCTGAACCCTTTCCATTTCTCTAAGATGTCCTTTTTGTAACATATCCAAATTGCACTGCATATTCCCCAAACTAGGCTTACCCATGCTTTGTAAAGAGGGAGAATTACATTTTCCTCCTTGAATCCATACCTCTCCTTTTACAAGAGATGTTTAAGGAGCTATGCCTTACCTCCTGTTCTATAATGAAGCAGGAGCCACAGGGATGAAGTAAAAAAAATGTATATTTACCCTTGCTCAATCCCACCCTCTGCAGAGATGAAAATCTCCGACCGCTTCCTGCTTCTAATCCTCTATAAATCGTGCAGCGCAATATTGCGTGCTATCGTGGATTAAACCAGGAAGATTTAAGATTTTTCATCCTCTGCAGCAGTGATTGTGAAAAGGTAAATTACTAACCTTCCGTTACTGGCTCCTCCTCAATTGATGGAAGAACGGGAGGTAAGGCCTAGCTCCTTAACCTCCAGGCTTCAATCAATACATAAAGGAATATTTCCACTCTTAGTGAGAATATTACTTTAAACTGTAACTTTTTATAGACGGCAGCTATAGGTGGTGGATTATGGGAGTCTTTTAAAGATAGGAGTGTGCTCTTTTTAGACCATTTCCCCTTGAAATTTTCCAATATTAACATTTCCAAATGACTTCTACTTTGAGATCCTGCGTGGTTCCTTGTACGAATAGAGATAGTGGAGCCGTCTGGTTGGACCAGCAACAACTGGATATTGCCTAATGTGCGTCTTTCCTGCCACATCGAACCTGTACGTCCTGTTCGAGTTTCTTCATTCCAGGCGGAGATGTGTAAATGGCAAAGGTTTGGGAGAAACATTCTAATGAACCTTGATGCAGAAATCTTAAAGAAAAATGTTCAGAATCAAACAAGTTTTTAATGTAGTGAACAATATTCCCATCCCACATCTTATATTTGTAAATCAGCTCAGCCAATTTACCTGGTGCCTCGCGATTGAGGAACTTTAAACAAAAGATGGAAAATTCAGAACTAAGTTTTAGCTTGTTTCGGTCCGCATTAAAAACTAAACAAATGGTCATTGGTCATTACCGGCCCCCCCATCCTATATATATATATATATTTTGCCTTTATTTACCAACCAAGATATTTAAGGATAATTATTGTCCTATTCTTTGCAGATTAAGCTGGCTCCTCCCTCCCTGCCGTCATCAGGCTGACACTGATATATTAGCCAATGATTGACTGCTGGTTCACCTGCTGCCTCCTCTGCACATAATTCAATTAATATGAAATTTAAATAATACAAATGATTTGTTTTCCACTAAACCTGTTCTGAGCGAATTCAACCTTACACATACACCATTGAAAAATGTAATTATATAGAGAATAACCTTTAAAAGCCAGGGTGGATTTTGATTTACATCAACTGATTTAAATCACTTGTCATAAGGCCTTGATTTTAAATCATCTAGTTTTCCACATAAAGACTAATTCTTGGTATAATAACTTTAATATTCAAGTAGATATTTTTAGAATAACAACTTAACAATTTATCACTGAAACAAGAACATTACAGCATTGTATTGCTTAACAAACAACCGGTCTATTCCCCACTCCAAACATCATAAAAAAACTTCTTAAACTTAAAGCACTGAAGGGGTTACTTCTGTTTTCATTAAAAAGGATATGTTTTTAGCATTATCTAATCACACACAGGAGCTGGTGCCGGTCGAGCCCCTCCTGCTTAAACTTCCGTTCTCGGAAAACATAGGGCAGCATAGGGAACGAAGGCTGGTAAAGTAGATTTGGGGACATCTTTGGCAGCGTTACACCTCGCGAGTTCGTAGATTTACAGCCTTTTCCTGCCACATACTAAATTTAGTTTGGGGGGGCTGATATACCCTTTAAGGTCTTTTTTTTCCCAGCTCTGTTTCATGTTATAGGACATTTTGCTATGAGAATAGGCCTGTGATCTCTGCCGAGTCTCAATTCAGTTTTTGAGAACTGGAAAATAAACTAGCATCATCTCTTTGTAGGCAGATAAACTGCCCATAATCTTAGAAAAACTCTGGAAGAGCGTGCCATTGTCAATGGATTCATGAATTTATTTACCAGAAAATAACCATACAGCCTTATTCTACATACCGGTAATTAAAATCTAGATTTTTATCCAACCTGTGGCACCCTGGCCACATACGCATGGCTCAAAAACTTACCTAAAAGCTGTGTGAAGGGCCATGCGGAATCCTTTTGACCGTCCACAGTTTAGGGTTTTTTACATGTAACGGAAGAACCCAGAGACTAATTTTGTGCCACAGGCTGAATCTGACGCATCGGAGTTTTCAATCTAAAATACAGAAGAAAGAATGCATTTAATAGGACTTAAGCGCAAAACTAAAGCTGGGCCAACACAATTACGGATAAAGGGCTCCGGTCCCTTTTTGTAACTGTTTATAGGTGCTATACAATATTAGAATACAAAAAGTCATACAAGTGGACAGTAAATAAATATATAAATAAATTGACATCATAACTAACAATTTGCTTGAACATGTAACAAGAGGGCAGTGGTCCCTAGCCCCATAGAGCTTACAAGCAATTAGTGGGTAACATACAGTACATAGAAAGGGTGGAAGGCCAGGCCATAGTAATAACCGGGGCAGTGTCAACATGTCCTGTGCTGTGCTCAGAGAGATAGGATGAGAGGTTAAGGGTCGTACACACGCTGCGATCGGGGTCCCGACCCACGACACACGATGTGTACCAACGATGTGTATTTTGAGCCGTGTACCATCGGCCAAAATAAGGCGCTCATTCAGATATCCTCCTGTTGGTCAAACGATCACCGCCGAACGGCCTATAAAGTTCCCATACCGGGCCGATTATCGCCCAAACGGATTGCCCATCACATCAAGGTTCGTAAAGGTACAACACCTTTAGAATTTAAAGTTGTTTATTGAGGTTCTTGATTAGATAGAGCACAAGATAGAAAGTTTTAAAGGCGAGAGGAGGCAGTGTGAGTGGGGGGTCTATATATAGATGGTTCGTGATGAAGCGGAGTACGGGGCGGGACGCCTAGGGGACACTAGAGAGAAAGGTTTAAGGTGAGAGGAGGCGTGGTGAGTGGAGGTCTATATAAAGAAAGATGGTTCTGTGATGAGCGGAGGGTACAGCAGGGCCATATGGGGACACTAGAGAGAAAGTTTTAAAGCAAGAGGAGGCAGTGTGGAGTGGGGGTCCTATATAAGATGGATCTGTTGATGTAGCGGAGGGTACGGTCAGGAACATATGGACACTAGAGAAGATACTTTAAGGCGAGAGGAGGCAGTGTTAGTGGGGGTTCTATATAGAGATGGTTCTTGATGAGGCGGGGGTACAGGCATGACATATGGGGACACAGAGAGAAAGGTTAGGTGAGAGGAAGGCAGTGTTGAGTGGGGTCTATATAAGAGATTGTTCTGTGATGACGAGGGTACGGGCAGGGGACATCTGGGGACACTAGAGAGAAAGGTTAAGTGAGATGAGGCAGTGTGGAGTGGGGGTCTAGATAATAAATGGGTTCTGTGATGAGCGGAGGTACGGGCAGGGACATATGGGGACACTAAGAGAAAGGTTTAAGGTGAGATGGAGGCTGTGAGTGGGGGGTCTATATAAGAGAATTTTTCTGTATGAGCATAGGTACGGGCAGGGACATATTTGGACAACTAGAGAGAAATGTGAGGGTTTAGGTGAGATGAGGCCAGTGTGGAGTGGGGGGTCTATATAAGTATGGTTACTTGTGATGATGCAAAGGGTACGGGCAGGGACATATGGGGGCACTGGAGAACATATAAAGAAGGAGCACAGAGTAAGGGATTTCAATGTTACAGAAGGATTTTGGTATAAATATTTAATGGAGCCAGGTAGCTCAAACTATTGCTTCCCTCCTCTGCTGGATAATGGCATCTGCAAGCTCTGTCCGACGATATCTCCTGGGCTCCTTTTGCTTCCTAGGCCTCCAAAGGGTAAGTTCCAGTGGCACCATGTGAACACGACATGACTACAATGTGCACGCACTGGCGTGACCATGTTTTGCCGTCATTGTTCCGCGACCAAACGCTGCACAATGTGGTACATATCCTTTACATGTCTCTCAGTACCCACCGCCCTTATGCACTTCTAAACCCTCCTAGATTAGTGGATGTCGAACTTGGCATGCTAGGGAGTTGTAAGTTTCCCAACTGCTGTCAGAAGGAAAATCTTGCCTGAAAGGAATTTAAAAACTTGGTTCAATACCTCCTGCTGCACTGTGGAGACTGTAACGTTCTGGTGAGGCGGATCACATGTCATTGGGCCACTGTTAAAGGACACATACCCAAAAAAATCATCCCCCATTACACTGTCACACTTCCAGCAGCTGAATCACTTACTCTTAGATATCCCACAGCAAAGATGCCCAGGGCCATCATTAACAGATCACTTTTTTTTTGTCTTGGCCGGTAGGAATGTCTGAAACAGCCTACATAATCAAGCTTATCAAGGGTGGGTGCAGAGTGTTTTCTTCGCATGCTAGCTCTGAGTACAGTTAGGAGGCAGACAGAATTGTTACGACCCCTTCACAGCAGGCTCTAATGAAGGCTAATTGAAGACAGAGAGAGGCCTTCGAATCAGGGGAAAAATGTATAGGGGAGGCTCATACGTTGTACTCTTTCTAACAGGCAGTTTTTTTTTTTAAAAATGCATTGAGGCCAAATACAGTTATCCTTTACACCAGCATGGTAACACCAGTGACATTTCCTCCTGACCAACTTTTTGGCTCTTCCGGTTGTCAGGATGGAGGTAGGACTGCTGGTCGTGGCGAGAGTGGCCCGCAGCCAACAGTTTGAATTAAATCAACCGATCGTTGGTCCCATAGAGGGCTGCACGATTGGATGTGGTTTTCCGCACATGTCCTATTCGACGAACGGTCAGTCATACATGGCCGAAAACCCGTCGATTATTTCGTCCATACACTGAACTATCTGTCAATCCGGATCGAAATATTGCATGGTGTATCAATAATTTCTTATTTCTGCATAGAAATGAAGAGATGCCAGGGCACACCACAGAAGTAGTTATTATTTTATAGCTAAATAGTGATTAATGCTTCCAAAGCATCTGTTGCACTAGAGATGCCCTAACTTCGTTTTTGTTTTAGAACTATCGAACTTCAGTAAAGTTCTTACAGTTTGACAATGGACCCAATTTTAAAGTCACTGAGAAGAAAACAGTTTGAAAAGTTCTGATAAAATACAGATAAAATAGCAATGGTCATTACTGTAAATGGCTCTGTGCCCTGTAAATGGTCCTGGGGAACACGTCACTGTCACAACACTAGTTTAATGCTACATTTCCTCAGATTGGCCCTGTTGGGTTTTAGCATGAATTTTCCAGCGTTAATGAAATCGATCGCCACATTCGAGGGTTCATTCAGGGTTAGCGTCACATTCCGATGGTAAATGGTCGAATTCCGGGTTTGGCGTCACATTCCGAGGGTTCTGTTCGAATTCCAGGGTTAGCGTCACATTCACGGGTTAGCGTCACATTCGAGGGTTTATGGTCCGAATTCCGGTTGCGTCACATTCGAGGGTTATGTTCGAATTCCAGGTTAGCGTCACATTCGAGGGTTATGTTCGAATTCCAGGGTTTAGCGTCACTTCGAGGGTTAGTTTCGAATTCCCAGGGTTAGCGTCACCATTCGGGTTATGGTCGAATTCCAGGGTTAGCGTCACATTCGAGGGTTATGTCGAATTCCAGGGTTAGCGTCACATTCGCGGGTTATGGTTGAATTCCGGGTTAGCGTCACATTCAAGGGTTATGGTCGTATTCCAGGGTTGGCGGTCACATCGAGGGTGATGTTCGAATTCCAGGGTTAGCGTCACAATTCGAGGGTTATGGTCGAATTCCCAGGGTTAGCGTCACATTCGAGGGTTAGTTTCGATTCCAGGGTTAGCGTCACATTCGGGGTTATTGGTCTAATTCCAGGGTTAGCCGTCACAATTCGAGGTTTATGGTTGAATTCCAGGTTAGCGTCACATTCGAGGGTTATGTCGAATTCCGGTTTAGCGTCACATTCCGAGGGTTATGGTCCGTATTCCAGGTTGGCGTCACATTTCGAGGGTTATGGTCCGAATTCGAATGTTAGTGCCATCCGCTAGCCCCTCAAATTTGCCCATAAACTTTGGAAGTGACATTCGTTACCATCTAATTCATCTTTCTTAAACATCGTATGCAGCAATTCTTAGGAAATTTCCAAATTTTTTATGATTATCGTAACATAACGTCTGCGAGTGCGTAAAACCCGAAAGTTTCTAAAAGCCGATTCGTACAAATCATAATCCACCCGTTATTCGTGGTTTAGACCATCTCTTATTCACCTAATCAAGGCCTGGGTCCATCTCATCAGCTGTTAACAGTCTTACCTACTGAAAGCCATTGGGAAAGCACAGCCTGGAAAGGCCCAGCTCCAAACTCCCCGCGTGCTTTGGATAGGATAAAATACAGACATGCTGGGAGTTGTAGTTTCTAAAGATCCTGGACATCCTGTCCATACCGATTAATGTTAAAAAAAAAAAAAATCCCGGCGGCCTTGTGACTGACCTATCACCATAATAATGAAGAGGGTGGCACCGTAGGTTTTAGTTAGAGACACTTACTTTATGCTCTCTTGTACTACAACTCCTCCCATCATCACGTCTGAGATAGAGTCTTCTGCTGACAAATACGGTACGAGCTCACACAACGTATTAGATGTCACTTTGTTCTTTATGCAAACCTACAAGAACCTATGAGTCCCGACAGAATAATGTACCCACTTAGATGACATCCGCTACTCACCTCGGTCACCGCGCCAAGATGATGACGTGTTGGGAGCGCGACGTTTCCCACGTGCTTGTACTATTTCCTGTTGAGCAGTGCTCTAGAGCGAACAAGTTTATGTGTGCCCCGCCCCCCGTCGTGGTGATGCCACGCCCTCCCATAACAGCTTCGCTACTGTTTATCATCAGGCCACAAACCTTTTTTACATAAACCCCGCCCTGGTTTTCCTCCCCAACCACGCCTCTTTTACTGATAGTGTCCTGTTCTCACACGTGGTCCGCGCCCATTCGCAGCCAGAGAGCTCTGAGAGTGCCCATGATTTGGCTGGTGTAGAGGCAGATTCCCGGGCAAGCGGCTACAGGTACAGATGGTTGTGTGGGTTATCAGCTCCCCCTGTCACTTCCTCTCATCTCGGTTTGTTAGTATTATCGTTTTAGCCTTCCCTGTAAACAGACTGGCCACCTCATCTCCATCCTCAACCTCCACCTCACCCTCTACCCCTCCCTTTCCCCTCACCCTCACCTCTTCTTCCCCATTACCCTCCACCTCACACCCCACCTTCTACCCTCACCCTTCCTCTCAACCCTCCACTCACTCACCCTCACCCGCATTTACACCCTCCCCCTTCTCTCACAACTCACCCTCCACCTCACACTCACCCTCAATCAATCCTAACCTTTCTCTCACCCCCTACCCTGCATCTTCCCTCTCAACCTCCAATCCACATCTTCCCACACCCCATCTTCGCTCAACCCTCAACCATCATCTTTTCTCTCACCTCAGGCCTGCATCTTCCTCTCATTCCTCTAACCTCATCTTTCCTCTTATCCTCTAACCTCATCTTCCTCTATATCCTCTAACCTCATCTTCCTCTTCGCCCCTAACCTCATCTTCCTCTTAATCCTCTAACCTCATCTTCCTCTTATCCTCTAACCCAGCGTCCTCGTATCCTCTAACCTCATCTGTCCCTCACATCCTCTAACTTCATCTTCCTCCTATCCTCTAATCATCTTCCACTCACTCTTAAACCTTCATCTTCCTTTCAACACCCTCAACCTTCAGATCATCCTCCACCTCACCTCATCATCTCTCTAACCTCACTTCCGCTCATCCGCCTCTAATCTTCATCTTCCTCTCACCTCCTAATCTCATCTTCCTCTCATCCTCTAATCCCATCTTCCTCTCATCCTCTAATCTCACTTCCTCTCATCCTCTAATCTCATCTTCCTCTCATCCTCTAATCTATCTTCCTCTCATCCTCGAATCTATCTTTCTCTCATCCTCTATCTCTCTTCCCTCTCATTCCTCTACTCCCATCTTTCCCTCTCATCCTCTCAATCTCATCTCCTCTCATTCCTCTCATCTCTAATCTCTCTTACTCTCACTCTACCTCCTCTTCTCTCCCCTCAACCTTCATCTGCCTCCTTCTTCCTCAACCTTCCATCTTCCTCTCACTCAACTTCATCTTCCTCTCACACCCTCTACCTTCATCTTCCTCTCACACCCTCTACCCTCATCTTCCTCTCACTCTCACCCTCATCTTCCTCTCACCCTCTCACCTTCATCTCCTCCTCACCCTCTACCTTCATCTTCCTCTCACACCCTCTAACCCTCACTAATAACCCTATCTTCTCTCACCCTCTAACCCCTCATCTTTTCCTCCTCCCCACCCTCTATACCCTCATCTTCCCTCACCCTCTACCCTCATCTTCCTGCTCAACCCTCTAACCTCATCATCCGCTATCTAACCTCATCATCCTCTCATCCTCTAACCACCTTATCATCCTCTACACTCATCTTTCCCTCATCCTCTAACTCATCTTCTTTCTCACCCTCAACCTTCCTCTTTTTCTCACACCTCACCTTCATCTTCTTCCTCTCAAACCTCACCTACCTCTCTTAAGCTGTACCCACATTCACCTCACCCTCTACCCTCAATCTTCACCTCTGCTTCATCTCCACTCTACCCTCTCCTTTCTCCCACACATCCTCTCACCTTCCTAACTACCCTAATCTTTTTCTCACATTTTAACGCTCATCTTCTCTTCCTTGACCACAATCTTCCTTACACTCATCTCCCTCACCATCCTCAATAAACTCTACCCTCACCATCCTCCTACCTTACTCTCACACTCAACATCCTCATACACTCTACCCTCTGGCATCCTCATACTCTCTACCCTCAACATCCTCATACCTCTATACCGAACCTTCGTTCCTCATACACTATAACCCGCCCATCTTCATACACTCTACCCTTACCATCTTCCAACACTCTACCCTCACATCCTCATACACTCTACCCTCCACCTTCCTCATACACTCTAACCCCACCATCTTCAGACCTCTACCCTTACCATCTTCTACACTCTACCCTCACCATCTTCATACACTCTATACCCTCACCCTCTTCATACACTCTACCCCCTTCACCATTCATACACTCGTACTACACCCTTACCATCTTCATAACTCTACCCTTCAAACACCATCTTCATACACTCTACCCTCCCAGCTTCATACACTCTACCCCTCACCATCCTCTTTACACTCTACCCGCAACCATCTTCATACACTCTAACCCTCAACATTCTCATTACACTCTATACCCTCAACATCCTCATACCTCTAACCTCAACATCCCATACCCTCTAAACCGCATCAACTCCTCATACCTCTATCCTCAACATCCCATACACTCTAAACCCTCACCATCTTCATACACTCTAAAGACCCTCACCAGCTTCATACACTCACCCTCACCATCCTCTTACACTCTAAACCTCACCATCTTCATACCCTCTACTAAAGAACCCTCAACATCCCGCAACACTCTAACTACCCTCAACATCCTCATACCCTCTAAACACTCTACTCTAACCCTCAACATCTCATACACTCTATCTACCCTCAACATCCTCATAATACATCGACCCTCACATCCTCTACCTCTACTAACCCCTCAACATCCCATACAGTCTACCCTCACCATCTTTTCTTCATACACGCTACTCCTCACCATCTTCATACACTCTACTACCCCTACCCTCAACATCTTCATACACCTACCACTCCCTCCTCTACCTCCTACCCTCCCAACATCCTCATCCACTCTACCCGCACCATCTTCTAACACTCTACCCTCCCCATCTTCATACACTCTAACCCCAACATCCTCTCACAACTCTAACCCTCAACATCCTCATACACTCATTCCTCAACATCCTCATACACTCTACCCTCACCATCTTCATACCACTCTATCCTCAACATCCTCATACCCTCTACTACTACCCCTCACCATCTTCATACACTCCTAACTCTAACGCAATACCCTCCAATCGTCATACAACCCTCTACTACCCTCACCATCTCATACACTCTACCCTCAACCATCCTCATACAACACTCTAGTCCTCAACACCTCATACACTCTACCCTCCCATCTTCATACAACACCTCTACCCTCACCATCTTCATACACTCTACCCTCACCATCCTCATACACTCTACCCTCACCATCCTCATACACTCTACCCTCAACATCCTCATACACTCTACCCTCACCATCCTCATACACTCTACCCTCACCATCCTCATACACTCTAACCCCAACATCCTCATACCCTCTACCCCTCAACAACAATCTCATACACCTCTAATCTACCCTCACACCATCCTCATAAATACCTCTAACCCTCAACCATCTCATACACTCTACTACCTCAACATCCTCATACACTCGACCCTCAGCATCCTCATAACACTCTACCCTCACATCCTCATACACTCTATCTATACCCTCACCTCCTCATATAACTCTACCCTCACATCCTCATACACTCTACCCTCACATCTCATACACTCTACCCATAACCCGCAACATCCTCATACACCTACTACCCTCTCCTTCCTCTCATACACTACCTCTTCCTTCCTCTCATACACTACCCTCTCCTTCCTCTCATTCACCTACCCTCTCCTTCCTCTCATAACACTACCCTCTTCCTCCTCTCAACCCTACCCTCTCCTTCTCCTCTCATAACACTACCCTCTCCTTCTCTCATACACTACCCTCTCCTTCTCTCATACACTACCCCTCCTTCCTCTCATACACACCCTCTCCTCTTCCTCCATACACTACCCCCTCTCCTTCCTCCATACACGCCCTCTCCTTCCCTCTCATACACTATAACCCCCGTCTTCCTCTCATACACTAAGACCCTATCCTTCCTCTCATACACTACTCCCTCTCCTTCCTCCATAATACCTACCCACCCCTCCTTCCTCTCATACACGACCCTCTCCCTTCCTCCATACACTACCCTCGTCCTTCCCTCATACACTACTTACATACCCCTCCTCCTTCCTCTCATACACTACCCTCTACCCCTCCTTCCCCTCATACACTAACCACCCTCTCCTCCCCTCGCACTCTACCCTCATCTTTTCACTCTAACCCTCATGCTTCTCACTCTAAACTACCCTCATGCTTCTCACTCAACTTACCCTCATTCTTCTTTCTCATCTACTCATGCTCTTCACTCTAAACCTCATGCTTCTCACTCTACCCTCATAGCTTCTCACTCTAACCCTCATGCTTCTCACTCTACCCTCCATGCTTCTCACTCTACCCTCATGCTTCTCACTCTACCCTCATCCTTCTCACTCACCCTCATCTCTCCTCACTCTAAAAAACCCAACCCGCATGCTTCTCACTCTACCCTCATCCTTCTTTCTCACTCTACCCTCATGCTCGCACTCTAACTAGCTAAAACCCCCTCTCCTTCTCAACTCTCAACCCTCATGCTTCTCACTCTACCCTCATCCTTCTCACTCTAAAAAAACTACCCTCATCTTCTCCCTCTACTACTCATCTTTTTTCTCGCACTCTACCCTCATGATGAGGACGATGAGTCTTCCTTACGATGCTTCTCCTTTTTCAACTTTTTCTTTTCTTTCTTTTTCTTCTTCTTTTTTTCCTTCCTGGCCTTCTTCTTGCTTTAAATAACCAAATGTAAAAACAGTGTCAGCGAGTTAAAGGACTTACAATCACATACAAGAATGTGGTGCTGCCATTGCACTGCCAAGCTGATTAAAATTATTGGCATACTATAGTGTATCACAACCTACCAACACTACAGTCCAATCTATTCAATAATTCAATAATGACATTCCTAATGTAAACTGATAGCAAGTCTTGGCACATCATAATCCCGATATTAACCTTTAAGCATATACAGTAGGGGGGTGTATAAAGCACTGGCACCAGAAATGGCAACATGCAAAATGGTGAAAAATATGGAATAACACAGGAGCGAAATGGATACCCTAATATTATAATTGGAAGGGTTAAAAATCCTAAAAAAATTTTAGGATTAAAAAGTCCCCCTGAAATTTAATTTTACCAGTTTATTTCATCAGTCTCTAAACTGGTTTTGTCGGTGCAAGATCTGTTAGAGCTGCTGTACCAGGAATTGCTCCCAGCAATGAGCGATTTAAATTATTTTCGCACCTAGAATAAAGGGAGGGAATCCACCACATTTTCTTTAAAACACTAGGGCTGCTTAAATACCAAGATACATGTACCTTAAAATGTCTACCAAGTTACCTTGACTTTGTATCTTCTTCCTCTGCTTCCACCATTCCCTTATCTGTGGACGGTTCTTGGGGGTTTCCAGTATTTTGGTGCTGCAATTGTAAATGTAGAAACGTTCTTTAGTATTTAATCGGACAGAAAACTAAAAGGGAGGATTTGATCATTCTGAAGGTTGGGAAGTGATTGGAAACATATAGAATATCTTCTATCACTGCTCTAAATATGAAGTTTCCCTAAACAACGTTAGAATCTTAATTTCAATCAGTTGAATCATGAAACATACACGAAACCTACCTCGTAGCTCCGGTCGGATCCTCCCCACTGGCACTGTCAGTGACAGTCCGGGAAGCAGCCAATGAGAAGACAAGCCTCCTTGGGGGGGCCAGAGGGCCCTTTACTCTATGGGGGCCAGAGTGCCCTTTACTCTATGGGGGCCAGAGTGCCCTTTACTCTATGGGGGCCAGAGTGCCCTTTACTCTATGGGGGCCAATTATCTGGCCCTAGGAGTGGAGGGCAGGGGGACTGCACCTACTGATTTGTCTGGCTAAAAGCCAACAGCGGTGTGCTGGAGTGTTGCTTGGACTGTATTGATTTAATCAGAGAGATCAGTCTCCAATCAGTGAAATCTAATCATTCTAATTTGAACCTCCGTTTCAGTGGGTGTTTTATTTACCATCACACGTAACCCACTAAAAGCAGAATAAGTCTCCTAATACAGCAGAAAATAACTTACTGTAAAAATAGAGAAACCCTTTTTCGTTGCTTCTTTGTCTTCTTTAGAAAGGATCATCCTGCTGGAGGAAGAGCTGCGGGGTACAAATATATCAGAAAAGATAAGAGTGATCAGATATAAGTTCAATGATACAGTAACACTGGCACTGGACTCTGATCTGTAACTAGTAAACATTACAAGATGCTGTAACACTGGCACTAGATTCTGATTGGGCTGCAGAAGAAGCCCATGGTGTCGGTGCGAAATGCGTTTAGCTAGTTCCTGGGATGAGGGCTCCATCTGGATTTTGATTTTCAGTAGATAACCATTAGTATAAGCTCCAACTTTATTTGTGCACCTGCATTAAGTTAACTTTTAGGATGGGAGTATTAACAGGCATTCACTGTATGTCATTTCCGTTCTATTCTACCTCTATTTCCTCCCCTCCTTCAGTCAGTGCGGTTGTTCTCAGTGGTTCTTACCTTATTTAGAGGGATTACTTTGGGGGTTTTCTGCTTCTGCTTGAAATTACGGGTTGACAAGAGTTCAAATTGATGTATCCCTTCCTAATATCCAGATAGGATTTGTATATATGGTGATGTTGTACCTTATTTACTCAGGAGTCCATCATCCTTGTAGGATGTAGGATGTGTTTTTATGGTATTGTGCGTTTTTCACAGTTGTAGCACTTTAACGCTTTGCCACTTTGTTATGCACTAGGTCACTTTGCAAGCGCAGTGACCATTTTTTTAGATGGATGCAAAATATATCCTTGGAAATAGTCATATTCTATGTATGGGAAAAAAACACTGGCAATAGACTGATAACTGGTAAACATTATGCTATACGGAAACACTGGCAACAGACTCTGATTGATAACTGGTAAACATTATGCTATACGGAAACACTGGCAATAGACTCTGATTGATAACTGGTAAACATTATGCTATACGGAAACACTGGCAATAGACTGATTGATAACTGGTAAACATTATGCTATACGGAAACACTGGCAATAGACTAATTGGTAACTGGTAAACATTATGCTATACAGAAACACTGGCAATAGACTAATTGGTAACTAGTAAACATTTCAAGATACTTTAACACTGGCACTGGACTCAATTAGTAAAACCTTACACTGTAACACTGGCATCAGGCTCTGATCTGAAACTGTAAACATTATGTGGTACTGTAACACTGGCACTGGATTCTGATTGGTCAACCTTACAGGATATTGTAACACTGGCACTGGGCTCTAATCGTCAATTGGTAAACATTCCAAGATACTATAAATACCTTGAGCTTCCTAAGCCCAACACGCGGTCCACATCTTTCTCATCTCTCTCCACACCTTCTCTCTTGCAGGCTTCAGCAAACTCCTGATTGTAAAGGCACAGAAAGGCAGAAAAATCTGTCACTTAAAGGGCATGTCCACCCCCTAAAACTACAATTAAACCTAATACTGGTCCCATTGTGTGCTTTAATATTATCCTTACCTTACATCCCATTTCCTTACGGTTCTTCTGCAATGTCCATCCAAAGTCCAGGAAATCAAGGAGTAGTAGCTGTAATCCTGAGGGAAAGGTTTCTGCCTCTACAGCGTCCTCGCAGTAGTTTTTGACATGCTCAGTGAAGCCCCCCTCCCATTTTTCTCTCCCTCCCCCTTACTCCAAGCCTGTTTTCTGTAGTGCAGGGCTCCCTCTTCCAACCCCCAAACACTACAGGTATTTTTTAAATTGTTTACTTCATTCCCCCGGCATCCAGTAATACCTGCAGACGCGTCCGTGATTGGCTGCCTCTCAGCCAATCACAGACGCGGCTGCTGGTTCGGCCCCCTGCTTGCAGTTCCAGCAAGCAGAGCGCTGGGTTTACAGTGCCGGGGGAATGAAGCAAAGTAAGTATTGTTAAAAGCGATTTTTTAACAAATAACTATAGCATTTGGGGGTGGGAGAGGGAGCCCAGGAACATTTCTGAGGGTGGACATGCCCTTGAAAGGACAACTGAAACTTAAAAAACAGCAACGGGGCAAGGGACAGAAATGATACAGTGAAAAGGTTGTACTTGCATTACTATGAACTTATGGAGTTCCAAGAGAAAGAGAATTTCATTGTATCAGCCACAAAAAGACAAATCTTTATATGTACGTCAGATACTCACCTCCTTGCTGAGACCAGTGGGTTGGCGCTTCACGTTCTTATATCCCCTGAAACACAGGAATACAGAGAAATCATCTTTAGAGAAGCTTTAGGACAATCTAATGGCTAAAAAAAATATTTATGGATAGAAGCTAAACTAGAAAGACAAGGTTTGGACCAAAATGGTGATGGACAAATAACCTATATCTTAGTATAAATACTACAAAGTTAATATCTTACTTCAGGGAATTGCCCTTGTGAATGACAGGAATGAGTCCACAGAAGAAATGTCAATATTTATTGTAAGGTAAATAGTCCATAAGAATTAAAATGTCCATTAGGTGGTGCTGTCTTCACCTTAAAGGGCACGTCCACCCTTATTACAAAAAATGGTAATACGACTGTTACCTACCCCCCAAATATGACTGTTACCTACCCCCCAATTCCATCTGATATTCCATTTGCGCTTTATTACCTGTATTACTAACCATATATTTAAAGGGTATGTCCACCTAAGAAACTACTTTTGGGGTTTCAGTTTTATTGAATAACGGGAGGTAAAGGATTGTGTCTTACCCCTGTTCCTCAATAAAACCTGCAGGAGCCAGAAACTTACCCGATATCGTGCTCCTCCGTCGCTTCCTCTGACAGGTCCTGACGGATGTTGTATCCTATGCTGCTCTTAGCTAGCCCACAATACTTGCAGAGTATATTTTACAATGGCTGGAAAAGAGCACGGCCTGTTTCAGTGCAGAATGCTGTGATTACGAATACTATAAAGTACCCCGATCGATCACTGGGAAGGGATAATCATTAAAAAGCACACAAGCCAGAACTGTGGAATGGTCTCCATGTTGGCACTGCCATACTTTCATGGGCTCCCAACCCATACGTCTTACAAGCAGTGTCTATAGAGAAGGGTCGCAGGTTTGTATAAAATCATGATTAAGGGGCATAACCCGAAAAGCCTGCCATCCTCCTCTGTATAAACTGTTCGCTACATTGAGACAGGAGAACAGTTACCATATATTCTACTACATAGAATTGAATAGGAAAGAGAGGAGGGGTAGATATGTCCCAGTGTAAAACTGACTTTTAACTATCTTTGTTATGAATAATTTCATTGAAAGGAAAGGGATTTAAAGCCACTTACAGTGCAGCCAACATGGCCTCTTCTTCCATCTGCCTGACAGCCGCCATCTCCTGCTCCCTGGTTAATTTCACTCCCTCATTCTTTTGCTTCGCATACCAGGTCAGGTCTTTACCTTTCTGCCATCGCCCTACAGGGGCCATTAGGGAGTTTCCTACCAAAGGAACACAACAGCCACAGTATCTCATTATCTAAAATCGACGATAATAGGCTAAGAAACTGCCAATTAAATCAATGGATCATTTTCAAAGTCATTTCTAACCAGACATATAAATATATACACTGATGCAAAATCAGTTAAATGGTTCACTACATCAAGCCCAGACTCTCAATCTCTCTAAATCTTATTACAAGGATATACATAGTAGCTGAATGCATAGCACTCACTGAGCATGCCCGAGCCAGTGGCATAGAGAGTAGAAAGGGTTTGGAATTACTCTAAAAGGGATATATTGTTTTGCTTCAATGTTGGTGATGAGAAATGTGGACTGAATGTGGATATATATTGTGTAAATATTTTGTACAATGAACACTCACCAAGATAATTTTCTCTCTGTTTATCCGTTTTCACATCTTCCCAGTTAAACTGATCTTGCCCTCCTCGGACACCTCCTCTTGATGATCCAAACATTGTAGCAACTGGGGAAATAAAATCTGTATCTAAAACTTCCAACATCTTCTGCAGCACCAAATGAACAATATTAATCGGTAAATGGCTGGTTTTTGTTTTTGCGTTGCCGTTACAAAAATGCCCCATGCAATGTTTTCCCAGCGGCAAAACATCTGAAAACGCCAGTAAGGTTACTTTCACACGGGCCTTTTACTCGAGTGATTCCAGGTGTTTGCTGCTAGAGAAGAACTACATGTAGTGTTTCAGGGAACCGCTCAGGAAACTTTCCGCGAACAGCATTAAACGTTCATCTGAAAGCAGCCTAAGATGCTGAAAAAACCCATTATTACTTTTATCCATCACCCTATCTCTTGGTCAAATGTGAAATCTTAAGCTTGGTACACACAATACAACAATTCGGACATTTCAGTGTGTCGGTTGGGCCAAATTATTGTATGGCTCCTTGTGGCGGCAGCAACCGATCACCGACCATTCCTTCGTCTGAATCGGACGAAAGAACGATCGGGCGGGTCGGAAAATTACAACCGATCGTGCGCTCCTCTATGGACCGCACGATCGGTCATGCCTAACTATCGGACGCGGCTGCTTTTGCCGCAACTGACAGTCCTTCCTCCTGGCCAACCGGTCGGAAGCCTCGAACAGTCAGTCTGGAGGAAGGATCGTATAGTGTGCACCTAGCTTAACAGTACCAATTCATTACACTCTTTAGGGACAGACTGCATAATTGCTCAGGAAACATCCTCCTCCTCTTCCACCTGTCATTAGCTTCATCCTGATGAAAAATGCTCCATCCTCAGCATCCAAAATCCAAATTTTCTGTAGAGAAGATCAGTATACAGACAGAAGGACTCTGCACAACCCAATGTATTTAGGTGTTGTATTTACTTACAGGTGCCACAAAATAAACACAATACAACACCTAAATACATTGGGTTGTGCAGAGTCCTTCGGTCCGTCTTCTCTACAGAAAGCTTGGATAATGGCTAAGGACCCTAAACCACTAATGGTGGCCATAGACACAACGTGATCACACGATCATATTGGCCAATGTAAGAAAAATTTCACCTGTTTGGGGAGAAAATAAAAAGGCCAATGGCCCATAAATGGGCAGGCGATTGACCAATACTGAGGAACAGCACCCAGTAAATCTCTGAAGGAAAGGAGTGCGGGGATTAACTAAAACGATTGACCAATACCATATCGTCTGACCATGATATGTTAGGATTTGGTCCATAATGGTCCATACACAGGCAGGGGATTTACCGATACCGTATCGTCCGACCATTATATGTTAGGGTTTGGTCCATACACAGGCAGGCGATTGATCGATACCGTATCGTCCGACCATGATATGTTAGGATTTGGTCCATAATGGTCTATACACGTGCAGGCGATTGATCGATACCGTATCATCTGACCATGATAGGTTAGGATTTGGTCCATAATGGCTTATACACATGCATTATGGTCCATAATGGACTATACACGGGCAGGCGATTGATCGATACCCTATCACCCAACCATGATATGTTAGGATTTGGTCCATAATGGTCTATACACAGGCAGGCGATTGATCGATACCCTATCACCCAACCATGATATGTTAGGATTTGGTCCATAATGGTCCATACACGGGCAGGGATTGACCGATACAG
Source organism: Hymenochirus boettgeri (assembly GCA_019447015.1). NCBI lineage: Eukaryota > Metazoa > Chordata > Amphibia > Anura > Pipidae > Hymenochirus > Hymenochirus boettgeri. The sequence continues at coordinate 16,739,053 of CM033474.1, read as the reverse complement.
TATCATCTGACCATGATATGTTGGATTTGGTCCATAATGGCTTATACAGGGGCAGGGGGATGACCGATACTGTAGTCCGCCCCATGATATGTTAGGATTTGGTCCATAATGGACTATACACAGGGCAGGCGATTGATCGTATACCCTATCACCCAACCATGATATGTTAGGATTTGGTCCATAATGGTCCTATAGCGCATGCAGGCATATTGATCGATACCCTATCACCCACCCATGATATGTTAGATGTGGTCATAAGGGTCTATACACAACTGCAGGCGATTGATCGATACCCTATCACCAACCCATGATATGTTAGGTTTTGGTCCATAATGGTCCATACACGGGGCAGGGGATTGACCGAGATACCGTTTCGCCCGACCATGATATGTTAGGGATGTGTCCATATGACTAGGCCTATCGATACCATCAACGTGTGTTCTAGGCCATCGGGAGGTTGACCGATACCGTATCATCTGACCATGATATGTTAGGATTTGGTCCATAATGGCTTATACAGGGCAGGGATTGACCGATAACTGTATCGCCCCGACCATGATATGTTAGGTTTGTCCATAATGGTCATACACGGGCACGGGATTGACAATACCGTTTCGCCCGACCATGATATGTTAGATTTGGTCCATATGGACTATACCGGGCAGGCGATTGATCGATACCCTATCACCCAACCATGTATATTTAGGATTTGGGTCCATAATGGTCCATACACGGGCAGGGGATTGACCTACCGATACCGTATCATCTGACCATGATATGTTAGGATTTGGTCCATAATGCTTATACAGGGGCAGGGGATTGACCGATCGTGTGATCGCGCCAGCCTGATATGTTATGATTTGGTCCATAATGGACTATACACGGGCAGGCGATTGATCGATACCCTATCACCCAACCATGATATGTTGGATTGGTCCATAATGGTCATACACGGGCCAGGGGATTGACCGATACCGTTTCGCCCGACCATGATGTTTAGGATTTGGTCCTATGGCCCATACACGGGCAGGAGATTGACGGACCCTATTCGTCCACCATGATATGTTAGGATTTGGTCAATAAGGACTATACACGGGCGGATGACCGATACTGTATTGCCCGACCATGATATGTTAGGATTTGGTCATAATGGACTATACACGGCAGGCGATTGATCGATACCTATCCACCCACTGATATGTTTAGGATTTGGTCCATAATGGTCCTACACGGGCAGTGGATTGGACGATACCGTTTCGCCCGACCATGATATGTTAGGATTTGGTCCAAATGCCCATACACGGGCAGGGATTGACCGATACCCATCGTCCCAACCCATGATATGTTAGGATTTGGTCAATAAATGGCTCATACCGCAGGGGATTGACGTACCGTATCCCGACCATGATATTTAGGATTTGGTCCATAATGGACTATACACGGGCAGGGATTGACAAACCGTTATATCGCCCACCATGATATGTTAGTTTGGTCCATAATGGTCCCATACACGCAGGGATTGACGATACCGTATCGTCTGACCATGATGTTAGGATTTTGGGTCCATAATGTCCATACACAGGGCAGGCGATTGATCGATACCTATCGTCCCCATGATATTTAGGATTTGGTCCATAATGGTGCTATACACGGGCAGGGGATTGTACAATACCGTATACCCTACCAGGATATGTTAGGATTGGTCCATAATGTCTATACACGGGCAGGAGATTGACCGATACCGTATGTCCCAACCATGATATGTTAGGATTTGGTCAATATGACTATACAACGGGCAGGGATTGACCGATAACCGTTGCTCGACCATATTTTAGGATTTGGTCAACAAGGACTATACACGCATCTCCCCATGAATATGTTTAGGATTTGGTCCATAGGTCCATACCAGCAGGGGATTGACCGTACCGTATCTCCTACCAGGATATGTTAGGATTTGGTCCATAATGGCCCATACATGGGCAAGCGATTGACCGATACCCTATCGCCCGACCATGATATGTTAGGATTTTGTGGAATGGGGGAAGGTGGTTCCCATAGACCTGTGTCCAGCCATTCGCAGGATGACAGGGGAGAGGGGCTACCAGGGGGTAAAAACTGCGACCACAGGGGGCACATTCTACTTTTCCTATGTACCCCCCTCTGTGACTTAACAGAGGGAGGGCCCCACATAGTATGCTGGGGGCCCAGTCAGATTCCTGATACCATGTCCTATTGCATCCATAGCAGTGTAAGGGACTTACTGGGTCTAGTACAACTACCTACTACCTACTACCTGATCCTCTTATACACATACACAGCACTGTTACAAAACTGCTGCAAAGACTACAACTCCCAGAGTTCCTTGCAGCTATGGTTCCTATGGAATGCTGGAGGGGAGGTTTAGTCACAGCTTAAAGAGATATAGAACATCCTGGGATAACAATGATGTCCTATGGACCATAAATCCTCCCATCCCACCGTACAAACACGCGATAAATCACTTACCGATCCGTGATCTGCTCAGAATCAATGTTCCGCACTTCCGGGAGAAGGTGAAAGAGGAGCACGTGATGGGAAGCAATACGCAGCCCGCCATATTTCTTCCTGAGACCACTAGTACTGTGGCGCTTGTGCACTACAATGCCATTCGCTTCCTCGGTGGATGATAGGATTGAAGTAATAAATGCCTTGTACACCTACAGAAACCAATTTGCTGCTTCATTCTAGGGGAATGAGTTTTATTGGTGGATTTATAATCATTTAACTGGGAGGTAACAGCTCACGTTGGTAATCCCAGGAAATCTCAGTGAGTGCTGCTCCATAGGAAAGGCTGGTACTCTAATCCATATACTGACATGCAGCCTGGTGGGGATTAAATGCCCATGTTAAGCTATTAAAGACAGTAGGATTGGCTGTGATCTACAACATGTTCTGATCAATTAAACCATCAATGGTTGTAGGCGATTGGTCAGACCAAGAAAGCCTCATACCACGGGATGGGATTTTGAGCGATTTGGTACATTGATGAATCACTCATTATTGATCCAGTGTATGCGTTTTCCTGATCGACCATATCGGGAGAAAATGAAGATCAGGCCAGCAGAACATTTTCCACCGACACTATCTTTCAAGTCCTCATCTTTCCATTATCGACATATTTTTGTGGATCGCGGGTGCTCTGACTGCGGACTAAAGCACATATCGCATGTAAGGCACGTGAAACACGCAACTATCGTGCACAGCGCATCGTGAAAATGATCGGCTTTATAAATACGGCAAAAATAACAATCTTGCCATTCCATGCAAAAAATAGCGATCCTTGTATAAAAATGCCCAAGGACCTGCAATGTGCTGGTTACGTATGGGAGCACAGTAAATAGGATTGGACCCACTGTGTCTAGATCCAGTCATTCGGTGAAATTATTGGGGTAAGTTTATAAAACTTCCAAATGCCAGTACCCCCAGATCCCACTTTATGTTTACTTTCTCGGTAAGAAGAGCCGGCAAGCGTGAGGGACCAGGTAGGTAAGTCCCTTCAGAGGCATCTTTGACATCTCTAAATAATGCGAAAACAGGTTTGGGGTGGGATCCTCTACCAGACTATTAAGTTTATTTTAGGCTTGGACCCTGCCTTAAACTTTTACGTAAACCTATAAAGGGGCAAGCACAGGATTTTCAAGGGGTGGGGGTGGGGTGGGGGGTGGTGTTTGGTGTGCGGTGGGGGGGTGGGGTTGGTGGGTGTGTGTTCTATCGGTTGGGGGGGGGGTGGGTCTGTGGTGTGGGTGGGGGGTGTTGGGTGGGGGAGGTGGTGCGGGTGCGGTTGTGGGGGGGCTCCGCTGTTCCCCGGCCTCTTCGGCTCTCTCTTCCTCTCTCTATCCTCCTAAGGCGATATAACCTTAACTCTCCCGTCTCCCCCTGTCTGCCATCTTCATACAGCTACCGTGTTCCGTAACTTATCTAACCCTACTCAGAATTCAGGTCCCGAGCCGGTTTTTTTGTTTTCTTGTTAAGGGCGCCTAAACGCCCAACCTCTGACTATTACCCTCGCGTTCCTCCCTACTTACCGTACGGCCGCCCGCGAAAACCCCGGCGCTGCCAATTATTCCGAGCACTCACTCCCTTTACGCTGTAATTCCGGTACTGAGGAGCTGTACCCGGACCGCGGCGAAAAGTCTTTGCATCTGCAGCGTCTGCAGTACGTTACACGCCCCCACCTCTCCTTAACGCCGACACCTTTGGGGAGACGCTTCCACTCTTAGTTCTTTCTGGTTTAACAACCTGTTGCTAATTTTGCCCCACCCCTCCTCAATCTTTCCATTACCCGAGGTAATCCGTGTTGGTTGGGGCAAAACTCCGCCTATTTTTACGATACTCCGTTTTCGACTCTCCTGACTGTCCACTGGGGCATGCACGGACGCTCTCCTCTCCTGTCGATGGGGCCGGACGCATTTTCTTTTGCGTTGGCTATAACTGTCGTGCTCTACCCTGTTGCTTTGAACCTTGCCCTCCAGATTTTAGAACTCAACTCCCAGCACCCAAAGCATGGGGAGTTGTAGTTTCCCACCTGGAATCCAAGGAATGGGGTTCTGTATTGAAGGTCGATGGAGGTTTTAGAGTGGAGCGCAGAGCCATAATTTGACCCGAGTATAGCCAAGGTAACCCAATTTTACCTGAAAACTGATTGAACTCGAGCATAAGTCGAGGGTAAGAATCAGTTTTTCAGATAAAAATGAGGTACTCGCTTATACTCAGGCCAGGTTATATTTGAGTATATACTGGTATTCATTTACGTTCTGTTTAACTGACAATCCACATTTGTGCTACATTATGAGTTAGTGTCTTTCATAGTCAAGCTGTGACACGGATGGTGGATCTGATATTGTTTTTCCATATGGGAACTATTCGGTAAGATGATCCCGGTGGAATAGTTTTGCAGAAGGTTGTTTGTAAATTTCATCTACCCGCGCAATCTTCAATGGACTGCACAAAATCAGCCGCACCAAAAATACTGCAGCAGGATGGTTAGCAAGCACAGCGATACATTAGATAATTGACTTGGGAATAAAGCGTCAATTTCACTTAAAGGACCATTCTACTCACCTACCATCCGCATCTCTCTGTGTTGATTAGCTTTTACCCAGGGTGAGGACCTGAAACCTGTTCCTCGCCCCTGGGTTCACGAAGCTTTACCCAGTCTTAGAGCAACGCTGCTTTGGTAGGCTCCGCCCCCTCCTCCCGTCGCGACGAGGCCAATAGGAGGCACGCTCTGGCAACAAGCGGTGAGAAACAGCCGGTTCAGGTCCTCACCCGGGATAAAAACTAATGGACACAGAAGAGGAGAAGAGGGAAGGTGAGTATATTATCCATTTTTAATAAACTAATAATCGACCATAGAAACCACACACAGGTTGGATTTTTTTGGTAAAAGTCGTTTTTTTACTAAATATGATTTTAATTATCCTTATTTACCAAGCTCATTTACACATGCTCGTTTATTATTCAAACAGTGAATTAGTCAAGATGTTTAACCACCTTTCAGATTCTAGTACGACACTGTATCGATCACATTTAGCGCACAGCATTGTGCTCTGATTTTCCAGGTATAGATAATGCCACAAAATCTAAAGGCTATTTAAGTAATGAACATTACTAATTATGTAGAAAAAAAACTCACATCAAGAAGAAAAAAAGTTTTTATTCTAAAGGTCTTATTTATGGATCTTTTCTAGCATTTATTTCTTCTTCCAGACTTTACTGTATTCTTCTATACTGAAACCGTCATCGAACTGTTCTCTCTCTTGCTTGGTTTTGATTTTTTCTTAGACGTTCCAGTTCCGTAGCCTGCTTTCCTTCTTCTTCTTGGACACGAGTGGTAATGTCTACGGGCATCTGGTAAGGGCAGGGTGGAGAGACATGTTTCAGATTTACATAAAATATGTGTGCAGATTCATTCATTTACTCTAGAGGGGCTAGGCTCACACCACACACAGCGCTTTAAAGCACGATCTGCAATGCACACAACGCACACACGGTTGAGTGGGCACTCACCCTAACTAGACACATTCCATCCCTTGATACTTGCACCTATGCATGAGAAAAATGTTTGCATCACTGCATGTATTATACCATAGAAAAAGAGCATTCTGACTACATCCACATCTACACATTATAAGTCATATAAGGGCATGTTTCCCCCCACAATGAAAAATTCTAAAACCCAAAACTACAAGAGTTAGAAAGCTGACAGATGTAGGGCTAATCTTCTTTAAGAACCAAATGTTGCTCCCCCTTCCCCCCTTTGCCTCATGACAAACTACTCCTGGAAGAACATCAAGTTGCATTTAGGTTAGTCTTTACATCTAAACAGCAATTGTAGTTTTTGGGTTGGGGGCAAGTAATCTCCATAACAGTGTAGGGGGGGACTTACCCTTTAAATACCTTTAAAATGCACACCATTGTTGTTCAGGAAAGTTTAAAGAGACAAACAACTATATTCTTGCAATCTAAATTAAACGAAGCTCTCATTGAGATAAATTTACGTTTAAATGTCTTGAAAATGCCTGCTTTTTCATTTAGTACAGTATGTAACACGATCAGTCCGTATGTAATATACAGTATCGATAAAGTATTAGACCAATACAAAAGTTCCACATAATTAACGCTGCTTATCATTATGACTTCTCAAAAGTCGTTTAAAACAATAAACTTCTCGTGATAAAAAAAGTCAATCTGTTTACCAGAACAAACAGGAATTGAACCACTAATTTAAGAGGAACATACAATTGTCCTAAAAAGGTCCAGAGTGTCAAAGATTGAAGAACTATCTTCTTCTCTCCTTCAGTCTGACACACCCGCCCGGGGGTTGCTCCACCTTCACATGATGTTAGAAGCATGGGACATGTATGCACTGTGGGAGGGGGTGGTCAGAAGTGATGTGCAGTGGAGTAAGAAGAAGACCGTTCAGATAGTCAATGAGGGATGAATCTAAAGGTTACACAAGGGACTTTATTGAAACTTTTATTTTTGGCCCATAGTTGACCTTTTAATACAATTACATTGAAAAGATTATTTTAAATGTTGAGACTGATCCCATACAAGTGCCCTCCAGAAAGAGCTCTCCTGTATTGGGTTTTTTTACCTGGCTATGACGAGGTCTCAATCTCTCTGGATCTTACGCTATTGGCTTTGTAAATTTATACTTTTCTGAAACTGACAGCACTTGATGACTGTGTAAAAAGTCCTACCCCTAAAAAAAATCCATCCTTTCTGAACTATTTTTAGGCTTTTTTAAAAATGCATTCAAGAAGTTCAGGGATGGGGCTTATGATGCATATGATGATACAATGGGCATTCCCCACAACCTGAAGCTTGGGAACAGAGCAGTGCTGTTGGTGATGTCACGGCTCCCCAGTTAATAGCAGGAAAAAATAGGCTTTTTAAAGGAACAGTTCACTCGAAAATTCCTGGGAGGTTTTAGAAGTATTTGAGGTTGAATAAAGACTACATCCTCCAGTACAACAACCATCTAGCATACCTCATTTCCTGCCTAACTGTTCATCCAGAGGAAGGCAAAAAAAAACCCCCACAAAATTTATGAAGGTGGTAAAAAACAAAAAATCCTCCGACCCAATTGGCATCGAAATTTTCATGGATAACTCTACTTTAGGGTATCATACAGTACTTGTACTTCCTTGTTGTGTAGAAACTTCATCAGGCTTTTTATTAAACTGATCAATGCAACCTGCATAACAACATCCACTGGAGACAGTTCCATAGCTTTACACGTTCTCACAGTGACAAACCCTTATCTAACTATCTTATGTATCATACCAGTAACTGCTAACATTCCTTGTTTGTAGAAACTCCATCCCAGCTTTTTATTAAATTGACTTTGAACACTTGGCCATAACAAACGGTTACCAATGGAAGACAGTTCCATAGCTTAACGTGCTACACAGTGACAACCTCTGTCCACAACTCACTTTAATGTATCAATACCTAGTCACTTGTAACATTCCTGTGTGTGCAGAAACTCATCCAGCTTTTATTATTAAACTGGACCAATGAAACCTGCCCATAAACACGTCCACTGGAAGACAGTTCATAGCTTTAACTCCGTTTCTAACAGTGACAAACCCTTTCCCAAACTCTACGTTTATGTACAATACAGTAACTGGTAACTTCCTTGTTTGCAGAAAACTCATCCAGCTTTTTAAAACTGACCCAATGAACCTGCCATAAACAGGTTCCCCTGGAAGACAGTTCCACAGCTTTGGACGTTCGCCACAACAGTGACCAAACCTTTCCCAACTCTACTTTTAGTATCTAATCCCAGTAACTTGTAACATTCCTTGTTGGTAGAAACTCATCCAGCTTTTATAAACGACTCACATGAACCTGCATACAACGTCCAACTGGAAGACAGTTCCACTCGCTTTAACCGTTCTCACAGTGACACCAACCCTTTCGCTAACTCTCTTTATGTAATATAACAGTAACTTGTAAACATTCCTTGTTTGTCAGAGAAACTCATCCAGTCTTTTTTGACAAATGACCAATTGAACTGCCATAACAAACGTCCACTGGAAGACAGTTCCAGCTTTTAACCGTTCTCACAGTGACAAAACCTTTCCCCAACTCTACTTTATTATCAACATACCAGTAACTTGATAACATTCATTGTTTGTCAGAAACTCATTCCAGCTCCTTTTAAATTAAAACGACCAATGAACCTGCATTACAAACGTCCACTGGAATACGTTTCCACAGCTTTTACCGTTCTCGCACAGTGACAAACCCTTTTCCTAATCTCTACTTATGTATTCAATACCAGTTAATTAGTACACATCCTTGTTTGTAGAAACTCTCATCATCTTTTTATTAATTGACCAATGAACCTGCCATAAACGTCCACTGGAAGACATTTTTCCATAGCTTAACCGTTTTCTCACAGTGACAAACCCTTTCCCAACTTACTTGATGTATCATACCAGTAACGTGCAAACTTCCCTTAGTTTGTCAGAAACTCATCCAGCTTTTATTAACCACGGACCAATGCAAACCGCCAAACAATGTCCACTGGAAGACAGTTCCATAGCTTTACCGTTTCCCACCAGTGACAACCCTTTCCCCAACTCTATCTTCTATGTATCAATACCATCAACTTGTAACATTCCTGTTTGTAGAAAACTCTCCATCTTTTTTTAAATCCGGCCAATGATACCTGCCGCCATAAACAAGTTCCACTGGAAGAAGTACTGGTCTCCATATCTTTACACCGTTCTCACAGTGACAAAACCCTTTCACCACTCTCTTTATGTATCAATCCACTAACTTTAACATTCCTTGTTTGCTTAAGAAAACTCATCATACTTTTTATTAAACTGACCAAGGAAACCTGCCTCGAAACCGATTTCACTGGAAGAACGTTCCATAGCTTTATTCCCTTTCTCACATGTGAATGAAAACCCTTTCCGAGCTTGAAGCCTCTAACCCTTCAATTCTGTCCCCGTGTCCTCTGACATGTCTAATTGGTGAACAATGCCCCAGATAGTTATTGTAGCTCGTTAAGTATTTACACAGTAGTCATATCCCCACGCAAGCGCCTGTTTCTCAGTGTAAGACATGTACTTTTCCAGTCTCATTCATATTCAGCCCCCCATGCCCCTTATTCATTTAGTTGCCCTCTTCTGGACCCCTTCCATTTTCTCAAGATGTCCTTTTTTGGTACACAGGATTCCAACCCAGTGCTCACTGCATATGTCCAAACGAGGCCTTTACCAATGCTTGTAAAGGGGAGATTACATTTCCTCTCTTCAACCATACCTCTCTTTATACAAGGAGAGGTTAAGAGCTATGCCTTACCATCCTGTTCTATAATGACATGGACCAGGGAATGAAGGTATGTATTATTACCCATTGCTCATCCACCACTGCAGAGATGAAAATCTCCTACCAGCTCCTGCAATCTAATCCTCTATATCGTGCAGGCTCAATATTGCGTGCTATCGTTGATTGAACCCTGAAGAGGTGGGTAGAGATTTTCATCTCTGCATTGCAGTGGATGTGCAAATGACTAAATACCTAACCTTCGTTACTGCTCTACTCAATTGATGAAGACCGGGAGTAAGGCATAGCTCCTTACCTCCAGGCTTCAATCATACATAAAGGACTTTTCCTCTTTAGTAAATATGCCTTAAACTGTAACTTTGATAGACTGCAGCTAGAGGGTGAATTATGGATCCAGTTAAGATAGGAGGGTTCTCTTTTTTAGACCAACATTTCCCCTTGAATTTACACTATTAAAACATTCCTAATGACTTCCTTACTTTGAGGATCCGGCGTGGTTCCTGTACGGAATAGAGAAGTGGATCCGTCTGGGTTGGGGACGCAGCAACACTGGATATGCCTAATGTGCGTCTTCACTTCCACAGTCGAACAATGACGTCCCTGTTCGATTATTCGATTCATCCAGAGCGGAGATTTCAAATGCAGATGTTTGGGAGAAAACTCTAAACGAACCTTGATGCAGAATCTTAAGAAGAAAATTTTCAAAATCAGACACGTTTTAATGTAGTAACATTTCCACATTCTTATAAAAATTTGTCCATCAGTCAGCACTTTACCTGGTGTCCTTCCGATTGAGGAACATTTATAAACAAAAAGATGGGAAAGTCCGACTAAGTTTTAGCTGTTTCGCCGCCTTAACACTAAAAAAAATGGTCATTGGTCAGTTACCTTCCCCCCCACCTATATATATTATATTTTGCCCTTTAATTACCAACAACGATATTTTAAGGATATTATTGTTCCTATTCTTGCAGATGTAAGCGGCTCCCCCACCTGTTCTAATGCAGAATGTCAACCTTTACAAACTTATAAAAAGGTATTTATATAGGAGAATATACCTTTAAAGCCTAGGGTGATTTGATGTAAAGCAAACTGCATTTAAATCACTTGTCAGTAAGGCTTGAATTTAATCATAGTTTTCCACATCAAGACTAATTCTTGTTTGGGATACCTTTACTATTCAAAATAGATGAATTTTTTGAATAACAACTAAACAGATTTACTAACGAAAACAATAACAGTACAGGCATTGGTATTTGCTAAACAACCATCCGGATCGATTCCACCCAAACAATCAGAAAAAACTCTCTTGAAACTACACTGAAGGGGTCTTCGTTGTCATTCAAGGATATGGTTTTAGCATTAGACTAATCACAGTAGCGGGGTGCCGGTCTAGCCCCTCCTGCTTAAGGATTTGGTCAATAATGGACTATACACGGGCAGGGGATTGACCGATAACCGTATTGCTCGACCATATGTTAGGATTTGGTCAATAATGGACTATACACGGCATCGTCCGACCATGATATGTTAGGATTTGGTCCATAATGGTCCATACACAGGCAGGGGATTGACCGATACCGTATCATCCTACCATGATATGTTAGGATTTGGTCCATAATGGCCCATACATGGGCAGGCGATTGACCGATACCCTATCGCCCGACCATGATATGTTAGGATTTTGTGGAATGGTGGAAGGTGGTTCCCATAGACCTGTGTCCAGCCATTCTGCAGGATGACAGGGGGAGAGGTGGCTACCAGGGGGGTAAAAACTGCGACCACAGGGGGCACATTCTTACTTTTCCTATGTACCCCCCTCTGTAGACTTAACAGGGAAGGGCCCCACATAGTATTGCTGGGGGCCCAGTCAGATTCCTGATAACCATGTCTATTGCAATCCATAGCAGTGTAAGGGACTTACCTGGGTCTAGTACAACTACCTACCTACTACCTGATCCTCTTATACACATTACACAGCACTGTTACAAACTGCTGCAAAGACTACAACTCCCAGAGTTCCCTTGCAGCTATGGTTCCTATGGAATGCTGGGAGGGGATGTTTAGCAGCAGCTTAAAGAGAATATAGAACATCCTGGCAATAACAATGATGTCCTATGGACCATAAATCCCTCCAATCCACCGTACAACACGCCGATAAACTCAACTTACCGATCCGTGATCTGCTCAGATATCAATGTTCCAGCACTTCCGGGAGAAGGTGAAAGAGGAGCACGTGATGGGAAGCAATACGCAGCGCCGCCATATTTCTTCCGGGCAGACCACTAGTACTGTGCGCTTGTGCACTACAATGCCATTCGATTGCCTCGGTGGATTGAATAGGATGTGAAGTAATAAATGCCTTGTACACCTACAGAAACCAATTTGCTGCTCATTTCTAGGGGGAAATGTAGTTTATTGGCTGGATTTATAATCATTTAACTGGGAGGTAACAGCTCAGTTGGTAATCCCAGGAAACTCTCAGTGAGTGCTGCTCCATAGGAAAGGCTGGTACTCTAATCCATATACTGACATGCAGCCTGGTGGGGATTAAATGCCCATGTTAAGCTATTAAAGACAGTAGGATTGGCTGTGATCTACAACATGTCTGATCAATTAAACCATCAATGGTTGTAGGCGATTGGTCAGACCAAGAAAGCCCTATACACGGGATTGGGATTTTGAGCGATTTGGTACATTTGATTGAATCACTCAAATATTGATCCAGTGTATGCGGTTTTCCTGATCGACCATATCGGGAAAATGAAGATCAGGCCAGGCAGAACATTTTCCACCGACACTATCTTTCAAGTCCTCATCTTTCCATTATCGACATATTTTTGTGGATCGCGTGTGCTCTGACTGCGGACTAAAGCACATATCGCATTGTAAGGCACGTGAAACACGCAACTATGCGTGCACAGCGCATCAGTGAAAATGATCGGCTTTATAAATACGGCAAAAATAACAATCTTTGCCATTTCCATGCAAAAATAGCGATCCTTTATAAAAATGCCCCAAGGACCTGCAATGTAGCTGGTACAGTATGGGAGCACAGTAAATAGGATTGGACCCACTGTGTCTAGATCCAGTCATTCGGTGAAATGTTATATGGGGTAAGTTTATAAAACTTCCAAATGCCAGTACCAGATTCCCACTTTATTTACTTTACTTCCAGGAAGAAGAGCCGGCAGAGCGATGAGGGACCAGGTTAGGTAAGTCCCTTCAGAGGCATCTTTGACATTTCTAAATAATGCGAAAACAAGGTTTGGGGGTGGGATCCTCTACCAGACTATTAAGTTTATTTTAGGCTGGACCTGCCCTTAAACTTTTTACGTAAACCTATGAAAGGGGCAAGCACAGGATTTTCAAGGGGGGGCGGGGGGGGGAATTCCTGAATGTGTTTCCCCCGGACATTATAAGTGGATCATATATTAATATACTATATTCTCTATACTTGCCATAATTATCATAACAGCCAACCCCTGTGTGTATATATATATATATACCGTATATACTCAAATATACGGTAAGCCAAGGTTTTTTATTTTTTTAAATGGGCCTTAAAAGCCAACCTTGCCTTATACTCAGGTCAACTACTTTACAAGATAGGACGACACCGGAAAAAAGGAGCTGCAATAATTACCGGCACTCACATACCTATTAGCTGTAATTACCAGGTATGGAGGAGCTGTAAGGACCAGACGGGAAAAGTCTTGCATGCAGCGTGCAGTAGTTAACGCACCTCTCATTAACCGGACATACTTGGGGAGATTCAATAAAAGTTCTTATTGTTAAAAATGGTGCTAATTTTGCCCCAACCAATCAAATCTTATTTAACATTAGAAAGGTAACATCTGATTGGTTGGGGCAAAAATAGCACTATTTTTTAGTATTAGTTTTATTGAATCTCCCTGACTGTACCATGGAGGAGCATGCAAGGAGCTCTCAATCTCCTGTCAGAGATGGGCAGGAGCATTTTCTTTTTGCTTGTTGGCTAATAATGTTGCTAATAACTGTTGCTTGAACCTTGCCACTCCAGATTTTTAGAAACTACAACTCCCAGCAACCAAAGCATGCTGGGAGTTGTAGTTTCCAAACACCTGGAATGCCAAGGAATAGGGGGTTACTGTATTGAGGTCTATGGAGGGTTTAGAGTGGAGCGCAGGAGCATAATTTGACCCGAGTATAAGCCAAGGTACCCAATTTTTACCTGAAAACTGATTGACTCGAGCATAAGTCGAGGGTAGAATCAGTTTTTCAGATAAAAATGAGGTACCTCGGCTTATACTCAGGCCAGGTTATATTTGAGTATATACGGTATTCATTTACGTTCTGTTTTACTGAGAAATCCACATTTGTGCTACATTATGATTAGTGTCTTTCATAGTCAGAGCTGTGACACGGATGGTGGATCTGATATTGTCATTATGGCAACCTATCGGGTAAGATGATCCCGGTGGAAAGTTTGTTCAGAATGGTTGGTAAATTTCATCTGACCGCGCAATCTTCAATGGACTGCACAAAATCAGCCGCACCAAAATATCTGCAGCAGGGATGGTTAGCACACAGACGATACATTTAGATAATTGACTTGGGAATAAAGCGTCAATTTCACTTAAAGGACAATTCTACTCACCTTCCCTCCGCTCCTCTTCTGTGTTGATTAGCTTTTACCCAGGGTGAGGACCTGAACCGGCTGTTCCTCGCCCCTGGGTTCACGAAGCTTACACCAGTCTTAGAGCAACGCTGCTCTGGTAGGCTCCGCCCCCTCCTCCCCGTCGGCGACGAGGCCAATAGGAAGGCACGCTCTGCAACAAGCGGGTGAGAAACAGCCGGTTCAGGTCCTCACCCTGGGTAAAAACTAATGGACACAGAAGAGGAGAAGAGGGAAGGTGAGTATAATTATCCTTTAATAACGAATCGACCATAGAACCACACACAGGTTGGATTTTTTTGGTAAAGCGTTTTTTTACTAAATGATATTTTATATCCATTATTTACCAAGCTCATTTACACATGCTCGTTTATATGATCAAACAGGAATTAGTCAAGATGTTTTAACCACCTTTCAGATTCTAGTACGACACTGTATCGATCACATTTAGCGCACAGCATTGTGCTCTGATTTTCCAGGTATAGATAATGCCACAAAATCTAAAGAGCTATTTAAGTAATGAACATTTAACCTAATTATGTAGAAAAAAAAACAACATCAAGAAGAAAAAAGGTTTTTATTCTAAAGGTCTTAATTTAATGGATCTTTTCTAGCATTTTATTTCTTCTTCCAGAATTTACTGTATTCTTCTATACTGAAACCGTCATCGAACTGTTCTCTCTCTTGCTTGGTTTTGATTTTCTTAGACTGTTCCCGTTTCCGTAGCCTTGCTTTCCTTTCTTCTTCGGACAGAGTGGTAATGTCTACGGGCATCTGGTAAGGCAGGGGGTGGAGAGACATGTATCAGATTTACATAAAACTAGTGTGTGCAGATTACATTCATTTACTCTAGAGGGGCTAGGCCACACCACAGCGCTTTAAAGCACGATCTGCAATGCACACCAACGCACACACGGTTGTAGTGTGGCCTCACCCTAACTAGACACATTCCATCCCTTGATATTGCACCTATGCATGAGAAAAATGTTTGCATCACTTGCATGTATTTACCATAGAAAAAGAGCATTCTGACTACATCACATCCTTACACATTATAAGTCTATTTAAAGGGCATGTTTACCCCCAAAATGAAAAATTCTAAAACCCAAAACTACAAGAGTTAGAAAGCTGACAGATGTAGGGCTAATCTTTTAAGAACCAAAATGTTGCTCCCCCTTCCCCCCTTTGCCTCATGACAACTACTCCTGGAAGAACATCAAGTTGCATTTTAGGTTAGTCTTACATCTAAACAGCAAATTGTAGTTTTGGGGTTTGGGGGCAAGTAATCTACATACAATGTGAGGGGTGGACTTACCCTTTAAATACCTTTAAAATGCACAGCCATTGTTGTTCAGGAAAGTTTAAAGAGACAAACAACTATATTTCTTGCAAATCTAAATTAAACTGGAAGCTCTCATTGAGATAATTTACGTTTAAATGTTTGAACATGCCTGCTTTTTTCATTTATGTACAGTATGTAACACGTGATGCAGTCCGTATGTAATATACAGTATCGATAAGATTAGACCAATACAAAAAGTTACACATAAATTAACGCTGCTTATCATTATGACTTCTCAAAAGTCGTTAAAAACATGAAACTTCTCGGTGAGAAAAAAGTCAATACTGTTTACCAGAACAAACAGGAATTGAACCACTAATTTAAAGAGGAACAACAATTGTCTAAAAAGGTCCAGAGTGTCAAAGATTGAAGAACTATCTTCTTCCTCCTTCAGCTGACAACCCTGCCCGGGGTGCTCCACCTTTCACATGATTTAGAAGCAATGGGTACATGTATGCACTGTTGGGAGGGGGTAGGTCAGAAGTGATGTCAGTGGAGTAGAGAAGACCGTTCAGAATAGTCAATGAGGGATGAATCTAAAGGTTACACAAGGGACTTTATTGAAACTTTTATTTTTGGCCCATAGTTGCCTTTTAATACAATTACATTGAAAAGCAGGATTTAAATGTTGACTGATCTCCATACAAGTGCCCTCCAGAAAGAGCTCTCCTGTATTTTTTTTTTAACATGGCTATGACGATGTCTCAATCTGCTCTGGATCTTACGCTATTGGCTTGTAAATTTATACTTTGTCTGAAACTGACAGGCACTTGATGAGCTGTGTAAAAAGTCCTACCCCTAAAAAAAATCCATCCTTTCTGAAGCTATATTTTTAGGCTTTAAAAATGATTAAGAAGTTCAGGGATGGGGCTTATGATGCATCTGATGATACAAGTGGGCATTCCCACAACCTGAAGCTTGGGGAACAGAGCAGTGGTGTTGGTGATGTCACGGCTCCCAGTAATAGCAGGAAAAAATAGGCTTTAAAGGAACAGTTCACTCGAAAATTCCTGGGAGGTTATAGAATAGTATTTGAGGTTGAATAAAGACATACATCCATCCAGTCAAAACCATCTAGCAATACCCTCATTTCCTGCCTAACTGTTCATCCAGAGGAAGGCAAAAAAAACCCCCCACCAAATTTATGAAGGGGTAAAAAAAAAAAATTCCATCCTGACTCCAAGTGGCAATCGGAAATTTTCCTGGATCAACTCTACTTTATGTATCAATACCAGTAACTTGTAACATTCCTTGTTTGTAGAAACTCATCCAGCTTTTTATTAAACTGACCAATGAACCTGCCATAACAACATCCACTGGAAGACAGTTCCATAGCTTTACCGTTCTCACAGTGACAAACCCTTTCCTAACTCTACTTTATGTATCAATACCAGTAACTTGTAACATTCCTTGTTTGTAGAAACTCATCCAGCTTTTTATTAAATTGACCAATGAACCTGCCATAACAACGTCCACTGGAAGACAGTTCCATAGCTTTACCGTTCTCACAGTGACAAACCCTTTCCCAACTCTACTTTATGTATCAATACCAGTAACTTGTAACATTCCTTGTTTGCAGAAACTCATCCAGCTTTTTATTAAACTGACCAATGAACCTGCCATAACAACGTCCACTGGAAGACAGTTCCATAGCTTTACCGTTCTCACAGTGACAAACCCTTTCCCAACTCTACTTTATGTATCAATCCCAGTAACTTGTAACATTCCTTGTTTGCAGAAACTCATCCATCTTTTTATTAAACTGACCAAGGAACCTGCCATAACAACGTCCACTGGAAGACAGTTCCATAGCTTTACCGTTCTCACAGTGAAAAACCCTTTCCGAGCTTGAAGCCTAAACCCTTCAAGTCATGTCCTCGTGTCCTCTGACATGCTCTATTGGTGAACAATGCCCCAGATAGTTTATTGTATGGCTCGTTAATGTATTTATACACAGTATTCATATCCCCACGCAAGCGCCTTTTCTCCAGTGTACAAAATTGTAACTTTTCCAGTCTCTTCATATTCAAGCTCCCCCAATCCCCTTATTAATTTAGTTGCCCTTTTCTGAACCCTTTCCATTTCTAAGATGTCCTTTTTGTACACAGGATTCCAAAATTGCACTGCATATTCCAAACGAGGCCTTACCAATGCTTTGTAAAGAGGGAGAATTACATTTTCCTCTCTTGAATCCATACCTCTCTTTATACAAGAGAGGTTAAGGAGCTATGCCTTACCTCCTGTTCTATAATGAGCAGGAGCCAGGGATGAAGGTATGTATATTTACCCATTGCTCAATCCACCACTGCAGAGATGAAAATCTCCTACCGCTCCTGCATCTAATCCTCTATAGCGTGCAGGCGCAATATTGCGTGCTATAGTGGATTAGAACCAGGAAGAGGTAAGAGATTTTCATCTCTGCAGCAGTGGATTGTGCAAAATGTAAATATACTAACCTTCGTTACTGGCTCCTACTCAATTGATGGAAGAACGGGAGGTAAGGCATAGCTCCTTAACCTCCCAGGCTTCAATCAATACATTAAAGGAATATTTCACTCTTTGAGTGAAATATTCCTTTAAACTGTAACTTTGATAGACTGCAGCTAGAGGTGTGATTATGGAGTCATTTTAAAGATAGGAGTGTGCTCTTTTTAAGACCACATTTCCCCTTGAATTTACAATATTAAAACATTCCAAATGACTTCTTACTTTGAGGATCCTGCGTGGTTCCTTGTACGGAATAGAGATAGTGGAGCCGTCTGGTTGGACCAGCAACACTGGATATTGCCTAATGTGCGTCTTCCTGCCACATCGAACAATGGACGTCCTGTTCGAGTTATTCATCCAGGCGGAGATGTGTAAATGGCAAGAGGTTGGGAGAAAACTTCTAAATGAACCTTGATGCAGAAATCTTAAAGAAAAATGTTCAGAAATCAGACAAGTTTTAATGTAGTAACATATTCCACATTCTTATATTTGTAAATCAGTCAGCACATTTACCTGGTGCCTCCGATTGAGGAACATTTAAACAAAAGATGGAAAAGTCAGAACTAAAGTTTTAGCTTGTTTCGCCGCATTAAAACTAAAAAAAATGGTCATTGGTCAGTTACCTGCCCCCCCATCCTATATATATATATATTTTGCCCTTTATTACCAACAAGATATTTAAGGATAATTATTGTTCCTATTCTTGCAGAGTAAGCTGGCTCCCCTAAAACCTGTTCTATGCAGAATGTCAACCTTTACACCATTAGAAAAATGTAATTATATAGAGAATATACCTTTAAAGCCAGGGTGGATTTGATTTAAATCAAACTGATTTAAATCACTTGTCAGTAAGGCTTGATTTAAATCATAGTTTTCCACATAAAGACTAATTCTTGTTGGTATAACTTTAATATTCAAGTAGATGAAGTTTTTTAGAATAACAACTTAAACAGATTTACTTAACTAAAACAATAACATTACAGCATATGGTATTTGCTTAAACAAACATCCGGATCTATTCCACTCCAAACAATCAGAAAAAAACTTCTTGAAACTTAGCACTGAAGGGGTTCATTCTGTTTTCATTAAAGGATATGTTTTAGCATTAGCTAATCACAGGAGCGGGTGCCGGTCGAGCCCCTCCTGCTTAACTTCCGTGCTCGGAAAAACAGAGGGCAGCAGAGGAACGAAGGCTGGTAAGTAGATTTGGGGACATCTTTGGCAGCGGTTAACCTTGCGAGTTCGAGATTTACAGCCTTTTCCTGCCACATACTAAAATTTAGTTTGGGGGGCGGATATACCCTTTAAGGTCTTTTTCTCAGCTCTGTTCATGTTATAACATTTTTGCTATGAAGAAGAGGCCTGTGATCTCTGCCGAGTCCAATTCAGTTTTGAGAACTGGAAAAGTAAACTAAGCATATCTTGTAGGCAGAGAAACTGCCCAATAATCTTAGAAAAACCTCTGGAAGAGCGTGACATTGTCAATGGATTGATGGAATTTATTTACCAGAAAATAAACATACAGCCTTATTCTACATACCGGTAATTAAAATCATAGATTTTTATCCAACCTGTGCACCACTGCCCACATACACATGGCTCAAAAAAACCTTACCTAAAAGCTGTGTGAAGGGCCATGCTGATCCTTTTGACCGTCCACAGTTATAGGGTTTTACATGTAACTGGAAGAACCCAGAGAGCTACTTTTGTGCCACAGGCTGAATCCTGACGCATCGGATTTCCATCTAAAATACAGAAGAAATGAATGAATTTATAGGACTACAAGCTCAAAACTAAAGCTGGGCACACACATTACGGATAAAGGGATCGGTCCTTTTTGTAATGTGTATAGGTGCTATACAATATTAGAATACAAAAAGTCATACAAGTGGGACAGTAAATAAATATATAAATAAATATGAGCATCATGAAATATACAAGTGCTTGAAGCATGTAACATGCGGGAAGTGGTCCCTGCCCCATAGAGCTTACAATCTAATTAGGTGGGTAACATACAGATACATAGGAAAGGGTGGAAGTGCCATAGTAATAACCGGGGCAGTGTCAACAGTCCTGTGCTGTGCTCAGAGAGATAGGATGAGAGGTTAAGGTTCGTACACACGTGCGATCGTGGGTCCCGACCCACGACGTGTACCAACGATGTGTATTTTTGGCCGTGTACCATCGGCCAAAATAGGCGCTCATTCAGAGATCCGCCTGGTTGGTCAACGATCACCGACCGAACGGCCGATAAAGTGCCCATACAAGGGCCGATTATCGCCCAAAACGGATGCCCATACACATCAAGGTTCGTATGTACACACCTTTAGATTTAAAGTTGTTTATTGAGGTTTCTTGATGTAGAGAGAGCCACAAGAGAGAAAGTTTTAAGGCGAGAGGAGGCAGTGTGAGTGGGGGGTCTATATAAGAGATGGTTCTGTGATGAGCGGAGGGTACGGGCAGGGACCTAGGGGGACACTAGAGAGAAAGGTTTAAGGTGAGAGGAGGCAGTGTGAGTGGGAGGTCTATATAAGAGATGGTTCTGTGATGAGCGGAGGGTACAGGCAGGGACATATGGGGACACTAGAGAGAAAGGTTTAAAGCAAGAGGAGGCAGTGTGAGTGGGGGTCTATATAAGATGGTTCTGGATGAGGCGGGAGGGTACAGGCAAGGGACTATGGGGACCTATATAGAAAGGTTAAGGCAAGAGGAGGCAGTGTGAGTGGGGGTCTATATAAGATGGTTCTGTGATGAGCGGAGGGTACAGGCAAGGACATGTGGGGACACTAGAGAGAAAGGTTTAAGGTGAGATGAGGCAGTGTGAGTGGGGGGTCTATATAAGAAATGGTTCTGTGATGAGCGGAGGGTACGGGCAGGGACATATGGGGACACTAGAGAGAAAGGGTTAAGGTGAGAGACATGCATTGGTGAGTGGGGGGTCTATATAAGAGATGGTTCTGTGATGAGCAGAGGGTACGGGCAGGGACATATGGGGACACTAGAGAGAAAGGTTTAAGGTGAGATGAGGCAGTGTGAGTGGGGGGTCTATATAAGAGATGGTTCTGTGATGAGCGAGGGTACGGGCAGGGACATATGGGGACACTAGAGAGAAAGGTTTAAGGTGAGATGAGGCAGTGTGAGTGGGGGGTCTATATAAGAGATGGTACTGTGATGAGCAGAGGGTACGGGCAGGGACATATGGGGGCACTGGAGAAGACATATAAGAAGGAGCAGCAGAGTGAAGGGATTTAAATGTTAAGAGAAGGATTTTGTATAAAATATGTTAATGGGGAGCCAGGTAGCTCAAACTATTGCTTCCTCCTCCTGCTGGATAATGGCATCTGCAGCTCTGGCCCGACGAGATCTCCTGGCTCCTTTTGCTTCCTAGGCCTCCAAAGGTAAGTCCCAGTGGCACCATGTGCACACGACATGACGTCAATGTGCACGCACTGGCGTGACCATGTGTGCCGTCATTGTGCCGCGACCAAACGCGGCCCAATGTGTACATATCCTTTACATGTCTCTCAGTACCCCTCCCTTCATGCACTTCTAAACCCTCTAGATTAGTGATGTCGAACCTTGGCATGCTAGGGAGTTGTAGTTTCCAACTGCTGTCAGGAGAAAATACTTGCCTGAAAAGGAATTTAAAAACTTGGTTTCAATACCTCCTGCTGCACTGTGAGACTGTAACGTTCTGGTGAGCGGATCACATGTCATTGGGCACTGTTTAAAGGACAACAATACCCCAAAAAAATCACCCCCATTACATGTCCACACTTCCAGCAGCTGAAATCACTTACTCTTAGATATCACACAGCAAAGATGCCCAGGGCCATCATTAACATATCACTTGTCATTGGCCGGTAGGAATGTCTGAATACAGCCTATATAATCAAGCTGATCAAGGGTGGGTGCAGGAGTGTTTTCTCGCATGCTAGCTCTGAGTGACAGTTAGAGGCAGACAGAATTGTTACGACCCCTTCACAGCAGGGCTCTAATTGAAGGCTAATTGAAGACAGAGAGAGGCTCGAAATCAGGGGAAAAATGTATAGGGGAGGCTGCATACGTTACTCTTTCTAAAGCAGTTTTTTTTTTTAAAAATGCATTGAGGCAATACAGTTATCCTTTACAGCATGGTACACACCATGTGACATTTCCTCCTGACCAACTGTTTGGCTCTTCCGGTTGGTCAGGAGGGAGGGAGGACTGTTGGTCGTGGCGATAGTGGCCGCAGCCAACAGTTTAAAGCAACCGATCGTGTGGTCCATAGAGGGCTGCACGATTGGATGTGGTTTTCCACCATGTCCTATTCGGACGAACGGTCAGTCAGACATGGCCGAAAACCCAGTCGATTATTTCGTCCGATACACTGAACTATCGGTCAATCGGATCGAAATATTGCATGGTGTATAATATTTCTTATTTCTGCATAGAAATGAAAGAGAGCAGGGCACACCACAGAAGTATTTATTATTTTAATAGCTAAATAGTGATTATGCTTCCAAAGCATCTGTTCACTAGAGATGCCCGAACTTCAGTTTGTTTTAGAACTATCGAACTTCAGTAAAAGTTCTACAGTTTGAAAATGGACCCAATTTAAAGTCACTGGAGAAAAACAGTTTGAAAAGTTCTGATAAAATACAGATAAAATAGCAATGGTAAATTACTGTAAATGGCTCTGGGACCTGGGAAATGGTCTGGGGAACACGTCACTGTCACCAACACTAGTTTAAATGCTAACATTCCTCACGATTGGCAATTGTTGGGTTTTAGCATGAATTTTCCAGCGTTAATGAAATCGATCGCCACATTCGAGGGTTACATTCCAGGGTTAGCGTCACATTTGAGGGTTATGGCTGAATTCCTGGGTTAGCGTCACATTCGAGGGTTATGGTCGAATTCCAGGGTTAGCGTCACATTCGAGGGTTATGGTCGAATTCGAGGGTTATGGTCGAATTCCAGGGTTAGCGTCACATTCGAGGGTTATGGTCGAATTCCAGGGTTAGCGTCAACTTCGAGGTTATGTTCAATTCCAGGGTTAGCGTCACATTCGAGGGTTATGGTCGAATTCCAGGGTTAGCGCCACATTCGAGGGTTATGTTCGAATTCCAGGGTTAGCGCCACATTCGAGGGTTATGTTCGAATTCAGGTTAGCGTCACATTCGAGGGTTATGTTCGAATTCCAGGGTTAGCGTCACATTCGAGGGTTATGTTTCGAATTCCAGGGTTAGCGTCACATTCGAGGGTTATGTTCGAATTCCAGGGTTAGCGTCACATTCGAGGGTTATGGTCGTATTCCAGGGTTGGCGTCACATTCGAGGGTTATGGTCGAATTCGAAGGTTAGTGCCATCTGCTAGCCCTCAAATTTGCCCATAAACTTTGGAAGTGACATTCGTTAACCATCTAATTCATTCTTAAACGTCGATTGCAGCAATTCTTAGGAAATTCTCAAATTTTTTATGATTATCGTAACAAATAACGTCTGCGAGTGCGTAAAACCCGAAAGTTCTAAAAAGTCCGAGTTCGTACAAAGTCATAAAGTCCACCCGTTATTCGGTTCGGTTTTAGACCATCTCTTAAGTTCACCTAATAAAGCGCTGGGTCCATCTCATCAGCTTTACCAGTCTTACCTACTGAAAACCATCTGGGAAAGCACAGCCTGGAAAGGCCCCAGCTCCAAAACTCCCAGCGTGCTTTGATAGAAGGATACAAACAAGACATGCTGGGAGTTGTAGTTTCTAAAGATCTGGACATCACTGTCCATAACCGATTAATGTAAATCCAGGAGGGCCCATTAGTAACTGACCTATCACCATAAATAATGAAAGAGGGTGGCACCGTAGGTTTTAGTTAGAGACACTTTTACTTTATGCTCTCTATGGACTACATGCACAGTCTGAGAATAGAGTCTGCTGACAATACGTAGCTCACACAGACGTATTAGAGTGTCACTTTGTTCTTTATGCCAAACCCACAAGAACCTATGAGTCCCGACAGAAATAATGTACCCCACTTAGATGACATCCGCTACTCACCTCGTCACCGCGCCAAGAGATGACGTGTTGGGAGCGCGACGTTCCCACGTGCTTGTAATATTTCCTGTTGAGGCTCTAGAGCGACAAGGTTTATGTGATGCCCCGCCCCCCGTCGTGGTGATGGCCACGCCCTCCCATACAGCTCCGCTACTGTTATCATCAGGCCACAACCTTTAACAATAAACCCCGCCTGGTTTTCCTCCCAACCACGCCTCTTTTACTGATGTGTCCCTGTTGCTCACACGTGGTCCCGCCCATTCGCAGCCAGAGAGCTGCTGGAGATTGCCCATGATTGGCTGGTGTAGGCAGATTTCCCGGGCAGCGGCTACAGGTACAGATGGTTTGTGGGTTATCAGGCTCCCCCTGCCACTTCCTCTCATCTCTGTTTGTAGGTATTATCGTTATAGCCTTCCCTGTAACAGACTGGCCACCTCATCTACCAGTCACTCACCCTCACCCTCTACCCTCACCTTTCTCTCACCCTCTACCCTCACCTTCTTCGCCCATTTACCCTCCACCTCACACCCACCTTCTACCCTCACCTTCCTCTCACATTCACCCTCCCACCTTCCTCTTACACTCACCCTCCACCTCACACTCACCCTCAATCCTAACCTTTCTCTCACCCCCTACCCTCATCTTCCTCTCAACCTCCATCCACATCTTCCTCTACCCTCATCTTCCTCTCACCCTCACCATCATCTTCCTCTCACCCTCAGCCTGCATCTTCCTCTCATCCTCTAACCTCATCTTCCTCTTATCCTCTAACCTCATCTTCCTCTTATCCTCTAACCTCATCTTCCTCTTATCCTCTAACCTCATCTTCCTCTCATCCCTACTAACCTCATCTTCCTCTAATCCTCTAACCTCATCTTCCACTCACTCTTAACCTTCATCTTCCTTTCAACCCTCAACCTCTCATCCTCTCATCCTCTCCCACCATTCAACCTTCAATCATCCTCTAACCTCATCTTCCTCTCATCCTCTAATCTCATCTTCCTCTCATCCTCTAATCTCATCTTCCTCTCATCCTCTAATCCATCTTCCTCTCACCTCTATCTCATCTTCCTCTCATCCTCTAATCTCATCTTCCTCTCATCCTCTAATCTCATCTTCCTCCATCCTCATCATCTCATCTCCTCTCATCCTCTATCTCATCTTCTCTCATCCTCTAATCTCATCTTCCTCTCATCCTCTAATCCCATCTTCCTCTCATCCTCTAATCTCATCTTCCTCTCATCCTCTAATCTCATCTTCCTCTCATCCTCTAATCTCATCTTCCTCATCCTCTAATCTCATCTTCCTCTCATCTCTAATCTCATCTTCCTCTCATCCTCCATCCCTCTTCCTTCATCCCTCTACAATCTCATCTCCTCTCATCCTCTAATCTCCATCTTACCTCATCCCTCTAACCTCATCTACTCTCTACCCACCTCATCTCTCTCACCCCTCACCTTCATCTTCCTCTCTTCCTCAACCTTCATCTTCCTCCTTCCCTCAACCTTCATCTTCCTCTCACCCTCACCTTCATCTCCTCTCACCCTCTCCCTTCATCTTCCTCTCACCCTCTACCCTCATCTTCCTCTCACCCTCTACCTTCATCTTCCTCTCACCCTCTACCTTCATCTTCCTCTCACCCTCTAACCCTCATCTTCCTCTCACCCTCTACCCTCATCTTCCCTCACCCTCTACCCTCATCTTCCTCTCACCCTCTACCTCATCTTCCTCTCACCCTCTAACCTCATCTGCCTCTCACCCTCTACCCTCATCTTCCTCTCACCCTCTACCCTCATCTTCCTCTCACCCTCTCCCCTCATCTTCCTCTCAACCTACACTCTCACCTCTAAAACACCCTCATCTTCCTCTCACCCTCTACCCTCATCTTCCTCTCACCCTCTAACCCTCATCCTCCAACCTCATCATCCTCTCATCCTCTAACCCTCACCTCATCACCTCTCATCCTCTAACCTTATCATCCTCTAACCTCACTTCCTCTCCTCCTCTAACCTCATCTTACTCTTCTCACCCTCACCTTCCCTCTTTTTCTCACCCTCACCTTCATCTTCCTCTTATCAACCATCACACCTACCTCTAAGCGTACCCACATTTCACCTCACCCTCTACCCTCATCTTCACCTCTGCCTTCATCTTCCACTCTACCCTCATCTTTCTCTCACACATCCTCTCACATTCTACCCCCTATTCTTTTTTCTCACATTTTACGCTCATCTTCCTCTTACTTTACCACCATCTTCCCTTCCTTTTACACTCTAACCCTCACCACCATCCTCATACACTCTACCCTCACCATCCTCATACACTCTACTCCCTCAACATCCTCATACACTCTCCCCTCAACCTCTCCTCATACACTCTACCCTCACCATCTTCATACACTCTAACCCTCACCCTCTCTCCTACACTCTACCCTCACCATCTCATACACTCTACCCTCACCATCTCATACACTCTACCTCCATCATCTCTACACTCCTAACTCTAACCCTCACCATCTTCATACACTCTAACCCTCACCATCCTCAATACACCTACCTCACCATCTTCATCCACTCACCCTCAACCTCCTCATACACCTCTACCCTCCATCCATACACTCTACTCACCCTACACCTAACCTCCTCACCATCTTCATACACTCTACCCTCAACATCCTCATACACTCTATCTACCCTCAACATCCTCATACACTCTTACCCTCAAACTCCTCATACACCTCACCCCAACATCCTCATACACTCTACCCTCAACATCCTCATACACTCTACCCTCACCATCTTCATACACCTACTCTAACCCTCCCCATCTCTCATACACTCTACCCTCACATCCTCTTACACTCTACCCTCACCATCCTCATACACTCTACCCTCACCACCTCATACACTCTACCCTCACCACCTCATACAATCTACCCTCACCATCTTCATACACTCTACCCTCACCATCCTCATACACTCTACCCTCAACATCCTCATACACTCTACCCTCAACATCCCCTCATACACTCTACTCTACCCTCAACATCCTCATACACTCTACCCTCAACATCCTCATACACTCTACCCTCAACATCCTCATACACACTACCCTCTCCTTCCTCTCATACACTACCCTCTCCTTCCTCTCATACACTACCCTCTCCTTCCTCTCATACACTACCCTCTCCTTCCTCTCATACACTAACCCTCTCCTCCTCCTCATAACTACCCCTCCTTCCTCTCATACACTACCCTCTTCCTTCCTCTCATACACACCCTCTCCTTCCCTCATACCTAAACCCTCTCCTTCCTCTCATACACTACCCTCTCCTTCCTCTCATACACTACCCTCTCCTTCCTCTCATACACTACCCTCTCCTTCCTCTCATACACTACCCTCTCCTTCCCTCATACACTACCCTCTCCTTCCTCTCATACACTACCCTCTCCTTCCTCCATACATACCTACCCTCTCCTCTCTCTCTCCTCACTCATACCTACCTCTCCTTCTCTCATACACTAACCCTCTCCTTCCTCTCATACACACTACCCTCTCCTTCCTTCCCCTCGCACTTAACCTCATCTTTTCACTCTAACCCCATGCTTCTCACTCTAACCCCTCATACTTCTCACTCTACCTCATGCTTCTCACTCTACCCTCATGCTTCTCACTCTACCCTCATGCTTCTCACTCTACCCTCATGCTTCTCACTCTACCCTCATGCTTCTCACTCTACCCTATGCTCTCACTCTACCCTCATCCTTCTCACTCTACCCTCATGCTTCTCACTCTCCTCACTCTCACCTACTCATGCTTCACTCTACCCTCATCCTTCTCACTCTACCCTCATCCTTCTCACTCTACCCTCATGCTTCTCACTCTACCCTCATGCTTCTCACTCTACCCTCATCCTTCTCACTCTAAACCCTCATCTTTCTCACTCTACTCCATCTTTTTCTCGCACTCTAACCCTCATCTTTTCTCTCGCACTCTACCCCTCATCTTTCTCCTCGTCACTCTACTCTCTCTTCTCTCTCGCACTCTAACTCTCATCTTTCTCTCGCCTTTACCCTCATCTTTCTTCCTCTGCTATCTTACCCTCATCTTTCTCTCGCACTCTACTCTCATCTTTCTCTCGCACTCTACTCTCATCTTTCTCTCGCACTCCTACTCTCATCTTTCTCTCGCACTCTACTCTCATCTTTCTCTCGCACTCTACTCTCATCTTTCTCTCGCACTCTACTCTCTCTTTCTCTCGCACTCTACTCTCTCTATCTACTCTCCATTCTTTCTCTCGCACTCTACTCTCACTTCTCTCGCACTCCTACTCTCTCTCACGCACTCTACTCTCATCTTCCTCACTCTCTCTCGCACTCTACTCTCATCTTTCTCTCGCACTCTACTCTCATCTTTCTCTCGCACTCTACTCTCATCTTTCTCTCGCACTCTACTCTCATCTTTCTCTCGCCTCTACTCTCATTCTTTCTCTCGCACTTTACCCTCATCTTTCTCTCGCACTTTACCCTCATCTTTCTCTCGCACTTTACACTCTCATCTTTCTCTCGCACTCTACTCTCATCTTTCTCTCGCACTCTACCCTCATCTTTCTCTCGCACTCTACTCTCATCTTTCTCTCGCACTCTACTCTCATACTTTCTCTCGCACTCTACTCTCATCTTTCTCTCGCACTCTACCCTCATCTTTCTCTCGCACTCTACTCTCATCTTTCTCTCGCACTCTACTCTCATCTTTCTCTCGCACTCTACTCTCATCTTTCTCCGCACCTCACTCTCATCTTTCTCTCGCACTACTTACTCTCATCTTTCTCTCGCACTCTACTCTCATCTTCCATCTCTCTCCTCTTTCGCACTCTGCTCTCATCTTTCTCACGCACTCTACCCTCATCTTTCTCTCGCACTCTACCCTCATCTTTCTCTCTCACTCTACCCTCATCTTTCTCTCGCACTCTTACTTAACGTCATCTTTCTCTCGCACTCTAACGTCATCTTTCTCACTCTACTCTCATCTTTTCTTGCACCTCTAACCTCATCTTTCTCTCTCACTCTAACGTCATCTTTCTCACTCTACCCTCATCTTTCTCTCGCACTCTACCCTCATCTTTCCTCGCACTCTACTCTCATCTTTCTCTCGCACTCTACTCTCATCTTTCTCTCACGCACTCTACTCTCATCTTTCTCTCGCACTCTACTCTCATCTTTCTCACGCACTCTACTCTCATCTTTCTCACGCACTCTACTCTCATCTTTCTCTCGCACTCTACTCTCATCTTTCTCTCGCACTCACTCCATCTTTCTCTCTCTCTCTCTCTCCCTTCCCGCACTCTACTCTCATCTTTCTCACGCACTCTACTCTCATCTTTCTCTCGCACTCTTACTCTCTTCTTCTCACGCACTCTACTCTCATCTTTCTCACGCACTCTACTCTTATCTTTCTCTCGCACTCTACTCTCATCTTTCTCACGCACTCTACTCTCATCTTTCTCACGCACTCTTACTCTCATCTTTCTCCTCTCGCAACCTACTCTCATCTTCTCTCGCACTCTACTCTCATCTTCTCTCGCACTCTACTCTCTAGCTCTTCTCTCTCCTCTACTCTCCTCTTTCTTCTCACGCACTCTACTCTCATCTTTCTCTCTCTCGCCTCTACCCTCATCTTTCTCTCGCACCCTCTCTCCTCATCTTTCTCTCGCACTCTACTCTCATCTTTCTTTCCTCGCCTCCTACTATCTCCTCACTACTCTAACTAGCTCTAATCCTCACTACTCTCTCTCCTACTCTTAGCTACTCTCTATCTACTCTAACGCCTACTCATAACCTCATTCTTTCTCTCGCACTTTACCCTCACTTTCTCTTCGCACTCGACGTCATTTTCTCATCTACTCTCATATCTTTTCTTGCACTCTACTCTACTCCTCATCTTTCTCTCGCACTTAACCCTCATCTTCTCTCGCACCGACTTAACTTCATCTTTCATCTACTCTCATCTTTTTCTTGCACTCACCCTCATCTTTCTCTCGCACTCCAACCTCATCTTTCTCTCGCACTTTACCCTCATCTTTCTCTCGCACTCTAACGTCATCTTTCTCACTCTACTCTCATCTTTCTCTCGCACTCCAACCTCATCTTTCTCTCGCACTCCAACTCATCTTTCTCTCGTCGCACTTTACCCTCATCTTTCTCTCGCACTCTAACGTCATCTTTCTCACTCTACTCTCATCTTTCTCTCGCACTCCAACCTCATCTTTCTCTCGCACTCCAACCTCATCGTCCTTTCACTGTACTATGACATTTCTTTTCTATTCTATCATTGTATTCTCTACCCTTATCTTCCTCCAACTATACTTCCTATTACTGTACCATGACCTTCCTCTTACAGTCTAACCTCATCTTCCTCTACCCCTTAATCCCCTTTTTCCACTCTTACATTTCTTTTAATCGGCCAATGTATAACATTTATTGATATTTGACCCACTGCGCCAAAATCAACAAATGTTCATCCTGATTTTGCATTTATATTTAATATTGTGGTCTAATTTAGAGATAATCACAATACAAAGTGCAGCTTAGGCAGTCTGCGACATTGCTCGTAAAATGCATTTTCCTCTACTAAGGACAATGTCCCACATGCACGATTTGGATCGCATTTTGTGCTTACATCACACTTCCGATTCGTATTGCCAATGCAATTCTATTGGAATGTTCCCACTATGTGTCCTGTGATCCATTAGTGAAACTCATGACCCTTACCTTTTTTTAAAACTTGGCCAACCTAAAGTTCTTACGTCTTCTCTTTTTTGCTTGGTGCCTTCTTGGCATCAAACAGTTAAAACACACATCAGCTTCTAGAGGGCACTAAATAGGGTATCCAAAGTTAACAGTAGATTAATTCTCCTTTAACTCAGAGAGTGGGGATTTGTCTAAATTTACAGGTGTATATGGCCTAGAAATCATTTATTTTAAATAGAATGAGATCTAAGGAGACTATAATCCTGTTTAATAAGTTTTTAAAACCTGTGATAATACATTTTAGTGGGAGCTGTCATATAGCTTGCATAGCTCCGGCATCATTCATAAACTTTCCTGTTTGCTGAACTTTATGTGCAGTGCCAGGTGTTCTACACAGACATACGTTCACTTGCACTGACTAATTAGCTCCACTAGATGCTGACATCAAGATCACCAGCAGAGCTAATACAGCACTGTACAGGGGGAAATTAACTAATCCACTGAATTAGAGTTCAGGTAGTAGCAAATATATGTAGATGCATAATCCATGTTCTTTACATGTAAGTCAGTTGATGCAAGCAGTATGGCAGCCCCTGCTCATGTGTATCACTATATACAAGACTGTTTGGTTTTATTTAAAAGGAAATACATGCAAAGCAAAATCTGCTTCTTGTTGTAGGAGATTTGAAATTAATGAGACCCAAAGCGCTGTGAATTACTAGTCTATTAATGTTATTATTGTGCATGTGATTGTGACTTTAAATGGCTCACGGGTTAATGGTGTGACTTTTACTTCCTGATGGGTGGGGACAGTTCATAGCTATGTTAATTATGTAGAGGGTAATGCATTTCATGCTGTTTATTATAAGGATATTACAATTCACAGAGTCTATGTAAAAAGCACATTGTAGGCATCTCACATGATTATTAAAGGGGAATTACAGTTCACCAAACCACCCCTCCATTTTAATGCCCACAGGTCACTAGAACACTAGGTCCTCACCCCTGAGTTTAACTCGGGTGCTACTCTGGTCTGTCCCTTTCTATGTAAGGGCGTGTGTCTGGCAATGTACACCTTCCAATAGATTGGTTTGTCTGGCCATTGAATGAATTTAGCGTACCAGGAAGTTGCAACTTCTGTTCTGTCATTTGCTCTGGTTGATGTAAGAAAAACCCAGAGATGAGGATCTTTCATTTGAGCTCCTCAACCTGGGCACATTAAACATGAGGGGGATAGGTTTGGAGCTTTAGTTCCCCTTTAATTTAATAACTGTAAACCCAAATATATAGAAACTTGATGGTTACTGTTGTAGTCTAAAATTTGGTAAATTTTGTGGTCATAATCTTTAAGGGTTGTATGGAGCTGGCTATCTAAAAAGGTAGATCAGCTATTAATGGCAAAATAATTCATCCACCCCCGATTTCAAGCATTGCTTGGTCTCTAGACTTGAATTAGATAAAAAATGGTGCTCACGTGCTTATAAAATAAAGTGCATCGCATTACAATCGCAATGCTTAAAACATTTCCCACGATTTACATTATAAACTAAAATCGCGGACGGAAAAAATAACGAAATTGCATGCGCAATCGCTCCACAAACGCGGCAGTGTGGTCTATCCCTTAAAAGGATTAAAAATGCTGGGTGGTAAACGAGAACAGTCTTACCTCTCATTGTTAATGTTCTCTCTCAACTCCCATTCGAATGGACCTACCCTTTAAAGAGCTCATACACCAGCGAATGGCTGCAAGATGGTGTAGCCATTCAATACATCCCAATTGTAAATGAATTGTGAATTACCGATCAAGCTGCACCACCTTATGCTGTCTATGTTGAGTTGGTTTCCTCTTGAAATCTGGGATTGTCTGAACTTTTGATGACTTATCTGATCAATGGTGTAACTAGGAATCACTGGGTCCCCCAGCAAGACTATGTTAGGGCCCCTATTTCTGCTTCATCCACAGCAGTTTTCTGGGAGGAGGCTATATCTGTCATAGGAAAAATAAGAAGATGGGGCCCCCTGCGGTTGATCCACCTGTTCCCCTGGTAGTTACGCCCCTGTGCCCAATCATTGTTTGTTTAATTGACAGCTCAATATTGTCAGGAAGTCTATCGAACAGAAGCCACAGGCGTTACTGTTAACCCCATTACCTGTCACCAGCTGCTGGGTAACCACAACGTTTATTTGTCTGTCAGGTAGGGTCATGGAACTTGTCTAATTAATGTTCTAGAGGTTGGAAGGAGGACAGGTTGGAACATGTTGGGTTTAATTACTAGGGGTTAATTGGTCGAAACGCACACATGTTCTTAAGGCCAGCAAAGACTTGCTTATTTTTTGGTGCAATATTTATCAAAGTCGATAATTAGAATTGGAGTTGCCGTATGGTTTTCATGGTCTTGTGGTTGTGTTACATTCTGCTGCAAATCCTGTGTATAAAGACAACGTTTAAATGACTTCCTAGGAAGAAGAGGCTGATGTTGGCCTTTGAGCCATTTCCCTTGCAAGTATAACAGATGGGGCACTGTAGGGTGGGGAAGGACCAGAAACCAACAGAGAGATCTGGGGAGGGAACTTAACCGAAGGTTATGGTAGAGCCAGGCCAACGCGGTGATCTGTGGAATTACTCTAAGTTATCATTAGCTGGATATTTTAAAACTGGAATTGAGAGGATCAGTTAGGCAATTGTGATTTACTTTCCCCTCTGTGATGTCTATGGTGTTTCTTCTCTGCTCTTTAATCAGCTTTGGGCTTTATTTATAATTTCTGCCTTTTAAATCAGGGGCAGATTAAAGGTTTCTGTTCATGGGTATGTGAATGTACTGAGATGCATTTGTGACCGCGAATTGTGGGATCGGTGCATTGCTATGTCGGTGGTTTGGGTGGGAGGCTTGGTTTTCTATTTTATATTATAAATGATGGGGTACCTTATTAGTGTAACATGTGGCAATGTCCCCATTGCTACTCTGACCATTGCATAAAAAACACAGGTGGCCATGGACACACAGGGAGATGTTTCAGTAGATTTGGGCAGATTTCAGATACCATTCTGAATGATAGGGAGAGCACGGCCAATCATATCTTCAATAGGTTGTTATATTGACGTGTATATTTTAAAGGGTATGTCCACCCTAGAATACAATTCTTAATATAAGATTCCCCATGGGCTCCCAGCCCCAACCGCTATATTTTTTTTTAGAAAGCCCCCCAAACTCTACTTACCTCCCCTCTTTCCTCCGCCGCGCTCCCGGCCCATTGCTTGCGAGAAAATGCAAGCAGAGGGGCGGGACCGGCAGCCGTGTCTGTGATTGGCTGAGCGGCAGCCAATCACGGACGCGGCTGCAGGTCATTCAGTGCAGCGGAGGAAAGAGGAGAGGTAAGTAAGAGTTTGGGGAGCTTTATAAAGATAAAAATATAGCGGTTGGGGCTGAGAGCCCAGGGGGAATCTTATCTTTTAATGATTTTACGTTAGGGGGAGGGAATCGGGAGAGGGAGGGGGAGGGAGGGGGAGAAGGGCTGCAGTACGTATGCCAAACTTCTCCCGGAGGCCAGGTAGCAGGCAGAGTCCTATATGGACTCTGCTATCCTCCTGGTGGGCAGTTTTTGGGACTTTGGGGGGGGACTACAGGAGAACCCTATGGAGCTGGGATGTGAGGTAAGGATTACACTACACTACATGGTGGGGCCAGTAGTTGGGGGGATTATAGTTTTGGGGATGGACATGCCCTTTAATGATGACCAACAGGCTAATAATTGGTAGAAATGTGGGGATGGAATTTTTTGGCCATAGTTTCCAGTCACATTACTGTAGTTATTAAGGTGCAGCACAAAACTTGTCTTAGGACTAGAGATGGCCGAACGTCATAAAGTTTGGTCTGTTTTAAAATTTTCGAACTTTAGTAAAAGTTCGAAAGTTCGAATTGGGACCCATTAAAGTCAATGGGGAGTGACTTCGAAAAGTCCAGGGGATTTACAGCTAAACTTACTGTAAATGGCTGTGGCACCTGGTACACTGGTACGCTAAACACACTCAATATCACTAATGTACCTCTCCTTTCCCTTCCCCCTGCTCCTATATCAAGGGCCCTGTGGAATGCACGCTCTGTTTGTAATAAACTTGCACACATGACCTATTTATCTCTAACCGCTTTACATTTCTTTGTCTTACCGAAACATGGCTGTCACCCTCTGACTCTGTCTCACCCACTGCGCTCTCTTATGGCGACCTACACTTCAGCCACACCACTAGGCCCGATAATAAATGTGGGGGTGGAGTTGGTATTCTTCTCTCTGAGCGCTGTACTTTCATACCCATCACGCCCTTAGCAGCCTTCTCCTGTCTATCTTTTGAGTTCCACTCAGTCCGTGTTTACTCTCCCACACCCCTACAGATTAAAGTAATTTATCGACCACCCGGCCCGACCACCTCTTTCTTTAATCACTTCTCTACTTGGTTGTCCCACTTTCTATCCTCTGACATCCCCTCAATTATCTTAGGGGATTTCAATATCCCATCGATACCAACACCTCTTCTGCCACTAAACGTCTCTCTCTTACCTCCTCCCTTGGCCTTACTCAATGGTCCTCTGCCCAGATTCATTGTATTGGGCACACACTGGATCTGGTCTTCCCCCGTCTCTGCTCTGTATCTAACTTCTCCAACTCTCCCTTTCCTCTGTCCGATCATCATCTTCTCAAATTTAATCTTGTGTCATCTGTCCCGACCGTAACCCCTAACAACCAAACGTACAGATGCAGAGACCTGCGTAATCTCAACCCCCATTCGCTCTCTGCCCCCCTCCAACAACTTATCTCCATGCCCTCCTTCTCTGACCCTGACCTTGCAGCCGTCCACTACCATACAACTGTTTCCAATGCCCTCGACTCTATTGCTCCCTTATCCACCCTTCGCCTTAGTTGCAAGAACCCACAACCATGGCTTACGGATCGGATAAAAAAGTTGAAAAGGCAATTCCGTATAGCCGAACGACACTAGAGCAAGAGTAACAAAAATAGTGATTTACCTTTACCGGACCAGAAGTGCTTTATCCTTAGCCAAACAAAACTACTTCTCTTCACTCATATCCACACAGTCCCATAACCCCAAACAGCTCTTTAAAGTATTCAACTCCTTTCTCTGTTCACCGCCTCCTCCGCCTACGCCCTGTTTATCGGCTGATGAAACAGCCTCATATTTCACAGAAAAAATCTATCCGAAAATATCTGAAATGGTTTTCCTATGCACCCTACCTCCTCCATACAGCTTCCAACTCCTACCACTGCACCGGCTTCATTGGTTAATCCCTTTAATTGTGCCCTAACGAGTTTCACCACCATTACAGAACAGGGTCTTTCATCCTATCCAGGACACGTCTCACCACCAGCCCCCTTGACTCCCCCATTCCCTCTTACCTTATTCCCCCTTTCTCCTCTTCCTTTATACCAGCCCTAAACTCTCTCTTTAACTTGTCCCTCGCCACTGGTATTTTCCCCTCCTCATTTAAACATGCCATGGTCTCCCCTATACTTAAAAAACCCTCCCTCCACCCGTCTGCTCTTTCCAGCTACCGGCCCGTCTTCCTTCTCAAATTTGCTTCCAAACTACTGGAAAGACATGTCTATGCAGATCTGGTCAGTCACCTGTCTGCTAACTCTCTCTTTGACCAACTCCAGTCAGGCTTCTGCCCTAACCACTCCATGAAAACTGCCCTCACTAAAGTGACCAATGATCTACTTAGTGCTAAATCTAAAGGTCACTACTCTTTGCTCATCCTTCTTGATCTGTCCTCTGCTTCTGATACTGTCGACCACCCTCTACTTCTTCAGATCCTGGCCTCCTTGGGTATCCAGGACACTGCACTTACTTGACTATCCTCCTATCTCTCTGGTAGGACCTTTAGTGTTTTCCACTATGGAATTAGCTCCATCTCCTCCCTGTGGGGGTCCCGCAAGGCTCCGTACTCGGCCCTTTCTTTTCTCCATCTACACCTATGGCCTTGGACAACTCATTAGTTCATTTGGATTCCAGTATCACCTGTATGCGGATGATACCCAAATTTACATCTCTGCCCCTGATCTCCCTACACTGACATCCCAGGTCCCCGACTGCCTTAGTGCCATCTCGGCCTTCATGTCCTCCCGCTTCCTCAAACTAAACATGGACAAGACTGAACTTGTCCTTTCCCACCCTCACGATCAGTTCCCCTCCCTAGCCTTACTATTAATATTAACAACTAACCCATATCCCCATCTCCTCATGTCCTCTGCCTGGGAATAGCGCTAGATTCCGATCTTTTCTTCAAACCCCATGTCAATTCCCTAGACTAGACTACTGCAACACACTCCTGTGTGGTTTACCAAACAACTCACTGGCACCGCTTCAATCCATCCTCAACTCTGCTGCCCGGCTCATTCATTTCTCTTCTCGCTTCTCTAATGCCTCTCCTCTCTGTCAGTTCCTCCACTGGTTGCCCATCACACAAAGGATCCAGTTCAAGCTGCTTAACTTATCCTATAAAGCACTATCCAACACACCCCC
The DNA here is from genome assembly GCA_019447015.1 of Hymenochirus boettgeri. Taxonomy (NCBI): domain Eukaryota; kingdom Metazoa; phylum Chordata; class Amphibia; order Anura; family Pipidae; genus Hymenochirus; species Hymenochirus boettgeri. The sequence goes on along the minus strand of CM033474.1, from coordinate 16,701,401 downwards.
TTCATATATCTCAGCCACCAATATCGTCCCAGACACAACCTCCGCTCCACAAACAATACCCTCCTCTCCCCCAACCTGGTCACCTCTTCCCATGCCCGTATTCAGGACTTTACTCGTGCTGCCCCTCTGCTCTGGAACTCCCTTCCTCAGTCTGTCCGTCATTCTGTCCCTTAATACTTTCAAACGTAACCTTAAAACCCACCTCTTCAGGCACCATATAACCTGGCCTAGACATTACCTCCTTACTACCCAATATGATCCAACCCCTTTCACACTCCACTGCCAATCTATTTACAGCTTACTGATTCCCACAACCTTGTGTCTCACCCCCATATCCTGTAGTCTGTTAGCTCTTTGGGCAGGGTCCTCTCTCCTATTGTATCACGGTATTGCTGTAAGAAACTCCTCACTCTGTTTACTTATATTATGTATTACCTGTGTATGTAATATGTATGACTTTGTATAACATGTATTACCCTGTATGTAATGTATGACTATGTAATTGTAAAGCGCCATGGAAGATGTTGGCGCTATATCAATCCATAATAATAATAACACTAGCGCCCTTCTCACGCGCTTACAATTATGTTTTGCGATCTGTTTGCACATGGGAAATGCAACACCGACCCATTCGGAGGGCGTGCAATCACAATTTTAGAGAAAGTTTAGAGCGACCTATCTCTTCATTTTTCCAGTTATCCACCCTCCTGCTGTACAGGAGAAATAGCAGAATTGTCAAATACGTTTTGGTTCTGCTTTCTGTTCCATTGGCCATTGGTAGGGTCTCTATGGGGGTATGGTATGGGGGACAGGTGGGACAGGTGCATTTGCGCCTTCTGGCCACACCTCTAACCTTGGTCTCTTGTGGAGATTGTGCAGGACATGATTGGCTAGACACTTCTAGTGGGCAGTGTTCCATTAGCTTAGAAATGAGCATGTGTGAGAAACACAACAGTCACTGACTAAAACAGGGAGTGTCTGTGAGACCAGAATTCTGGGAAATAACAGGGAGATACAATAAAAGCTCTTATCGCTGAAAATGGTGCTAATTTTGCCCCAACCAATCAAATCTTATTTAACATTTGAAAGCTAACATCTCATTGGTTGGGGCAAAATTAGCACCATTTTAAACAATAAGAACCTTTATTGAATAACCCTGTAAGTGCTCTTTCTTTGGATTTAATTTTGTTTTAAGGCATTAGTTGTCTTTTAAATTCCAATATTTAGAACTATATCTTAGCAGGCATACAGTTGCTTTACCATTCACATAGGTTTGGAATATCTATAACTTGTTTATTGATTAATTTCTGGTTAGACTGATTGGATCTATGGCTCAAAGCTTAAAAGGGGAAGACGTTCTCCTCAAATGAACTTGTCACCTTTTATTGGTTTTCCTTCTAGAATTGTAAATCAGCCGTTCCCTCTATTGTGCTCTGTGCACGTCATTGGCAACGCAGCTAAATATTTTCTGCTTTGGAAGTGTTTCATGGGAGGTGTTTTTTTTTTTTTTTGCTCAGCAGATGTTCTCTGTATAAATAAAGAACCCTGGACCCCTATTGCAGCCCCCACCGTCCAATGGCAATGATGTTTATAATGTACCAGGGTTAATACCACCACCACCCTATAAACAAAGTGTGCTCACAGTTAGTAGATCTGGAATACTGGTCACAGAGCAAGGCAATGCAGAGTGTTGTAGTTCTGCCACAACTGAAGCACACACTGTCACTAACACCTGGTACAGAACCATTTCTGCTTATATGTAGAAAGTTCTGTTATTCGCTAGTTTAGGCAATGTGGTCTCATTCCCCTTGACATGCCAAGATCATCACGAAGGGGCATATTTATAGTGGTTTGTTAACTTTCCGCAGCCATCTTCGCCAAATTCTGACTTTCTAAAGTGACAATACCAGAGGCAAAAAGCCATTACTGCCACCTATCGCCAAGTGTGTTCGGCCATTTAAAATCCCCATGTCTGAGATGGTGAAAGCGTTTGAGTGCCCATATATGTAACCTGTCAGGTGGCAGAGTTAAATTCAGGAATTGTGGGTAGTATGGTAGCACCAACCAGGCAAATCTAGACTGGACATGTGCAGGGTAGATTACAGTTTGTAGCATGGGAACTGCCGCCCTTGGTAATTACAATATAAACAATGGGATGGGGTTAAAGACTTTAAAGTGTTGTTAAAATAATCACAGAAATAATAAAGGTTCATGTATAGGGAGTTTATCCACACACACCGGGCCCTGCACCAAAGAGCAGATGTTTAGAAACTACAACTCCCAGCTTGCCTTCTGCCACCAAGGCATGCTGGAAGTTGTGGTTTCCAAAACATCAAAATTCAACATCCCTCTTCTAGTTAATAAGAGGGGCAGAATTTAACCTGAGCTATTTACTTGCAGCAACCAATCGGATTTCTGTTATTGCAGAAGACAAATAAAAATAAATTTGATTGGTTTCTGCAAATTAGCAGCACGGGCACCTTTTTTGCACCTCTTGTTAAATAATCCTTTTGCACGTGGATTTTCCCTTGTACCCAGACCTGTCTCTTTACATTCTAATCAGCCCCTGTGTGCTGACAGCTCTTGGTGTTATTAGAGTGCAGGGTGTGCCTGCGGGAGGCGGTGGAATGAAGCCGGATTACAGGCATTGGCTCAGTTGCTGAACCGTCATTGTGGTTTACATTTAAGCTGCAGTTTCCTTCTCGCTCTGTGAGGTTTCTGCTGCAGTGAGGAGCACAGGGGACAAGGTGAGCGGATGGATTTGCTCTGGTTACTGGGGGGTTGATTTCTGCTTTACGGTTCTTTCTTTTTATTCATCCTAAAGATTTCCCATTTGCATTGAATGAAAATGAAAGTACCTACATATATCCTGATATTCTGCTTTAACCATTGGTTTACTTTACCTTTAATCTGCGCAGAACAGACCTGCACCCCTATTAACTGATTATTGTAGTGCGGGGGATATAGATAGATAACCGTTACTTCTCTACCATGTTATGGACTACAGTTCCCAGCATCCTCCAGCAAATAAGATCCTTTTAGATCAGGTATGTCTCACCCGCACACTGGATTTCTCAGTGCATGCTGGGAGATGTAGTTGTGTAAATCTCTAATCACTAGCCATTCTAGCCCCCCATGTAAGGTTTCATTGTACTCTCAATGTGGAAGCTGCCACCTTGTTTCACATTGGTACTATTCTGATTTACGGGGCAGTGTGGGTTTGCCACCTTGATTGTGCCAAGTCTATTTAACTTTTGTAACATAGATGGGGGTGTAAAGGGTAAATCAGACGATTTAGTAAAATGTGCGAGTTGATGTTTCACTTTAGCTTTTTGCTTTGTTTCGCTTTCAAAGGAAAACTTGACGTTCCATCCCAGAAACTATGATGAAGTTTAACACATTCTGTTTCACTGTCATTAAAGGGATAATAGCGTTTCAAGTGTTACTGACATTGTTGCAGTTTGGGGAGGTCTGTTCCCTACCTGATTTGACCTATAACAATAATTGCTGTAACAGGCCGAGCGAGAGGTGAGCCCAGACAGGAAAATCTGGAAAGCTCTAAACTATGTATCGATATGCAGTGTAAAGTGCATCGAAATATAGTAACATACAAGTTATATGCAGTGTGAAGTGCCTTGTCACATAGGGGTCCATACACCAACCAATCCCAAACGTACGATTGACCCGATAGGATAATTGTACGCCGATATCGTACGACCGGGATTGGTGCTCGTGTGGGGGCCATTAGATAAAAAAACAACTGCAATGCTGGTTTCTGTATATATCTATTAAAATGCTGCTTACTAATATATGTTGGTTCAAGAAACTCTTCCAACGCGACCAAAGTCAATATTAAATTAGCGCTGGCCAGAACCCTCTCAGATGAAAACCGATAAACTCTCTGGGGGCTAATCACTTCTGTTTGGCTAAACATTTGGTGTCTGATCATGTGGTATGGTAATTGAACTGGTCCCATTCCACAATCAGGGTGGGGACAGGCACAATTACCTATGGCGCAGAGAATCTTAATGCACTTAGGGCAAGGCCCCAGTAGGCTGTTCTAATGCCATTTCGCTGTCGGTTTGCGTAGCATGCCAATGTATAGTTAATGTGCGAGGCTGCGCTTCAAATCAAACACAAATCGCGCGCAAATCACAGAGCATTGCGATTCCGCTGCGATTTATGTGCGCGGGGTAGTGGTGCCCTTACTCCCAACGGACTTCATGCTAACCTTGGGCTTTCTTGTTTTTTATCTAAAAGTTGAATGTTACTATGAAACCCACAGACATAATGAGATACCGGTAATCTCTCTATATTGCTGCTGAGCTCCCAGGATAAATGTCCTCATTGGAAGCTGATAGACTGTCAGTAATATAGGACAGGGCATGTCTTATCACCGTCTAACATGGTCTGATCCAATGCCTGTGTGTCCTGTACAGAGCAGCAAGGCAACTGCATCACCCAGTTCTTATCAATTGCTACTGGGGGAGACTAAACATTCAGGACTAAATTTCATAGAGGTCCACATCTCCCATGTTAATAGCAGGAATGGTTTATATCGGTGTCTGTGGGTGAAATGGTTTATATCTGTGTCTATGGATGAAATGGTTTATATCAATGTCTGTGGGTGAAATGGTTTATATCTGTGTCTGGATGAAATGGTTTATATCAATGTCTGTGGGTGAAATGGTTTATATCGGTGTCTATGGATGAAATGGTTTATATCTGTGTCTGTGGGTGAAATGGTTTATATCTGTGTCTATGGATGAAATGGTTTATATCGGTGTCTGTGGGTGAAATGGTTATATACGGTGTCTGTGGGTAAATGGTTAATCGGTGTCTGGGTGAAATAGGTTTATATCTGTGTCTATGGATGAAATAGTTTATATCGGTGTTCTGTGGGTGAAATGGTTTATATCAATGTCTGTAAGTGAAATGGTTTATATCTGTGTCTATGGATGAAATGTGTTATTCGGTTTCTGGGTTAATGGTTTAAAATCTGTGTCTGGGTAAAATGGTTATATCTGTGCTGTGGGTTAAATGGTTTATATCGGTGTCTGTGGGGGAAATGGTTTATATCGGTGTCTGTGGGTGAAAGTTTATATCGGTGTCTGGGTGAAATGAATTATATCAATGTCTGTGGTGAAGGTTTATATCTTGTCTATGGATGAAATGGTTATATCTGTGTCTATGGATGAAATGGTTTATATCGGTGTCTGGGGTGAAATGGTTATATCGGTGTCTGGGGTGAAATGGTTTATATCGGTGTCTGTAGGTGGAAACGGTTTATATCTGTGTCTGTGGGTGAAATGGTTTTTAATCGGTGTTTGTGAATGAAATGGTTAATGTCGGTGTAAAGTGCATGCCCAGTGACCATAAACCCAAGCATAAAATGATGCATTGCATGTTTAGAATAAAAGACAACTAGGTTTAGGTCAATTGACAATGGTATGCATCGATTTTTGTATAGACTGCACATACAGGGCCTACTATAAATACATGGTATCGGTACTCAATGACAGTTGTTATACTGTCTTAAGTACAGTACATGGTATCGGTATTAATTGAGGACCAGAGTACAATCAGTATAATACAAACAGGGTATTATACTCATTGAAGGACCAGAGCTATCACATCACTGTCTAAATACATACATGGTATTGGTATCATTGGAGGACAAGCAGTATTATCCCTCTCTAACAGACAAGTATCGGTACTCATTGGAGGACCAGAGTACATCAGTATAAATACAATACAGGGTATTGATACTCATTGAAGGACCAGGCTATCATCACACTGTATAAGTACAGTACAGGGTATCGTTACTCATTAAAGGACCAAGTGTATCATCACTATGCACGGTAATACTACTCATTGTATTGACAACAAAGTATTTTCATTGTGCAGAACCAAACTGACATGTTTTGTTCCATTCTAAATTGCAGCTATGGCCGGGCCCAGACCAGTTTGTGCTGAGTGGACCATCCGGGGCAGGAAAGAGCACCTACTTGAAACTCCTGCAGGAATATGATGGAATCTTTGGCTTCTCATGTCCCGTAAGTACATTTTATGAACCTGCCTTATCGTTCCTCGCCTAGCGATAACCTACAAAGAAAGGGAGACACATCCACGTGTTTACAACGGCCCTACTGCTGTTTAATAGAACATCTATCTTGTCTATATAATGGGCCACTAGCAGACATCCAAAACCCCTTTGTTTATAATGTGTGCCAGTGTGGCAGATAATGTATTGTATGGGGCCCAGGAATGTGCATTGATTAATTGTTTGACCAGATCAGTAGCTTTTCCGCAATCCATTGTATGTATCTATTAGAAGCATGGTCATCCCTCAAATTCTTTATGACTGGAACACTACAACCTGAATAGTTACATAGAATCAATCCTTCCCATCCCAATCTATGGGTTTCAGTAATTGAAACCCAGCTTCACAATTGCATTGCGGAGCTGGCTGGACCCAATACGGTAGGATTTTCCTTACTATAATCGACCATATAGATCCAAGACAGTTTTTTTTACACTCTAAACTATAAAATATACAGGGAGATTCAATAAAATTCTTATCGTTTAAAATGGATGCTAATTTCTCCCAACCAATCAGAACTTATGTAACATTTGAAAGCTAACATCTGATTGGTTGGGGCAAAATTAGCACCATTTTAACGATAAGAACTTTTATTAATAACCCCATAGTGAATAATAATACCGGTAATAAAGGAATATCTACTAACAATACTTTAGATAAAACAAGTACTTTGTATCAAAAATGGACCATGGAAACTGTATTTATGTTTCTTTTGTGTTTTTCTTTAATGTTGAAAAAAAACTTTTTTCTCTTGATGTTAAAAGTGTGTTTGACATGTTATAAAATGTTTATAAAAATCTATTGAATAAAAAAAAAGAAGAAATGGTCAAGCTTCCATGTGGTAATATAGCACCCCCAACACCCCCTTAATGGGAGGTCCTATGCCTTTAATATAAAGCACTGGGTGGATCCCTTTCCCTCATTTTAAAAAGCCATGGGCTGGGGGGAAGTGAAAAGCCTGTTATATGGATCCAGTGCACAACTATGAGAATGCAAAGTTTGCTAATCGTGATTGATGTAAAATAAATGTAAAAGGTTAGACGTTTAGGACCTTCCAGACTGGGTTACCTTGACGTGGTTGGAAGGCTTTTCATTCATGTGATCACAGTAATGTATACTAAAACCCCTTTGTTTATAATGTATGCCAGTGGTGTAGATAATAGATATTGTATGGGGCCCAGGAATGTGCATTGACTTCTTTTATTTATTGATTTAAAACTGAGACACTCAAGTTTTTCTTAAAATGTAACATGAGATATTGCCGACCATCTGATAGTTCCGTGTATCGGTTGTCCGGCCGTAAATATCTGATGGTGGGTGGCCGGCCGGCAAAAAGGCATTTGGGACTGTCAATAAATCACGGCCAATCTTGTTTTTCCCCATGGCCCACGCACAATTGGTTGCATGCAGCCTAAAAAGCACAACATTTTCTGTATATCTTGTCCCGACATAACGTTTAATGTCATTGTTAGGTTGAGGCCCCTTTTAAATTATTAGCATAAAATCTTCTAAACACCTACTGCATGTGTCATTTATTGAACCTGTTGATTAGGGATGTTTTGTTCCACTGGGGTGGATGTTTGCAGGACTGTTGTTTGAAGGGGAATTTCTGTTTCGATACAAGTCCTGGATTTCAATGAATTTCAAGGGCCAAACCTCAACATCAAAACCTGGTTACGGTGGATGTAATTTGGTAGTTCTGCTGCAAAATTTTGTGTGTAGTCTTGACCAATGAAATTTCGATGCGAAAACCATGTTGGGTTGATACTACGGTACATTCCCCACTGTCATCAATCTGAACTGACTAGGAAAACAAGTTAGATTTTCTTAAAATGTAATATTCCCTGCATTGTTTGCGGTGAACACTCGTAAACAATTCACCAGAAATCCGCCCCTCTGCAGTACACATTCCTAGATCATGATCCCATCTGTGCTATGGGATCAACATCCTCCTTTATTTTCTGTATATCTGGGATTCACTTTGAAGTATTAGGAGCTTTACCTAAATACAGTTGGTTAATCCTACTTACTACCACTTAATAATCCAGGTGATTTCTACATTTGCACAGCAGATCTGTCTTCAGCAGGAACAAATTAACATGGGACATAAATGAACCTTTTATTGCAGTTTACAAGTCCTCTATCTTCTTATTATTGTTTGTGCTTAGCCTAATAACAGATAACTGTTTCTATATTTGAATGTGACAGTATAAGACATTACTTAGTTCCCCTTTATGTATTTTTGTACATGAGTAGTTAGATCTAGTAATTACACCTAATTAATTATTTTGTCTTGAATTCCATTGACCCCAGAAGGGGTACTTGTCAAATGTCCCAGTTATGTAATATCTTTTTCTATACATTGGAGGCTAACCTTTTCCCTGCAATTGCTTTTAGCAGTAATCTTCTAATCCTGCTATCTTTATTGATTTCAGATACTACGAGGAACCCACGTCCTGGGGAGAGTAAACGGGAGGTGAGTGGTTGTGACAACCAACCATATGTACTGGGGGTATTACATGGATCCTTTTTCAAGCACAAGTGACCACACACTGAGTGAATATGTAATATACCTCCATAGAACCACACCCCTCACATATACTATTCCATTTAACCCTTTTTAAAAGTGACTGCAGTGCTTAATATTAATCCCATCAACCCTAAGTGCATAGTTCATAAAAATACGTATAATAGTATTAAAATCACACACATTCGTATATTCCATAATAACGACTAACACCCTGTGTTCTGTTCTATCATTAAAAACCAAATCCATGGACACTAAACGCTCTAGTTAAACCTAACAATGTTCACATTTAAAAGGTCATCTAAACATGCTCACTTAAAAAACAATCCCATTAAACTACTTCATTTATATACCAATATCCTATTGTGGACACATCAAAAACGGTTTCACACTGACCAACTGTTGTTCAGACCTTAAGGTGACTATTATCGAATCTCTTCTACCACTTTGCCTCACTCCTTAGTAGTAAATTTTGCATATCTCCCCTCGCACATGATGCATTGGTATTTATACCCGTTCATGGGTCACGCACATTCAGGGAATTCAATAAAGTCTTATTGTTAAAATGGTGCTAATTTTGCCCCAACCAATCAGATACTTATGTAACATTTGAAAGCTAACATCTGATTGGTTGGGGCAAAATAGCACCTTTTAAACAATAAGACCTTTTATTGAATAACCCCCATTATCTCGTACTAATACTTCAACAATTACAGTTCAAACAGGGGTAAGTCCCTTTCGCTTACTTTTTATCTTGGGAGTATTAAATAAATCAGTGTGGGCCACTATTTCTTATTCCTGCTTCCCCTACGATGACTTGAAATTATGGCCATACTATTATCCTGTCTTAACATTGGCCAATACTTTTTCTAAGTTTCGCTGCAATCATGTCGCTTTGATCTACGTCTGACAAACACCATTTTATCTTTCTTTACTTTCACCTTTTTCTGTCTCAATACATCTCTCCATAAGCTGAAAGATGTAAGACTAACCTAAACTGCTTCCGGATGTTCTGTTACCCACCCCTGTGCTTCCTGTTCCCTTCTGGTAAGCAGGTGCTGTCAGTCATGATGTGCCAGTTGACATTCAAGCCAATGACTGAATGCTTTCCCCCTAGCTATCTCCTCTAAGAGTGTGGAGCTTGTAAAAGAGCTTGGAAGACAGGCCGAAAAACAATGAGAAGGCAATGGGAAAGGGGAGAAGAACAGCTGCAAAAGTTAGTCCTACTCTCTCAACTTCTCTAAAATTTGTAGTTTTGGGGTATGGGGTGATTTACTTATAATTTTTGATTTGAGGGGTCAACATGCCCTTTAAAGTTATAGAAAGGAAAGGATCTGCCATTTTTGGAAAAAAATCACATGTCAAATGTTATTATTTAAAGGAGAACGTAAGGCAAAATATAAAACTTTACTGAAGATTAGACACAATTCATCACCCTAGGTCGCTGTTTATTCTTCTGAAAGCTCAGCTTTTTGGAGCTTGAATCGCTGCTTATTTTCTGTAAAAGTTTTTGTGTTTACATTTGTTCCCCTTTAAACGTTAATATCTCCTCTGCAGCACAGATAAGATCGAGGGCGCTGTCTGTTACGAATAGGAATAAAAACCTTTGAGAAGAAAAAGAGTGAGAAATGGTGAATCAGCCTAAGTAGTTTCTCATATGATTCATTTAAAGTGCCCTTTAAAAATAATACTGTGGATCTAGGACCGAATGAGGTAATTGAGTCACCATGGCTGATTGACAGCTCTATTTAAGAGGTGTAAATATTTGCCTGGCTGCTAATTTTCGTTAACCAATCAAATGTTACCTTTTGCCAGTCTATTACAGGTAGAAACCATTTAATAGCATTTGATTGGTTTCTTCTGCAAAATATTGCACCTCCTATTGATTAACCCCTAAATATGCAAATCTTCTTGCTGCCCAATCCTCCTTTCTTACTGTTACATCATACACATCCTCCAACTGTACTTATCGAGATCATGTACTGCTTTGATTGGCCACTGAGATATTAGAAGGATTTTTAAATGCAGAGCGTACAATGACTTCCATATGATGGGCGTATGTGAAATTCGATTTATAAATGTAGATACAGGGCAAAGCCAAATGTAACATTCTTTGTCCTTATCCTCAGATATCATTTTGTGACCCGGAAGACATGCAGCAGAAATATAGTCATGGGGAATTTATGAACATGCCGTGTTTTCTGGGAACATGTATGGGACCAGTAGGTTTCTGGTAAAATGTGTTGTAATCAAGAGAACTTCGAATGTGTTAAAGAAATGGAGATGATTCCCACTAAGAGTGGTCGCTGGAACAAAGCCTGGTGTCATGGCAAAATTAGCCATGGGCGAACATGAGGGTCAACATCCAATATTTTGGGCCGATCGTCGGTTGGTTGCCCTGTAATATTGGATGGTGTGTCCTCAGCCTTAGGTTAGGATTCTCGGATTTTGTTTCCTAATGCCAGCTTAGAACATTATCGGGAGATTCAATAAAAGTTCTTAGCCTTAAAAATGGTGCTAATTTTGCCCCAACCAATCAGATCTTATTTAACATTTGAAAGCTAACATCTGATTGGTTGAGGCAAAATTAGCACCATTTTTAACTTAAGAACTTTAGTGAATCTCCCTGAATGTCCATCCCAAGCGAAAGGAAAGATGTTCAAATTGACTTACTAACTGGCCGAATGGAATGGCACATCCTTCAATAAAAGATTTTTCTGGAAAGAAATGGATGTTCCCATAATCCTCTGTCCCTTTACGCATCTCACCTTTAAGATGGATTCCTGCCTCTAGCTAGTAGTCTACCAGGAAGCTATTTGTGTTTAATGAAGTATCCAGCTGATATATGTTGTAAATGTGTATACACACACGGCGAATTTACCTTTAACTATAAGCTCCAAATACTGAATACTTTGGACCTCTGTATTCTCTTTTTTTTTTGTGCATGGTCTGCAAAACCCACCTCAAAAGGTTGCAGGCTGTAGAATAGCAGTAAATTACCCAAAAATAAAAAGGAAGGGCACAGTGAAAAAGTGACTGAACTGTCTGCTGTTAGTAAGATTTCACTGACTTGTAAAGACGAAGAGCAGTGATGACACAATAACACATGGGAGAGATGATGTAATTGTAACCCTGTTGGAGATAACTTATAGAGAAAGCTGTGCTGTTTTGAATGTAATGGCCAAGGATTTAGTGTACAAGGAACGAGGGGATAGTTGAACCTGCACAAATCTTTGAAGGGACAAGTTATTTTTCTATCAGATATTGGATGTCAGTGATGGCGTTGAAATGGTTTTGAAGGGAGTGAAATGGTGCAGGAGAGTGTGTTAACAAAAGGTTGTAATATAGGGAGTTGAGAGCCCTACCTGAGAAAGGGGCAGGTGGCTCCCTGAAAGATTGTATTTTATTTGCTCAATAAACATTAATACACTGTATATGTTGCTCCTCTGATCTTCTTGTGGTTGGACTGTAGGTAGGTTTTGAGGATTGCACCTATGAAGATTTGGTAATTGCCAGCATTGGTGTGCGAAGTTAGCTGAGAATCTGACCATGGTCTAATGTGAAAGGATGAAGGTCGGAATGTTGTTAGTAGGTGATGACAGAGCAGGATTTCCACATGGAAGAGGCTTCAGTAAATTTTTTATTAGGCTGAGTCTAGTTGGGAAGATGACAGTATTAAGAGATAATATCTTTGTTGACCTGTACTGCGAGACAGGTGAGTGAAAAGAATTAATTTTGTGAACTGGAACACCCAATTCATGAAGGGTTCTACCGGGACTTTCATTCACATCGATCACCTTTAAAGGAATTGTCATGTTGTGCTGCATAATTTCACTACCTTCTCATAAATATGAGACCACCCAAAGAAGATACAATTAGTTAAGTATACCATGTTACTTAAGAAATGGTATACTCCTCCAACATCACCCTTTAATAGTTTAACTCTTATAGAAACACATACCCTCCAACACACCCCTTTAATAGTTCTCTCATAGAAACACATGCCCGTCCAACATCACCCCTTTAATAGTTACACTATTAAAACACATACCCTCCAGCATCACCCATTGTTAATAGTAACTCTTATGAAACACATACCCTCCACATCACCCCTTTAATAGTTACTCTTATAGAAACACATACCCTCCAGCATCACCCCTTTAATAGTTACTCTTATAGAAACACACCCTCCAGCATCACCCCTTTAATAGTTACTCTTACAGAAACACATACCCTCCAGCATCACCCCTTTAATAGTTACTCTTATAGAAACATACCCCCAGCATCACCCCTTTAATAGTTCCTTATAGAAACACACCCTCCACATCACCCCTTTAATAGTTACTTACGAAACACATACCCTCCGCACAATCACCCATTTTATATAACATCTTATAGAAACACTTGCCCTCCAACATTACCCCTTTAATACTTACCTTACAGAAACACATACCCTCCAACATCAACCCTTTAATAGTTACCCTTATAGAAACACTGCCCTCCACATGACCCCTTTAATAGTACTCTATAGAACACATGCCCTCCAACATGACCCCTTTAATACTTACCCCTTACAGAAACACATACCCTCCAACATCACCCCTTTAATAGTTTACTCTTATGAAACACACCACATGCCCTCCAACATCACCCCTTTTAATAGTTACTTATAGAAACACTGCCTCCCAGCAATCACCCTTTTAATAGTTACTCTTTAAGAACACATCCCTCCACATCACCCCTCCACCCCTTTAATATTTACTCTTTCGAGAACACACATACACTCCCTCCACACATCACCCCTTTAATAGTTACTCTTACAGAAACCCATACCCCTCCAACTCCCTCACCCCTTTAATAGTTACTACTCTACAGAAACACACTACACTACCCTCCATCATCCACCCCCATTTTAATCAGTATACTCTTATAGAAACAACTACCCGCATCACTTTTAATTACTCTCATAGACACGATACCATCCACATCACCCCTTTAATTTTACTCTTACAGAAACTTACTCTTGCAGAAACCAATACCCTTCAGCATCACCCCACACCCATTTTATTAGTAACTCCTTATAGAAACACATGCCCTCCAACATTTACCCCTTTAATACTTACCCTTCAGAAACACCTACCCCTCCAACATCACCCCTTTAATAGTCACGCTTAATAAAACACATTCCCTCCACATCACCCCTTTATACTTACTCTTCAGAAACACATGCCCTCCAACATCACCCCTTTAATAGTTACTCTTATAGAACACATCCTCCACTATGACAAACCCCTTTAATAGACACTACATAGATATAACATACTGAAAACATCGAAAACATGAAACCCCTTTTATACTTACCGCTTACTAAACACACCCTCAATCCCTCCAACATCACCCCTAATAGTTACCTTATAGAAACCATGCCGCCAACATGACCCTTTAATACTTACTCTGTACAGAAACCAACCCTCCAACATCACCCCTTTAATAGTTACCTTATAGAAACACATCCCCAACTGACCCCTTTAAATACTTTACTCTTAGAAACACAACCCTCCAAACATAACCCCTTTAATATTTTACTCTTAACAAACTACTCTTCAGCCCATACCCTTCATGCATCACCCCATTTTAGTATACTCTTATAGAAACACATCCCCCTCTAGCATCACCCCTTTAATGTTACTTTACATAAACACATACCCTCCAGCATCACCCACCTTTATTAGTAACTCTATAAGAAACACATCCCTCCAACATATACCCTTTAATAGTTATCTTATAGAAACACATGCCCTCCAACATGACCCCTTTAATAGTTACTCTTATAGAAACACATGCCCCCTCCAACATACCCCTTTAAATAGTTACTTACCTCTTACTAGAACACATACCCTCCAACATCACCCCTTAATAGTTACTCCTTATAGAAACACATTCCCTCCAGCATCACCCTTTTAATAGTTACTCTTAGAAACCCATACAACATCACACCCTTTATGTTACCCTTTATAGAACACATACCCTCCAACATCCCCCCTTTAATGAGTTACTCTTATAGAAACACAATACCCTCCAACATCACCCCTTTAATAGTTACTCTTACAGAACACATACACATACCCTCCACATCACCCCCATTTAATGTAACTCTATAGAAACAACATACCCTCCAGCATCACCTTTTAATAGTTTACTCTCATAGAAACGCATAACCATCCCATCACCCCTTTAAAAATTTACTCTTACAGAAACTTACTCTTTGCAGAAACACATACCCTTCAGCATCACCCCATTTTATTAGTAACTCTTATGAAAACACATGCCTCCACTTACCCCTTTAATCTTACTCTTACAGAACACATACCCTCCAACATCACCCCTTAATAGTTACTCTTAAAACACTGCCCTCCAACATACCCTTTAATACTTACTCTTACAGAAACACAACCCTCCAACACACCCCTTTAATAGTTACTCTATATGAAACACATGCCCCTCCACTGACCCTTTAAACTACTCTTCAGAAACACATCCCTTTAAATAGTTCCTCTTTTGGAAACCATGCCCTCCAACATGACCCTTTAATACTTACCCTTACATAAACACATCCCTCCAACTCACCCCTTTAATAGTTACTTATAGAAACCATGCCCTCCAAATGACCCCTTTAATCTACTCTTACAGAAACAATGCCCTCAACATCACCCTTTAATAGTTACCCTTATAGAACACATGCCCCCACATGACCCCTTATACTTACTTTACAGAAACCATCCCCCACATACCCCCTTAATAGTTACTCTTATAGAAACACATGCCTCCACCATGACCCCTTTAATACTACTCTTAAGAAAACACTACCCTCCAACTCACCCCTTTAATATTTCACTCTTACAGAAACAATACCCTCCAACATCACCCCCATTAATATTTACTCTTACAGAACTTACTTCTTAGAAACACCATACCCTTCACATCACCCACACCCCTTTTAGTATTACTCTTATAGAAACGCATACCGTCCAACATCACCCCTTTAATGCTTACTCTACAGAAACACATACCCTCCACATCACCCACCTTTAATAGTTACTGTTAATAAAAACACATACCTCCAACATCACCCCATTTTAATAGTTACACTTATAAATACAACCTACTTACTCTCAACATCAACTTTTTAAATGGTGCTTGTTGAGAAATGCCCAGAGCTGGCTAAGATCAGGATCTCACTCTAATCTAGTAGTAGATTCAGGAAATGATGTTGCAGGTATTTTGTATCTATAGTAAGTAATTATACAGGGCATGTCTAGTGAAAAACCAAAGTTACTTTGATCTAAAATGTAGTTCCACCTCCCAAACCTAGGTCGGTTCATCACATTATTAGTAACTCAGAAATGCCCTAACGAACCCTTAAGGAATATGGAGGGGGGGGGGACAAAAAGACTCAACAACCGTAAGACTCTGGAGAAGACCGTATTCATGCTCAAATACCCTTAAACACTCTTAGAAAGGGCACAGTACCGTCACCAAACTTAAGTGGACTCCTCAAGAAGATGCAATGCGACTGGCAGGAAGGGCTTGACCCCTCGTGTGAACGTCTACGAAACATGCTAATAGTTACTTATGGAAACCTGCCACAACCCTTTATACACCTTGCAACACTACCCAAAATCACACTAATAGTCTATCAGAAAACAATGTCCACGAGACGGGCTTTTATACTTACTTCTCGTGACAGAACACAGACCTCAACAACCTTAGATCACTAATACCCTGGTATAGAAGCACAGCTCCACGACCCTTATGTCTGTACCGAAACAATTACCTCGGGGCAATCATGGAATTAGATCAGTTGTACTATGAAATGCAGGGAAACCCAATAGGTAAATTGGAGACCGTCAGACAGACAATGACTTCGAGGTCCGGTACAGTAAACTCAGGACCTCCATAATGATTTAATATTATCGCGAAACCTTACGGTTCACTTCCCCATTTAAATTTAGTAATTTACAGTGACACTTACTGAACATTGACCCAAGTACCCTTTTATAGTTATAGCTGAACGAATTACCGTCAAACCATGACACCTAATGCTCTGGCTTCAACTATTTACGTTAATGGGCACCTTTATGTTCTTTTAAACTACTCCACATACCCCATTTTGAACATTACCAGATACAACACTCTCAACACAATTAAATGGCGTTTTGAGAATGCAGACTGTGAAGATAGGTGGCTTGCCTTCCAAAAATAGTAGGATAAAGGAATGTTATTGTATTGCATGGTTTATAGAAGATGAGAACCTATATAAAGAGGTAAAATTTTCGCACAAAGGCATGCGATTCCGGTCGAGCTTCCGGCCGTTCCGCAAAACTTTGGAAAAAGTGACTACTAGAAGATCTTGCAGATTGTGACCCGCCACAGGGTTCTTCATCATTAAAAGTCAATATCCGAAGGACTCAGAAAGCCTCACATACGATACCTCCGCAGTCAAGAATGAAAAGGAGCAGATGGATATCTGGTGTAAGTACGTCGGTACTCCTTGTGTCGGAGTAGGCATATTCCGTCAACTTACTACACGAACGATGCGTCAGAAGCAAGAACAGAGGTCGTAGTAACTCAAAGACATGTAATAATAAACGGGTGAGGGGCCTTCATCTAGTAGATGTCATCGCACTACCCTTATAGTTAGTGGGACAATAGGTAAAGCACCAACGTTTTGCGGCAGCATGAATTCCATCTGAATTGCAGCAACAAAAAACGGAGTTTGGGCGATGTGATGCGTTGCTCGCATTTACGATTGAATGCGGTTTCGATTAATGAAGGAAAGCAAGCAACAAAATCGAATGAATGCATGCATCGGTCAGTTTAGCGACAGCCGTGCCTAAATTTGAGAGACGACATGTCTTGCAGATGTGGTGTCCCGGGACGTTAAAAGCACTGGGACCGAAGTAAAGCTGAAGTACGATCGAGATCGATGGACGGGGGGAAATTAATAGATGTGTGACCAGCATTAGACGGTCTGTCAACCCTTGGAACTTGGCATTCCTTAAAGTTAACTAAGAAAGCAACTGGTATCTGGGTGCTAAGAACATGCGTAGGAACTATCTTAGAGAGTTAGGGCATTCCAAATTCGATTCTAGGAGATGTTCTAAGGACTAGAAGGTGGTTGGTTTCGGGTGGTAATAGCAGTAGTAATGCGTGCTGAGGTATTCATATAATGTGTCGTGTAAAGTAGATAATTTCGGTGTAATTGGTCAGTAAGACAAGCGAATTAAAAAAACAATAACTAAAAACGGTGATTTGGTGTCGTTTGGACAAACACCAAAACAGCTGTGATTGGGCGTATATTGGCTGCACACCAATTGTTAGGACTGTCTACCTTCATTAACAAAAACATTCAGAACCATGTTAGATGTTGACTCGGCTCCGGAGTAGAGAGCCTTGCATTGAGAACACTTATTGTGCTCTAATGAAATCACATTTCAACACCTGTGCAGATGCTTCCTGCTCCCTTAGCAATTAGACCAAAACCCCAAAGGGGGAATAGAAGGTTTAAACTGAAGTGATGATAAATTTTCCTTTCAGTAATGTATATAACGAATAGCACGAGACTTATATTAGAGTACAAACACAAAAAATACAAAATACATAAACTTACTACAGAGCTCAGACCCTATTTCAACCAATGGTATGGTCAAATGGCAGCTAAACCACAAACCCCTGTGTCTGCTTCCAGTGTGAAAGGAAGGTAACCAAAAAAAGTCCTGTCTGGCTACACAGATTGATGTGTATTGTAATGGACTATACACCACGGATACCTATATACCACCCTGCCAGACGCAGGTGGTGTCAGTGAGTAATAAAGAGACAAGACACAGCCTGTCTCTATGGCTAGGAGAGAGAAAGTGTGGTGTGTTGCTTTGGGAGAAAGTGTTGACTGGAACACAATGGATCCTGTTTATAAGATCCGTTAACCGACCTCTTGGGTAGAGGCAGATATTGGACATTTACCTTATTGGATACAACACCTGCGGTAGGGTAACAATAGTGTACCAAAGGAACTACAAGGACAGGAAAAAATATACAGTTCTGTCAATATCAAAGTGGTTCAACACAAGACAGGGTGGAGGCAACCCCATGGATTTATGAAAATGGTTTATGTGGGGAACCTGTTTTGGTGGTCTGGCACAAAGCAGACAGTGCACATAGAGAACCCACTGGTGCCATGCTACCCATAATCCTAAAGCAGTGATCTGGTACAAATTGGTGGCAGCGGTGCTGGTAACATACCATTTATTCTCCCTTTTTTCTGTATTTGTTCTCTGTATTAAGCTATGGAGGCTGCTAACTGATAGTATTGATTTAATACTCCTGTCCTTGTACCTGCGAGATATGAATCCCCAATTAGACTCAGTAGCTCTACCAGGTCCAATTGCCAAACCTATTTTTAAACCTGACCCCTTTATAGTGGTAACTAGGGAGTGGACTGATTGGCTAGAACAATTTGAATTGCCCACTATTATGGTTGGGGGAAGGTGCTCGCTTGCAAGTCCTTAGCCCTTGCTTAGTGGTAAAGCCAGGCAGGTATACAAGGATTTTACTAGTAATACGATGAAAATAAGCGGTTATCAGTTGTTAAAAATTGCT
The DNA here is from genome assembly GCA_019447015.1 of Hymenochirus boettgeri. NCBI lineage: Eukaryota > Metazoa > Chordata > Amphibia > Anura > Pipidae > Hymenochirus > Hymenochirus boettgeri. The sequence continues at coordinate 16,682,112 of CM033474.1, read as the reverse complement.
CTGTCTATTTTTTTTCAATTAGATCTGTAAAAGAGTATATAAAGGATTATCCATTTCTTAGGTAAACTCGGAATGAGAAATGTTGTTTATACGTTAGATTATTAGGGCATGCTATTACAATAACATGAGGCTTGAGGTACTTCTGTTATAATATATGAGGTACCACATCACCACTGTGCCTGTGGGGAATACAATAAAGTATTAATATCTAGCATGTTTAGTTTCAACCCACACAGTGACGCGATTCCTGGCCGGGGAGCCTACTCTCAGACCGCAAGATTATCCTATTGGTTCCTCTGGAAGCTGGTGACTGAGTAACAGTTTAAATATCCCTGTGTAAAGTTCTATATCCAACACAATATAAGAAAAACTATCATGGAATCTTTTATAGGACCAGAAAACTCAAAATTAAAACTATCTTCTAGGATCTCTTGCAATATCCCACTGTATTGATATCTTTAGATAACCCACACAATTCAGTTAGTAATGCTGACTGTCTTATGTGTCTGCAGGACTGGCAATGTCCATTAGATTCAAGTCTATAGGCCTGGGTGCCTAATGATGTGGTAGAGGTACTGGCAAGGTAAGGGAAAGGGCTTCCAAGTAAGATTCCACGGAATCTATTGTAGTTCCGAAAATTCGTTTAAATCTGAATTTTCAATTTTTCCAATAGAAATTTTTCGGTTGGAATTTTTGAAGTTCGAGTTTATAGCGGGGGTGGGTGGAATTTTAGGGCTGCTTTTTAGATTTTAACTTAAAGGCATGTTCACCCCCAAAACCTTATAACTAAAAGTGCATTTTCAAAGTGACAGCCTTTAAACTAAAACTCAGTTGCATTATTATTTTGCTTAATATGTTCTGCAATTGCGAAGTACTAGGGGAAGACTCATTACAGCCACTGTAAATATTGCGTAATCTGATCGAGAAGCGGACACACGTTGTCCAGTTTGATTCTAAAATAAAAGTCGACTGTGTGACCTCATATGACTGCAGTAGCAAGGTTGATGTCAGTGAGTCCAGTTTGATTCAGTTGGAAGTGTGAGAGAGTTCTTCCCACAGTAAATCAGGCAGTACAGGCAGTCCAAGCCAGGAATCAGATCTGCATATTGGACATTGACATGCAGGGGTCAAGACATCAAGAAGACAGATCTGAACCCCCATTTACATCTCCATACATCCGCCATCAATTGAAAGTTTAGTAAGTTCTCTCCTATTATAACGATACAGTAAAGTGTGTATTGCTTTTGTACATTTCTGTTTTATAGGGGAAATAAACTTTCTCTGTTTTTCTTCCGTATACTCGAGTATAAGTATAAGTCGATGGTACCTATTTTTAGGTCCAAGAAAAAGGGGAAAGTAATGGGGAAAACCCCAACCCACCCCCAGAAACCCACTTAACTCTGCAGACTACCTGCAGAGGCACTCATATGGCATTACTACTAGGAAATAATGTCCCCACAACTCCTGGGGATTTAGGAATCAGTACATACGTGCTAATGAAGTCACCCAATCAATTAAGATCATGATAAAACTAAACCTTTATTATAAATGTTAAAACTAAAACACTTCCCAAATATCACAAATGTACACTAAATTCAGTATACAATATTCATTATAACGCCTGCATCCAGGCTCCTAGGTGCTGGAAATTTATTAAACTGGTGTCCAGGTAAATGGCGGCGAATAAGCGGTAATGGTTAAGTGGCAATAGAAAAATATAAGTAAGCGATCAACTAGTAGCAGATGAGAGGGTAAAGCAGGCAAAAGCACAAAGATGAATGAATGCATAGTGAATGGGCCTTCGTGCAACCACCGTTCATCCACGGGGGTCGGGGAACCCTGCCTGAAAAGCAAGAAAGCCAGGCCAGGATTAAATTGACAGAGCTGTGGTCGCGTTGGTGCTAGCGAGGTGAGCGGACGTGTATATGAAGCCACTGCTTTATTGGTATTAGCCATCTAGGACGGGTGGGTATCCATCTGTTATCAATGAGTCAGAGGTAGGTGCTGGGAAAATGGAGGAGACTCTAGGATTGTGGAGATCCGATATCTATCCACTTCATCAACTGTGACTAACTCTGTCAATTTATATCCTGGCATGGCTTTTTTTGCTTTTCAGGCAGGATTACCCCGACCCCCGTGGATTGAACGGTGGTGCACGGAAGGCCCATTCACTTATGCATTCATTCACTTTGTGCTTTTTTGCCTGTTATACCCTCTCAGTCTGACTAGTTGATCGCTTACTTATATTTATCTTTGCCACTAACCATTACCGCTGATTATGCCGCCAGTTACCTGGACACCAGTATTAATAAATTTCCAACCTAGGGACGCCTAGGATGCAGGCAGTTATAATGAATATTGTATACTGAATTTTAGGGTACAGGTTGTGATATTGGGAAGTGTTTTGTTAGTTTACATTTTATAATAAAGGTTTATTTTTATCATGATCTTAATTGATTGGGTGACTTCATTAGCACTATGACTGATTCCTAAATCCCCAGGAGTTGTGGGGACATTCATTTCCTAGTAGTATGCCATATGAGTGCCACTGCAGGTAGTCTGCAGATTAAGTGGGTTTCCTGGGGTTGGGTTTTCCCCATTACTTTCCCCTTTTTTCTGGACTAGTAACTGTTTGTATTACCCACCGCACCCACCACATATTTAGTGGTATTTTGTGCGTTGTTAGGTTATTATTATATACCCATTTTATATTATATGGATGTACCTATTTTTAACCTGAAAAATTTGTAAAAACTGATTGATCAAGGTACATATCGGAGGTAGAATTATGACCACTACTGCCTTAGCGATCTTGTGTTGTTTTAGGCTTAGTTCCCTTTAAATGAACAGCAGAATTCCCATACATGAATCCCATACAGTAATAGCCAAATCCAGTACCAGTAACCTCCAATTCCTTGGCACTTCAGATGTTGGAAAACTAAAACCCCCAGCATGCTTGTTGCTGGGAGTTTCAGTTTCTAAACATGTGGAGTGGCAAGGTTCAGTAAACTTTAATTAAGCTTACCATCATTTACAATTCTCCGACCCCCATATGTAAAGGGCCCTCTGACCCCCATATAGTAAGAGCCCTCTGACCCCATATAGTAAAGGGCCCTCTGACCCCATATGTAAAGGACTCTCTGACCCCATATAGTAAAGGGCCCTCTGACCCCAATATAGTAAAGGACCCTCTGACCCCCATATAGTAAAGGACTCTGTTCCCATATATAAAGGCCCTCTGACCCCATATATAAAGGCCCTCTGACCCCTATATAGTAAAAGGACTCTCTATCCCAATAGTTAAAAATGTCACCTGAGAGTTGTAGTTTCAAGCTGTCATTTGCCACTGAACTAGCAGCTGTTTTTGGCCCAAACTGGAGGAGAACCCATCAGATTTACAGCATCAGATTGAGCAGTAACAGTGCTGAGTGGTCCAGTCAGCCAGACGTAAGCCAGGAATTGTAAAGGCAGATCAGCTCCTGTAACTTTCTATGCAGGTTAACACAGCGCCACCTACTGATTACGCAATTGCAGAATTTGGATCTAAATTAGACTTGACCCGAGTATAGTCGAGGTTAGGTTTCAGGCTAATTTAAAGCCTGAAAAATGCGACTTATACTCGAGTATATACGGTACTTATTTTTACTAGAAGTGTTCACCTTTCTTTTTTCTTTTTTTTTTCAATTGATTCCCTATAATTAAAAAACACAAAATCTCCTTGTGATCTCGATCCTTATGCTTAATTTTAAAACCTTGAAGGATTCTTTATTTCAGAACGCACATCACCAGTGTTCTGTCTCAAACTCAGAACAATTATCTCAGAATATTATGTTTATTTCTCATTTATTTCCCAGTTCCCAGTGAGATCAGGAAGAGGTCAGCCTTAGAGGGAGGAGGGCTAGAGTGTGATTTGTATCTTGTCTGCAACCAATCAGGAACCTAGATAATTTCTCTCTTAATGTTGCTGATTTGATTTTGAGTACCCAGTTTGAAACATTTAGGATAGCGATTCTGTAATCCCGTTAATTTCAATAAAATCATCACATTAAACTTACTTAAAATATATTTTAGACCTTTACTGATTTTTTTTTTTTTTAATAAAGAGATTAATGCAATAAAAGGAAGAACTCCGATTTCTGGGGCTTATTAACAAGAGGTGCCAAATCTGCCTGTGCTGTTAATTTGCAGCAACCAATCGGATATTATCAAATGTTTTCTAACGGTTTAGAACCAGTAACAAAGTCATTTTGGTGGTTGCTCAGGCAAATGTTTTTCACACTCTTATTAAATAGGTCTGATTGTGTTTCTGTGTTGCCAGAGGAGCACATGGGTTGGTGTAAGGCTTCCCTTATCTTTATAAATTAATGTACATACACAGAAAAGATGCTATTAGTGCACAGATAAGATAACCTTTCACGCAATGTGTATTTTACATTGTTGTCTCTTTCTGTGGTTGAGCTTCCCTGTTGGTTCTTTGGAGGTTCTGTTGTTTATGTCTGTCTGTCTATCGGTATGCATATTGTTATTAAAAATTCAGGGAGATTCAATAAAGTTCTTATCGGAAAAATTGTGCTAAGTTTTGCCCACAATCAGTTGTTAGCTTTCAGATATTAATAAGAATTTGATTGGTTGGGGGGGAAAATAGCACCATTTAAACGATAAGAACTTTATTGAATCTCCCTGAAAGTTTCCCCTTGTCTGAAACTGGTGTTGGTTTCCAACAGGAAAAAACGATTACGGGAGAGGGAAACAGATCTGAGGAAGTTTACAGAAGAGACTGAAAGCAGCGAGAGAGTGATATGGAAATTAGTAGGTATTCTGTCGTGTAGCTATGTAACTAAGTTTGGTAATTCCCTATCCTTTGTGGTTTCCAGTAAATATAGTCACTACAGGAAATGTAATGCTACTATAAAGCAAAAGGGGCTGAACCTACTATAAATAGCATGCCCCACCCTAAAACAAAAAACAAGTCAATTGTCAGGCACCTGCAACCAACTGATATATTTTGCACTTTATTTACCTGTATTACTAACCAGATAGATTATTATTGTCCCTTTTGGGCAGAATAACCTGGCTCCTCCCTCCATACAGTCAATCAAGGCTTTGACAACTGACACAAGCCAATGATTAACTGCGTTTTTACCTGCTGCTCTGCCTCTCGCACAGCTCAACTTCTAAAAAGCTCATAAACAGGGAGAAGGGCTGATACCGTTGCCAGAAAGAAGTATAAACTATCATTAATATCTGGTTACCAATACATGTAATAAACTGGTAAAAAGAGCAGTTGGGTTTGCAGATAGCTGCCATCACACGGGTCAGTTTCTTTTTCAGCTGTTTTAATAAAAGCATGACCCACTTGTTCCTTCCGTTATAAATTCTTGGGAAATTGGAAAGTCTATTAAACAAAATCTGATTGGACCTTTCACAGCTGAAATCCACGTGAAGGTGTAATTTGATTGGACTGATCGTGAAGTATCAATCCACTGCGCTATTGTGCGGCCATCTAACAATGTGTGGCTGCTTTTAGAGTTTTATTTAGTTCTGAATTGATCAAGATGAATACAGCTGTGCCCCTTGTAATCAATAATAGTTCATACATTACAAGCTTAGAGAGACTGAATTGGTAATGAAAGTCACGCAAAATATCTGTCTCTATATGTACCCCAGCTGCAATGTGTAAATGTGGTTATTACAAACTTTCCCTTCTGGATCACACAGTCAGTGGGGATATTGTTCCTGTTTGAACTCGGCTATAAGGGTACATCATAAATAATGTGAAAGCTTTGATCAGGATCTCGTACACATTATCACGTGCTGCAACAAACCCTTACCTTTATCATTGCCATGTCTTCGTATGTGCTGTGCTGGAACATAATGGAAAGGATGATTTCTGCTTTAAGACACATTGATGTTGTTTCCCTTGTAGTTCTTTTAAATAAACAGGACAGGTGGAAATGTGACTTGACCAAGAGCAAGCTAAATAATATAGAGACAACCTATCTGCATGTACTGTCCTGGGAAACAGAAAGAGGGAATATACATGGAGCTTGTGAACATCTTACTGTTTCATTAAATAGCAATCCACATTAAATAGAAAACTGGGGCACTTGTCAGTTCTCTGCCCACAATCACAAACTGCTTATACATGTATTTGTACGGATTTAGTGTAAGGATAATTCACTTTGGTTCTGGCATAGGGATCTGCCTCCTCCTTCTGCTCAATGAGCTTTTAATTAGCATTAAAGTGCAAAAATATATCTTATAGTTATATATGGCGGGGCAGCACGGTGGCTCAGTGGTTAGCACTGATGCCTTGCAGGTCCTGAGTTCGATTCCATCCTTGGACACATCTGCAAGGAGTTTGTATGTTCGTTCTCGTGTCTGCATGGGTTGCCTCGTGCACTCCGTTTATCCCCACAATCATAAAGACATACTATAGGTTGTATGTGTACATAAAGTGATAGATTGAAGCTCTTGCTTCGGGCAGGGCCTAATGTGTATTATTGTAAATAATGGAAGCTAAGCGCTGCAGAATATGTAGCGCTATATAAGAAATAAATGCATAACACACACATATATATATTTGGGAAAGTAACTGACAAGGTAGACATGCCCTTTAACGTTGTGTTTAGTTAGTGTTCCAGTGGTTATATTACAATGAACAATCTGTATGATCCCTGGTTAACCTCACCATTTCTTTACTCCATAAGGTAAGGACTGGACTGTTTGACATCATATTTTCACTGATGATTTGGAAGTGGCATATGGTCCAACTTAAGAAGAACTCTGGCCGAAGGTAAGTCTACAGTTACACTATTTGTTAAATAAATAAATAATAAACTAGATAAATGTCCATGTAAACACAACACTCGCTCCATCACATTAAATGTGTTTTATCCAATATTAAAAGGTAAGTCCCTCTATTTCTCATGTATTTAACAAGTGCTAGATCCGTTTATATACCCCTAAGTTACAATTCATGTCAGCAGCCACAGATTGAGGGCAGACGAAATTCCCTCTTCATCCGCCAGTCATATGTGTGACTGCCGGACGAGACTTTAGTCTGTCGTTCAACCGCTGCTGCTGCCCAACAAAAATCGTATGTGTGTATGGGCCTTGAGGATCCATCATTTTTTAAAGCAGTGTGGCCAGGTACGGTAGAATTCACATGTAAAATCTTCTTTCATCTCTCTTTCACCCCCACTTACAGCACCAATTTATAAATACCTGTGAGAGTCGTGGTATTATTTTACAAACATTGCTGCCAACTACCGATATCGTCCGTTATTGTCATTTTACAACCATGTTTGTAATTTACATCCGTCGTATTTTTCAACTGTGTTATTTATTCCTGCAGCAACCAATCGGATTTTAGCTCTGACAGGTTTACTACAGCTAGATAACGTCTGGATGGTTGTTTGCAGAGAAATAGCACTGGAACTTTGCACCTTTATTAAACATTCCCTATAATAAAACAATATATAGACACGACACACATGCAAAGACACACATGACACAATCCCGATATTAGTGCAATTGAAGGGGGTAACCATTTATTTCATTGTATGAGAGTGTAGAGCAGCTGGATATCTTTATGGATAGTAGAAAATATAATCAGAACCATGGTGTCCAGAAGCTATTGGAGCGAATCAGATTGTTAGGCAGTTTCTGCAGTTTATGATTTTGTGCGTTTATTTACCATTTCTCTACAAGCCTGGTAGCCCATAGACCATTCAGGGACACAGCTAGTGCAGCTTCAGCCCCTAGATATTAACGTAAATGCTGCCGTTTTGGTGCCTGCAGCATCTAGGTCATACAGGGCAGTGAAACATTCCGCAATAAGTTATTGAAAATCCGACAGACGTCTCCATTAAACTGAAGGAGCAGGTTCCGATGGGCAACTTTCTGCAGATTAACATAGGGAAACCTCTTGTTAACTGAGCCTGATTATTTTTACCTCTTGATAAACATCCTAAAGAGTATCAGGTGCTACAAAACTGTTTCAGTCTGGTCTGAGTGCCCTCACCCTTACTTGGTTGATGTATCCAGCCAATTAAAATGTACGGTCTGCATAAGTGCGTGTTCCCATTGGTTAGATTATTATAGAACTGAGGGGTGTGCAGCAAGTCATGACTACACGAAATTGATATTTGTTGACCCTGCTTCCTCCAATAGCGATAACTCATACCCATGTTACTGATAAACGGCTGGACAATATTGTTTATCGGAAAAACAAAGATCGAGCTGGTGGAAAATTTTCCCCGACCCCATCTTCAAGTCCCCGTCTTCCTCCCGCAGGTTTCATGGGAAAATCTCCAGAAAGATCGGTAGTACACAGGTTCTTCTAATCGGATCTCCAATCATTGGGGTCAACTATCAGTATAAATACAATACAGGGTATTGATACTCATTGAAGGACCAGGGCTATCATCACTGTCTAAGTACAGTACAGGGTATCGTTACTCATTAAAGGACCAAGTGTATCATCACTATGCACGGTATAGCTACTCATTGTATTGACAACAAAGTATTTTCATTGTGCAGAACCAAACTGACATGTTTGTTCCCATTCTAAATTGCAGCTATGGCCGGGCCCAGACCAGTTGTGCTGAGTGGACCATCCGGGGCAGGGAAGAGCACACTACTTAAGAAACTCCTGCAGGAATATGATGGAATCTTTGGCTTCTCAGTGTCCCGTAAGTACATTTTATGAACCTGCCTTATCGTTCTCGCCTAGCGATAACCTACAAAGAAAAGGGAGACACATCCACGTGTTACACGGGCCATACTGCTGTTTAATGAACATCTATCTTGTCTATATAATGGGCCATCTAGCAGACATACCAAAACCCCTTTGTTTATAATGTGTGCCAGTGTGCAGATAATGTATTGTATGGGGCCCAGGAATGTGCATTGATTAATTGTTTGACCAGATCAGTAGCTTTTCCGCAATCCATTGTATGTATCTATTAGAAAGCATGGTCATCCCTCAAAATTCTTTATGACTGGAACACTACACCTGAATAGTTACATAGAATCAATCCTTCCCATCCCAATCTATGGGTTTCAGTAATTGTAATAACCCAGCTTCACAATTGCATTGCGGAGCTGGCTGGACCCAATACGGTAGGATTTTCCTTACTATAATCAGACCATATAGATCCAAGACAGTATTTTACACTCTAAACTATAAAATATACAGGGAGATTCAATAAAAGTTCTTATCGTTTAAAATGGAGCTAATTTTCTCCCAACCAATCAGAACTTATGTAACATTTGAAAGCTAACATCTGATTGGTTGGGGCAAAATTAGCACCATTTTAAACGATAAGAACTTTTATTGAATAACCCCCATAGTGAATAATAATACCGGTAATAAAGGAATATCTACTAACAATACTTTAGATAAAACAAGGTACATTTGTATCAAAATGGACCATGGAAACTGTATTTATGTTTCTTTTGTGTTTTTCTTTATAATGTTGAAAAAAAAACTTTTTTCTCTTGATGTTAAAAGTGTGTTTGACATGTTATAAAATGTTTAATAAAAATCTATTGAATAAAAAAAAAAGAAGAAATGGTCAAGCTTCCATGTGGTAATAGCACCCCCAACACGCCCTTTAATGGGAGGTCCTATGCCTTTAATATAAAGCACTGGGTGGATGGCCTCTTCCCTCATTTTAAAAAGCCAGTGGGCTGGGGGGAAGTGAGAAAGCCTGTTATATGGATCCAGTGCACAACTATGAGAAATGCAAAGTTTGCTAATCGTGATTGATGTAAAATAAATGTAAAAAGGTTAGACGTTAGGACCTTCCAGACTGGGGTTACCTTGACGTGGTTGGAAGGCTTTTCATTCATGTGATCACAGTAATGTATACTAAAACCCCTTTGTTTATAATGTATGCCAGTGTGTAGATAATATGATATTGTATGGGGCCCAGGAATGTGCATTGACTCTCTTTTATTTATTGATTTAAAACTGAGACACTCAAGTTTTTCTTAGAAGAAATGTAACATGAGATATTGCCGACCATCTGATAGTTCCGTGTATCGGTTGGCCGGCCGTAAATATCTGATGGTGTGGGCCGGCCGGACAAAAAGGCATTTGGGACTGTCAATAAATCACGGCCAATCTTGTTGTTCCCCATGGGACCGCACAATTGGTTGCATGCAGCCTAAGAAAGCACAACATTTTCTGTATATCTTGTCCCAGCATAACGTTTAATGTCATTGTTAGGTTGAGGCCCCTTTTAAATTATTAGCACATTAAATCTTCTAAAACCTACTGCATGTGTCATTTATTGAACCTGTTGATTAGGGATGTTTTGTTCCACTGGGGTGGGATGTTGCAGGACTGTTGTTTGAAGGGGAATTTCTGTTTCGATACAAGTCCTGGGATTTCAATGGAATTTCAAGGGCCAAACCTCAACATCAAAACCTGGTTACGGTGGATGTAATTTTGGTAGTTCTGCTGCAAAATTTTGTGTGTAGTCTTGACCAATGAAATTTCGATGCCGAAAACCAGGTTTGGTTGATACTACGGTACATCCCCACTGTCAATCAATCTGAACTGACTAGGGAAAACAAGTTAGATTTCTTAAAATGTAATATTCCCTGCATTGTTTGCGGTGAACACTCGGTAAGACAATTCACCCAGAAATCCGCCCCTCTGCAGTACCACATTCTAGATAATGATCCCATCTGTGCTATGGGATCAACATCTCCTTTATTTTCTGTATATCTGGGATTCACTTTGAAGTATTAGGAGCTTTACCTAAATACAGTTGGTTAATCCTACTTACTACCCATTAATAATCCAGGTGATTTCTACATTTGCACAGCAGATCTGGTCTTCAGCATGGACACAAATTAACATGGGACAATAAATGAACCTTTTATTGCAGTTTACAAGTCTCTATCTTCTTATTATTGTTTGTGCTTAGCCTAATAACAGATAACTGTTTCTATAATTGAATGTGACAGTATAAGACATTACTTAGTTCCCCTTTATGTATTTTTGTACATGAGTAGTTAGATCTAGTAATTATCACCTTAATTAATTATTTTGTCTTGAATTCCATTGACCCACTAGAAGGGGTACATTGTCAAAATGTCTCCATGTTATGTAATATCTTTTTCTATACATTGGAGGCTAAACTTTTCCCTGCAATTGCTTTTAGCAGTAATCTTCTAATCCTGCTAATCTTTATTGATTTTCAGATACTACGAGGAACCCACGTCCTGGGGAGAGTAACGGGAAAGGTGAGTGGTTGGTGACAACCAAACATATGTACTGGGGGATATTACATGGATCCTTTTTCAAGCACAAGTGACCACACACGTGAGTGAATATGTAATATACACTCCATAGAACACACCCCTCACATATTACTATTCCATTTAACCCTTTTTAAAAGTGACTGCAGTGCTTAATATTAATCCCATCAACCCTAAGTGCATAGTTCATAAAAATACGTATAATAGTATTAAAATCACACACATTCAGTATATTCCATAAATAACGTCACTAAAACACCCTGTGTTCTGTTCTATCATTAAAAACCAAATCCATGGACACTAAACGCTCTAGTTAAACCTAACAATGTTCACATTTAAAAGGTCATCTAAACATGCTCACTTAAAAAACAATCCCATTAAACTACTTCATTTATATACCAATATCCTATTGTGGACACATCAAAAACGGTTTCACTGACCAACTGTTGTTCAGACCTTAAGGTGACATATTATCGAATCTCTTCATCCACTTTGCCTCACTCCTTAGTAGTAAATTTTGCATATCTCGCCCTCGCACATGATGCATTGGTATTTTATACCCGTTCATGGGGTAACGCACATTCAGGGAGATTCAATAAAAGTTCTTATTGTTAAAAATGGTGCTAATTTTGCCCCAACCAATCAGATCTTATGTAACATTTGAAAGCTAACATCTGATTGGTTGGGGCAAAATTAGCACCATTTTAAACAATAAGAACTTTTATTGAATAACCCCCATTATCTCGTACTAATACTTCAACAATTACAGTTCAAACAGGGGTAAGTCCCTTTTCGCTTACTTTTTATCTGTGGAGTATTAAATAAATCAGTGTGGCCCACTATTTCTTTATTCCTGCTTCCCCTACGATGACTTGAATATATGGCCATACTTATTATCCTGTCTTAACATTGGCCAATACTTTCTAAGTTTCGCTGCAATCATGTCGCTTTGATCTACGTACTGACAAACACCATTTTATCTTTCTTTACTTTCACCTTTTTCTGTCTCAATACATCTCTCCATAAGCTGAAAGATGTAAGACTAACCTAAAATTCTGCCGGATGTTCTGTTACCCCTGTGCTTCCTGTTCCTTCTGGTAAGCAGCTGTCAGTCATGGATGTGACAGTTGACATTACAGCCAATGACTGAATGCTTTCCCCCTAGCTATCTCCTCTAAGTATGTGTGAGCTTGTAAAAGAGCTTGGAGAGCAGGCCGAAAACTAATGAGAGGCAATGGGAAGGGGGAGAAGAACAGCTGCAAAAGTTAGTCCTACATCTCTCAACTTTCTAAAATTTGTAGTTTTGGGGTATGGGGGTGATTTACTTATAATTTTTGATTTGAGGGGTCAACATGCCCTTTAAAGTTATAGAAAGGAAAGGATCTGCCATTTTTGGAAAAAAATCACATGTCAAATGTTATTATTTTAAAGGAGAACGTAAGGCAAAATATAAAACCTTTACTGAAGATTAGACAGCAATTCAGCACCCTAGGTCGCTGTTTATTCTTCTGAAAGCTCAGCTATTTTGGAGCTTGAATCGCTGCATTATTTTCTGTAAAAGTTTTGTGTTTTACATTTTGTTCCCCTTTAAACGTTAATATCTCCTCTGCAGCACAGATAAGATCGAGGGCGCTGTTCTGTTACGAATAGGAAAATAAAAAACCTTTGAGAAGAAAAAGAGGTGAGAAATGGTGAATCAGCCGACAGTAGTTCTCATATGATTCATTTAAAGTGCCCTTTAAAAATAATACTGTGGATCTAGGACCGAATGAGGTAATTGAGTCAGCCATGACTGATTGACAGCTCTATTTAAGAGGTGTAAATATTTGCCTGGGCTGCTAATTTTCGTTAACCAATCAAATGTTACCTTTTTGCCAGTCTATTACAGGTAGAAAACATTTAATAGCATTTGATTGGTTTCTGCAAAATATTGCACCTCCTATTGATTAAACCCCTAAATATGCAAATCTTCTTGCTGCCCAAATCCTCCTTTGCTTACTGTTACATCATACAACATCCTCCAACTGTACTTTATCGAGATCATGTACTGCTTTGATTGGCCACTGAGATATTAGAAGGATTTTTAAATGCAGAGCGTACAATGACTTCCATATGATGGGCGTATGTGAAATTCGATTTATAAATGTAGATACAGGGCAAAGCCAAAATGAACATTTCTTTGTCCTTATCCTCAGATTATCATTTTGTGACCCGGGAAGACATGCAGCAGAAAATAGATCATGGGGAATTTATAGAACATGCCGTGTTTTCTGGGAACATGTATGGGACCAGGTAGGTTCTGGTAAAAATGTGTTGTAATCAAGAGAACTTCGAATGTGTTAAAGAAATGGAGATGATTCGCCACTAAGGAGTGGTCGGCTGGAACAAAGCACTGTGGGTCATGGCAAAATTAGCCATGGGCGAACATGAGGGTCAACATCCAATATTTTGGGCCGATCGTCGGTTGGTTGGCCCTGTAATATTGGATGGTGTGTCCTCAGCCTTAGGTTAGGATTCTCAGGATTTTGTTTTTCCTAATGCCAGCTTAGAACATTATCGGGGAGATTCAATAAAAGTTCTTAGCCTTAAAAATGGTGCTAATTTTGCCCCAACCAATCAGATCTTATTTAACATTTGAAAGCTAACATCTGATTGGTTGAGGCAAAATTAGCACCATTTTTAACGGTAAGAACTTTTAGTGAATCTCCCTGAATGTCCATCCCAAAGGCAAAGGAAAGATGTTCAAATTGACTTACTAACTGGCCAGATGGAATTGGCACATCCTTCAATAAGAATTTTTCTGGAAAGAAATGGATGTTCCCATAATCCTCTGTCCCTTTACGCATCTCACCTTTAAAGATGGATTCCTGCTCTTAGCTAGTAGTCTAACAGGAAGCTATTTGTGTTTAAATGAAGTATCCAGCTGATATATGTTGTAAATGTGTATACACACAGGCGAATTTACCTTTAACTATAAGCTCCAAATACTGAATACTTTGGACCTCTGTATTCTCTTTTTTTTTTGTGCATGGTCTGCAAAACCCACCTCAAAAGGTTGCAGGGCATGTAGAATAGCAGTAAATTACCCAAAAATAAAAAGGGGAAGGGCACAGTGAAAAAGTGACTGAACTGTCTGCTGTTAGGTAAGATTTCACTGACTTGTAAAGACGAAGAGCAGTGATGACACAATAAACAATGGGGAGAGATGATGTAATTGTAACCCCTGTGGAGATAAACATTATAGAGGGAAAGCTGTGCTGTTTTGAATGTAATGGCCAAGGATTTAGTGTACAAGGGAACGGAGGGGGATATGTGAACTGCACAAATCTTTGAAGGGACAAAAAGTATTTTTCTATCAGGATATTGGATGTCAGTGATGGCGTTGAAATGGTTTTGAAGGGAGTGAAATGGTGCAGGAGAGTGTGTTAACAAAAGGTTGTAATATATGGAGTTGAGAGCCCTACCTGAGAAAGGGGGCAGGTGGCTCCCTGAAAGATTGTATGTTATTTGCTCAATAAACATTAATACACTGATATAGTGTGCTCCTCTGATCTTTCTTGTGGTTGGACTGTAGGTAGGTTTTGAGGATTGCACCTATTGAAGATTTGGTAATTGCCAGCATTGGTGTGCTAGAGTTAGCTGAGAATCTGACCATGGTCTAATGTGAAAGGATGAAGGTCGGAATGTGTGTTAGTAGGTGATGAGCAGAGCAGGATTTCCAACATGGAAGAGGCTTCAGTAAATGGTTTTATTAGGCTGAGTCTAGTGGGAAGATGACAGTATTAAGAGATTAATATCTTTGTTGACTGTACTGCAGAGACAGTGGAGTGAAAAGGAATTAATTTTGTGAACTGGAACACCCAATAGTCATGAAGGGTTCTACCGGGACTTTCATTCACATCGATTCACCTTTAAAGGAATTGTCATGTTTGTCTGCATAATTTCACTTACCTTCTCATAAATATGAGACCACCCAAAGAAGATACAATTAGTTAAGTATACCATGTTACTAAGAAAATGGTATACCCTCCAACATCACCCCTTTAATAGTTACTCTTATAGAAACACATACCCTCCAACATCACCCCTTTAATAGTTACTCTCATAGAAACACATGCCGTCCAACATCACCCCTTTAATAGTTACACTTATTAAAACACATACCCTCCAGCATCACCCCATTTTAATAGTAACTCTTATAGAAACACATACCCTCCAACATCACCCCTTTAATAGTTACTCTTATAGAAACACATACCCTCCAGCCTTCTATGCGCATGCGCGATCTATGCGCATAGAAGACAAGGTCCGTCGGGACCTGTCAGACTAATTGCCGGGGGAGCGAGCGTGCGGGTAAGTTTCTTAACTTCTCTCCTGGCTCCTGTGTGTTCTATTGAAGAATGGAAGGTAAGGCACAGCTCCTTTACCTCCCGTTCTTCAATAGAACTGGATTCCTAAACCTTGAAAATATGAGTGGAGATACGCTTTAAGGCTCAAAAACTTTTGGGGAAATGTGCCAAGAGCCACAGTTGGTCTTATTTTCCCCAAAACTGTCAATGCAGTAAACCAAGAAATCAATATACAACTTACCATAAACCACTTGTGGTTCAGACATTCAATTGCACTTGGCCGTGATCTACCAGATAAAAAAAAACCAAACTGGATTAGTGAATATATTTTATGTACGTCACTACGGCATGTTACACAATGTGAGAGAGGATCTCTGTACCCTTAGGGTTAGGTCCCACTATGCGCGTTGCAATACGTTTTCCGTTTTGCGAAACGCAATGTAATTTAAAATATAATAGAAATCATGAGAATCAGTTCTCACTGTATAATTTGCTTTCTGAATCTATGTTGTCTATTTTTTATCTCCATGGTCCGTGTGTGTCAGAATCTCTCGTTAATAATAGGACGCAAAAAAAACGCGGACACACGCGGACAAACGTATTTTTTGTGGTTTATTTGCGTTTTCCCCAGTGTTTCCTATTGATTTTCCAAAAACTGCACACACCTAGAAATGGACTGGAAACGCGGACACACGCGGACAAATGCATAGAAAAATGCATGTCTTTTAACCTTCAAATGGACAGGAACGCGGATAAAATGCATTGTCCTAATCACACACAAAACAGACAGCAAAACTCAATGCACATAGTGGGACCTTGCCCTTAGGCTACTTTCAGACGCATGGCAAACCTGAGAGGTTCCAGATGTTTGCCACTAAAGGAATGTTACATGTTATCGTTCCTCTAGCGGCGAGGAACCGTTCAGTACGATCAGCCGTTCGTCTGAAAGTAACCTTTGTGAGGACTGTAGATAGGTGCTTCACATTGCAAAACCAGATGCCTACGTTACCCTAATGATGGCTTAAAAAGCCCAAACCATCTGTAACTGGCTCTCTGGTTTTGCATTTAGTCTATGGAATGCCATTAAAGCCTCTTAGAAGGTATTGCATTTCCAAAAGGGCTACCATGAAAATTACCCAGAATGCTCTGTTCCTTATGTCATTAAATATAGCACCCCCTTCTGTTTAAGGAACAAGAAAAGGAAAATACTCACTGGGGTGACATTTGGATGGTTCTTTTGATGAAGTCTTTTGCTTCTTCACTAAGGTCCACAAAGCTTGGATTCTGCCAGCTAATCCTGCCTTGCTGAACGTTAACTAAAGTTTCTCTGTCGTTCTGTCCGGCAAATGGTGAGGAACAGACCAAACTGCAAAAATTAGACAACGATGGTTAGATAAGGCAGCGGTGCACCAGAGGCAGCACCAACACAGTAGCTAAAAAAACCATTGGTTTGAAATCCCTACTATAGAGTCTAATCTACTGTACCTTTTGTCAAGTCAATATTTTCAACCCTTTACTACCTTTGGGATAAATTATGGGTTAGACAATTGTCTTTTTTTCAATTCCTCTTTGCATCTATAAGGACATCAAAAGACATCTAAGGAGGACTGGAATTTTTTTTACCAGGAGTGGAATAAAATGATTAGGAGACCTAAACAAAAGGCTGACCATTTGACTGGGATGGACCTCATGGTTTACGGAAATCAAGCAAGAAGGTTACAATGAAGGGCCCCCAGTAGCTCCTTACCATGGACTTGCATCTCTTCTGTGACTCATGATAGAACAAGTCTGTAGAATTAAATAGGCAATATCCCTACAAAATAGAGGTGGCCGAAACTGTTAAGTTTTGTTCCGTTTTCCGATTTACGGATCTGGGGAAAATCCCGAAGATCCGAAAACGGAGCATACTTTTGGAACTTCAAAGCCCATTTTCGATAATTGTCGAACGTTCAAGGCTATTTTCGATAATTCTCTAAAATAGCCTTGAACATTTGATAATCCTCGAAAATACAAACAGAAACTACTTTTGAGTGCAATTTCGAGGATTATTGAACGTTTGAGGCTATTTCCATGGATCATCAAAAATGGCCTTGAATGTTCGATAATTATCGAAAGTGGGCTCTGAAGTCACGAAATCCAAACGATCCGTCCGGTTTCAGAAGGAAAATTTGGATTTCGGAACCTAGGGGTTCTGTGTCTGAGCCAGATCCGAGACAGAGATGAATGCCATCTCTACTACAAAACAGCAGCTTTCAGAGGCGGGATATATAGATACCTGTATGTTAAGAGTTATCGGCTCCATTCAGGCCCTTTTATACACATATCCAAGTTTTGCTCTCAAAATAATAAACAATCAGGGAGATTCAATAAAAGTTCTTCAGGGTTATTCAATAAAAGTTATTATCGTTTAAAATGGTGCTAATTTTGCCCCAACCAATCAGATGTTAGCTTTCAAATGTTAAATAAGATCTGATTGGTTGGGGCAAAATTAGCACCATTTTAAACGTTTAAGAACTTTTATTGAATCTCCCTGATTATCGTTTTAAAATGGTGCTAATTTTGCCCCAACCAATCAGATCTTATTTAACATTTGAAAGCTAAAATCTGATTGGTTGGGACAAAATTATCACCATTTTAAACGATAAGAAGTTTTATTGAATAACCCTGTATATATCAATAAGTTTCTCTTCTTTTGGTGCCCTAATATCTGCTGGAAAGATCTTCTAGTGATCATATCTTTAAAAGGATAATCTCATTCCTTTATAGCTGAGATCCCCTCTTCACTTCACTTCATTCCACCTAACTATGAATCTCTATGAACTGTTTAAAACAAAGCTTAAAGGAGAAGGAAAGTCTAGTAAAAAATTAAATATAAGCAATTACACATGTAATGAGGACCCAAAATGCTAGATATTTAACCTCAGAAATGCTATCAGTTACTTATATTTTAGGTGTTTGTGGCTGCTGCGCCTCCTCCTTTTCCCATTATCCTCTACTTCCAGTGATACCTCTGTGGGCCAAATCTTAAATAGGGCTTACATTACCAGCAGGAATTTCTAATTAGAATAGCTTTAAAGTATTTGTTAGCTTTCCAAAATGAAAAAGTACAACAAATAAAGTCCTTATTACATGGGGAATCACCAAAACTTTATTTATTATTAGATTTAAGAATGTATACCGAATCATTTTATTGTACTGTTTTCCCTAATCTATTGTATACAGATATACCCTGTGCCATCTAAATATTGAATCTAACACGGCTATAAAACAGAACGGTCTCTTACCATAAATAGGTGATCACTCCAACAGGCCTGCAAAATAATGAAAAGAATTTATCAACATTTGCTTTAATGGATCTCTCGGCTCCAGGATAAAGGTGAACATTTTCTCTATGAAGAATGGGGTATAGCATTACCTATAATTAAAGACCATTATTAAGCACTCATTGGGCAATGATGTCTTGGGTGGTAAATGGAGTAGAGGTAAAAATTATAGGTTCTAATTGAGCAGAAAACGCAAGTCTATAATCTCAGCTTAAAGGGAAACCATATTATTGCGTTTAAAGTTTTTTTAAAAACAGTTAAAATAAAAAGTACCTGAGGCAGGGAGGTAGGATTAGTGCTTTTTACCTCCCAATATTATTTCTATCAGGAGAAGCAGGACGAAGAAAACTGCTTCTGCCAGTCTCCCTGTATGGCCCAGGGGCATAAACTGGCAGATGAAAACTGTATGTGCTTTAGCTCCTCAACAAAACAATATTGGGAGGTAGGAATAATCAATCCTACCTCCCTGCCCCAGGTGCTTTTCATTTTTAAAAAGTACATTTTTACAGTATAGTTGTCCTTTAATGCCTCATTGCCTCATACGCATCTTACGTGGCAATAGCTATTAAAGCCACACAAATACCTATTTTCTCTTTTACAGTTACATCCTCATTAATAGCTTAGATGTACTTAAAGGGTATCTCCACCTCTCCTGAAATTATTTTCTGTAGTGTAGTGGACCCTATCCCACCCCCAACCGCCATTCTTGTTTGTAAAAAAAGAATCGGAAAGGTACTTACAGAGCCTCGTTCCCCCAGCGTTCAGACCCAGCCCTCTGCTTTCAGAAAATTGCAAGCAGGGGGCCGGATCAGCAGCCGCGTCCTTGATTGGCTGAGAGGCAGCTGGCAGTGCATAATGACGGGGATGTAAGAGGTTCTGTAAGTACCTTTTGGATTCTTTTTTTTTGCAAACAATTATGTTGGTTGGGGGTGGGATAGGGTCCACTACATTACAAATATAGCAATCAATGCTAGGGCGCAGAGCAGCAAACAGGGTTCGGGAGGGAGGGGGATAAAGGGCTGCAGTGGGCAAGCCAGAAACCTCTCAGAGGAAAGGTAAGAGGTGGAAACCTTTTCACTCACAAACAGGCTCCTGCTCTTCACTTTCTGTGACTTTGGACAGACACTGCAGGAGAACCATAAGGAGCAGAGAGGTATAGTAAGGATTTACTACACAGTGGGGCCCGTAGTAGAGGCAATTTTAGTTTTGAGTGTGGACATGCCCTTTAATATAGATCTACCACCACTTGGCAGGTACTTAGAAAGGGAAAGTTTAAGTATAAACGCATTTTGTAAGGGAATGTATGTGTTTGTGCTGCAGATTTTAAAACTCAATAATGCCAATGATAAGGACATTACTTACCCTTTAAATATGGCTGTCACATGAATTAAAGCATTCTATTATTCACAGGGAGGTAGGAATAAGCGTTCTCACCTCCCTGTGAATAATAGAAACAGATTTTATGTTCTTAACAAAGTACCTTAAAGATAAATTTCCCAGCTGCATATTGAAGGGCAAGACCCCCCTTGAAATAAAACATTATATATAGGTAAATCCCACCAGTCCCAAAACTGACTGGAGATGTAAGTCTAACCTGAAATGCTAGTAATATGCAATATTAACTAATTAGCTTAAGACATCTGGTTGGCCCAGGTGCAAGAACCCCAAGCCCAGGAAAATTCCGCACAGAAAATCCACCAATATCAGCTCGTACCGGGACTCCAAAAGGAAAAGCAACTACCAGTTCATGCAGTTAAAATCATTGGTAAGTCTTTAATGAAGCACGCCTGACGCGTTTCGGACCTGTAGCGGTCCTTAATCATAGGCACACAGTGTTCTAGTGAGACACACATAAATCCCCCTTTCCATAATGCATCACATAATCACATGGTGTTTCTTAAAGAGAAAGATTCACCCCTTGCAGAAATGTCTTCATATCTCTTTTAACAATTAGAGATCTTCGAAACTGCCGAGTTTTATTCCGTTTTCGGAATAAATTGTTTAACAATAGATAAATGTTTTAACAATAGATACCATCCTCCTGATTCTGTATTGTTTTGGGGCATTAGTTGCCCTTTAAATGGAGATTAACCCCACACAGTAACAATTCTTTCCCACTCCAGATGTTTGGAAACTACAACTCCCAGCATGCTTTGGTTGTTGGGAGTTATAGTTTCCAAACATCTGCAGTGGCAAGCATTGCATTCCCCCTAGTTAAATACAGGAGAGGACTTGATTGTGTGTACCGGTATTCAGCAATCTTCAGCTCTGCATCCACTGTTCTGGCATCTGACGTCACTACTCGGCACCAGGAAGTGAGACAGGCACTGCGTAGTGACATAAGCCTCCAGAACAGTGGATGCGGAAGCGAGCGGCAGCCAGATTACTGGATTAACAGGTGAATGACCCGAGTATAAATCAAGGCTCGATTTTTCGGCTATTTTTAAAGTCTATATACGGTAAATGTTTAAACCTCACAGACACCTGCACCAGACTGTCCCGGAAAGATACCCGGTCTTTAATATTTGTCTCCAAATTGAACCACATGACCCTAAATACCTGGACCTTACTATTTTTTGGGTTTGAAGTTTACAGGATTAACTGTAAAAGGAATATCTAGGAAGTAAGTACAAGATCAAGATTACAGTATACAACATAGACATTAACTACACTG
Source organism: Hymenochirus boettgeri (assembly GCA_019447015.1). Lineage (NCBI taxonomy): Eukaryota > Metazoa > Chordata > Amphibia > Anura > Pipidae > Hymenochirus > Hymenochirus boettgeri. The sequence goes on along the minus strand of CM033474.1, from coordinate 16,660,489 downwards.
GGATGCAATACGGTAAAAGTAAAATTATTAGTATTTACCATATATCAGAGGCTTCAGAGACAGGGGACTGGCATACAATTTCCGGGCTAACAAACTCAGGGGTGCCGTATTTACTGTACTGAAGATCAGTCTTGTTTCTTTTTTGAGCAAATCCAAAATCACAGAGTTTTAGATCATCTTTGTCTGGATGCAGCAGGAGAATATTTGCAGGCTGAGGGAAGATGATTCAAAAGATTTATTTCCATACGGACTTTACGACACTTCAACGATTTCTGTACAAAAGCACCCATGGTTTATATTGTTATAAAGAAACACAACGAGTTGAAGACTTTCTGGCCATAGCCCCAGTCCAGTTGGGACAGACTTTCTAAAGCTAGGTACACAGTACAGATTTCTGAAAGATGACAGACAGGATCTGCAAGATCCTGTCTGCCATCTTTCAAAGATCTGCATACACTCTCCCGAGCGTTTCCATAGGGAGAACGGCTCGGGGACTGTGTGTTTCCATCGGCCGCGCTAGACTCCTATAGGGAGTCTAGCGCGGCCGATGGAAATTTTCGGCCTTTCCCGAACGAGCGTATGGCCGACCCGATCGTTCGGCGGCCGTGCGCTCGTTCGGGAAACGAACATACACACAGTAACGATAAAGCCCCGGTACCGTCGGATCCGACGGTATCGGGGCTTTATCGTTACTGTGTGTACCCAGCTTAACACACAAGATAGAAATACAGTAAGCTGAGGGTCAATATCCTCTGGCCCCAATAGCTTGTACAATGACGGGTGGCCATAGCAGATGGTATTGACTGGTCCAATCACAGGGCCCTCAAACTTTGGACCATTTAGTAAACTAATGTAAAGTTATTGCAATGATGAGCTCCTGTCTGGGATGTAATAGGCACTTTATGGGGTGACAATGTGAGGGTCATATAGGTCAAAAAAACATGTTCTGTAAGTAACTTAGGTTAATCAGGTTAATATAATTCAGGGCCAACATCAATATGGTCCTGTATAATGTACTGGGTAATTAACCTAAAAATAAACGATAGTCCTAATATCGTTACCTTGATGTCTAAGTGAAGAATGTTCTTTTCGTGAAGATATCCTACTGCTTCCACGAGCTGCCTGGTGTAAACCTTTACCTAAAGGCAACATAATAAGATGGGTTAATATTCCTGGTTTATCATTGGCTGTGAGCTTCACACAATTACAGGTGTACTGCTCATAGTGAAGAGGGTAATCTGGCTAAATATCCATTTTTATCTGCATATTGGATTAGGAGCAGTGTGACAAATCCACATCATGCTTTTTGTACATAGCCATTTTTGTTGTTGTTTTATAAACAGTTGATTTCCACACAACATGACGTAGACAGTATCAGTATTTATTTATTTTTTAAATACCAAGACCAGAGGTGGAGGGTGAAAGCTACGCCCCAGGCCACACCCACAATATATTTTAAATAATAATACGGTGAGTGCTGTAATATCCGTGCTGAGCGTAAAATGTTTAAACCCCGCCCCTTTCCCTGCCCCCTTTATATTTTGCATTATATAAAGTGAGAGTTTCAAATTTGATATTTTACACATAATCCTATAAATGATATAAATATAATTATACCAAGTCTTTATCACGGTATAATTACACCTAGATTCTCAGGCTAACACAGCATTTACAGGTAGATCTAATAGGGGGGGAAATATCCTATAAATTATATATAGATATCATTACACCGAGTCTATATCAGGCTATAATTGCCCCTAGTGACTATCAAGGAGATTTAATAAAAGTTCTGATCATTAAAAATGGTGCTAATTTTGCCCCAGATCTTATTTAACATTTGTAAGCTAACATCTGATTGGTTGGGGCAAAATTAGCACCATTTTAAACGATAAGAACTTTTATTGGGGTCAGAAGGGGTCCTTATTAGCCATAGAGTGATAAGTTGTTACCAATCCAGTGTTCTGTAGCTTTCCTGTCTGTGTATAATATGATCATCTTGGCTGAGCTTTTTAATCTATGCAAAGACTAAATGTTTGTACACACGTGTAATTGCGGGTGCCGACCCACGACGCACGATGTGTATGAATGGCCGTTTTGTTCAATAATCGTCCCGTGTATGGGCACTTTATCGGCCGAAACGTCTGTTTGTTCAGGGATTATCACCCGCCGGATATCAGAATGAGCAGCTGTTTCAGCCGATATCGTGTGTCGCGATTGCACGCGTGTACGAACCTTAATGCTAGAGGTGGTTGGGGGGAAGTTTCATTTGGGAAGGGCGCACCAGGGGATACTTGCTTAGGGCACCAAAACGTCCAGATCTGGCCCTGCAGTCGCCTATAGTAAAACATTCTGATTTAACCGTCAATACATGGGGCTCCTATATTGAGGAGTTTACAGCAGCGGTACCTCTTTTTCAGATACGGTGCTTTTCTTGAACAGTCGGTTGAGGAGTTCTTCACCACAGCATCTAATACAATCAGCAATTAAGGGTTTATAAAGACAAAGATAAATCTGCGAACAGGGAAAATGGCAAGAGTGGGCGTTATGAACGAGGGCACAATGACAATGGAAATCTGTGAGATCTCCATGGAAATGCCACATTTGTCTTTACATATCTGTATTGTCAATAGAGTTTAAGCCTCATCTTTTGTACCAGTTATAAAGAGAATCTTGAATAACATCCAGGGCACTCGGGCAGCTCTTCAAAAAAGGGACCGGGATTTTGTTTTACTGACAGGTCTATTGTCTTCGTTACACAAATGATTTCTTTATACTGATTTAATACAGAGGGGGATGTAAAGTGGCCCTACAAAGGAAAGAAGAGGGTGACTTAAGTCACATAAGAATTAAGCGAGTTAAGCTAGTCATACACTGGCAGATCTTCTTCCAGTTAGATTTCCACCTTGACCTGCCGATCTCTCCCCTCAGACTTCTCTTTGAGATCTGCAGAGAAATAGGGGCCTTAAGATGGGTCAATGTAAAACTTTCCACCAGCTCTTCGCTTTCCCGATAAACCGCTTGATATAGAAAGGGCTTGACCGGCATCTGCTACTGTGATTGGCTAAAACATCGCGCCTTAGCCAATCACAGGAGCGGATGCCAGTCGAGCCCCTTCTGCTTGTCTTCTGTGCACGGGAAAGTTACGGAAGACAGGCAGAATGCGGCGAGGCAACAAAGGCTAGTAAGTACATTTGGGGGGTCTTTGAAAGCTATAAACCTCACGAGGTCGAGGTTTATAGCTATTTCCTGCAGGGCACCAAATTTTACTTTGGGGGGTAGACATACCCTTTAAGCAATTCAATCAATTTTACAGAATGGCTCAAAATATCAATGTGTGGCTTGAGAAAGAGAGCTAAAGATCCCTTTCTAAGCATGTAAACTTAATGACTATGAAGAACTGGGTAATTTTTTTATTTCTGTGGTAGCAATTTGGTGAATGCCACATCACCTGTTTGGCTTTAAAAACATTACAGAAGTTGGGCAAAATCTGAGCCACCCAAGACTAATGATAGGCTATGGCATGAAGGCCCTTTTTAAGGTTGGGGGCAATACACAGGGCTAAATAATGTGTATTTGACCTCTAATTTGGGATTTTTTTTACCAAGAAATGTGTAATCTAGAGATCAGTAAATAATAGTCACATATTGGAATGTTTACTTTATAATTCATTCTAGAATGTAAACATTTTAAATCCACGTCAACTACTTATAGGCCTTTTATCAAACTATGGGCCTGAATCCAGATGGATGTAGGTCTAGGAGATGGTAGCTTCATCACCTACTAATGTCATCAGTTATAATTAGTGCCATCGGTGTCACATACGTCATTAGTAGGTAGAGATGGGCGAAACTGCTAGATTGCGTTTTGTTTTCAGATCTCGGGAACTTACAATCGGGACGTCGGAGGGCATTTTCGATTTTTATTGAACGTTTGACGCGATTTTCTAAAATTGCCTCGAATGTTCGATAATCCTCGAAAATACGTCCGGAAACTATTTTTGAGTTTCTGATCGTAGTTTTGAGGAATATCGAACATTCGAGGCTTTTCGAAAATAGCCTTGAATGTTCAATAATAATCGAAAATGTGCTCCGAAGTCCCGAAATCCGAACAATCCGTCCGGTTTTGGACGGATCATTGAGATTTGGTAACTGATTAAAAGGTGTGTAGTATAGGAAACAATGTTATGCCTACTGATAACAGTATGATTCACCTTGGAGTTCCCTGACCTGTATAACTTGACCTGAGGCTTCATGTTTTTATATGGACATGAAACTCCTGGGTGACTTCCAGTGTTGGACCCAGTACACAATCCCAGGGTATAATATGTAATATAATAAATTCAATTTCTATTCATGTAACAGTACAAATGTATTTACCTTTCAGGCCCTTTCTATGCACTTACGTATAAGTCGCATCAATTCTTACTGAGTCAACTCCATAGGTGAAAAGCAGGGGAGCAGGGACAGCAACCGCAATGGGCCCATCTTTTTCCCATGACAGATATAGCCTTCACCCAGACAACCACTGTGGATGAAGCATGGATAGGGGCTCCATCATAGTTTTGCTGGGGGCCCCAGTGATTCCTAGTTACACCACATCATTGAATAGATTATAATTACAACTGCGCTATATACTGACTGGTGGGCTTACTGCCTGCTTAGTTTTTAACCTGTTTCATTTTTTATCCATTCGACTCATAAGTGAAAAGTAACAACCAATTTCCTATAATGTAATGTTAAAAAGTAAAATTTTAACTTTTAAATTTAGTTAACTTTAACTTTTATCTAATATTAATACTATCGCATTCTGCGATCCGATTGCATGCCAGTGCTTTAAAATGTGACAATCCCCAATGATTGCTTTGTGCTTCCATACCTTACTGGATTGCATGAAATCACCATTTCTGGTGCAGATTGTATGCACCAGAATATGTGCAGTAACTGACTGCTTTCTAGCTCCTCCCCCTCATTCGTTAACATAATGGTCTCCAATGTCAGAGATGGAAGAATTGTCAGCGACAATGACTGTGGGAGGAGCCAGAAAGAAGTCAGTTAATGCATGTGTATAATTATCTCATAAGTACTATAACAAATATAAATAATAAACTTCTATCACTTTAATTACACACCTGTACCCTATGTGATTACATGTTGTTGGTAGGTTAACATATAGAATAGGAATAGAATAATTATTTGGAAAAACAACTACTAAAAAAAAACATGTTTTCAAATGCCCAGTAAAGGCTGGAAAATAGTATAGAGGATACATTTCCAAAACGAGGATCAAAGTCCTCCTTGTTTCAAAGGCATCCAGCAGGCAAGCCACCTTGCTGTGGGATATTTCTGCAAGAAGGTCCCTTTCCCTGTAGGCTTGCTGACGTGTTTTGCTTCTTAGTGGAATAAACTTGGCTGCACAGTTTGCACCATTTCCTTTATGTACCACGCGTTTCACAAAACCAAAAGAGCCTCTAGATTAAAGGAAAAAAACTCATTAGACTGACAAGTGTTGATTTAACTGAACATGTTTGTGAATGTTCGTATTCATCCAGGTCACGGTATATCTGTAATATTCATCCATCCAGGTCATGGTATATCTGTAATATTCATTCATCCATGTCAGAAGGAAACATACGCATGTTTAAAAAACCAGACCCAAACTTGCGGTTCGGTTACAGTCTTTTAAACAGCTGATCACGGAGGTTTTTCCAAGCCCTCTTACCTTCCATCCCCCACCTCCACCCCCGCGGTGCTGGTAGTTACACCACTCTAACCGACAAATCAACAGTTTTTTCTTGTAAGGGTGGACATGTCCTTTAAAGCCACATGCACATGAGGTCGCAGGTGCCAACTCGCGAAGTACAATGTGTATGCATGGCCATTTCAGACGATAATTGTGCCGTGTATCGGCACTTTTGTCAGTATGGGATCGTTTCCTAACTGGCCAGGTGGATCTTCCACCGAGCAGCCATTTTTGCCCAACAAAGTGCCCATACACGGAACAATTATAGGCAAAAACGGCCGTGCATACACATCATGCGTCACGGGTTGACACACGCGATCGGACATGTGTATGAAGCTTAAGATGCTTAACTTACTGGGTACAAGCCTGCCCGTGACCTATCACTAGAAGCCAAGCAGATTATCTATACCGATAATGAACCTTTATAAATATGTCCTAATGCAGTGTTAATCTTTGTTTGGTATGTGTCATGGCCTCTTCTATCTGTGTTTATGCTAATTTACAGAAACTCAACTACAACATCTTGATAGCATTTGGGAAAACGATCTTTATCCTATTAAAGCAGAAGCCCAGAGTGGGACAAACAAATTAAAGCAGCATACAGAAAAGACACTTTGACAATGGCAGTGATAGTGATAGGGAGTATTTAAGAGATTTTCTCAGCCTACCAAAATAATTATTCTACACATGTAAATAATGATGTCTGGAACCCAAGTCATTAATAATTTTACTTTATTGGTAATATGCAGCACAGGAAATGCACTATACAGTTTCCAGGGTTTGAATGTCTTTTTAACACTGCATTTACAATTTAGCATACTTTTTATGCTTTAGCTTTCCTCTATTATTAAATAGCAAGACACTGAACAGAACATGCACAGCCTACAGGTCGGTAGTGTTTTCATATGAGAGTCACATAGGCAGCAAGAGAAGAGGTGACATATGGCAGTAGCAAAGGGGATCTAAAAAGCAAATTACTGCTGTGATCATTCATTTTACCTTCCAATTTCCTCTTTAACCTCAAAAAACGATTTTAGTTTTCGCCTTTTCTGAATCGTCTCTTTCCCGTTTTCTTTTTCATCTGAGAAGAAAAGAAATCCCATTAACCTGTCACATCGTATAAAGAGAGTCTCAGATTTTATTATATCAAACCCAAGAAGTCGACCGGCACATCAAACCTTCAACATTCATAGAGGCTGTTGTGATATTTTGTTTATATCCGGATTGATTTATCCACCGAGACACAAACAATAAAAGTTTTTATCGTTAAAAATGGTGCTAATTTTACCAATCAGATGTTAGCTTTCAAAAGTTAAATAAGATCTGATTGGTTGGGGCAAAATTAGCACCATTTTTAACGATAAGAACTTTTATTGAATCTCCCTAAAAGTGCTCTAGAAAACCACATCAAGAATAGATCAGAAAAATCTGATTGTATCAGAATCTTTCGAATTTTCAATCCCATTTTTAAAAAATTTTTTAGACTGAAAATTTTAGAATGGAATTGACGATGTCAAAAATCTGTTGCATTGGTATTTTTATAAAAAAAAAGCAGTTCCGAATCGGAACCGGGATTCATCAATACTCAACAAAATTAAGAATCCAAGAAATGGTGGGCGCAATATTGGTAATTACTGATAACTATACCGCCAGTAGATGAATTTCAACACCTGTCAATGGACGCATGTGCCATTTTATGACGTGGTCATAAAATAACGCTATGGCAATGAAATACCGATGGCAATGTGCATTTTGTGGCCGCAGTGTTACTTAATGACCGTCGTAAAATACCGATATTGATCCTTAATAAATACGGACCTTGCACTTTTTTAGTTTATTTATTCACGCTGCGGATGGGATAATTGTGTTCTCCACTGGGTATTAAATTCAAAATTGGACAGTGGAAAAGTACATCGCTTTCCCTGGCGGTATTGGTGGTCTATGGTGTGATTGCATCACACTTAGCTACTATAGACCAGAGCATGGCAAGTGTTGCCCTTCAGCTGACAGCATGAACAATCACATGAGAAATCATCGAAACAGCCAGTGGGAGACTGTGCAAATTAAATAAGGTAACGTGGGAACCCTGGAACGTAGGCACTTTTGAAATGAGAAAATGTGTGCCCTTTAAATTATTTTACTGGCACAGATATGGATTTACTAGCCAATAAAATACCAGTCAGGTGGTAACCCTAGAAGGATTATGGGTGATTGTAACCCCCCTTGTTCCATAAACTATATCCTCCACCAAGAAGGTTAGTTCAGTGTAGGTTGTTTCATGCCAGCTAAGGATTCAGTACAAAATGAGAGAAAACAAAATACAGTTGGACTTTACTGCACCACAAACCCATAACAGGGAATGAACAGGGAATAACTAATTGGTGCTGAGTTTATTTTGAAATTTGTAACCCCACCCAATAATCCCACCAGTCAGAGACCAGCAGAAACAGTTATTGTTAGAATTGCTAGTGCTGTATATTACCAACAAAATAGAACCTTATCTTAATCTTTAACAAAAAGAATAGGTTCCAGCGCATTGTTAAATAAATGGTTAAAGTTTCTGGTAACTTTTTTAAGAATGTTTATTTGAGAGCACAGCATTGTCCCCATTGGGACAATGTTTAAGATCCCTTAAACACAGATATTCAAATTCAAACACAATATGTCATGCCACATTTACTTTATTTCATTGCCAAAAGGAAAACAAATAAGAATTGTTCCATTTAAACGTTTCTGGGCTCTAATTTGTCCTTTTATTTAACATTTGTCACAGAAATCACTTTCCTGTGGAACGATTGTGCCCTGTGTAAAAATGTTACCCTTGGTGCTATAAGTATAAATATCAGAAAGTTTGGATTAAAAGCTTGAACAAATATTATATTGCAATTTAAAGGCATCCACATCTAATTCAAACCTTGGTACACGATGAGTTCTGCTTTGCAGGAAACTTCCCCTCCTGTATTCTTGGCCATACAAGCGTAAATGCCACCATCTTCTTGCTTAGTGTCCCGCAGAATTAAGGAATATTTTCCGTCTTCTTTTGCTATTTGAATTCTTTCACTTTCATTTAACAGGATATTGTCCTAAAGGAATGGAAGAAATTAATGATAGGTAACACTGAACTGGATCTAGGTCTGGGTCTACAGGAGAAAAAAACAAAATGGCTCCCCAGTTTGGTTGTAAAAAACTATTCCATTTCAAGCAAGTAAATAGTACTAACTTTCTACCATATATACTCGAGTATAAGTCGAATTTTTCAGGCTTTAAAGTTAGCCTGAAAACCTAACCACGACTTATACTCGGGTCAAGTCCTAATTTAGATCCAAATTCTGCAATTGCGGATAGTAACCAGTAGGTGGCGCTGTGTTAACCTGCATAGAAAGTTACTGGAGCTGTTCTTGCCTTTACAATCGTTCATGCTTCCTGTAGTCTGGCTGCTGGACTCACTCAGCACTGTCACTGCTTATCTGGATGCTGTAAATCTGATGGGTCTCCTTAGTTTGGGGCAAAAAACAGCTGCTAGTACAGTGCAAATGACAGCTTGAAACTACAAGTCTCAGGTGACATTTTTAACTATTGGGATCAGAGAGTCCTTTACTATATGGGGGTCAGAGGGCCCTTTAATATATGGGGTCAGAGTGCCCTTTACTATATGGGGTTCAGGAGAATTGTAAATGATGGTAAGCTTAATTAAAAGTTTACTGAACCTTGCCACTCCACATGTTTAGAAACAGAAACTCCCAGCAACAAAGCATGCTGGGAGTTGTAGTTTCCAAACATCTGGAGTGCCAAGGAATTGGAGGTTACTGTTACTGGATTTGGCTATTACTGTATGGGATTCATGTATGGGAATTCTGCTGTCCATTTAAAGGGCAACTAATTTCTACCCTCGGCTTATACTTGAGTCAATCGGTTTTTACAAATTTTTCAGGTAAAAATAGGTACCCCGGCTTATACTCGGATCGACTTATACTAGAGTATATACGGGTAAATATTATAGATAGTTGGTAAATGTAACATACTGACAATGTCTTTCACGTGGATCATCTCACCTTGTACCAGGCGACAGTCAGCGGAGATGTCCCATCTATCATTGCATCAAATCTGGCCACATCCCCACATTGCGTATGGACATCCTCTATAGTCACCTGCATATATGGAGGTCCTGTAGGAGAATAAATGTCTCCATTACACTTTACCACCAATAAGATACGTAAAATGATGCAAATATTATTTAATTACATAAAGACTGAAATGAATTTAATTTAACAGAATGTTTAGCACCATTTTTAATGATAAGAACTTTTATTACATAGGCCTGTATATCTTTAATTCACCGACAACATGACAGGGTCCACAAGTATGAATCTTCATCTGCAGGAAATTTACAGTCGTTTGTTAGAATGGTGAGTGCGTGGTTTCCATATTTATCAGCACAAAACTAAAGGCATTCTGGGTCATTTGTATTACCAAATATATATGTATTATATTATCCATTATTTTATCCCACTAGAGGGCTGTATTTTGTCTTCATAAGAACAGGTTTAGAGAACCTGTCAAATCTAAGAAATGCCATCGATCAGTATATAGAGACGAATGGCACAAAAAATGCTGCCGCCATTATCGCTTGTAATTGAAACCATATTTTTCATTTACGGTAGGTGATGTTAACCTCGCGGGTGCTGGATCACCGCTCTATTTATAGAAATTTAAATTATTATTATTATGATAATTGGAAAGGAACGGAACTGGCGTGTTTCTTTATGAATCTATTAAAGTTCCGGAAATCCTGATTGAATCCGAATTTTTAGTTTATTAGATTTTCAAACACAAGTTTCTGATCTAATGTTTGAATATTCGATTTTTAATGTTCCAATAATTTCGTCAGGTCTCTGGATTTTTCGAAATCTTCAGATCTGAATTGAAACCAGGTTTGTTTCGAAACTGGGACTTATCTCTAAAGATAATCAGGGTTATTCAATAAAAGTTCTTCAGGGTCATTCAATAAAAGTTCTTATCGTTTAAAATGGTGCTAATGAGCTGTTCTTGCCTTTACAATCGTTCATGCTTCCTGTAGTCTGGCTGCTGGACTCACTCAGCACTGTCACTGCTTATCTGGATGCTGTAAATCTGATGGGTCTCCTTAGTTTGGGGCAAAAAACAGCTGCTAGTACAGTGCAAATGACAGCTTGAAACTACAAGTCTCAGGTGACATTTTTAACTATTGGGATCAGAGAGTCCTTTACTATATGGGGGTCAGAGGGCCCTTTAATATATGGGGTCAGAGTGCCCTTTACTATATGGGGTTCAGGAGAATTGTAAATGATGGTAAGCTTAATTAAAAGTTTACTGAACCTTGCCACTCCACATGTTTAGAAACAGAAACTCCCAGCAACAAAGCATGCTGGGAGTTGTAGTTTCCAAACATCTGGAGTGCCAAGGAATTGGAGGTTACTGTTACTGGATTTGGCTATTACTGTATGGGATTCATGTATGGGAATTCTGCTGTCTATTTAAAGGGCAACTAATTTCTACCCTCGGCTTATACTTGAGTCAATCGGTTTTTACAAATTTTTCAGGTAAAAATAGGTACCCCGGCTTATACTCGGATCGACTTATACTAGAGTATATACGGGTAAATATTATAGATAGTTGGTAAATGTAACATACTGACAATGTCTTTCACGTGGATCATCTCACCTTGTACCAGGCGACAGTCAGCGGAGATGTCCCATCTATCATTGCATCAAATCTGGCCACATCCCCACATTGCGTATGGACATCCTCTATAGTCACCTGCATATATGGAGGTCCTGTAGGAGAATAAATGTCTCCATTACACTTTACCACCAATAAGATACGTAAAATGATGCAAATATTATTTAATTACATAAAGACTGAAATGAATTTAATTTAACAGAATGTTTAGCACCATTTTTAATGATAAGAACTTTTATTACATAGGCCTGTATATCTTTAATTCACCGACAACATGACAGGGTCCACAAGTATGAATCTTCATCTACAGGAAATTTACAGTCGTTTGTTAGAATGGTGAGTGCGTGGTTTCCATATTTATCAGCACAAAACTAAAGGCATTCTGGGTCAACTAAAGGCATTCATTTGTATTACCAAATATATATGTATTATATTATCCATTATTTTATCCCACTAGAGGGCTGTATTTTGTCTTTATAAGAACAGGTTTAGAGAACCTGTCAAATCTAAGAAATGCCATCGATCAGTATATAGAGACGAATGACACAAAAAATGCTGCCGCCATTATCGCTTGTAATTGAAGCCATATTTTTCATTTACGGTAGGTGATGTTAACCTCGCGGGTGCTGGATCACCGCTCTATTTATAGAAATTTAAATTATTATTATTATGATAATTGGAAAGGAACGGAACTGGCGTGTTTCTTTATGAATCTATTAAAGTTCCGGAAATCCTGATTGAATCCGAATTTTTAGTTTATTAGATTTTCAAACACAAGTTTCTGATCTAATGTTTGAATATTCGATTTTTAATGTTCCAATGATAATTTCGTCAGGTCTCTGGATTTTTCGAAACCTTCAGATCTGAATTGAAACCAGGTTTGTTTCGAAACTGGGACTTATCTCTAAAGATAATCAGGGTTATTCAATAAAAGTTCTTCAGGGTCATTCAATAAAAGTTCTTATCGTTTAAAATGGTGCTAATTTTGCCCCAACCAATCAGATGTTAGCTTTCAAATGTTAAATAATATCTGATTGGTTGGGGCAAAATTAGCACCATTTTTAACGATAAGAACTTTTATTGAATCTCCCTGAATATGTGCTAGTTCTAGTTTAAAATTTATTGAGTTATAAGGCGACCCAAGTGATGTTGCTTGTAAATATTATATATACTAGGAAAAGTGTGCCCGTTGGTGCACAGTGGGAATTATTTGTGTGTGTGCCATATTTATAAAGGCCTGGTATCGCCTTTTTAGCGACAGGGATTGTAAATGTATGGTAGTGATCGTAGATTTAGAAATGCTTGCCGTATACGATGTACGATCATGGCAGCACATTTACAGCCGCAGTCGTATAGAAACGAAAACCCGTGGTATCACAAACATGTGATACCGCGGGTTTTTAAATCTGACCCTACGTTCTTTATAAATATTATTACTGGAGATTATTATCTGGGGTTGTGTTTGTTTTACTGAACTGGACATTTTATTAAAGTTACACATCATCAAGGGTCTTATTTACCGAAAACTGGAATTGCTCTGGGTAAATGTTTGTTCTGGTATTTAGTAGCACAAATCCAAGCGCGTCTAATGCAGATGTGTTAAAGGGTATCTTTACCACCAAATATAAAATGTAACTTTAAAAAGTACCCAGAAATAGAATTACCCACCTTTGTTCCCTTGGCCTCTGCCTCTACTGCTACAGCAATAGGGGCCGGACCGGAGTCAGCCAATCACAGATGCGGCTGCCGGGTTATTAAACAAAGGTGGGTAAGTGTATTTCTGGTAAATTTTTTAAAGTTAAAAACCCTAACGTTTAATGATTGGGGTGTCCCCTACACTAAAGAAAAGGTTTAAAACCACACAGTGGGATAAATTTTAGTTGGGGGGTGTACATGCCCTTTAATAAAGATTGTCTCCATGAAGAGAGAGAGAGAAGCATGGTATCTGTTTGTTGTAACGTCTCTCCTTGTATTCATTTTACGTCCCAGTTATCTCATTCATTTTTATACAAGATAAAACTTCACTCTCCTGATATATCTAGCGGCATTGATGATCTATGATCTGCTATATTTCTAACATTAAAAACAGTAAACAAATGAATCAAAAGGATCTTAGAGCGTTTTCTCTCATGTTTTTTGTCTAGACCAGGAATGAAAAACTTGCAGCCCTTCAGATGTTTGAAAACATAGGGGGCCATGGTCGGAGGAGGAATTAAGGGAGTTATTGGGGCGGGAAGTGGGCATAACAGGGTAGGCCTGCCAGGGCCAGTCTTTGGACGGGATTTCAGCCCTAACTGAGGGACTTTCTGCAGTCAGCACAAACCCGCCCAAAAAGGGACACCTGGCAACCTGGGCACAAACCCGCCCAAAAAGGGACACCTGGCAA